>NW_004624742.1:20293442-20343590 GCF_000247695.1 Heterocephalus glaber | reverse complement strand
TCTTATCTTCTATATCTGAAATTCTGTCCTCACATTGGCTCATTCTGCTGCATAAACTTTCACTGGAATTTTTAATCTCCTGGAAATCTGTTTGCTTCTGTTTTATGGATTCCATTTGTTTCCTATGTTGGGATTTCATCATGTTCCTCAACTCCTCTATTTTTTTATCTCTGTCCTCTCTAGATTTATGAATCATGTCTTGCACTCTGGGCACAATCTCTGCTGATATCTGAGATATTATTTCTGATTTCATTTTTTCCAGATTCTATTTCATTGCTAGTTCAGGGAGTCCAGGTGGTTAAGTATCAGAGTTTTCCTTCTTGATTCCCTTTTGGGTTGCTTTAGATGATTGGGAAGTCTGGTTTTGAGACTTGTTTATGTGTATTCTCATTTCGGGGGGGGGGGGCGGTTCTCCTGGCCCCCATGTGGCTCACCTCTTCTGTGCTGGGGGCAGTGGTATGGCATCCTGGAATATTCTCCCTCTTTTTTTTTTGAGACAGTATCTCAGTAGTGGTCTAAGCTGACCCTGAATTCAAGATCCTTCTCAATGATGGGTTATTTAATAAAAGCCACTGGGACAATTGATTATTTAGAGAGTAAGAAATTAAGTTGGATGCTTAACTTATGCCAGACACAAAAATCAATTCCAGAATTTTCAAACATTTACATGTGAAAGGAAAATTAAGTACTGCTAAAACAAAAGATAGAAGAATTCCTTTATGACCTTTACTAGTAAGGGTTTCTTAAATAAGACATAGAAATTCAGTTTGCAAACTAAAACATAATTTGATTACATGGAATATTTTTTTAAATTACTGTTTAAGAAAAGATATAATAAATAGAATGAAATAAGAAGCTAAAAGTTGGTGAAAAGATACTTACTATATATATCCAACAACAAGTTCATACCCCAAATAAATAGTAGGAAAATATTGTGTTCATAATTATAGGAGGGATGAGAATTTTCAAACACAGCTGAGAATTTAGCAAATTGGCATAGCTTTTTTGGAAAACTGGCATTTCTTAGTAAATTTAAACACAACCATTTTCCATGACCAAGTATTGCCATTTTTTGATATAGCCAAAATAAATCTTGCATGCATTTATACAAATATTCATAGTAGCAAAATCTAGAAACAACCCATTCTCTATCAACAATAGAATGAATAAATTATACCATATTCAAAACATGGAATAACATAAAACAGTGAAAATGACTGAACAATAGTAATACACTTAACATGGATGACTTTCAAAAATAAGTTTCAACAAAAATGTCATCAATATATTATATGACTACATACATACAAAGTGCAAAAATATCAAAATAAAAATGTATATTTTCAGATATATATACATACCCATATGCATGTATGGATATGGAGATATAGATATATAGAGATAGATAGATAGATAGATAGATAGATAGATATAAATATCCAGGAAAACTCTACAAGAAGCAAAAGAAATGATTAATGTAAAATCAAGATGTTACCTCAGGAGAGGGAGAAGAGTAGGTAGAATGACACAAGGGGAACACACTGGATTTCTAGTGTACAAGTAATGCTGTAATTCTAAAGCTGAGTGGTAGGTACATACTTCTTAATTAGAGATATAGATTTTGATTGTTAGATATATTTTACCATTAAAATGAATATGAATATCTTAGAAATTTTTGGCTAGAATAAATCATTTTATATTTGCTATGTTCATTATAGCTTTACTCACAATAGCCAAGATACAGAATCAAATTAAGTGCTCACCAACAGATAACTAGACAAAGAAAATTTGGTATATATACAATAAAATATGGCTCATCCTTTAAAAAATGAAAGAAATTGTGCAATATTCAACAACATGGATGAACCAAAAGAACAATATGGTACATGAAATAAACCAGGTGCAGAAACAAATATCATAAGATTTGACACATGTGGAATCTAAAAGAGCTGAACTCGTAGAAACAAAGTGAAATGGTAGCTACCAGAATTTTGGACTACACTGGAAAGATATTGGTCAAAGACTACAAAACTCCAGTTAGATAGGTGGGATATGTTCAAGAAATTCAAGAGATCTACCGCACAATATGGTAACCACACCATTAAGAACACTATCATAGTCTTAAAATTCTTTAAGAAAGTAGATTTTGTGTCTTTATAAAAAATAAGTATGTGAAGTAATTCATATATTAATTACTTCAATTTAACCACTCTAAAATGCATATTTTAAAATACATAAGATACATATTTTAATTATTCTAAAACTTCATATTCTTGGGCCGGGGATTTAGCTCAGTGGTTTCACCACCTGCTGCACAAGTGCAAGAACCTGAGTTCGATCCCCGGTACCAAAAAAAAAAGCAACAAAAAAAGCCCTTCATATTCTTCATGATAAATACATGTTTTATTTGTCAATTCAAAAATAAATAAATTTCAAGAAAAAGAAAAAGAATATAATTTTTTTAATGTAAAAAGTTATGCAAATTTATCAGAGCCTTTTTTTTATTAAATTCTTTTATTGGTACATTGTAGGTATACAACACAGTTACATTTCTCATTGGGAATTGTACCTTTACATAATGCATCTTGGTTCTTATTTTTTCCCCATTCCTAGCTCTCCCTTCAACCCCTCCACCCTTCCTTATTTACAAAGACTTTATTTCCATTTTTTCCATTTCTCATCATTTTTCCTTTCCCTTCTTTCCTTTTCCCTGCCCCTCCCACTACCCCTACCCCTTTGGACCTTTTCTTCCTATTTTACATTATCGATTATTCATTCTAATCATTGGTACATTTTAGGTATACAATATAATGACATTCATCATTGGAAATTTGCACCTTTACATAATCTCTCTTGGTTCTTATTTTTCACCCTTGCCCAGCCCTCCCTTCAACCCCTCCATTCCTCCCTATTTACAAAGATTTTGTTCCTATTTTTCCATTTTCTCATATTAATCCCATTCCCTTCTATCCTTTCCTCTAACCCTCCCACTTCCTTCCCCTTTGCCCCTTTTCTTCCTATTTCACATTACCTATTATACATTTAGTCCTTATTTACACTTTCAGTTTCTCACACTAGAGAAACTATTTGGAATTTATTCATGTGTGTCCTATTTATTTCACTTAAGAGTATCGCCTCAATGTGCATCCACTTAGCTATAAATGTCTCTAATTTCTCATTTTTTATGGCTGAGTAGTACTCCATTTTATAAAAAAAAAAAACCACATTTTCTTTATCCAATCAGAGCCTTTTTGATAATGGTGAAAATGTAGAAACAAAAATTTGCCAATGTGTGCAAGGTTTCTTTTGGGAGTGATGAAATATTCTAAAATTAGATTGTAGTGATAGTTGCACTATTGTGGGAAAATATTTAAACCATTGCATATTATATTTTGTAAATGATTGTCAGATTAAATGTGGAAGAGACACTTTCAAAAGACAGAGAGAGATGGAAATTTGCTTCTTTATTTTAAGGAAAAAGAAACTGAAAAAAATGGAGAAAGCAAGTAGTGTATGTAGTTTATGCAACAAAGATAAGATATCCTTCAATCAATACATTTGTATACAAATGAAAGTCTTTGAGTTTATAATAAAGTTAGTCAAAAGACGGTGTACATATTTTAAATTAAAATATTTAATGGATTTATTTTTATGAATTCTTGCCTTAGTAAATTTTTTTCAAGCAATCGATCAAATATTTGATAAGGAGTACATCAGATAAGAAAGTGTATTAATCAGCTTTTAATTGCTGTAGCAAAATACTTGAGACAGACTGACTTCATAAAGAAATAGAGTTATTTCTCTATTGGAGCCCACTGGCATGGGCTCAGTTCCAGGTAGAGCCTTCTTGGTTGTGTCCCCGTAAGGATGAGGGACAATGGCAGGAGATCTGTGGAAGGGAAAATCCTACAGCCAGAGAGGAAGGAGTGAGAGAGTGGGTAGAGCCAGGCTTGAGTTTTCAAACAAGAACTAGCAAGTATCTAGTAAGTATCTCAGTTCCTTTTGAGATCACACCAGCTATTGAAGTAGGAAGTTTCTCCCATTATGCTATACTTCTCAAAGATTTCATTGCCCCAATATTGGCACTGTGGGAACCAAGGCCCTAACACAAAATCTTTGGAAAGAAAGAAAATTACCCAAACCATAGCAGAAACTTTCCATAGGATTATATCACTCAATTGAGCTAAAAGCTAGTTTCTTTTCTTTTTCCATTATTCAGTGAGTGGCAGCTTGTGAAAAAGGGTCAATAGCTTGCAGATAAAATACACATCTGTGTGTAGTATAAATAAATATTTTAAGATCTGTTGACATTAATATGTTGGGTTTCTGGGACTGTAAATCTAACTCTGGATAGCATGTCTATTTAATCAGTACTGACTATTGCAACAGACACCACCTATTTTTCTACTCCTAGAATGATTACTAGAAAACATTTCCCAATTTGGTTGCAACAATCTAGGGCCATATGACTAAGTTTTGGTCAGTAGACTATAATTGGAATGATACACACAGCTATAAAATATCTACCCTAAAAACCTCCTAGGTAAGATCTTCTATGATACGCTCCCTTTCTAGATGACTTGAATGGGGATGACCCCTTCAGCATAATCTGAGGGCCATGATTTGGAGGCAGTGGACTCCTGAGAGGAAAGGAGACTTAGTCACTGTAACACAGGTTGCAAAAGAACACTTGTACTGAATGCCACTAGAAAGAAGTAAACTTCAACAGTGAGATGTTTGAGATGTCAGCAGTTATCGGTAATAACCCTTAGAATGCACCCTCACCACAACTAGAAAGGCTACTCTTCTCAAAAGAGGGACAGTGAAGCTACAATTGGAGGCATTTTTCTTCTCTACAGGGAACAGGTCCAGGAAAATTCCTTGCACACCAGCTGGCTGGGCAGAGTCAAAGAAAGAAGAGGATAACTCTGCTCCTCTGCTGCCCAAGGATCTTTATGAGCTGTAGCAAAGTCATCTGTGACAAAATTATATTGTTACCAGGGGCCTCGTCAGCCAACCAGTGATGGGATGCAAGACTGTTAGATGCTTGAGTTGAATTAATGTGCATTTGTTAATTCAACAAATATTTACTGAGAAGTAATAATATGTCAGCAACTGTGAAAGCTTCTCAGGATACACTACTATAAAAGTACTTTCCAACAAGGAAATAACCAGCAAACAAGTGTGGCATTAGCATTAATAATGTCAGAAAGATTGATATTATTGCATCTGAAATCAGCAATTCAAAAGTCCTACATGCGTTTGAGACAAAGAATGATTTCTCTGCTTCATTTAGATGCACTTTGGAGCTCTTATGTCCCATTACCAATATATAATTCTAACATTTCTTAAGATATGTCTGAGAATGTTACTATGCACAAAGCATTCGTGAGCTTCACTGTATTCTTCTGCCTGTACACTTCTAGGTGAGATCCCAAATTCCTGCTAGTGGATAGTTGAAGAAAGTCTGTATTCTTTCTAATCTGAGGATCTAACAGTGAGTGTGGCTTCTTCATACACTCTCTCTGCCGGTCATGTCTTAGTCATTTTCTTGTCGCTGAGATCCAATAGCCAACATCCACAAATGAGAGGAGGAAAGGTGACTTGTGGTTGTAGAGGTTTCAGTCTATAGTCAGCTCCAAGGCAGAACAGCATGATGAAAGAACCGGGGAGAGAAAAACTGCTGGCCTCGTGGCATCCAGGAAGCAGCAAGTCAAGGGAGATATGACTGTCCCGGTCATGCCCACAGGGACGCCCTTTGTCTGATGAGGCTCCACCTCCTAACAGCAGCTCAGCTATAACGCCCCCATAATCCAATCACCGTGCAAAGGTCCCACCTATGATCAGATGAGATTTTGGGGGAGCATCTAGATATAAACCATACCAAGCCAAGAGGCTGGAAAAAAGGAGTCTGAGATTCTTGAGATGCAAGACAGAAATAAACTGGTCCCCATTTGGACAGCTTGGATGAGAGCCATTTAAGATTGGCACACAACTCCCTTTGGACTGTGCTGTGAATAAATAGTAAACTGATTGAATTAATCCAAGGAGACTCAGAGCTCTGGTTAAGGGAGCAGGATCCTTATAAACACAAAAGACTGTGCTGTGGACTAAGAAAGAAAAGCACTAGGTAGTGAACAGGATGTATGGAAATGCTAGAAAAGAAGCAAAGAAAAAAGTACCATCTCAATGCTATTTATATAATGCTGAAGAAGCTTTTTTTTTTAATTGGCAAATGAAGGTGTAAATTCTTGGTCCCTTCTAACACCTATGGAGCCGGTTCCTCCACTCCATATGACTGGTCACCAAAATGGTACAAGTAGGAGCTGAAATGAAAAGGTTTGTGCTGTCACATCAAAGCTCTTATTTATTTACCAAATCTCTGTGGAAGTATGAAAATTCAGCATTGAAATAATTGGAAAATTTTGTGAGTCAGTGTGGAATTGCTAATGATTTCTTTTTAGCACAAGGGAATTTATTTAACTCCAAGAGAATTAAAGTCCTTTATTAATGTTGCTAATATAATTATCATTAAATATTATTAATACACTAGTGGTGATATTCTATAGGGAGAGTAAATGAGAAAAAAATAAGGGCCTTACTTAATTTGTTAGATCTGAAAGGGTATAGCTATTCCCTAGTGTAAGAATTTTTGTATTGTATTTGTAAAAGAAATAGGCTCTTTTCTCAAAAACTGCTGAAGATAAAGGAAGCCAAGCAAAGGGTACATCGGATACAAACAGCTACTTTCCTCACTATGAACACCAAAAGCCAGCAAAGAAAATATTGAAAAGATGCTGCTGCTTCCCTGCTCTGCAAAACATAGTTTACCTAGAGTGGAACGGATGTGAAGGATTTCCTCTAACAGTTTTCCTTTACTGTTTTTAATTTTTTCTCTCAATAATCAATAAATCCTCTCTACTTATTCATAAAGAGCTACATGTGTTGTTTAAAAACATATGCATTTCCTAAGGATTATGTTGACATTGTTCTATTTACAGCTGTATTTATGAACCTATTCAACTTCCAAAATAATTTTCCTCGGACCTTAGCTCCAGGAAGTGCATATTCACAAAAACATGTTGTCACAATATAATTTCCTATTTCATATTAATATCATATTTCACATTAATATTACATTAATGTCATATTTCATATTACACCTTTCTCAGCATACTTTAGATTTATTTCTGAATTTTCTAGTCAACAAAATGCACTTCCTAAAGAAAATAGATCATGCCATGACTTCAACACTGAAGTTGGTCAGTGCTTCCAACCCAATCCCACTGTGATACAATAGCATATGTCTACACAGAATCATAATCACCAGAGATACCATAGGGCTGGCTTCAGAATTTTAAATACATCATCATGGAACTTAGGAAGCAGCTGGGTCCCACTGAAAACTCTTTATGTTGATAATAAGTTAGTAATCACAAACCTTACTTCTTCCATTGTCACATAGATGGAGTTCCTCTTACTCTGTACTGACATGCCAAGAGAAAATAAGTAAGCTTTCAACATGTTCACAACAAAGACTCAGCAGTTATATGCTTAAATAGACATTAATCTGCCTTAGAAATGTTGATACAGTGTACTCAGAAAACAAAACATGCAGGATTGAGTTTTTATATCATATGGCATAAACAGCCTGTATTGGACAATAATTAAAATCACAGAATCACAGACATTTGGAGCTATACAACCTCTTTCTTACCATTATAATTGAATGCCTATATTTTCAGAGAGAAAATAAAAGAACACCTCAGGAGGGTTAAGTGTCTTACTGAAACTATTCAGCTAGTTCAAGACAAAGCTGAGAAAGAAACTTCAGGTTTCTTTTCTTTTTTCTTTCTTTTCTTTTCCTTTTTGTGTATGTGGATGTGTGTGATTATGTGGTACTGGGGAATGAACCCAGAGCCTTTGCACTGAACCATATTCCTTTTTTATTATTTTTATTTTGAGACAGGGTCTCACCGAGTCTCTTAAGTTGTCCAGGCTGGGCTTGAATTTACAATACTCCTGCCTCAGTGTCCCAGAGTCCTGGTGCTATAGGTGTGTGTCACCTTTCCCAGCTTGACTAGTAGGATGTTGCTATGGGAAATCCAGGAGAGCAGAAACCAAGTGCCTACCCAAATGCCCCCATGGAGACACCTTTAGGCAGAGCCATTCGATGATTTGCTTCAAGTTTTTGAAGAGGATCTTAATGCATTATTCTTTCAAAACACATTGACTTCCCTTCCAACTCTGTGCCTACACTCAGCACCTCTTCTTGTGCTTGATCCCCACAAGTTTCCTTACCCCAGACTTCTGGAGCCTCCCTATGTGTGACTTCACTTTCAGCCAAAGCCGTAAAATAAATTATGAACATTTCTGGAATACTATCTCTGCATAGCTGCCTCCTTTCAATTCTCTCTCCACAAATCTGACCTACTCAACTCTCCCTGAACTCCAGTACTGTCTGCTGAGCCCAAGTAAAGCTTCTGGATGTCACTTGGGTCCCCTCATCATGCTTTGGGGCAACAAGGTTTATATGGACTGTAAGGACATGAATGTGGATGTATCATTAGCCAATTGCACAGATTCCCCGATAAAAGCAGTGAAGTACTATGGAAATCTAGACTCAGAGAGACCAATTTTTTTGAATCAGTATCTTCTGCAATAACTAATATCTATTCAAATAAGAGCTTGAAAAAAATCTGTGACCACAGTGAAGTCTGAGATCCTTTTGAGGCAGTACAGATCTTGTCTTTAGCAACTACCCTGAAGAGGCCACATACTGGCACTTTGGATGACATTTAGTTGTTTAGATCCTACATATATTACCTCTACTATAAGTATGATGAGATTTAGTAAATGTATAGTCACTGGACAAGATTTATCAATAATTTTTAATATCTTTGCTAGTAAGCAAATTTACTTAGTTATTTTATATAAGAATTAGTATGCATTTAGTTTTAATGTACTGAAGGATAAACATAATTTTATCACAGTAGTTTCTATTGTTTTATTCCTATGTTGCTATAAGTTAATTTTTTAAACAGAGAAATACTTTTGTCATAAGAGATTTGAGATATTTACAAGCCATTTGTAAAACTCCAGGATCATCCGCAACATGAAAACAATACATAAAATAGACCTAGCAAATGTGCCAATTTCCTCTTCTTCCAAAAGCCATTTAAACATCAATATGACTAAATACTACTTTATACAATGGGATATGGAATTCATAGAAACAAACCAAATAGAAATGCATGACAAACTGGAAGTCACTGGTCCCTATACCCTTCAATACATTCATTCCGGAGATTTTCATGTCCTAAATAAGAATGTTTTCATGTTCAGGAAAATTGGTATCCCAAGAGCTAAGGTATTGACATTGGTCTGTTTTGCTAAGAATATTGGAATTGCTTGGGCTCGCCACACCAGATAGCTCTAATTTTTACACTCCCACTCCATTAAGAGGCTCTGCCTTCTGCTTAAGTTTTGCTGGAGCTAGAGTTTGGAAATTGCATATTTTATCTTTTTCACAAATATGATTTTTAGATAAGAAAGTAGCACTGGTAGGCTAGCTTTATGCTATTTCAGGACAAGATTAACTTCAGTAGTTTTGAACTTATTTCAGAGATACTATCAATGAAATACATTTATCTATCTATATCTGGATAAAGTTTCCATAGTTTGTTTGCTTTTTCTTTTGTTAGCATGGATATGATGATCTTTAAGGCTACCAAACCATTTAAAAATGAGCATTATAGGCCAGGCTAAACTATAGAATTTATTCTTTCATGCTTGTGCTCATATATTTCATGGTGTATCATTACATAATTTCACAGTTTTATATATCAAATTGATTTACATAGGAAGAATGCTCACCTTCAAAATCACACATAGATGCATAATTATACTTAAGACTTAAAGGTATCTTAACCCTTTTGGAAATTACCAGTGTAAGAAAAATCCAAGTACTTTAAAGCAAGTTTGAAAAAAAAAGTTGAAAGTAAATTAAGAGATTGGTCATTTAGGTGCTTCCATGAATCTCTTTAAGAGTAAATTCTAGGGGCCGGGGATTTAGCTCAGTGGTTTCACCACCTGCTGCACAAGCACAAGGACCCGAGTTCAATCCCCGGTACCTAAAAAAAAAAAAAAGAGTAAATTCCAGCTCCTGCCAACTGATGCATTGTAATGATTCCTAGCAAATGTGTGGCAAACATTCATATAGCCTTTAATTTCAGGATTAAATCCTAAGTAGGAAAATGTAATAAAATGAAAGAGGAATAAGAGTTCCAATTCTTAGTTTCTCCAGCCATTTAAAATTTTATAGAAATGAACTGCAAAGAATAGTCTCAGTCCCCGCAAATACCTCCACCCCTCAATAAGTGAGGTTAACTCACATTCCCAACACTGTCCCAGGGAGAAAGACAGGTAACAATTAGCAGGAAAATATCCTTAGAGAAATGAATTTTACTCTGCTTTGTCCAGTCAGATTATTCCAGTGGTAGATGGTGATAAGAGTGACTATCCTTAATCCATTAACACGAGTCAAGGAAAGCAAGAAAAGAAAATATATTTTGCTGCGTGTAAACTGATATTTTTCTATGCAACTATGGCCTGTAATTGAAGTCATGCACTGCAAACATTTTTCAATTTGTTAAGAGAGTATGGACCATGGATGGCATCAAAATCATTATAGTTAATTTAAAAAATTGACTTGGATTTCATAAAGAATATTTATCAATTATTTACTATGTGAAGTCAAGAATCAGGGAATTTGAGCACTATGTATTTCAGTATCTAATAAAACTCTTCAGACTATTGTTATGGAAGATGCATCATGTCCTCCACATATTGTAACTTGTGTGTGTCCATCAGGATACAATCAGACAGTAAAAAGCAAAGGAAAGAGCATTTTAATTTTTGAGGGGTGGAATGAAACAGGAGACACAGGGACCTGCACTGGCACCTCAACTTAAAGCGCTACCCCTTTATCTTTTGTATTTTTCCTCCTTTTTTCTTTCCTGCTCCTTCCTCTCTCTTTCTTTCCTCAGCATTTCTCAGAAATAGACAGAGGTCTAGAATACTTTCTCTTTTTTTCTTTTCCTTTTTCTTTTGAGGCCCCAGATAAATGAAAATAAAGAAATGACAAATTGAGATACATAATTAAATATATTAAATGTTGTCATTTAACAAATTGACAATTTGAGTACACACACAAAGCGATATAATTATACTATTCTTTAGATAATTATGATATTTCACTGCTCAATAGGCATTGTGATCTGAAACAGTGCACAAGTCTGAAATGCGAGAATGGATGCTCTCTTTCTAACCTGTGTTTCTAACATTTTTCTAAACGGTGTCATCAGATGAGAGAAGGCAGAAGTTTACACTTCCGTACCTTTGTGCTCCTGCTGACCAAGTACCTCCCTCTTCCCCCGTGCATGCCTTCTGCCTCACCTTAGCAAGCAGTCTTTCCCTTTCTTGCATTGTCTGCACCCAGGAGAGCGAGCAGAAAGCAGTAGCTTCAGAGAGCACAATGTCAGGACCACTTTGAGGCCCTCCCTCTGAGTTTCAGAGTGTGTGTGTGAGTGTGTGTGTGTGTGTGTGTGTGTGTGTGTGTATGTGTGTGTTTAGATTCATTAGCGGACTGCAAACCAAAATGATAAATTCACTGAGGGAAGTAAGAGTAACTGGTTTAGGGCAACTGAATCTGAGAACAAATTGTGCTGGAAAGTTGAAGGGATAAGCAATACTTTGATATCAAGTGCAGACTCAAAGTCCAAGGAGAAACCTGAAAGAAGGGCAGGAAACCTGGGAGCCTGGGCAGCCCCTGAAATCAGAGTAGGGCAGGTGTGAGACTGGAGTCAGCATGGAGACCCATGGAAGGCACTGGCCTTTTCCACCCACTTTTGGTGAAAGTAGGGCATTCTCATTACTTCCCATCATCACCTTGAACTTGGATGGGAAGAATTCTGGTTCAGATTTGATAGAAAAAACGGACAAAACCATTCTCTAATCTTTCATCTCTTCCATCTCTCAAGACTGTTAGTCAACTTTCTTCACTAGGCACTGGCATCTAAAACCCTTTCTCAGCCCACTCACTGGACACTATTCTGCATTGTTCCCTCGGCCTGTAGAACCACTGGATGAAAGACTGTGAAATCAAGAGCCATCAGAATCTGACTTGGTAGAAAGGCCAGGAAAACTATTTAGCTCTAATCATTTTTTAACTATATAGATTTTATTTCTCCATTCTGTGGGCCTTATTGAATCAAATGTTGGAGAACTGGCCGTAGCAAAAGCTTTGTTTGGATAAAGGGCTATAGAAGTTGATACTGCTCACTTCTTATATATATCTCAATTGAAGACTGCAGAGTTCTACTAGGTTTTTAGCCCTGAAATTTCATGTAATACTAGTATATATGTGTGCTTTCTTAGGTGATTGTCTACTGAGTTCATTAGATCCTGAAAAAGGTCTGTGATCCTAAAACTACAGAAACATGCTCTTGTTTTATAGCCTCATATTCATCCCTGCCCTAAGCAATGTCCTTCCAGGTTAAAAGATATTTTACTTTGCTCTTTTCACACATGCCAGACATCAAAATGGTCCTGAACTAGACAGAACACATCATTTAAAACTGTCCCTTTCCACATTAGCTTTTAATCTGGGGCACACCGAGGACAACTGGCTTACAGCTCCAGGTAGGTGAATAGATTACTGCAAACTGCAAGTTAAAGTAGATGAGGCATCTGTACACTCAGATTTTCCAGGCAAGTTCAGGATCAAGTCCTGATCCTCATGATTTAATGATGTCTCATAAAATTATAAGACAGTAATAGGAAAAGGAACCTGCACTTGAATTTCAGGTAGGCTTTTCCCACAGAGAAGCATGTACCAAATCAGGTTCATCACCATAAACACTGTTTCCTTTTTAGAAAGATGCAAAGTGTCTTCCCCTCCTAGATGACTTGGATATGGTCCTGCCGGGGACAGAGGGGTGGACCAGAAGCCTACCTCAAGGATCTCTGAATTTACAGCATTCTGTGCAGTTGAGACTTTTATCTTTTATTTCTCCAATCTAACTAGAAAATGGCTAGAAATGACACCTTGTTACAAGAATATATCTTCCCCTTCAAAACCAATCTCTGGGTAGGTGTGGAGGTCTCGAGGGGCTAAGCCCTCTCTCCATTCTGTCAAATGCACTTAGGTAGGACACTTTTCTTACACTTCAACTGCACTTCAGTGCCCGACCCCTTGTCTAGATTATTGTTTTCAGCCAGCCTGGTGTTTGGCTGAATTCCAGGGTTCTGATAACTACAGTTGGAAGGATATATCTGAAAGCATAGAGGGCCATATAAATTGTGCTTAGAAATGTATACATTTGAAGATTTAATGGGACACATCCATCACTCCTGGGCACCAAAATGATGATTTCATAGATCATGTAATTGTTCTGAACACCTTTTTTTGACAAGCCTCATCTTTGGACTTGTAGCTGTTTCATTTATTACAGCTATTTGAATCAGTTAAAATTTAGCTCACTTTTCTCCAGGTGATTTATTTAGTGTTTATAAGTCCATTTTGACATCTTCTTCCATTTCTTCCACCAAAAAGATCTCACCCTTATGGTCTTAGTGGAAACATCATTTACAGCCAGAGAGGCATATCTGAAAATGCATTACCTTTAAATGGTAGGATTCATCATATCTGAGATAATATGTCTGATAGCCAAAAAGCGCCATTTCATTTTAGAAGAAAAATTGCTTCTGTCAGTGTAAACAGAATGCATTATCCCCTTTTAATAACCATTCTTAAGTATGCTGCTGTATTACTTTTTCACAGCTGTATTCCAATAAGCTGTAGAGTAATTGCCAGTTCGCCTGTCTAATAGGTTCATTATTCTTTTGCCATAATTGCAGCCATTAAATGTTCAATTGTTAAATCTCCACTCCTACGTTTACTTAGTGTTACATTTTATAATGGGGCATGTCATTACAGCACCCCAGTGGCCATGGCTATTGTTCAAAGTATTTCTAAAAGTCAATGAGGTCCCTGTGAAATATTTTATTTTTTATTTGTTCAGATATCTACCTGTCCTCCCAACCTGCCCTTTCCTTTTTTTTTTTTTTTTTTAGAATTTCTAGAAACAGGTGCTTATAAATTGGTAGCTTCTACAAGAAGTTGAAGGATATGAGCTAGACTACAAGTCATAAAGCTGAACCCTCAGTGTGTCTGAGCACTGTGTTCTCACTTCAGTGCTGTGACTCACATCTAACAAGGTGATGGAGGGAAGATTTCACTAAGGAAATTAACACTTAAGACTTAACGGTTTTTTCAAGGGCTCAGGCTTATCTTTTATCGTGTTAAATTTGTGGGGCTTTTACATCAAATGGAAGATACATTAGTCAGGGGTTATGGGATTATTAACCTTTGATCTGTAATGCGCACGGCGATAAAGCCAGTGCCTTTCCTTTACTGCTTGACATTTCTGGGTATGTCACTTTCTGTGGTCTGGGCTCCAGTATTCTGTGTGATGCAGTGGTTTGCGTTATTTTAGGAGGTTATAGTGATGAAGATAGGTAGGGGAATGATAAGAGATTTTTTAACTTATTGCTATAACTGAGCGTCTCTTGCTTGTTTGGGTTTGTTTGCTTGCTTTGGTTACTCAGCATTAGGCTGAAAAGGCTTTTAGAAGACATCTAGTATTTCTTAAATACTCAACCATTATCCAAAAGCTTTGATCTATGCCTCAAAGCACTTTGAAAGAGTTTTCCAATCATCTATTCATCAATTAGTCATTGTTCTCAAGTTTATTTCATTTCACTTCCATTCATTGAATTAGCTTATATTTCTCCCTGAAGATTAAAATAATTTTTACAGTCAATGAATTAACATTGTAATTGTATCCAACTCATTTCAGCTCCATGTTCATTCAGGAACTTTCTATGCTTCAGAATAGATTTCATTTTCTAGTAAGTCCGGTACAAACCTCTTTAATAACATGGTTCATGGTATCAGATGTGGCAAATATCAATTTGTACCCTTCACAGTATAACTACTGTTACACATGTGTTCACTCTTTTGCTCACTGACAATAATAACTAACATTGGTTAAGTGTTTATTCCATTTCAGTCTTGTACTATGTGATTTTATGTATTTTATCATTTAATCTAACTGAGGTAGGTACGTTCATCATGACCATTGTACAGATGAAGAAATTAAGTCTGTGAGAGGGAAAGTAACTTGCACAAAGTCCAAGCCAGTAACTATTGAGTCCAGAACCTGCACTCCCAACTTCGATTCGACACTGTCACAATGGGGGTGCTGTTATCAACAGCTGAAGGAGTTTACCTGTACTCATCAGTAGCAAATGTCAAATAACTCTTAAGAATTCTGCCATTTGCCTGGTCAGAGAGAGATGGAGAAAGCAACTTGTCACAGATCAAAAGGAAAAACTGACCCGGAAAGACTTGTCCCACTATCAGGTCCTCCACAGTAAGCCTGCTCACATACATAACAGATGGAAATAAGCATAAAATTGACCTTACTGCAATTTATAGTTTATTGGCCCCAGTAACTTTCCTATGAAGAAGAAAGATTGATGAACATATTTGACACATATATAGGTCATACCAATCTCTAATCAAAGGGCCTCATCGCAAATTCTCTATCATAACAAAAACACCATCAAAGTGTCTTGTTTTTCCTGTCTTTTACATTTTGGTAATAACAACTTTGTAGTAAGATTTTCAACATAATTTCATTGGTAATGTTGAAAACTAAACGCTGCTTCTTTTCCTCTTGCTTGGCTATATTAGTTTTGCAACATTACCAAGAGTGAGCATCCTGTTGTCAACAAAGCAGTCAGCTGCGCCACTTAGAGAAGAGATACATACAGCAAGATAGTGTTATTTTGACAAGCATTTTCGTCCAAAGCAATAGAGTAAATGCATCTTATTTTGCTCGTCTACTCACAACACAATAGCCAAGATGGGAAAAGAAAGAGCTCAACACAGGTAGCGTCAGTAGGAAAGCCACATTGTGTGACTAACAATGAGAGGCACATTACCTGATGAAGTCAAAAGAATCACCCAGGGAGAATGTAACTAAAACGGCAGCAGAGATAATTGGAGAAAGAGCGAAAAGATAAGCATCCACATGTCTAAAAATAAGTTTCCTACCTGCATCATTAGCCAGGTGATCTTTCAATGGTAACAAGTTTAGAAATGGGCAGCTACCAAAAAGAGAAGCAGCAGCAAAAGGTCTGTCAATCACAGAGAAGCTATCATTGGAACTTATTCAATGAAAGATAAAATTAGATAATCAAACCTTGGAAGTTTTCTGAAAGGATTTAGTATAAAGTAGTTAAAGAAAAGGGTAAGGAAATATATACAAGAGCTATCAATTCAATGTACGTGGTATATTCAAAAGCTTTTTATTAGATCTTTGAGAGTGAGTTCCAATAACAAACACTGATAATTTAAACAAACTATTGTAAATGTCAGAGCTTGTAAAAGTATTTATTCCAGTTATAAAATTATGAAGATTATAAGTGATGAAATTAAGAAAGAGATCTTATGTAATTCTCCACCTACTCTACAGAAGTATTGACTGACTTAAATCTCTCTCATATCCTTCTTTTCTGAAAGACAAAAAAAGGCATGCATGTTAAACATGAGATTGATAGAGATTTGGAAAATTCTAAATGGGATCTTTCTGTTAGAAAAAAAAACAGCTATAATCAGATATGGCTCAATTTTCCAAGTCCAGTCCTGGAGAGATCCAAAAATCATAGAAAGATTTGTGGACCCAGAATATTCCAAAGCAACTTGAGAAGCTTCTGAAGAGACAGAAGGTATGTGGCTTCCAGTGCATCTGTTTGGTGGGAAGGATTGCAAAAGTAGGCAGTATGATGAAAAAATACAGTGTTTAATTTTTTAAAAAATTATTACAGTGAATTACATATTGCCCTTAATCTTCCTTAAGACGCTGCGCCCCCCGACACATTTATCCCACGTGCTTGCCACTTTCTGCAGCAGTTCTAGAAGTCCTCTTTCATAAGTGTGTTTACTTGTGCCATCATGGCTGCTCAATCTCTTGAACTGATTCAAAACATTTAACTTTCATGGTCACTTTGAATTTGAGGAAGAGCCAGCTGTCATAATGGTGCCAGGTTCTGTACTACAGTGGATAAGGACACACCGCAATGTTATTACTACAAGCCTGCCTCTCAGATGGATGATACTGGGCAGCAGCATTCCCTGTATGTATTTTTGATCACACCTTGTCAAGACACGAAAGAGGACTTCCAGAACTGCTTCAGAAAGTGGCAAGAATAGTGGGATAAATGTGGTAGGAAAAAGAGTATTCTGAGGAAAATTAATGACAATGTATCTTTTACAGTACTAATTTTTTTTTTTGTACTGGAGATCGAACTCGGGTCTTTGAGCTTGCGCAGCACGCTGCGAAACCACTGAGCTAAAGCCCCAGCCCTACAGTACTAATTTTCAATTTAAATACTCACTATATTTTTGATCATCCCTTGTACCCGAAGTGGAAGACAAGCAAGGAAGTGAGAGAATGTTTTTGTGTTGTTCATTTCACCCCACTTTACAGGACAGAAACCTAGCAGCTTCAATCCAATTGAATTTAGTACCCACCACTGGTAAAGAAATGCAATCTTTTTTTCTATATTGATCTGTACCTGAAAACTTGCTCAAATTTCTCATATTTAAGCAGTTCCATAATGTACTTTTTACACATTTTAACATCTCAGAACTTGAAATGCATCTTGGAGCCCAATTTGTAATCATTATTTTCTAGGTAGCAGTCATCATTGTCCATAAATGAGTGAACATAGGCATAGCTACATGTGCCAAGTGCAACTGTCCATTAAAATGTCTTTACAACATTACACAATTACTAGGTTTTGGAAAGAAAAATTATTGAGTAGACAAAAAAGGTAGAGAAATAGACCAACAGACCATAAACTAGATATTCATATTCATTATGGGAGAAAAAAATAAAAATATATCTACTTGCAAAATAACCAAGTGCTGTACAGAAAGAAATAAAAATGTCCACAAGCACATGAAAGCTGTGTGACATGTTATTACTACATGAGTGCAAAATAATTACCTGTCATACATCGAGAAATAAAACTGAGGACAGGAGAGCTTCCATGAATCCTACCAATGACCAGAAAAATGATAAATCCCCCTGTACAGATGAAAGGCTAATTCACACAGCATACAGAACAATTATTAAGCCAGTTTCAAAATTTAGTTGCCATCAATTTTTCTTTCTTAATGAAAGAAAACAATGACTTTTTTTTTCCATTAAGTTTATTGGTACATTTTAGGTACACAACACAGTCACATTCATCACTGGGATCCTGCATCTTTACATGATGTATCTTGGTTCTTATTTTTTCCCCATTTCCCTGCCCTCCCTTCACCCCCTCAACCCCTCCCTATTTACAAAGACTTTGTTTCCATTTTTTCATTTTCTCATATTTTTTCTTTTCCCTTCTTTCCTTTTCCCTACCCCTTCTACTTCCCCTACTCCTTTAGACCTTTTCTTCCTATTTCACATTATCAATTGTACATTTTGATCTTTATTTACACTTTCAATTTCTCACACCAGAGAAACTATTAGGTGTTTAAACATGTGTGTCCTATTTATTTCATTTAAGAGTATGGCCTCAATGTGCACCCATTTAGCTATAAATGTCTCTAGTTTCTCATTCTTTATGGCTGAGTAGTACTCCATTTTATAAAAAAAAAAAAAAAACACTACATTTTCTTTATCCAGTCTGCAATTGATGGACAATTGGGCTGTTTCCAAGTTTTAGCTATTACAAACTGTGCCACTATAAACATGGGTGCACATATATCACTGTGGTATGATTCTTTTTAATTCTTTGGGGAAGATACCCAGCAGGGGAATAGCTGGGTCAAATGACCTCTAATCCTAGTTTTCTGAGGTATCTCCATACTGATTTCCACAGTAGTTCCACCAGTCTGCACTCCCACCAACAATGAAGAAGGGTTCCTTTTTCTCCACACCCCCGCCAGCATTTGTTATTGGTTGATTTCTTGACAGCAGCCATTCTTTCTGGGATGAAGTGGAATCTTAGTGTTGTTTTCATCTGCATCTCTCAAATGACCAGTGATGTTGAACATTTTTTCATATGTTTATTGGCTGCTTTTACTTCTTTGTCTGAGAAATGTCTGCTCATTTCAGATACCCATTTTTGAATTGAGTCTTTGTATTTGGGGGTCTAATTTTTTTAAAATTCTTTATGTGTTCTATATATGTTCTTTATATGTTAGTAGTCCATCGTCTTAGGAACAGCTCATAAAATTTTTTTCCCACATTGTCGGTTGTCTCTTAGCTCTGTTGGTGGCTTCTCATGCAGTGCAGAAGCTTTTTAATAAGATGAGTTCTCAGTTGTTGACTCTTTATGCTAGTTCCCATGCTACTGAGGTCTTGTTCATAAAGTCTTTTCTTATGTCAATGTCTTCAATTATGTCTAATTAAATTATGTCTAATTTATCTTCCAGCAAGTTTAGCGTTTCTGTTTTAAAATTTAGATCTTTGATCCACTTTGATTTTAGTTTAGTGCATGGTAAAAGATAGGGGTCTAGTTTTAATCTTTGGCAGATTGGAATCCAGTTTTTCCAACACCATTTATTAAAGAGGCTATCTTTCCTCCAATGAGGGTGGTTGGCTCCTTTGTCAAAGATGAGGTGGCTGAGTAGGTCTGAAGTTGTCTCTGCATCTTCTAATCTATTCCACTGATCCTCAGGTCTGTTTCTTTGCCAGTACCATGCCATTTTTTATCACAGTAGCTTTGTAGTATACCTTCAAGTCAGGGATTTGTGATACCCCCAGCCATGTCTCTGTTGCCCAGAATTGCTTTTGCTATTCTAGGTCTCTTGTGGTTCCAAATGAATTTTTGGATTGTTTTCTCTAATTCTGTGAAGTATACTGTTGGGATTGCAATTGGGATTGCATTGAATCTGTATAGCAGTTTTGGAAGTATGGCCATTTTCACTATATTGGTTCTTCCTACCCAGGAACAGGGGATGTCTTTCCATTTTCTTATATCCTCTTCAATCTCTTTTTTCAGAGTGCTGTAGTTTTCAATGTAGAGGTCTTTTGCTTCCTTCATTAGATTGATTTCTAGATATTTCATTTTTTGGATGCTATTGTGAAAGGAATTGTTTCCCTAATCTCTCTCTCAGTGAGTCTGTTATTTGTGTACAAGAACGCTATTGATTTTTGAGTGTTGACCTTGTAACTAACTATTCTACTGAATCTGTCACGTCTAGAAATCTTTTGGCAGAGTTTTTTGAGTCTTCTATGTAGAGTATCATAGGAAACAATGACTTTTAACAAAATTTAAAAATTATAGACCCAATGAAAAACTATGAATTCTAATAATTCCTGCTATCACAGTTGAGAAATGACAGCTATGTTTCCTTATTGTCCCTTTATTTTCTTTTCCTGCCTTATTGTGCAGGCTGGAATCGCCAACAAACACTGCAAGGAGAATAGGAAACTGTTTCTTTTTGTTAATTTCAAAGGCAAAGTTTTCAACACTGCACTTTAAGCATGCAGTTTGCTATAAATTGTAAGTACTTTTATGGGTTAAGGAACTTGCATAGTTTGCTCAGAGTTTAAGTAGTGAATGAATAGAGGTTAAGTTTTACATAACATTTTCATGCATCTGTGGAGATAATCATGTGAATTTTTTAATCTGGATGATGTAATAAATTAATTATTTTTTCTAATGTCAACTCAGTTTTGGGTTCTTGGGTCAAACCATTGTGGTCATGATGTATTATTCTTATATACTGCAGGATTCGAGTGTTAATAGTTTGTTCTGTTTTGCATCGGTAAGTGTCCCGTCTTTTTTCTTTTCTTGAATAATCCTTTTCAAATCTTAGTATGAAGATTAAGCTCATCTCTTAGAGTTTGAGAGCACTCATTTGTCTTTATATTTCCTGTTGGAAGTACCTTGAATACCTGGTGACACTTGCCGGTGAAATCACCTGGTCCTTGAGCTTGCACTGTGGAAATAATTTTGACTACTAATATAACTCTTTTAAGGTCAGAGTTCCTATTTCATCTTGAGTTAGATTTAGTGAGTTACATTTTCCTAGAACATTGTTTATTATATTTATATTTTATGTTTTTTATGTAATACTTTATACTTCTCGTGGAACATAGACTCTCATCAATTTTTCTAATTTACTTTCATGATACTGCGTATAAATTAATAATCTTTTATTTCTTTCATGTGTGCAGTTTCTGTTTATGTCCCCTTTTATAGTCTTTATATAACATGTCATTTCTTTTTGTTTCTTTAGTCCCACAGGTTTGTCAATTAGTCTTTTCAAAGAACTTTGTGACTTTTTAAAATCCTCTATAATACAAATGTTAATCATATTCATTAATTTGTGTTCTTATAAATGTGTTTTGAGATTTTTGCTGTTATTTTCAAATTTTAATTTGGGTGATCAGCTTATTGATTTTTTAAAGATTTTCTACTTTTGAAATGCCAGCACTTTCAGGCCAAATGCTTCACTCAAAAGAGTTTTTATTTAATGTCACAGTATTCAATATGTAACATTTTCATAACTGTCAGCACAATATGTTTCCTAATTTCAAATGTGATTTCTTTTCTGATCCATAGTTTACTTTGGAAGTATACATTTTTAAATTTTAAAATACAGTGTATAAATGTATAATATTTTTAGGTAATTGATTTTTAGGTTAACTTCACTGTGGATGTCTCCTCTTATTTGTTATGATATATTTTTTAAACCTCAAAATATTCAAACTTTGCGTATGTTTGAAAGAATACTGTGTGAGTCACCTTCTAAGTGCTATAACAGAATACCTGAGAATAACTTAAAAGAGGAAAGATATTTTTTGACTCATGGTTTCTGACTTTTTAGTCCATGGTTAACTGTCTCCATTGATAAGAGCCTGTGGTGAGGCAGGTAATCGTGACAGAGAGGCGTGGTACAGCAGAGTGGTTCACTTCATGGGAGACAGGAAGCAGAGAGAGGGAGAGAGAGGAAGGGGGGGGGATATGAATGGCAGAGAAGAAGGCAACATTTTAAATCCAAACAGTAACATTTTACTCTTGGCCCCCAAAGCCTCATGTCCATCTCATACTGCAAAATGCACTTAATCCATCTCCAAAAGTCCCCAGAGTGTTAATGGTTCCAGCAGTGCTCAAAGTCCAAATCAAAGTCTCCTCTGAAATTCAAGACAATCTCTTAGCTGTGAGTCCTTTAAAAATATATACTCCCAAAATAAAATGGTACAGAATAAACAATCCCATTCCAAATAGGAAGAATTAAAAAAAAAAATAGAAAGGAGAGATTGGACTAAAGCAAGGCAGAAAATCAGCAGAGCAAACATTAAATCTTATAGCTCCCCGTCCATTATCCAGAGTAAATTGGTAGTGGGATGTGAGCTCCAAAGGCTATGGGCAACCCTGCTCCAACAACTGCAGCTACCCTGGCCTCTCTCTTAGGGCGATTCTGATTGCTCTCTAAAGCTATCCTCAGCGGACATTCCATGTCACTGGCGTTTCTAACTTCCTGGGTCTCCATTGCAGTTTCAGCTTCATTCTCACAACTTCACGTATCACCCTCTCCACAGCTGCCTGCTGATACTCTAACTCAGCCACATAACACATGGCCTCCAAGGCCTTCCTTTGAAATCTGTGTGGACAATTCCATGATCCCACAACTCTTGCATTCTGCATACCTGCAAAACCAGCATCACTTGGATGATGCCAAGATCTGTTGCCCGTGAAAGTTGTAGCCAGGTCCCTATTTTAAGTTCTTTTGACCCACTTTTTGCTCTCAATTTTCACTCTAAATCAGGATAAAAGTAGCCAGCAAGACTTATGCCACTGCTTACTTGAGTGCTGTGCTGCCTTAAAATTTACTCCACCATATAAACAATTCTGTCATCTTTATATTCAGCCTGACATTAAGTCTTAAGGCATGAACAAAATGTAGACAAGTTCTTTGCCAGAAAGCATGAATGGCCTCCAGTTCAATTTGTAAGACAGTCTTCATTCCCAGCTGAAACCTCATGAGGAAAATCTTTACTATCCACATTCCTATCAGCATCCAAGTATCTACACTCACCCCAGAATTGTGCACTAAGCTTCACTCACAACCTTTTAAGCTTTCTCTAGCTTGCCTCTTCAAACATTTCCAAATCCCTCTCACAAACCAGTTCCAAATGCATCTAAACCATATCATCAGGAATAGGCACAGCAACAATCCAACTTAGCAGTACCAATTTTCTATGTTAACACCTTTCTGTTGCTGTGACAAAATACCTGAGAATAACAACTTAAAGAAAGTATGTTAGTCTGTTTTCTTATTAGTGGACACAATATCCAACACCCATAACTTAAAGGAGGAGAGATTTAATTTAGCTCATATTTTAAGAAGTTCAGTCCATAGTCAGCTGGTTCCAAGGCAGAAACAACATGGCTGAAGGGTGTGTAGAGCAAAGCTGCTTAGTTCATGGTGCTAAGAAGCAGAGCAGGGGAACAATGCCAGAGAGGAAAAGGGGCAAGGGACCAGCACAGACTCCAAGGCCCTGCCTCTGTGACCCACTGAGACACACTCACTAGTGTGCTTCACCAACCCCCTGGGTGGATTCCAAAGCCAATCAAATTTACCCTCCACCCTAAAGTGTCATATCCCACCTCTTGTCAATTTCATACCCAAACACATCTGAAACCTTACTTAACCTCCAAATAAAGACAATAGCAGCTTCATAAATCTGCCTAACATAATAGAACTATCCCTTCCCCAAAGTCTCAGGAATCCCAGCATTTTTCAAAAGTCCTCATCCCAGTCTCTTTTGAAACTTGGGAACTTTTGTAAAAATAAAAAGCAAATTACACAATCCCAAGGTACAATGGCCCAGGGTAAACATTCCCATTCCAAAGAGAGGAATACACAGATCGAAAAGAATCACACCAAAATCCAGCAGAGCAAACATGAAGGCCTGTAGCTCCATATCAGTCTGAGGCACACAGTGGTAAAATGTGAGTTCCAAGGGTCTTGGCGAGCCTCACCCCATGGCCTAATCAGTTGCAGCCCACATGGCCTCTCTCTTGAGTTGGCTTCAGTCACAACTTGTAGCTTTCCTTGGTGGGCATTCCATGTTCCTGGCATCACCAACTTTCTGTTGGATACAGTGTTATAGATATACCCACTGGATGAATTGTTCAGTCATTTTGCTTTATTCCAGGAAAAACTAGTTGACGTGAATGTGATATAATTGTCATTAACTATGTGACTGTATGGGTAAGACCAGGACTTGTTTAGAAAGCATGCATGGGTGACAGTCTGTTCACATCCTCCAGTGGTATGTTCAGTTTCCAAATGTGATATTACAGGATTACTGTGCATAAACAATGACACTGAACCCCTTCTATTATTCTTTCATCAAAGTTGATCTCTATCACATGGAAGAGATTTTGAAATAGATTTGAATTGTCCTGATGAAAGATTTTGTTTTGTTTTGCTTTCAGTGCGGGAGATTGAACCAGGACCTTTGCACTGAGCCACATCCCCAACCCTTTTTTATTTTGTATTTTGAGACAGCGTCTCACTAAATTGCTAAACTCCCCAGATTAGGCTCAAATTTGGAATCTTCCTGCCTCAGCCTCTTAGGCCACTGGGATTACAGGCACATACCACCATGCCTGGCATCACAAGATGTTTTTTCAAAATATCAGAAAAGCAGTTAGTGCATGTTAATAAAAGAAATAACAGCAGAAGCTTTCCTACCACACATTGCAGAAAACAATGTCAATAAAGCAAGATGTGCTAGTACACAATGAAATAATGTTTTTTTTAGAAGCTATTGCAGAAGCAACCAAACTAATGTGCCTTGTGAATGCAAGTATTTCTTACCTGACACCTGCTGAAAAACCGTTCCCTCATCATTCCACTCCAACGAAGAATCTGAAATTATTGTGCATGTGATGAAAGCTGAAATGCAGATGAAAATTTCCATATAACTTCTTTTCCATGTTGAATGCTAATCACGTTGTTGCACTGCCTCATTTCTAAACTCAAAGTTTAAATTTCTAAATCCAATTCGGTGGGTGTAGAAAAAATTAAAGGCAAAATATTAGAGATTTAAAATATACAAATGAGGCTATCAGCCTTACAACTACTTTTGAAAACAAATGTAATCTTCCTCAAGCAGGACCCAAAGCTTTAATTTGTTTCAATGAAACAAACCATCACCAGTCCAAATTTTCAAGTCCAAGAATTGAAGTCAGGCTTTGTCTTTACAGTAGCCTGTTATCATTACTAAGGAAGAAAAGCATGATACCAAGTAGTGCCATGCTCCTCAGAGAGCATATATTATACTCCCTAGTGTACCAACTGGGTGGGGAAAATGGTACCTAATTCAAAGTCACTGTCCATGGTAAAAATCCAATATAGTGACCACAGTGTCACCAACAGAATTAATATTAACAGCACTGAGAAGTGTCTGCCATTCCAAATGTTTAAAATATGACCATTTAAACTTTAGGTTGAATATGGTAATGACATTGCTATATAAATTTCAGATTTGATAACAGAATTGATTATAGTCTGATGGCCTTTATGTTTGGTCTCAACTTCAATTAAATACTGATTTCCAAACCCTGCTAAAATGCATATTTGCTGTGCCTCCAGAATGTAACCTAGGAAACTCCTATATTTGTGTATTCAGACACATGCTCAAAATTCTTCAAAATAGCATTGCTCATAATTCTAAAAACCAGAAACACAAATGCCAATCAACATGAAATTGAGTAAATAAGTTGTTATGTATTTATATAATCAGATACTACTTAGAGGTGACAGTAAACAAACTATAGATGTACACATCAATACGATTGAAGCTTAAAAACATAACTTTAGTGAAAAAAATCAAGTTGCTAAGGAATACGTGTGATATAATTCCATCCATGTAAATTCAAAACCAGACAAAATTAAACATATCTTGTGTGAAGAAACATATATATAGTTGGTAAGACTATTTCTAAAAAGAAGAAGGAAAGAATAATACAGAACTTGGGAATACTCTTGAAGAGCAGGCAGTGGAATAGGATAACCGAGGAGTACCCAGAAAGCTGTAAGTTATCATAATGGCTGAGTTCTTGGGTTAGGCAGTGAATTCATAGGTTTCATCATATCACTGTGAAATTCAGTGAAAATAGAGGACTATGTGTAGAACTATTATGATGGAGTGCCATGAACCAAGGGTTATGATTAATGTAATTCTGTGTGCAAGGGACTTATGAGGAACAGCCAGCAAAACTAGGGAGGGACTAGCCCCCCCAAAACTCAGGGAAGTACTCCATAACCTTGTTACTATTGGTGGAAGAGAGAGAAGCTATGATTGAGAGCTTCGAAGGTGTAGACAATATTCCAGTTTCCAGTCTAGGTGGTGGCCATGCAAGGGTTCACAAGGTAACTATTAGTTAAACCATGCTAATACATTTTATACATTGTTCTCTATGCAAAAAAAATCCATAAATTTGGAAAGATGAAAGCGTATGCACAGACATGCATTCAGACATAAGAATTCATATATATTACATCTTTAATTGTATATATCAAACATATGGGGGAAAGTTTTAGGGGTCATGGACATAGTTGGGAGCCACAGGATGGGAATCAGGAGACCGCAATTCTGTGCTACTCAGTAAGTTGGTGGCTTTGACACTCCACCGCTGTAATCAATGGGCATCTTAAAAAATGGTACACTTAGTCCTCAGGCTTAAAATATCTCTACTGGAGTCATATAATCCATGTACCCATTTTTATGATAAAAGATATTTTATATAATGCATACAATGATCTCAAAACCAAGCTAAAGCAATAAAATTTCCACAAACATCAGACAGCATTTCCACATATATCCTCTGTACCTTATTTTTTACTATTTTTATCTCCCTTGTCCAGTTCTGTTTCCATTGCACTTTATTAAAAATGTATTTAACATTTACTAAACACAATTTTGAAAAAGAAAAAAAATCATCCACAAGCTTTCCAAACTAACAAAACTACATACAGCTTTGCACATTTTCTTTCCACCCACGTGCACGTTCTTAACCAGATGCAATCATAATGTACATATTTTAATTCCACTGTTTCCTTTAACATCAGGGTATAAACATTTTTTCTTATCTTTCATGGTCTTCATAATTATAATTTTAATGGCTGAATAATACTCCATAGACTAAATGTTCCATAATTTACTAAACAATTTCACAACTGCTTTATACATATTTTGTTTCTCAGAGAGTTTTTGTAGTATTTATTATAAAGCTGCTATAATGAATATCTTCATGCATATAAATTTTCTGCCTCTGTGGAATTACTTTCTTAGAATATGCTCCCCAGGGCGATCTTCCTGGGTTAAGGACTATGACCATCTCTACAGTTGTTGCTTTGTGTTGCCATATTACTTTCAAGAGGACTGCAGTGGTTTACAATTGTCACCAGCACTGTAGAAAAGTGCCAGTTTAAATGTACCCAGCTGCCATTTGTGGAGTTAATCATCTCTGCTGTCCTAAATTCTTTCTCCCATGATAGAAGTTCTTGATTCTGTTTTTCTCCCCCTGAATCTGGCTTGTCCAAAGCTTCTCTCCCAGTTAGACTGATTGATAGCCCGACAGTTTGTATATGAAGCACCCAAGATCATGTGGGTCCTTCGCCTCCACCAGGTGCTGCTCTCCTGTTGTAGGAGCTCACACTGGCTACAAAGAGGCATTTGTTATGAGGAATCCATGTTGCACTTGCTTCCTACCTTGTCTAAGTCTATGCCATTAGCTTCTTAGAGAGATTTTTTAAGATCTGCACTCCCAAGTGGGCTTTTTTCCTTGGATGACATGTTTGTTTTTCTACCTTAAGTCTTGGACCTTCACCTTCTCTCTTCAGCACCTCCAGTATGTTGTCTTGAAAACATTTCTGTTCCAAGGAAGTCTTCTTTTTTTGCCCTTCCTCCAGGGCAGGGGCTCTTCAAGCTAGCACCCTGGCTGTTGGGACTCTCTGCCATCCTCATCTTAAACCACCAGAGGACCAGAGGTGACAGCATCCATCTGTGCACTGACGAAGCCCAGTCCAGGACTTCTTTGATCCAACAGCAGCTGTGTCCACCCAGCATTCTGGCAGCACTGACTCCCTGTAGCCTAGGCCCATCCAAAACACCCCAACACACAGCTGCTGACAAAAGCCAGACATCCACACACTCATCAGCTAGCAGAAGCTAAGAGAAGGCAACAAAACTCACACCAGAAATTTGGAGGCAATTTTACCCTGTTTTCTAAGTTGAACCCCTAAAGATATATTCACCTATGTTATCTTCTATTCTACTCTCCCAATCTCCTTTTATACTTTTCACCTCCTTGAATATATTGAATTCTATGACTTGTTCAGAAACTCTAGGAAAACAGAATCTCTGATAAACTCTTTTCAGTCCTAGTGACTCATGGCACTGAAAATCACTTGTGCTGTAGCCACAGGGAGGGACAGCAACCAATACTGTTGATCAAAGCATTTAAGTGAGTGGCTCATTGTACACAATGTTAAATTCCCAAGAGAAGGTGGCTTATCCTTTTCTCACATTCCATGTGGCAGTTGAAACATCTGTCGGATTGTGCTACAGTGGAAGGGTATTGAAGCTTACATTTCAGAAACGAGTTTCTTAGAAAAAGCTTCCCTCTCAGATTATCTTACCTTTTATTTTATTTTCTGTAGAATACCATGCTATACCACAGCCAGACTAGGTTAAAACACACACACACACACACACACACATACACACACACACACACGCAAAGCCATTTTAACTGCTCTTATTCAATGACTGTGGCCTTCGAAAGGAAGGCTGTAGTTTTGATGACATTACATAATTTGAGAATGATTCACAAAATGAAAATGGGCATTGTAATGCTCCCTTTGATACATTATCACCCTCTAATATCATTCTTTTGTGCCCATTTAAGCCTCAAATTAATTTTTATAGGCTATAACATTTACCAGTAAGTATATGTCATCCACATTTTAGACCTGGGATTTCTACGTGAAACATTTTTCTTTTAGACCTAGCTGTAAAGCTGATATCTAATTTCAGAACATTTGTATACTGAACTGTGAAAATCTTTAAGTTATAGTTAACTGTCTGACAACTCTAATTTTTTACAGGGAAAATAAAACTTTTGCCTATGTTTCTATTTACAATAAAAATGATTGCTTACTAAACAATTGACATAGGCTTAGTTCCAAAGGCTCAATGCTCTACAAAAGTAGGAAAGGGTCATTATCAGGTTAGATAACAAACTTCAAAATAATAAAGAGGATGGAAGTGGGAATAATAAGGACCAAGGCAGGCCGAGGCATCAGAGAAAACCTATGTGTGACCAAGAATTTAGAAAGCCATGGAGGGAAAAAAACTGTTCTCCACAGGTTTTTTTCCATAATGCTAGATTTAAAAAATGTCTTTCTCCATCCTTCTCCCATCAAAACAATTGTGCTTTGGTTCATAGACCACATGTATTTCTGAGTTCCAAGAAAAACAGAAAATTCTCAATGCTTCTAAAGAGGTAAAAATAGACTGTAGCAACTGCTACTAGAAATCTTATGTGAAATGCTAGATTCTCGAAAACAATAGAGTGATATCTTCAAGGTGTATTTATTTTGAACACAGATTTGTTTGCCAAGGCAACAAAAGAAGGAAAGATGGGGTAGTTTTAGACAAGCAGGGATTTGGAAGGCATACCTCTCCAGAACCACTTCTGACAGAATATATTTCAGCAAAATTAAAGTGGATCCAAACAGAAGGAAGGCATGAGATAATAGAAAAACTGTTGGCCAAAGAACCAATAAAACTAGGGCTGTCTACACCTATGTTCATGAAGGTGTTGTAAAGCCATGCTTGAATATCAGAGATTCGAATAATAATCTTACCTTAAATGACTGGAAAACCAGGGAGAATACATGAAACACTGGTTCGCAGCCATTGGCCAATAGTCAATGCAGGTGAGTTGTGGCTGAAAGTTTTTTAAAAAGAAAGTTTTATGACTTTCCCAGTAAATTTCTTGGGGTGAGTTTTCAGGCCTCAGTGTAGGGAAAGAGAAGCAAAATACTTCACCATTTTTGCGGAGTTAAGGATTCATACTTTAGAATTCAGAGACGTACTTCATAATTGAAATGGCAAGAATTTGTGGACAGAATAGAAGAGATGAGAGAAGATACAGCTTCAAGGATCTACAGAGGGTTCCTCAAATCTTTGTCTAAGTACAAAAATGCAAATACGTGAGAAAATTTGTTCTGAATCAGACCTGGAAAGGAGTAGAGGGCAAAATCTCTGGAGCTCCCCAGGACCACTAATAGTTGTGCTCCGACCAGCCAGAGGGGGGAGCCCCTAGGACCTAGGGCATTGGATAAAGCACTCAGTAATGCAGTTACCCAAATTAAAGAGTGCTCTGGACCTAAAGTCGCAGAGCTTCAAACTTAATGCCAAGTAATTGTACCATATCCCAGAACAAACCACAACAATATTTAAGGAAATACAGCAAAATCTAGCAAGTAACGTTATAAAATTCAAAATGTCTAGTTCTACTAAAAAAAGCATGAGGCTTACAAATAATTGGGAAAATATAACTCTTTATCAACAGAAAAATCAATGACATCAGCAAAAACAACAGGTTGAGAAAATCCAAATTCCAGTCTTTCATGAAAACAACAGCAACAACACTAAAAACTGGCAAAAACTGTCAGAATCTACTTTTTCAGAACTTCTGAAATTAGCCAATAGCTTCTAGTAACTTGGTGGTTAGTTTAAGTCATCTCCTCCAGACTTCATTTCTAGGCAGTTTTGAAACTGGTTGAGTCAACAATAGCTTTCTGTCTCCTTGAAGATGCAGTATTTAATTGTAATTAAAAGTGTGCTAGTTTCTCTTTCCACCATCAGAAGCAATGGTGAGGTTTTGCACAGCTACTTTAGAAAGACATTGTGGCACAATACTTGGTGCTAATGTAGCTCTTGGTGTGTAATTACCTGTCACTTGGAGAAGCTATTTAATTTCCTTCTCCTTCCTCAAAGGACAAATATGAAACACAGAAGCATCCATCAAGATGAGGGATTAAAAATATTTTAAGAGATGTCATTATTTACATACTATATGCCCCTCAACCAGGTGACAGATCCAAACTGGCCCAAGGAGCTCACTCCTTGAAATCTCAAAGCTTCCTTGAGATAAAGGAAGATGAGATGAGACTTCATCTACACAGTGGCAGCAGGATTTCATGGACATGAGGACAGGTGACAACAGAAAGAGAAGCTAGGATGCATTTTGGTCCCCACACATGTAACTATGTCCACATAGAAATAGGCTTCAGGGAAAAAATGTGAGACTGGTTGTGTAGACCAATCAATAAAAAGCAATGGAGAGAAGAAAACGAATGTTTATTGGATGCAAGGCACTTTTTACAATGATATCTTTACAACAGTTCTGCAAGATTAGTAACCTCACCTCCATCTTGCAGATGACAAAACTGAGGCATCTACCTGTTGCATTAATTGATAAGGTAACAGGGCAGATGTCAAACCCAGTATTCAAATCATGTCTGTCTTTCCACAACTCCTACTCTCTCTTAACATTCAGAATTTGTTCCACAAACACATTCAGGTACTGTCTAAACATTTTGGGCAAAACAAGATTTCCACATATATCCAACCTAGAAGACAATTGTCTGATTGAGAAGGTAGTCACTTGGTTTATGAATACATATATAGTATACATATATACTTGGTTTATGAATACATATATATATATATATATTCCTCCCTCTCCCATCATTGTAGAGAGGGGTACTAACCAATAATAGGAGGATAGATAAAGGGAGTAATCAGAAGAAAGGGTGTAAAAATAAGCCAGGAGAAGGCATGAAAGTAAGATTCTCTGCTTATAATTGGCTTCAATTAAGAGTCAAGTGCATGTGCGTAAGACAGCCTGGACCTAGCCCTTCCTGTGTAATTACCCAGAAAGTGATTTTTGAGGTGACGTCTTGCTACTCTGTGTAACTTCTCCTGCGTCAGACCCTGTGCTGCTTATTTTCATATTTAATGAGATTCCGGCATAGTTCAGACAATGTAACCCTTACATCCATGAACAAACCATTGGATCTTGTACTTTTTTGCAAATTCCTAGTAATTAGATGATTTTTACTAATGCCACGATGCTAGAGGATGTAAATTATTTTTGTTACAGGAGCTACTGAGTAGAAATTTTAAATGGCATTACCACATACCACAAATTACGTGATAGCTGATTTTCATTTTGCCCTCCCCCCTTCCCTATCTTAGATTCTGTTCCCATTGTCTTTTTCATCTCTTGCTCTTTTTTCCCAACATCAACCTTCTAGTGGCTAATGGAGTCATCTCATTTCTGACTTAAAAAACATCCAAAAGTTCACGTGGGTTCTCTTTTTCTCAAGAGCCCTATTGCTACATCCTCACCACACGTTAGTTACCTCCAGAATAAGTTAATACCCCTTGATGCTATAAATAAACTTTCCCTAGGGTAATGGGTTGAATGCTTGGGTTCAAATCATTACCATCTTTCTCAAGAACCACTTCAATGAACTCTTTGGTGGCATCCCGAGTTTTACTCTTCCTACTGCAATCCATTCTCACGTAGCAGCTCGAGTTTGGGGAGTTTTTCACATATAAATCTATTCTTGTTATTCCCTTGTTTAAAATCCTTCAGTGGTTTTGAACAAACACAGAAATAACAGGGTAGAGAAGATTGCTCCATTCCTTCCCTCTCTTCCTCATCCCACCCCTCCCCTGCCCCATCCACTCCAGACCTTCTCTGTCCCTGTGACCCACCAAGCTCATCCCTCCTTCAATGTTTGCATCACCTGGTCCCTCTCTGCCAGGCAAGCTCTTCCTCACATCTTTCTATGGCTGCTTTATTTTGTCGCTCAGGCCCCTGTTTAATTCATCTTCTGACAGAAGTCCCCTCTGTCCATCCAAATAAAAGCATTTCTCAAGCTCTATTTATGACATCTTGTTTTTGCCTTTATTTCCTATTCTCTTTACACCCCCCCACAAACATAAGTACCTCAATGAAATCTGGAATTTGCCTCTTGGCTCACAATTTTCTGTCCCTGGAAAAGTCCCAGGCACACACTGGATCCTTGATATGTACATGTGGAATAGATAACTGCCTACTCATGATATCTTTATAAACAGAAAAATATAGCCTATAAAAACAGTATATTTCTATTCTATAAGTATAATTGTGTATGTGGCGTGCCTGTGTGTGTGTGCATGAAAACACAAAAGTAACAAGAATAGTACAGTGGTTATGTCTAGACAATTATGAACACACCTTCTTTTCTTCTGTTTAATGACTGATGTCTAAATGGTCTTCAATTACCATGTGTTTTAGCATTCTGTCACAAGAAAAAAATTCTGACAATGACAAAGAAGGAAAAGTTTATTTTAGCTCATGGTTTCAAAGGTTTCGGTCCATGGTCAGCTGGTACCATTGCTTTTAGGCCTGTGGTGAGGCAGAAACGTCATGATGGGAGGCCGCGGAGGAGGAAAGCTGCATGACAGCCAGGAACCGGGGAGGGAGAACACAGCCTAGCAGGCTTCGGCTTCCTCCTTCTTCTGCTTTTATTCCATGCAGTCCCTCAGTCTACCGGATGCTGCCACCCACATACAGGGTGGGTCTCCCCCGCCAGTTTGCTCTCCTATGTACCCATTATCTGTGGAAACATGCTCAGAGACACACCCAGAAGTGTGTTCACTAATTGCCTAGGCATTTCTTGATCCAGTGAAATTGACAACCAAGATTAATCACCATCACACCATGCATTACCAAACCACATCTTACTCCTCAATATTTTTCTTTTCTCTCTCTCTGTCTCTCTCTCTGCCTCTCTCTCTTTCCCTCTCTGACTCTGTCTCTCTCCTTCCCTCTCTCTCTATGTCTCTTTCTCTTTCTCTGTCTCTGTCTCTGCCTCTCTCTGTGTGTCTTGTACTGTGGATGGAACCCCAGGCTTTGTACATGCTAAGTGCAAGCTCTGTCAGTGGGATACACCCATCCCAAAAAAAGAGTGCAAAGTGATGAGCAGCCCACCTGTGTAGAGCCCGGTAACACTTCCCTGACTTAAAGGTTATGGCTCCTGGAATTTCAACCCTTCAGCGGCTTCTCTCAGTCTGGGTTTGTGTGAGAGCATAGATGACACAATAGCACACTATTTCAGCCATGGACTGGAGCAGAAATCTAGCTGACAGTGAAATGCCTACCCCAGGAAACATCCTGGTGGTACTTTGAATCACAAACAGAAACAAGGTATAGACAAATCACAGGAACCTGCAGCCCTAACAGAGCACTTGAAGCATGCAAGCACTCAATAAACCTCTATTGAATAGAATGGAATATTACAAGGTTTATTGTCCACAATAAAATAAGAGGCAGAACACACAGCTTGATGTTCCTACCTTGGAGCAGCTCTGAGGTCTGTGCCCTTCGATAAATGACCCCGTTCGCTGGTAAACTTTGTGATTGAAGAGGATGGAAGCTGCAGAATGAAAGCAGAGGTTGCCATGGCCCTGGTGTCATTTTGTTGTCATTTCCAAGATAGCTAATTCTCACTTCACAGTGATGAGTTGGCAAAGCAGCTCAAGTGGAAAGATGAATTAGATTCTTTTGAGGTTTGGCTTCCTTAGTAGTTCTATTGGGGTCCTTGGTACCCAACTGCGACTACTGTCATTTTCCCTTTCTTGGTAATGACAGCCAAATCAGCTTTGGTTACATGGTTATGCAAAATCAATTGTTCAATACCACAATTATCAGCCGTACTGAAGGCATTTAATTTAACCATGAGCCAACAAGCCCAGTGCGTATGACACACTGGCGAGAAAACCATGAGTTGTGACTGTCCAGCAAACACACCTGGGCCTCTGCAATTTCCATGATGATGAATTGTCGACCCAGGAGAGATTTTCTGGCCTGTCCGCTGTCAAATCGTTCTGTTAAGGCAATACCAGAGTAGGCCACAGTGACTGTTCCTGAGACATGAGGGGGAAAATGAAGCTAAGCAGGACCAGGCTAAGGCACACCGTTTTCAGATCAGTAATGAGCACTTGTGCGAGTGATGTTTGGAAACATAGAATGAGTCTCTCTGGTTCATTTTTATTAAAGTGAAGTGGATTTTATTGCAGCTGTTATGATCCACTGACAGCACATAAGGAGAGAGAAACCTGCACAGAGGAACAGAGGGGCCCCTCTCCAGGGCAGCTGGGGAAGCATCACATCAGCCCTAATGGCTCCCAACACACTGGGATCCTGGGGAATCTTTCATCACGGGGCTTCCATCTGGTCAGGAGCAAAGAAAACAGTGCATGGTTCTGTGAGCTTCACAACTGCAGAAACTTCCTTGTCAATTTCTCACTTCATAACCTTATGTAAAAGTGTTGTGTGAGCTAACAAAATGAACCTTCTTATGACTGAGGTTGGAATCATAATCACATGTTTTCAACTCAAGTTCAGCATAATTATGCACAATTTTGCCCCATGGGGGAGATGGGTGGGTCTGTAAACAAAACAATCCAGATTCATGAAGTAAAATTGTAAAGCAGATGGGAAATGTATGATTGCTTCCATAAACTTGTCAATGAGGTACTGATTCAAATTCTCGCTCCTTCAACATTTGTGCCACTTCAGCTTTAACTTGTTTGTGGAGGGGGTAAATGATGATGACAACAGTAGCTTAGCTCAGCAAGGCCTCATTGAGTCCATCCTTGCTTATATGAAGCCTTTGAGTTGGGAGGGATTTGTCTCTGACAGTCTCTTCCCAACCTGGAAGGCTTTGCTTTCTGTCCTTGCTGGCCACAGTCTTCACTCCCACCATGACACAGAGAATGTGCCCCAGCCTTGTCCACCTGCTACTGCCCTGCCTCACCTGGTGCCTCTCACTGGGCTCTTCCAGCAGAATTCCTTTCCCCATCCTGTCCCCCGGTGCACTGTGTCCTTGCTCCTTGCCCATTATTTCCTCCAGGTCCTACCTGTCACTCACAGTCACATCAGCCCAAGAAATGATTTAACCTCTCAGTGCTTGAGCAAAAAGAGGATACTAGCAATGTCCTCACTAGGCTTTGTGGAATTGAAGTTAGATGATGCATGTAAAACACTTAACACCATGACTTATGAACATTGTTGTTCAATAAATGTGGTTGCAACTATCTTTTTATTGTAACACACAATTTTCTCTATTTTTCAGTCCATTGGCTCAGATGCGGCTGATGGAGAACTCCCATGCATGCCCTCCTTTTCTAGGGTACGTGACAAGCTGAGTCAAATGGGAGCATCTGTCCCGCTGGCTGGCTACAGTGATTGGTTCAAGGATGGCTGCATCATTCCAACTTATGAGGGACTAATGAGAAAGGGAAGGTTCTTTCCACTGGGTTTTCTGAGTGGTAAGATATAAGGTTGGGGGTGTTTGTTGCCACCAGAAAGAGAAAGCTTTTCTGGATATAAAGCAAAAACCACTGAAATTGAGAAGGAGAGTGAAGGTGCAATAGAGTCGTGATTATAGGGTTTGAACACCTGGATCTATTTGGGTCTGAAATAATCACTCCAGGTAATTGGCAATAGGAAGAGTCTTGATGGATCATGCTCCTCTCCTTCCTACTCATCCATGATACTAATGGACAAAGCCTGCCATTCCGTGGCAATGCCCACCACTGTTAATTATGCAAGGCAAGTGTTCAGTATCTTTTGGCCTAACTTGTTTTTAAGTCACCCCAAGCACAAGGTGAGCTAGTACCTGGATCTGCATGTCCTCAGCTGTCTAGCGCTCTCCAACCAGGCTTCCCTCTGCTCAGGCAGCCCTTCTTTGCAAGGGAGAGACAGTGCCCTGAAGGTTAAGTTTTCTTGTTCTTCCCAACCTGTGCTCTCAGGAAACTGCCCTGGAGGAAGAGGTACCACAATGGAGTCACTTTATCCTCCAGGACTGCCCACCTTTCCAGGTGATGCCAGTAAAAGCTGCCTGGTAACCTGCAATACCAGGTTTTCACTGGTTACGTTCTTTCCAGAGCCACAAGACCTGATCTCAGCACAGCTCTGGTTCCTCCACCCTCTGCCTTACAGCCCGGCCTATCATTTTCATTCATCGTCACACCCCTCCCTGCACTCCCAACGCTTCCAAGCCACCCTGTGACATCCAGTCATCAGCCATCTCCCACACCTGGTGTCTTCTCTGGACCTCCTGACCCTGTCACTTCCTCAGAGCTGATCCATGGATTAGCAGCATGAGCCTCATGTGGGAAGTTGTCAGAAATGCAAACTCTCAGGCCTCACCCCAGCTGATCAGAAACTCTGGGATGGGGCCTAGAATTTTGTGTTTTAACAAGCTTCCTAGAGGATTTTGATGCTCCAGTTGGAACAAGGATTTCCTCTGAAAATGCTCTTTCTCAGCAACTCTCCCTTTCCCATGTCGGGAATAGGTGTATGACGTTCCCTGATTATCCCAATTCCCTACTTCCAAACCAACTATCCTGCTTTCTCTCAGACCGTTCAACACTCAAAACTTGGTAACTGCCATCCTTCCATGTTGCTGCCATCTAGTAACACACACACCCTGCTCCCGAGTCGTGGTGGCTATAACATCTTAACCTCTGCCTTCCTCCCGCCTCTTCCTACGGTAACTCTAAGCAACATTGTCATTCCCAGGGCGGGTCACTCCTAACTTCCTGACACAATGCTCTCCACCCTCCACTTCAACACTTCCCTCTCCTGGTCCTAATTTTAGGGATCATCTTCGCCAATAACAAACACAACTTCTCAGTCATCTCATCCTTCAAGCACTCCTTCTACCATCCAGCTCACTGGTCTGCCACTCCAACTCCCCTTTAACACTGCAGAAATGGCTGCTCACCTGACATACACCTTTCCACTGTCCCTGTGACTTTCACATTTATCTCTCCAACCCTGGTCCTGTCATTTACTACCCAGACACAGTTATGACTGTTCATGATACTGCTCTTCTAGGATGTACAAAAAGCTACCTCAAACCTAGTATGTTTTAAACCAAGCTCTTAACCTTCCAAGCTATCTTTTCTCAGTGTTCCTTTATTTCAGTAAATGGCGCTACTATTTAGGAAGTTCAAACAAAACTCCCCAAATCATCATCTATAGATTTCTTTTTTAATATATCCTCCATTCAGTCCTTCAGCAAGTACTGTAGACCTGACTATTAATGCATATTCCAACCCAACCTACTCTCAGCAGCAGCAGCATCTACAGCTATGGTTAGCTTTTCCTCAGACAACACATCAATTCTCAATTGTTTTTCTATCTCCTTTTTGTGTCTCCCCAATTCTGTCCTCCACACTACAACCAGAGATATCTTCTCAATGCTCGCATTAAATCCTATCACCCACCAATCTCTTTTCATTGCAAGGGTATTAGGGAAGGATTAATCTCCTGCCATCTAATCTCTTTCACTTAATATATTCTGGCCACACCAGCCTCTTTTCTGTCCCTTGAATGCACCATTTTCTGTCATGTCTCAATGTCTTTGCACATGTTGTTCCCTACACTTAGAGTCCTCTGCTTTCCAAATATTAGTTTGACTTCCCTTTTTTTCACTGCTTAGATGAAATGACATCAACTCAGAGAAGCCTTTCTTGATACTCTACAGAATACTCATTCCTCTTGATACTCCCCAGCTGAACTGCTTATTTGAATAATTGTAATATTCAGTGACATAAAAATATGTTGTTATAACAAATCTGTCTCCCCATTTACCAACACCCAAATAAAGGAAAGCCTCTTCTGATCAGGAATGTAGAATGTGCAGTTCATGGTTTATCTTTTAGACCTAGAACAGTGCTAACTACAAAGCATACTCTATAAATATTTGTTGAAATGAAACCAATAAAATTAAATTGAGAAAATACTCCACAACTTAACATTGTACTAACAGAAATATGGTAGTGTTCTTCCAAAACAATGAAATGTATAAAATAAGTTTTAAATGCCCACATCATGGGGCAAAGCTTTTAAACACGTTGGAAGCACCTACTTTTATACAAATATTGTAATCCCCCAAATGATTATGCAGATACTTTAATTTAATAGCTACCACATAAATAACTTGTAAAATAATTTCTGTGTCAGGGCAGGACAGCTATCCAATGGCGTGTTGGTTGACACAATTTCTGACAAAGTACAGAGTAACCATAGTGATATTTATAATTGTTTTAAAAGAGCTCAGATTTCAAATATTTTACTATTCAAACTGGAATCATTTTCCTAAACATGATCTTTGCATTTAGGCCAATGTGACAAGGTTTAAGTACCCAATATTGGGATAGCTCCATGAATTTTTCAAGGATGTGCATGCCACCAGGTTGGTCAAGGACAGCATGCCAAATAGCAGTTGGCAGTCTCCATGCTTTTAATCTGTTACTTTCAACACATGTTTATAGAGACTTAAAAAATGACTGATGAATTGTCGGAAATCATTAGCTAACAACTGACAGAATTTGCTTGGACCCGTGCCAGACTAGAATTGTACTCTTTCTAGTCAATGATTAGATTTGCCCTGTATCAAGAGTGTTTAGGTAATGCTAGGACATGTTTGACAGTATCCATTTTGTTTAGAACCTGAGGAAAATATGAAAACATTGGGCAGTAAGAAATTTCTATGTATATTCAGAAAAAAAGATTAGTTCTTCCCCAAAATTATATCCTCCTCCTCTTCCTTCTCCTTTGATTCCCTGGCTCTTACTATTCTTCACCAAGCCTGAGGCCTTTTATCATCAGAATGCATCTTTTCCTTCCTGTTTGACTTTTTTTTTTTTTCTAGTACTGGGGACTGAACCCAGAGGCAAGCTATGTCACTAGCCTTTTCTTGTATTCTCTCTCTCTGTCTCTCTCTCTCTCTCTCTCTCTCTCTCTCTCTCTGGCATGGTCTAAGTTTCCCAGGCTGGGCTTGAACTTGGTGCTCTTCCTGCCTCCCCTCTTCAGCAAGGTGTCGGCATCACAGGTGTGCACCACCATATCCAACTTCTGGTTGCCTCTTAAACTGAGATTTCTTCTTCCACTCCATTGGTTCCCACCTGTGTCTTTCTCTGGTGTCACAGAGACTACCTAATAAAATAATTCTCTCTCTGGGAGCCCTATTCTCTATATCCAGGCCTGGAGGTTTAGGAAGTAGAGGTTGATGTGTTGCAGAAACAGAGCTGAACATCTCAAGATGAGCCTCACACACCCCAGACTCATTAAACTAGCAGGCCAAGGACCTGTTGCAAAAGGCCTTTCTCTTGCCTGAGGAAATTCCTCATTAAATAAAAAGATTTCTCCATAGGAGAAAATCTCCATTAAAAACAAAGCTCCAGAAAACAGGACAGTTTTCCTGACATGCTCCCCCACTCTCAGGGGAACCTCGGGTGCCACTCACCTATGGGCTTCAAAATCTTGAGCTTGTTCAGGGCCTGCCTGCCACACTGAAGGAGTTTTTGTAATTAAAACTTTGAGCCACATGAGCCCAGGAACAATTACTTAATCATCATTTTATCCCTAATACACATTGCATTGTCTAACACATAATAAGAACATAGAAAAGTGTCTGGTATGTAATGACCACACAATGACTGGCTAATCAATTAATTACTTACTGATCGATTAATCAGATGGTTTATGAGGCAGGAGAAGCAAGCAAGAGGTATTTAACACCTGCTTTTGCAAATACATAGAAAATGTAATATCCAGGGTTCCAAATAGAACTCAAGCAGCCAATAATCTTCAAGCTATATTTTGGAAAAAAAATTGCTTTTAAGAGCTTCATTTTTATATGTTAGGAAATATATGCTGCCTATAGTTACATATTCACTGCTTTCTTAATTCACCACATTTAGGCCATGCTGCTTCAGAGTTTAATAAAGTCTTTCTTTTTCTGTGATGAGTTCAAACCAAGAGGCTTTAAGCATCCAGGGCTCACTAATGATTCAGCAAAAGATTTTCATTCTTTACAATCTCACCACTTCCACTCATTGCTTTTTTCCGAAATTCACATTTTATTAATTCATTCATTCATCTGTATTCTTTCTGAGGGTCATTTTTATTTTGAGCCTCCTTTCTATCAGAGAGTGAAAATTCAGTATAACTCACCCAGAATTTCTTCTGGCAATGTATTTCATCTTATTTGATTTATTACGGTAAGAACACTCAAGATGAGATATACCTCCTTAGCAAATTTTCAGTATTCAATACATTATTGTTGACTATAGGCACAATGATTTACAGCAGTTTGTTTATCTTGCTTTACTGAAAGTTTATGCCTGCCAATTGGTAACCTCTCATATCCCTCTTCCCTCGGGAATTGGCAACCGCCATCGCTCCTTGATTCTATAAAAGTCAACTATTTGAACACCTTACATAAGTAACATGAGTGATTTGTCTTTCTGTGACTGTATTTATTTCACTTTAATATGCTCACTAAAACGGCAAGTCATAGGACCAAATGAAAAAGGCCTAAATTTTATTCATAGGTCACATTTTACAGAATTCCTTCTTTTTTGAGGCTGAGTAGTATTCCTACATATTCCTATATAGGAATAATAGCATTCCTACATTCTTATTCTATTCATCCATTTATGATCCTTTAGCTTGTTTGCACATCTCAAGTATTGTGAATAGTGTTGCAATAAACACAGAAAATGCTAATATCTCTTAGAGATCCTGATTTCACTTCTTTAGGATAGATGTCTAGAAGTGGGATTGCTGGACCACATAGCTCAGCAGCTGAAACAAAATCAGACATTTACCTGCTTTGAAGAGCAACTTAATTGAAAATAAGGTAAATATACTTTTACAATTCTCAAGAAATATGGGAAACAGTCATTTGGTAAGTCTGCAATCTATAAAATCTTCCTGAGTAAGCTAATGCATAGGGACAGGTATCAGAAGAAAGTTATTAAAGGGTCTCCAGGCAGAAGGAACAGGATGTGTGAAAACTCAAAGGCTTGAAATTTTATGGTTGGTACAAAAGCCAAAAAATACTTAAGTACTGCTTATGTCCTTAAAGTGAATATCGGAGAGAGACCAGCTGAACAGAGAGACCCTATGTCCAGGTTTCCTTGGATTTTTTGGGTAAAATCTCTTTATGTTTGGTAGAGAGCAGCTGTAGTTTTTTCGGCTTTGCTTTGGATTTTAGACCTTTGTAGGAAGAATCAGGCTGATAACACAGCTCTGGTCTGGGGCCTCTTAAAAAAAGCACTGGGGTTTGCTTGTAACAGTGTGACATTTTGTGAGAGAGGAAATTTGTCCTGTGAAAGACAGTAGATTCGGCAAGCAGTTGTTTCAAAACTGAAACTAAATGGTTTTTACCAGCAGCTGATTGCGTTGGAGCAGAAGCTTCAGCAGGCTCAGTTGTTTGGGCCGCAAAACAGAGCGTACAAAGGCTCTGAGTTGTCACCGTCTCAGTTAAGGTCTCAAGGGAGATAACTGTTTTGGCTGTTGAGCTGCCTGGATGTTATTTTTGACACACTTTCTAAGTTTCATATCTAAAGTTCTTGTTTGTGAAAGGTGATGCTTATATTTAACTATCTTTTGCACCATTCATTTCTACACAGCAGGCCAGCTTGGGCCTAAAGTGATTACCTCTGTGTTTTAGTCCCAGCTGGCTACCTTTACTACCTTCTCCCAGCTGAAGCACATCCCTCCTTTTCCAGGTTTTGCCTCCTGTTTGGACTTTCTTATTTTGATGTGAGGTGTAGTATGTCGTGGATTCTTTTTTTTTCTTTTTCTTTTTTATTCTGAGTATCCTCACTGAGAGGGTGATTGCTCCTGGTTCAAGCCCCATATTGGACACTAATTATTGAAGACCCCCCGCCCCTGCAGTTAGGTTTTAGTACTCACTTGTACTAGTACTGCCAGTATACAAAGCAGGCCTGAAAAAAATATTTTTTAAAATTAATTTTATTGGTACACTTTAGGTTTACAATATAATGACATTCATCATTGGAGATTTGCATCTTTACATAGTCTCTCTTGGTTCTTATTTTTTCCCCATTACCCTGCCCTCCCTTCAACCCCTCCACCCCTCCCTATTTACAAAGATTTTGTTCCTATTTTTCCATTTTCTCATATTAATCCCATTCCCTTCTATCCTTTCCCCTACCCCTCCCACTTCCCCTTCCCCTTTGCCCCTTTTCTTCCTATTTCACGTTATTTATTATACTTTTTAGTCCTTATTTACACTTTCAGTTTCTCACACTAGAGAAACTATTCAGTATTTACACATGTGGGTCCTATTTATTTCTCTTAAGAATATCACCTCAATGTGCATCCATTTAGCTATAAGTGTCTCTAATTTCTCATTTTTTATGGCTGAATAGTACTCCATTTTATAAAAAAAACCCACATTTTCTTTATCCAGTCTCCAGTTGATGGGCATTTGGGCTGTTTCCAAGTTTTAGCTATTACAGACTGTGCTGCTATGAACATGGGTGCACATATATCACTGTGGTATGATTCTTTTAATTCTTTGGGGAAGATCCCCAGCAGAGGAATAGCTGGGTCAAATGGGACTTCCAGTGCTAGTTCTTTGAGGCATCTCCATACTGATTTCCACAGTGGTTACACCAGTCTACACTCCCACCAGCAGTGGAGCAGGGTTCCTCTTTCCCAACAGCCCTACCACGTTTGTTATTGGTTGATTTCATCATAGCAGCCATTCTTTCTGGAGTGAGGTGGAATCTCAGTGTTGTTTTCATTTGCATCTCTCAAATGACCAGTGATATTGAATATTTCTTCCTGTTTATTTTCTATTTGTACTTCTTTGTCTGAGAAATGTCTGTTTATTTCAGATCCCCATTTTTGGATTGGTTCTTTAAATTTGGGAGGTCTGATTTTTTTTAAGTTCTTTATAGATTCAAGATAGTAGACTTTTGTCTGAGGGACAGCAGGTGTGAAAATGGCCATACTTCCAAAAACTGTTATGTAGATTCAATGCAATCCCAATTGAAATCCCAACAGCATACTTCATGGACCTTGAGAAAACAATCCAAATATTCATTTGGAACAAGAAGAGACCTTCAATAGCAAAACCAATTCTAGGCAACAGAGACAAGGCAGGGGGTATCACAACCCCCAACTTGAAACTATACTATAAAGCTACTGTGATAAAAACAGCATGGTACTGGCAAAGAAACAGACCCGAGGACCAGTGGAACAGATTAGAAGATGCAGAAACAACTCCAGACACACTCAGCCACCTCATCTTCAACAAAGGAGCCAAACACCCTCACTGGAGGAAAGATAGCCTCTTTAATAAATGGTGCTGGAAAAATTGGGTTTCAACTTGCCAAAGATTAAAACTAGACCTTTATCTTTCAACATGCACTAAACTAAAATCAAAATGGATTAAAGATCTAAATATTAAAACAGAAATGCTGAACCGGCTGGAGCAGAGGTTAGGTAGAACTCTTGAAGACACTGGTGTAGGAAAAGATTTTATGAACAAAACCTCAGTTGCCCGTGAACTCACACAAAGAATCAACGAGTGGAATCTCTTCTTATTAAAAAGCTTCTGCACAGCAAGAGAAACCACCAGCAGTGTGAAGAGACAGCCCACAATGTGGAAAAAAAAATCTTCACCTGCTGTTCCTCAGATAAAAAAATATATTAAAGAGACAGAACTAAGAGAGAGAAAGAGGGGGCCAGGATGGCCAATGTCAGTTCAACTGACAAAGGTCCTGGACAGTCCCAGGCACTGATATTTATTGGCAATTAATTGGATTAAAGGCAAGCTACAAGTGGTTTTTATGCAAATTAATGTAAACAAGGCTCATAAAGGACAAGGCAAAGCATTTTTGAATTAGGAACAGAATAGGAAAAATATATGGTTGTAATTAGAATATTGTCTTTTTACTCAGGAGGTTTTAGTCGTGAAAACGAAATTTGGGTGTGAGTTACTCTGACCTCGGCACGTAGGCTTCAACCAGACTCACTTTTATAAAGAAGCCAATTAGGGGGTTAACTCTTCACAGCCTGTTTGGGGCATATTAATATTATAGTCCACTATAGGACTTAAACAATAAGATGGGGAATTCACCAGGTCTCCAGCCACAACATGACAGCAAAGAAGTAGGAATCAGATGAGCTGTCTAAAAAAAGAGCATCCAATTTAAATTCAGAACTTGGTATGAATCTCTGTTTTCTTACTTCATGTTGAAGAATGTGCATAATATATTAGAAGGTTGTTGTGAGAATTAAATGAGAGGCTATGTGTGAAAGCACTTGTAAATTGTAAAGTGTCAGTTGTTATTTTGAAGTAAATAAGCAGAAGTGATAATGAATTCTGAGATTTTTAGAGATTATAAGTCTCAAAGGCAGGTTTAGGGAGACAGACCATGTGATCTAGTCTAGTCAGACTGTGCTGGACTTACACCACCTCCTACAGATGAGAATCTAGTGTATCCCTTAAAATCCCTACAGAAAGTGACCTTATTGACCTGTTTTAGAATTTTAAAGTCACTATTTAATGATACTTTGGCAAAATTTTTAGTGCCTAATTCTTTTTTTACCTATATTCTCGGCTTCCTTATATTCTTAAAAACCCTTCATGAGGGCTTTCAAACTTTCCTTCAAGGGGCCAAAAGATACTTTATCTTTTGAGCTATCTGTAAAATACTGCATGTATGTATTTGTCAGAGTAACCAGATTAATGTAATAATGATTCCTCACTCCCTTAAACCCTTTTTGGAAAAGAAAAAGCAAGTTATAAATAAGGGGGGCTTACTGCACACTATTTTTTTCAAACCTAAATATCAAGCTTTGGCACTTTTTTGTGTGTGTGTACCAGGGATTGAACTCAGGACCTTGTGCTTGCCAGGCAGGCTCAGTGCCACTGAGCTAAATCCCCGACCCAAGCTTTGCCACTGATAATGTGTAAGAGCTTAGACGAGTTATATAGAAGTGGATTTATTGATGCCTGGTGTCGCCCCACCACAGGTCAGGGGTGGCACTGGTTGATTCAAAGGACAAAAAAAGCAAGAGGAACAGCAGAACTGTGGTCATTTTGCAATGATTATGCTGTGAGCAATCTAGGGCTCATTACTACAACATCATTGCACCAACACAAGCTCGGCAGAGTCTGGCTATCTGTTTTGTAGAAGCTGGAAAAAAGTTCTATGATGGATCATCTGGAGCATCCCCCCATTTCTCACCAATAGAGTCAACAGGGTGACTGACCAAAGATATGGAAATAGAAATCTACTTAGGCAAGATTTTAGGAAAACGATTGCTTTTCTGACAGAAAAGGACAGGCTCAGCCAGCAGGTCTCTTGCCCTTTGTCTGCCCTTAATTGCCTCACCTCACCAACTGTTTTCTTTGGAATTAGATGTGACTCCTAGAGGAGAAAAAGCCATCTGTGGCCATAAGGAAGAAAATCAGGCACTGGGAATGTCACAGCAGAAAGGTAGGCGGAGCCTTGGTCCTGGATGACGTCATGCAGCCACTCTGTAGTACTACCCTGTCGACCACCACATTTCAGTACAGGAGAAAAATCAAACCCTATTCCATTCAAATACTGAGGTCAAACTTCTGTTACATGCAGCCAAACACTATTACCAATATAAATGCTACCCTTGTTTTATTAGTAGCGAAGGATGCAAACCAGCATTCTCTGACATAAAAGAACATGGCAAATGTCGCAGGGCCTCCTGAATTCTGGCTTTCATTTTCTACTATGTTTGCATTTTGGAAGCAATCAATGAGAATAATCTGTGACAGAGTTCTCAATGGAGAACTTGGCAATTTCTATCGGTAGATCACAATTTTAGGAGCAGTGTCGTTCTCTCTTGGCGGGGGGGGACTCGTTGACATCTACACAGAATTGTTCCCTGTGTGCCTTTGCCCTGTTGGTGTAATGCTCTACTCATGTGGCACACAGTCTGCCTGTACTCACAGGTGTACATGAGATATGGGAGACACAGTATCCAAGAACAGATGCATATGTAGAGTGATGAGACACAGGCAGACTCTCTCTCTCTCTGAGATTGTCTGTTTACATGGAGCTATAGATTCACACCATCTGGATACAATGACCAGCCGTCAATGTCTTAGTCCTGCTGAGATCCAGGAGAAAAGAGAATGGAGATCCTCTCAAAGAAGAGATTCAGATTTTGAGTTTCTCACCGCGTTAGATGGCCACAGACTCTCTGAGATCTGCATCATTTTGCCAGTGGTTCCAACTGGTACAGAATCTGAGTGTCGTATGGGCTGAGCCTCTCCTGGAGAGTTGGCCATAGCGTCCACCTCTACTTAGGCCTACTGAGAGCAGTCCCAACTCTTGTCAGAAGCAGCAAGGCAAGCAGAGATTTGGCTTCTAGTTTCACCAGTTGAAATTTAAATATGCATATGCTATACTGGCAAGGATCAAAAGGACAAGGGACCTCAGGCTAAAGCAGTTCATTCTCCAAGCTTTTAAAAATGTATACCTGAAAGCCAATCGCATATCATTCTTCAAAAGTAGTATTGCCACCAAAGTTCAAGCTGATATACAGTGGTGCCTCGTCGTTGTTTCCAGAAGGCATGATGAGCACCAAAAAATGAGAAGTTCCAAACAAATTGCTTTGGCTGGGAAGGGTAGTGAGTCACAAGGCAATTGACACCGACCAGTTCGATCTAGCTCGTGCTTCAGGCCCCAAGCAGAAGATGAGTGTTGAGCACAGGGGCAAAATTTCCATGTCAAAAATGTGTTGAGTACCAAATTTAACGAGTTTCAAATCAGTCAACACCAAGGTATGACTATATTAAGCTCTAGTTGAAATAAATGGTTTTATACCCAAGGCTAAAATGGTTTTGATTTTAGGGGTTGGGGTAGTGAGGGGAAGAAAAAAGAAAGGAGAAAGGAGATTATTTGTGCCTTCTTACCAAGACATCATCAATAACAGTTAAACAACACTAAAAATCCCAGATCAGAGGTCCTTACTTCAAATAGATAGAAAAGAATCTTTTTGTTCATCCAACAAATATTTATCTAATGGTGCTTCTATTAGGTCTGATGCCTTCAGTGCTATCAATTGATTCTGTAGTTCATTCTTTGCTGGGCACTGAGAGCTTTGCATAGTAAAGTTTGTGTGTGGCCCGTATTTACAGTGAGCTGAACTCTCTAGCCAAGCAACACACTTCCAAGATGCTTTTCTGCCCCTATTCCTTTTCTCCCTCTCTCCTTCCTTCCAACCCACCTGCTGCCAAATGTCTTTTACATGCAGGAGGAATACCACTAATTTGACCATTAGCTTAAGCAAAGCAAACACGACATAAATTCTCTGCCAAGGAAGTCAGACAGTGCATTCCAAAGCCCAGCTTTATATGCAATTTTAAAATGATGTGCTGTTCGGTGTGATTCATGACCCTGCTCTCTTCCCATTAACTGAGAGTTAATTATGTGACCTCTTCTTTTTCCCACCTAGGATTCTGGAAATTAAGCCAGCATTCTGAGAGACCCTGTATTCTCTGCTGCAGTTAACAGCCACCATCTCTGTACTGCAGTACACAGAAAGTCAACTCAGATAAGGGAGCCCCCTGCCTCCAGTCCCACAAGCCGTTTGCTTGGTGCTTCTACGTGGCCTTCAAGGACTAAATAGAGTTCACAAGGCACAGGCAACCTCCTGCACCACTGGGTCCATGTCTCAGCACAAATTTCATTTAAAACTAGGTGAAAAGATGACAGAGTACTTCTGAAAATAACATGGAAAGGCCCCAGTTGATCTCCAGAGATAGGGTATTTCTTAATCCAAAGCTTGTGCTGGGGAATCCTTTTAGCTCGCTGAAGCTTCACTGCTTCTCCAAGTCTGTCCCCATCACTGAGATTTATGGGTTTGGTGGTCTGTAGTTAATTTTCTTAGGCATTTTGTTTTCACAGTTGTTAACCTTTTCTTTTTCTATCTCTTCCTTCTATGTCTTTTTCTTTTTTATTTCTTCTTCTGATCCCCGATCTCCTCCATTCCCATGGCTTTCCATGCCAAAATGACATTTGTGTGTGTTCTCAATGTTAATTACAGTTGTTCTAATTTCTCATCTGCTTGTGGAAGTGGGATGCTCTCAGTGTTGGCCAGTGTCTTTCTGACATGTGAATAGAGTTCTGTTTCTCCACTGCACAAAACTTATGCACTCAAAATAAAATCAACTCCCTTAGCAAGGCTTTCATGCATTCATTCAGGCAAACAAATGGATTTTTACTGAGAGAATGTTATAGCCAGGAATGACCTTAGCACACAGAGGTACAATATTATGTAAAATACTCTATATCCATATGGAATTTACATGATAGTGTAATAGAGACAAAAAGCAAGACAATGAAAATAAATGAAGAGCATAATTTCTGTAACAGTATTTGAAAAAAATAAAGACATTATAGGGGAAGAGAGTAGGGTGAGGGCCTCTTGAGCTGCAAAGTTTAGGGTAGACCTCTCTTGGAGGCACTGACATTTGACTTTAGGCATGAATAACGATAAGAATAATCAGTTCCTAAGATTAAATTGTAAGGTACCTATAAAATTCAGTTTTGTGAATGAGCTTATTCCCCTAGGATGTATATTTTACTTTGTAAGAATTATTTTGAATACCAGTCTAACTTTGTCTATTTCTATATATTGCTTCCTTACAGACTAAATTTCCATTGTTGCATATGCTCTTTAAATTAATAGGGTCTTCTAATCCAAGAGGGCAACCTGTCCTCCATCCAGTTAATCCTGCTGTTACTCAAAGCTTGGACTTTATTGGGCTTGAAAGTATTGTGAGATCTTGGATAAGTGGATTTTCTTCTCAGGCAGAAAATGAGAATATCTAGCATCCAAGACCCCTTCCAAGAATAAAAAGTATAAAACGTCATGATTCTGTTTTGAGTCATATAGGTGTTTTTTTCTTTTTTTTTTAAATTCTTTTATTGGTACATTGTAGGTATACAACACATTTACATTTCTCATTGGGAACTTGTACCTTTACATGATGCATCTTGGTTCTTCTTTTCTCCCCATTCCTAGCCCTCC
>NW_004624742.1:20079215-20293316 GCF_000247695.1 Heterocephalus glaber | reverse complement strand
GGGAATGGAATTAATATGAGAAAATGGAAAAATGGAAACAAAATCTTTGTAAATAGGGAGGGATGGAGGGGTTGAAGGGAGGGCTGGGCAAGGGTGAAAAATAAGAACCAAGAGAGATTTTGTATTGAGTCATATAATTTTATGATCGCAGAAAATTGCACCTAAGTGGACAAAATCTATTAGTTAAGGAAATAATGTTCTGATAGAATAGAAGGTAATTAATAATAACTGATAGATTTATAAAGTTGTAAACAATTTATGGCTTAACTTCTTCCAGATTATGTATGTTAAGAGGCTTAATGTTTAATACTTTGCTGTTTTAGTGTTTGGGTTCTTTATAAATCCCAGTGGTTTTCTTTTAGTAAACCTTACCTATAACGTTGCAAACAAAATAAATAAGGGAAATAATGCTAACATTGATTAAATTCTTATTAAGACCCACACTCTGTTCTGTTTCTGTATTGGAAATTAACTTATTACTCAATAACACAGAGCTAGATTATTATACTTTTATTATAGATGAGGAAATCAAAGTTCAGTGACTTTATAGTCTAACACTAATTGATGCAAAAACTGAAATTGATCCCTAGCACTCTTATTTCAGAGGTTATACTTTTAATTACTAAACTATCCTATAGTCTTAATCATTGTATTGAAGAACCTACCTAAAAGCAAATTCATACTTAAGAATAGAGCTATGAAAAAGAGGAACTAGAAAAGTTTTTAGAATTTTTAAAGATAAATGTATCTCTACCGAAAGGAACAGTATTTGCTTCACGGAGTGGCAAAAGTACATTATGCAGTATTGCTCTTTGATAAGACATAATGTATAGGTAAGATGCAGAGGGAAAATGAAGACCCTGTTCTCAGAGAAAGGACCAAGACCACAAGTGAAATGGCAAGCAAGTATGTGATAAAACTAATAACTAACTTAAAAGTGAAGGGTAAAAAGGAGATGTTCAACTCGTGTCTGGACTAAAATGACTTCCGTCCATTTCAGGTTTGAAAGTTGTGGTCAGTAGACACATGCCAAATAGCAGTGAAATATCAACACAGGTACCATAGCCCACTTACGCCCGGTAGTCAGCATTGTGAAAAATTAGACAGATGGATGTGTGTATATGAAATAGATAAAAATTTCACAGAGCGTTGTCTGCATTACCCATAAAAAATGAGATCCAGAGAAATAAAGACTATGATATAGAGCATATACTGCCGGTTCCAGGAATACTTTGTTTTTCTTAATGGGAAAAGAAGCTTCTATCCACCCAGCTAGGAATAGGAATTACACTGGGGCCACTACAACAACTCATCAGAGAACCTAGTAGGCCTAAGATGCAGACTACTATGGCTCAGTGAACAGACCCTGACAAGAGCTGCTTAGAGACGGATTACAGCCATCACTCTGCCTATGACTAACCAGCAGCCTGGACTTAATAGGCAAAGCCTGCTAAGTCTTCACTGTAAGAGGATAACTCTTGTCTCTTCCCCCTGTGTTTTCTAGAGTTCCACAGTCCACTATCTGCTTATCCATGTTGTTTTCTTGCAGCTACAAAAGTCTATTTACATCCTGCTGGAGTCAATTTTATAAATAACCTTTACTATGACCGAGACATTTCAAATTGGGAGTTAGCAGAAAGACATAAAACAAATAATGTACAGTCTCTGCTCTCAAAAATATGATTTTAAAAAATATGTAACTGTAATACATTTCAATGGCATTCCCAGAAAGCAGCTGTGAAAGGATGGAATGCTGGGATCCTTCGAATTTAGTATGTCACATGGAAGTAGGATGAATCACTCTGTTGCAAGCAACAGACAACTCTGGCTATTGTGAAGAAAATGGACTTAATAAAAAGGCATTGGGTAGATCAGAAAACCTCTAGGAAGTCAGGCATGGCAGTGTTGCAGACAAGAGCGAGTGTCCACAATCACATACTGCACCGCAACTGGGTACATGCTGTGCAGTGTGTTCTTCCAACCAACCCAGGTGTAGCAGACACAGCATTCTCTCCCAGAGCCACTTTCTGCTGCCTCTGAAAACTGTACATTGCTGCTGTCACTCTTACTAGAGTGGAGTTCATGCTGTCCCTTCCTCTCCCTATCTCCAGCATCCAGCTGCAAGCCTGCACCTGCATCACTTGCCCGCACTGTAGTTTCCAGGGTTTAGATAAACAATCATAATGTCTTCTGCTTCTCTAGTAAGAACTAGCTTTGTGCAACTTGATGGGCATTGCATGCACGCACACACAAAATGAAGTGGGAAGCCAAAATTCACTGGAATGACCCCTATATCAAGCAAGCTACACTGGACACTCAGCTTCCAGGGAAGAGATCTATAGTTTGCCCATTGTGGCTTGCAAGTTCTCTTTCCCTTGTTCAGTGAGATAATGCTTTGTATTGCTTATTATAATCCTGTATTTCCTTTTATCTCAGAGCACTTGCAGTTTCCTTTGGTGAAATGATCTGAGTGAGACTCTTAGGTTTATTTAACCACAGTATCTTCACACACCCAGGATCATAAGCAAGGCTATATTGAAGGGTCAAATGTTTAATTAAAGGAAAAATAGTAATTCTCTTAAATGAAAAGATATTGGGGAAGGAAAGTAGATAGTATAATATCTATTTTCAAAAACAGAGTTCAAAATAATAGAAGTGGGGAGTTCATCTAAGACGTGTTTGAGACTATGCACAAAGTGGTACAATCAACTATTTCTTTCCTTAAAATCAGCAATATGAATACAATAAATATAAGGAGGCAGAATTATTTTAGGAAAAAATACAATAGCATAAATGATGGTATAAGTAAAAAAATCCCTCTGAATTTCAGACACATATATACAAGAGTGCTAAAAATTGTACTCCAATGCCCCAAGTCCACACCAGTCAGCACCCTCTTCACTGGGTTGTCTCCTCACCAATCCCTGCTTCTTCCCCACATTTCCCATGATGTCCACAAGCTTTTGGACAACCAGCCAGGTCCCAGCAAATCTTCCTTCTCCTCATCCATCCCAGCATTCCTCCAGTTTTAAGTCCCGAATTTTTTGCCATGTCTACTTCTCTGTGCTGTCACCACTGGCCCTGCACTAGAACCCAGGCATTGTTCACAGGATTCATGGCCTCATGCTCATCCTGGCCTCTCCAGCTCCGAACCTGTCCTCTTCAGACCCAACAGGACACAGAAGACAGAAGAGTGAAAGGCAGATCTCACTGTGGCTCCCCCTTGCCTGTCTTTTTGGAGTCAGGTGAATCTGGCCCTGTATTCTGACTTCTCCACTCAGTGGTCTGAGGCAAGTCGTTCAACCTTTCTAAGCCCCACCTTCTACATTCAAGATGAAAATTCATGTGTTTTAAAATGGAGATTACTCTAAGGATTAAATGAAAAATATAGCAGAAGTGCCTAGCACATTAGCCAGCCTAAAGTGAATCCTTCAGCGAAATTTTCCATAATCATTACCAAGAATTAAAGTCTTTCTGTTGTGGATTCTCAATGAAAGGAGAATTCTAATACAAAGGAGGTTTTCTTTTTTTTTTTTTAAATAAAGAAACAAAAGGGACAATGATAAAGGATCATTTGCATGCCGTCAGAACTGCCTTATAACTAATGACACCCTTGGTCTCGCCTAAGAGAAAGGAGATTGTTTACTCCTTAGAGGAACCATGTGCCAACTGAAAAAGAAAAAGAAACCCACTGAGATGCATGAGGAATGTCAGCAGCAACAGCTGCAGCACCAGTAAATGTTTTACAGGTATTCATTCATTTATGTGTTCATCAAACATTTATTAAGCGTCTACCATGTGCTGTATGCCCCTTGCTGGGAATACCAAAAATGGAATTTAAAGTATGCTCTTAGGGGAGATCACAGTTTAGTGAGAAAAATCATAATCTAATGTGCTTTATATGATAATAGTAATGTACCCTGTGTCCTTTGTCTTAGTTACTTTCTCGGCGCTGAGACATAGCAACAAACATCCACAATTTGTAAGAAAGGTTTATTGTTGCCTCAGAGTTTCAGAAGTTTAGATCACGGTTGGCTGGCTCAAACACAGAAAGAGCATGGTACAAGGGGCTGATGGAAGAAAGCTGCTCACATCGTGGCAGTCAGGAGGCAGAGAGAAGGGAGGAGTTAGGGAGGGAGATAAGCCTTTCTGGGTCACACACCCAATGACACCCCCCCCCAGGCCTGACCTTCCTAAAGGCAAGTCAGCTATTGAGCCCCTATAATCCAATCAACTTCTAAAAGCCCCACTCTGAACACATGAGGCTCTTCAGGAACATCTAGATCTAAACTATAACAGCCTTTGAGACCACCAGACCTGCACAGAGGCAGGGAAGGGACAATGGAGGAGTGAAGAGAGTAGGAGGAAGATGCAGGTGGAAGGAAGTTCACCTAAGACAGAGAGCAGCTCATTGACACTCAGTATAGGAGACATGCTGGCTGTCAGGCCCTTGCCTTTCACTAGGACACCAATCTAGGACATTAAAGTTCAGTACGATCGCCTGTGGATTCCAAGTTCAGGTGAGGCGTCTCCTGGATCGTGGGTCTCTCCCGCACCCAAGCTTAGTTCATTCCAAAGATCACTGTCCCCGTGGCCCCTCATCACTAAAATGCACAAGAGGGGTGAAACCAGCCCTTTTGCAGGGCTCCTCTGAGGCTACTCTCCAAATGGCGCAGTGGCATGTGGTTTGTGGAAGGGATAGCACAGGCCAGAAAAGGGAGAATTTCTGAAGGGATGCGTTTCAATCAATTGAGTTATAGCCTTGTGCTAAATAACAGAAGGCTTTTCCAGACTCTCCCAGAGCCACACTCAGAGGGACGGGACAACAAAGAACTTTAATTCATCTCAGATCTCCTTTCTCTTTCTTGCTCTCTCTCTCTCTCTCCCTCCCTCTCTCTCTCTCTCTCCCTCTCTCCCTCTCTTCTACACAGCACCTGTTCGTATCTCTGTTCAGTCACTCAAATTACTCAAAAATACCAACTCCTAAACCCTGGATTTCCTCCCATATACTTCTCCCTCAGGTGCTGATAACATTCTCTTGAGCCTAGCCACTGAGAGCACCCGACTCAGAAAGAGGGACTATGACCCCCCCCCAATTCCAGGCCTGTCTCCTCCCCAGTGAAACCTGCAGACTTCCGAAATGTTTTACTAATCCCAAAGTCACAGTACCTGAATTTTAATCCCAGATGCACCTTTACCTATAAGATCTTCAGAAAGTATGTAAGTTCTTTGTGCCTCAGTTTCCTCTTTTGTAGATGGGGATAATTGCAGTATCTAACATTGTTTCATGATTGAATGTCTTAATATATATAAAGTACTTAGAATGATACCTAATATATACAGTGAATGTAAAATTTTATCATTCTTTTGTATGAAACAAGTACACTTCAGAGAAATATACTTGCTAATCCTCTTCAGGAAAGTTCCACATCTTTGGAGGTTTCCCTTGGCACAGTCTTACACTAACTCCTTGGATGCACTGTCACCCCCACAATGCACCAAGAAGCCCATGCTATCCCTGCCCCACCTGCACCTGGCTGAGATGTGACAGAGACCAGCCCTTGGGCTTCTCCTTGCCGCCCAGGAGGAATCGTTCTGATGCCTTAAAACTTTGTTCTCTTAGAGCCAGTTTAAAGTATTTTGGATCACACAAAGATCATACAAGATCATTTCAGATCATACTAGAAACTTCAGATTCTAGTCTAGAGGCACTAGATAACTATCAAGATTCTTGAATAAAGAAATGATGACCAACAAAGAAGTGGTTTTTTATAAAATGGAGTACTACTCAGCCATAAAGAATGAGAAACTAGACATTTATAGCTAAATGGATGCATATCGAGGCCATACTCTTAAGGGAAATAAACAAAACACACATGTGTAAATACCGAATAGTTTCTCTAGTGTGAGAAACTGAGAGTGTAAATAAGGACTAAAATGATTAAAACGAATAATAGATAATTTCAAATAGGAAGAAAAGGTCCAAAGGGGTAGAGGTGATGGGAGGAGAAGGGGAAAGGAAAGAAGGGAAAGGAAAAATTATGAGAAAAGAAAAAAAATGGAAATGAAGAATGTAAATAGGGAAGGGAGGAGGGGTGAAGGGTGCACAGGTAATGGGGAAAAAATAAGAACCAAGATACATCATGTACAGGTACAAGCACCCAATGATAAATGTAAACGTATTGTATACCTAAAATGAACAAGAAAAGAATTTAAGGAAAAAAAGAAAGAAAGAAATGATGACCAAATCTTTTTAGAGAAGAATTCTCACCATTTTTGATATAGATATATTGGAGTGAGAGAGCAGCTGGAGTCAGGGGAATCATATACTTTACGTGCCGAAATAGTCTGGGCGAGAGATCATGGCCTGGCCTCGAACATGACAAAAGAAATAGATTTCTTCTGAAATGGACATAGCAGGACGCAGATGTGTCAGGGTAATGCAGGAAGTGTTTGGCTTGGACAAGGAGGTGGGTGACAATACCTTCAATTGAGACAGGAACTGAAGACATCTAAAGGCTAGACTTGCCTGTGCTGAGTGTGTGACAGCTCTGCATGGAGGTACTGGAAACACAGATCTCTCTGTTGGTCGGAAGGCACAAGTAATCAAGACCTAAAAGATATCACCATGTGGGTAGAGCCACAGTCACAAAAATAAATAGAAAGCCCAAGATGGAAAGCAAGAAAGAAAATGGGCCAAGGATGAAGCTCTAATGTCCCAGGTGAGTGAAGCAGACCAAATTCAGGCCAAATCCTGGTCAGGGAAGCAACAAGAGAACCAGAAAAGATGTCACAGAAGCTGAGAAGTGAAGGATCATCAAGTATGTTCACTCAGTCCCATATTTATCGATGTCTGTGATGTTCCAGTTGCTGCTATAGCTACTAAAATATACCCACAAACAAAGAGTCCTTACCTCATGGAATTATATTCTGGAAGAGACTCATATGAGATAGGTAGGGAGCAATACAATCTTGAAAAACACCTAGAGCAGGCAAGGGAACTCACAGCAATGCTGTTTTAGACAGCAGTGTTTAAGATAGGGCTTCTTTAAGAAGCAATGTTTACACAGAGATCTGAGTGAAGAGGAGACAGCCATGCAAGTATCTGGGAGGCCAGTGTTCTGGAGGCCAAGGCATGAGCATGTGCGAAGGCCGTGGAGCGGCACTGCTGTTTCCAGAACAGTAGGGAGCCCATTGGGCCACACAGCCAGTAAGGAGGGTGGAAGAGGAAATGAAGCAAGAGAGTTGGCCTTGGGCCAGACCATGAGGGTCTCGCTGAGTGGTTCAGTGTGAGGACTGAGAAGATGCTATTGTATTTAACAATTAGCAGAGAATTGATGACCACCATGAGAGCCATTCAGTCAAGTGTTATGGAAAGAATCCAGATGAACTGCAGGAGTTGAGGAGAGCGCTGCACAAGAAAAAGGAGAAGCCAATCATACAACCTCTCCTTCAAGATGTGTGTCACTCAAGGAGAGGAGAAAAGGCAGGAACCTGGTGGACTGCAGGCTGAGACTGGGAAAGGCAGAGTTCTATGCTAAGAGGGAGAGGACTGGAAATGTGTGACAGGGTAAGAAAGAGATAAGGAGAGAAGAGGTTAAGATTGGGGAAGGGGTTGAGAGAGTGGAAGCCCTTACCTAAGACTTTTCCAAGGACAGAAGCTTGTGAGTATGGAGGCCTCTGCAACCAAGGAGGATGAGGCAGAACCTTGGGAGGCAGGGAAGCAGGGACCCACAGGCCAGCCTGGACACCATGAGTAACCAGGAAGGGACAGAGAGGATTCAGAGCCATCTGGGAGGCCGATGCCCACACATAAGCACCAATCTGCAGTGCACAGAAATTGGTGATTAAGGGAAAACAACCCACTGTATAATCTTTGTGCATTTAACATTGTGTGTATTCGTAGCTAATTAAACCTATATATGTCTATATGCAACTATTTCCTTTGTGTCTGAAGATCTGATAAAGCATCTCTTTCAAGTATGGTTGACTGGTAAATACTTAAAATAAAAGTATTTCAGATTTGGTCATCAGCGTGTTATAGAACAATGAATAAGATTCTGTCTCTGGCACCAGACTCCCAAGGTTTGAACCCCTCTTGTGATATTTACCAATTCTGTGACCCTGAGCTCTGTATGCCTCATTTTTCTCACTTTAAAATGGAAATAATAATTATATAATTATAATTGTATTACATAATAATAATTACATCTACCCTCATAATGTTATTATGAATATTTATAAAACACTTAGAAAATGGTCTGGCAATATGAGCGCTGTATAAATATTTGTTTAAAAATAAAATTCTCTTTGATCAATAAGAATGCTAGTCACTGGACATGAATTAGTCCAATCCTCATTTTTTTAAAATGTGAGATGGGTTTTCTTGTTCCCATTTTGTGAGTGAAATCGGCTCAGAATGGTTAAGTAGGTAACTGCTATGTCTGAATATTTGGGCCCCAAATTTCACATGTTGAACCTAATCCCAAGTGTGATAGAAGAGGTGAGGCTTTGAGAGATGATTAAGTCAGAAATGCAGAGCCCTTGTGAGTAGGATTAGTGCCTAAGAGAGGTCTAAGAAGCTTGTTTGCCCTCCCACCAAGTTGGCACCCAGTAAGACTGCATCATCACCAAACACCACGTATGACAATGCCACCATCTTGGATTCCCAGCCTTGAGTACTGCAGGAAGTATTTGTTGTTTATAAATCAATCAGTTCATAATGTTTTATTACAGCAGCCTGAGTGGACCTAAGATTTGACTTTTCCAGGATCCCACAGCAAGGCAGAATGGAAGCTGGGCTTAGAATCCATGTTACCATGCTCCTTTCACCAAATCATGATATACTGTAATGTTATTCCATGCAAAGACTACATCTACATGGTAATTTCCGGGTACAGGAGGTCATTTATGTACTTAATGCTATTCCCTTTAGAGTGGTTTTTGTGGTGTGTTTCCTTATACACCATGGCCATGGAATCCAAATTACATTACAGACAGACACACACACACACACACACACACACACACACACACACACACACACACCAAGCATGACTCTGAACCATAGACCAGATTTTGAGGTTATGTTTAAAGCATTTTAGTTTTGTTTCTTTTTTTTTTCCTAAACCTTTGAAGGTATTTGATACATTAACTTTCTGCCACCCTGCAGTATTTTCAAAATGTCAGCTGAAATGATTGATCTGCACTCACCTTTCAGAAGGTTCTTTAAGCCGTACCACAAAATATAGATGACTGATGAGAGAAATGAGCCATTTCCCGTGGCTGCCATAGGAATCCCCTCCGTAAGCTCCATAGCATATTTCCCTTCCGGATCCCTGGCTGGCAGGCAGCCTGGAGCTACAGCTAGGACTTCCTAAATGTCAGTCCAGACTGCTGGGGACAGTATTCTCACAGATCTGCTGCTAAAGAGACAAATCATGATAAAGACAGCCACACCAGCTCAGTCCCAGACATATCTGAACAACTTTCCTGGGGTTTCTTTTTGGGAAAGAATTGTCTTACTAGAGATTTAGACCTTATGATGTTCATGATCACAGCATTACAGGCTCCAGAGGCTTAATTTAAGGATCCAATTCCCGGTCCCACCACCTACCACTGGACAACCTCAGTCAACTTTTAAGCCCAGTGTCTCAAGTTTGTCATCTACAAGATAAAGACAGTTTCTAGGCTATGGATGTAGCTCAGTAGAAAGCATTTGCCTAGTATACACAAGACCCTGAGTTCTGTCTCCAGCACTGCATAAAATGAAAATAAGTCAAAATATCTTCAAGCTTACAGTCTTCTTGTGGGGATTAGTTGAGTTTATATATTTAAAGCATTCACAACATGCCTGGGTCATAGCACTAGAAATGTATAACCCAGAAGGACACCATGACATTTTCCTCTTTTTCTTTATTGGTACAATTTAGATATACATGATAATCGCATTCATCCTATGGGATTTGTACATGATATAATCTTAATTCTTATTTTTTCCCATTCTCCTCCCCTCCCTTCAACTCTTCTTCCTCTCTTTACTTACAAAAGCTTTGTTTCTATTTTATCTTTCTTTTCTCATTTTCCCTTTCTCCTTTTCCACCTCCTCCCTCCCTGGTGACTCTTCCCATTTGAACTTTTTCTTCCTATTTCACATTATCTATTATACATTTTGGCCCTTTTTTACACTTTCAGTTTCTCATATCAGGGAAACAATGCAATATTTACACATGTGTGTCTGATTTATTTCACTTAAGAGTATGGTCTCTAGTTGTATCCATTTAGCTATAAATGTCTCAAGTTTATCCTTCTTTGTGGCTGAATAGTACTCCACCATATATTTTTAAAAACCACATCTTCTTTGTCCATTCATCAGTTGATGAGCATTTGAGTTGTTTCCAAGATTTAGCTATTATAAATTATGCATCTATGAACATAGGTGTGGTATGATGCTTCTAATTCTTTCAGGAAGATACAGAGAAGCAGAATAGCAGAGTCAAATGGAACCTCTAGTCCTAGTTTTTGAGGAATCTCCACACTGATTTCCACAATGGTTGCACCAGTCTGCACTCCCACCAACTGTGAAGAAGGGTTCCCTTTTCCCCACAGCCCCACCAGCATTTGTTCTTGGCTGATTTCTTGATGGCAGCCATTCTTTCTGGAGTGAGATAGAATCTCAGTATTGTTTTAATGTGCATCTCTCAAATGACTACACACAAATCAATAAACATAATACACCATATCAACAGAGCCAAAGACAAAAATCACGTGACCATCTCAAAAGACAAAGAAAAAGCATTTTACAAAGTCCAACACCCATTCGTGATTAACAAAAAAACCCTACAGAAAATGGGAATAGATGGTCTTTTTCTCAATCTGAAAAAAGCCATCTATGACAAATCAATAGCCAATATCTGAAACTGAAAATTTTCACTCTAAAATCAGGAACAAGACAAGGATGCCCACTTTCATCACTCCTGTTCAATATAGTTCTGGAAACATTAACGAGAGCAATTAGAAAAGAGAAAGAAAAAGGAATAAAGATAAGAAAGGAGGAAGTTAAACTATCATTATTTATAGATGACATGATATTCTACATTGAAGACCCCAAAAACTCTACCAAAAGACTTCTTGATTTAACAACCAAATTCAGTCATTGTAACTGGATACAAAGCAAATACTCAAAAATCAGCAGCATTCCTGTACACAAATAACAAACTTATTGAGAGACAAATTAGGGAAACCATGCTTTTCACAATAGCATCAAAAAAAATGAAATACTTAGGAATTAATGTAACAAAGGAAGTAAAAGATCTTTACATCAAAAACTACAATACTCTGAAAAAGGAGATGGAAGAGGATATCAGAAAATAGAAAGACATCCCTTGCTCATGGGTAGAAAGAACCAACTTAGTAAAAATGGCCATACTCCCAAAATTACTATATAGATTTAATGCAATTCAATCAAAATAGCAATAGCATATCTCACAGAACTAGAGAAAACAATCCTAAAATTCATTTGGAAGCAGAAGAGGCCCAGAAGAGCAAAATCAATTCTAGACAACAAAGGCTAGGCAGGGGGCATCACAATCTCTGACTTGAAATTATACTACAGAGCTACTGTGATAAAAACAGCATGGTAATGAGGGGAGGAAATAGACCTGAGGATCAATGGAACAGATTAGAAGATGCAGAAGCAACTCCAACCACACACCTTATCTTTGACAAAGGAGCCAAACACCTTCACTGGAGGAAAGAGAGCCTCTTTAATAAATGGTGCTGGGAAAACTGACTTTCCACATGCAAAAGTCTAAAACTGAACCCATGTCTTTCACCATGCACTAAGCTAAAATCAAAATGAATCAAAAATCTAAATATTAAAACAGAAACACTAAATCTGCTGAAGAGAGAATATGTAGAAGCCTTGAAGACATAGATAGACAAAGATTTTTATGAACAAACCCTGACTGAATGGGAAATATTAGAAGTAATCAACAACTGGGATCTCATCTTATTAAAAAGGTTTTGCATAGCAGAAGAAATCACCAACACAGTAAAGACACAACACACAGAGTGGGAAAAAATTTTGCCAGCTGTTCTTCAGACAAAAGACTGATACCTAGAATATATACAGAACTGAAAAAAATCAAACCCCCAAATTTAAAGACCCAATCAAAAAAATGGGCATCTGAGATAAATATACACTTCTCAGATGAAATATAAATGGCAAATAAATATATTTTCATCTTTTGTCCCTTTTAGTTTTTGAAATATCCTTATTTGTATGGACAACATCATCAGTGGTTGTTATAAAAGTTGACATTTTGGTATATGCTAGTTTGGTTGTTTCAATACTCTAAGTTGAAGAATTAAAAGTTTAAATAATATCACTCACATGTGATGGTTGTTGATTCTTAGTTGTTTTGTCAATTGCTCTTGTTTTTTTTGTTTTTGTTTTTGGTAACGGGGATCAGACTCCAGTCCTTGTGCTTGCGCAGCAGGCAGCAAAACCACTGAGCTAAATCCCCAGCCCAATTGTTCTTGTTTTAATATCCTTACTTGACAACAGGAAATGTTTACAAGCCCATGTCAGTCCCCAGAATAATTTTAACATTAGCCCATGAAATCCCCAAATTTGAGTAATCACTAGTCAATGTCAGAACTTCTCTCAATATGATAGCTGTACCACCTGCCCACCTACAGCCGTGAGTTGGGAGATATTCCATTTTAGTCCAAGCAGTCCAGCAGGAGTCAGGGATGCAATATGGACAGGCTAGGGTAATTCTTGGGCCACTTACAATTAAAGACCATAGCAGCAATTCAGGCCAAGCAGAAAGATTGTCATCAGCTTAATTAATGACTCTACCTTATAATTTGAGTATTTGGGAGTGCAAGAAAGTAGTGTGTCCATTTGCTTTGGAAAATATTTATGGCCTAAGAATGTTCTTTTTAGTGCAAACTAACATCAATATTGTCAGAATTAAGACTAGCCAGAAGTGTATAGAAAATCATAATTGAACCTCAAACTTCTTAAAATCTTAAACTTCAGTGAATATGTTCTTAGGCTGCTGTAACTGCTCTTCTGGTGAACCTGATAGCTAGCCTTTGTTCCTGAACAGTGTTTACCCAAGGACTGGTAGTTTCCTGGAGCTGCCACAGCAAAACACCACAAACTAAGCAGCTTCAACAGTAGATATTGATTGTGTCACATTTCTGGACATTACAAGTCAGAGGACATCAAGGAGTCTTGAGGCTGTGCTCATTCTTAAGATTTCTCTCCCAGCTTCTGGTGGCTCCTCGGCCTGTGACAATAACTCCAGTCTTCATGTGGCATTCTTCTTGTGTGTGCCTGTCACTCAGTTCACATTTCCCCCTTTTGTAGGGATGCCTGTCCTGTTGCATGGAGGGTTTAGCCTACTCCAGTATGACCCTATCTTAACTTACTATGTAGGCAAGGTCTTGATTTCCAAAGGCCATATTCTGAAGTACGGGGGTGTTATGTCCTCCATATGTCACTAGGAGATATAATTCAACCTACATCAAATACTCTTCCACAAAAAAAAGCTGTAACACCCCCCGCCCCCCCAAAAAAAGGAAAGAAGGGAGATGCAAACTGTCCACTATCTACACCTATTGAGATAGGTCTCAGCATCTTGAAGATTAAGCCTCTTACAATGAAAATGCTTTAAACAAAGCCAGGCTTCTCGAATTGAGTTGCCTTGGGGATCTGTTCTCATAACACCATTTCCATCCAGCTGGTGCTCATGGAACCTCTCAGAAAACAGCCCAGTCTGAGAGGCGCCCAGGACTTTAACCGCGGTCACGGTCTATGACAACAGCCAAAGTGAATTCCAGGCTGGCCGGCAAGTCTGTGGTAGTCCCTCACCCCTCGCCTCTCTGGTCTCTGGAGAGAGTGGGGCTGTTAGCAAAGTCCTGGACCCAGAGGGCCTACATGACAATTATGGCAGATTCTGAATCGAGTGGCAAAGGGACGCCGTCATCACAGGCCGCTGACTTCCTGCCAGAGGTCTCTCAATGCGGTCGCGCCCCGAGCGCGGACCGCCCTTGGTGCTCCCGCCCCCATAATCGGCCCACAGCTGGCTGCCGTGGGCGCGCATCAGCACGGCCAGGACGCCGTGCCCTGCGCCTTGGCATCCGCCCGCCGCGGGTCGTCGCCGGCTAATCCGGCTCTGCATGTCCTCCTACTCCACGGAGCAGGAGAGGAGAAGTCGCTGCGCAGTGGCGGATGTGCTTCCCTTTGCAAGCAGCTGCTGCTTTATTGGACGCCTGACTTTGCGATTAACTTTGGCTTATTTTTTGCCATATGCCTTTCGCAAAGCTGCTTTCGTCTCGGGTGCAAGCTGAGCGCCTGCGATTTCATTAATCCGGGGCTGTCTGCTCTCAGCAGCTCGGTTCACCACTGTGGCTGCAATTGGCATTTTGCTGGCCTCCTTTGGCCTGGCTAAAGCAATTGCTGGCCAATTTGTCTCGACAGGCTTATTATCGATTTAGCCCATGGACTCATGTCAGGCACTGCAGAGGCCTCGTATTCATAGATACTTGACAGAACAAAAATGCCAAATATAACCACACCCGTGGAGCAGGCTTTAGGCCTGGAGAGGGGAGAAATGAACAGTTGCAGTTCGGGGAGGAGGACAGCCAGGCAGGTGCATTTAATTGGAAAGCAAAGTAGCCTTGGGTATATGAAGATGTGGGAAGTGATATCCAAATTTTGATCAGAAACAAATATTGAATAAATCATTTGAGAACAGATGGAAGAAGAATACAAAGTCTTTTTTTTTTTTTAAAGAAAACTCACTCAACTGAATTCTTCCAAGTACACATAAAAGGCGATATGATCCTGTAATAAATGGCAACTGGCATTCTTGCAAGCAAACTTCTGGGGCTTTCAGTTGCATCCTCTAAACCCCAAACATAGCCACGTGAAACAATGGCTTACCAGGTTAAATGATTAGCTGAGCCGGAAGATCAAAGATGGAGATGCAGGTGCCTTGAGTCACGAAACTCAAGCAAGCAGTGTCTGTAAGAGAAACCTGGGCTCCCATTTGGCCATAGAAGAAGCCCATTTTCTTCCCCATTCCCACACCTCAAAGGACTCAAGACACAAAGTGCACACACACACACACACACACACACGTACATGTGCACACATGGGAGCACAGTTTATTCTCTGCTGCCCCATTTAGAAAAAAGACGGTGGGGGCTGGGGATTTAGCTCAGTGGTTTAGCTGCTTGCTGCACAAGCGCAAGGACCCAAGTTCAATCCCCAACACCAAAAAAAAAAAAAGGAAAAAGAAGGAAAAGCATGTGCCCACAAGACCTGCTTTGACAAGGGCGTGTGGGTACCTGCCTCCCCCATCCATTCCATCTCAAAGGAGGCTAAAGAGCAAACACATGGGGACATATTGGGGAAAATGATGGGAAAATAGTACTTGGTCCTCCTGGTGAGACAGTGAAACTCAACAAGACAGTTGTATAAAATTGAACTGTGCTTCAATCAGCAGCATATTGTAAATTCTGCCTCAGAAACCAAACCAAAGCATTGCAGAAAGTGTGTAGATCAGGAAGGAAAACGAAACACAGGAGGGTGGTTAGTGATTCCCTCCAAGTGGTCTAGGGTATTCTTTAAGACTGTATCATTATGGCAAGCGCCCTGCAGGGCTCTTTCTAAGCAATTCCTTCTGAATGCCCTCAGAGTCTAAACGTGTTGTAAGTTCAAAGAAGAACGAATTTCTGACATGGAATCCACAACCTCCGTGGGATCTGTGAACAAGAGGGTGGTACAGGAAGGCATTGGATGCTGGGCAGTGGAAGACATAAAACACAGCGAAAATCTCACTTTGTTTTGGCAATGTTTGAAAGATTAACAAACAAAACGTTTTTTTCTAACTTCATTTCTCCCTCTCCCACCCCAAACCAACCATTTTTTTGTTGCTGTTTCCACCCATGCAGCAATTTGCCAACAACACAGAAATTCTGAGATGGCTTTCTATGCAAATACAGGTATGAGACTTACCGTGAGGGGATGTGTGCCATGGCCGCTCTGATTCCATTCAGCGCTCTTCAGTCTTGGCTGAACATTGGTGACACCTGGGGAGTTTTATAAAACTAGTGATGCAGGGATCTTCCCTGATGCCTGGAGTTGTGAGTGTCCTAGGTCCTTGGTGTCCCAAACAAAGAATTAAGCAGGACATTCAGAAGTAGAAGTGAAAGCATAGATTTATTAGTGAGGATACATTCTTAATGGTGGAGTAGGGCAATGAAAAGAGCTCATGGCTCTGAAGAAGCCAAGGATCAGAGCCCATATATGCTTTTTACAGGGAGGGAGCAATTGAACTGCTGGTAATTCACTCCAATCAAGGACAAATCTCCTCTGTTCTGCCTGGGGCAGGGGATTGTTCCCTATTTGAACTTTGAGGAACTATTATAGACAGCTAAGTTAGGTAGAAATATTATGGGCTGTCAGATAGGGCTAGGCCCTTGAGAGAGTAAGGACAAAGGTAAAACACACTACAACTGTGGCTGGACATGCATCTGTAGGAGACCAGGCCTCAAGATCAGGACGAAATGACCAGGCCTGCATACTTCCACAAAAAACGAACAGCAGGCCTAATGCAGTCTAAATAGACATCAGTCACCCTGGTGGGTGACCAAGACCTCTGGACTCATCATTTCTCAGAAAAAGTCTTTGTTCTTTCCATGCGCACTTGTTACCTGACTTGGTTCCCCATTGGATCACTATTACCTAAGCAACTATACCTGCAACTCTATTGATTAATCATAGCTGTAACCACGTTGTTTTGCTCTATAAAACTTCCCTGTAAAGTGGGGTCCCTACCCACCCAAATGGGACCCCTCCTGCCTCTCAGGAACTATCCTCTCAATAGTTATTTTCCTACTCTTAACTGCTGTTGTTCCTCGAATGCATTCTTCCATTTTAGAGAACACAAACTTGACGTAACAGATACTGAACAGGTTGGGAGATATAATATTTTCATATTTCGTGTCCTGTTTCAGAACTATCATAGCACCCAAAGCCCATGGGGTAGGGGTGTCAAAACCACAATGTAAATGAAATTATAATTAATCATAATTGAGTTGGGATCACTTCCAGTTGTTTGGGATATTCTATGCACATGCATGCCCAGGCTTGGCTTAATCACTAGACGTGGGTGCTCTTTGTGGTTTCTGGAGAGCTTATCTTGGGCCCCCAGAAGCCTGTAGCACATGTACCCTCTTGTCTTTCCCAGCTTTAGTTTAGCTCTCAAAACTAGGAACTCTGTGATTTTTACAGAGCCAGCTTCCTCTTTTTCCCTCTGGCCTTCTGGCCCCCTTTGTTAGGAAGTCTTTCTCTGTACTTCCTGCCTCACTCTCCACTACAGGTTCGACTTTATAATTGGTCTGGGCTGTAGCCTATCACATTGAGATTTTTTTTTTAAAGCTCACATAAGTCTAATTTGCGACCAAGGCTGAGAACCAAAGTGAGACTCACCCATAGCATTTGGGCTTATTTTGCTTTCAGACACATTCTTCTAATATTTTGTTCTGGCCCTTCTAGGATTCCACATGAATCTCCCTCCTGAACCACTACTGATACCATGAATCTGAGTTGTAGAAAGGTGAATGTGCTGGATACATCCTACTTGATGAACCAAGGCAGCTCCCCTTCCCTGCTATCTGACCTCAGCCTCCACAAATTCAGTACACCAGTGTATGTACCAGACGGATTGGAAACTTAACGGATGAGCTAAGGCAATTTCCAATAAGAGTTACAAACCTAGAAAAGAACAAGAGGCTCGCTGTCTTGGGCTTTCTTGAGCCTTGAAAGGAAAGCTCCTTACCCTGTGCGCTTTCAGTGCCATGATAGTTCCTCAAAGGTTCATCAAGGGACCACCCCTCCCAACCCTTTTCCTCCGATATTCACCGGGGATCCGTGCCATCATAGCAGCAAACGCCTCTCTCAAAAGCCAGCTTTCGGAAGTCTCTCAGTAGTAATCTCTATCTTCTCCAGGAAAGCTCCATCCTCTGCCACTCCCAGATCCTCCCCAACCTCACCCCTTCACCAGACTCTGTGTCAGATTCCTGCAGCCATGTGTGTAAACCAAACAGGCGGTGGTGAGCTTTTAGCCTCCCACCACTCTACGTGCCAGAGAAGAGACAGGACCAGAACCGCAAGCAAGGCGGCCTGAATCCTCCAATTGAGGCTTCCTATATCTCCCCACTAGAGCAGTAGTGCTAGCAGTGGCATATGTCCGTCAAGCAATTTAGCCAAGGCTAGGGTATCTGTCTCTTCTCTCTCACTCCCTACACACGCGAGTATAGCTCCAGGTCTCATACTTCAGCGACTTAAAGACAAGAAATGAGTTGAAAATGTGGGTATAAGAGACTGTTGAAAACTGAATTCCTTCAATGCTACTCAATACTAAAGGGAAGAAATATTAAAATTACAAAAATTACTTTGACATCCAAACAAAATATATTTGAAGATCCAAGTCAGCCCACTGGCCCCAGTTTTTGAACTCTGATCTAAAACCATAGTGCCAAAAGGATTTCTTTCTTCAACATCCAAGGCATACATCCTAGACTTGGAGGCCATAGGAGTCAGCCTGGAGCTCAGAAAGCATCGCTGGTTCTCCAGGAGGAGAATCGCCTGAATTATCCAAGAGCTATGTCAGCACTGATGGATGCGCCCACTCTCCCCTACTCAGCTGCACCCCAATTATCTTTACCTCTGTATTTTCCAATCAAGCTGCTCTCTACCCACAAACTCCCCATCTCCCTTTGTCTCATGTCCTCCTTTGAGAGCTACTTCTTCCAGAATGCCTTCTCTCCCACCCCTCCCTTGTTAACTTGGACCACTCTTTCATTCCCACAGCACCCTGTATTACCTCCTTCACAGAACCCTTCATAATTTCAAGTATCACCTCTAGGCACGCTGACTGATTAGAAACAATCCAAGAATCAGATGATATTGTTTGCTGGTAAGGCTGTACAGCAAGGTGAATTTGTTTAACACTGTTGGTGGTAGTGAAAATTTGAAAACATGTAACAGCATAGAGATTCAATTCCCAGGTATATACCACAGAAAAATATTTCACATATGTGCAAGGATAGATAAGAATGTGCATAACTGTATTGTTATTGTGCTATTATTGGAAAATAGATAATTAAATTGCACTAACTAAAGTATGTTCATAAAATGAGCTACTTACTATGCAACAATTAAAATGAAAGCATTAAAGCTACATACACTAATGGATGATCTCACAAACACACTTTGAAAAGAAAACATCAAGCCACAGAAAACAATTTTCAACATGATAAATTTTATATAAAGTATGAAAACTACGTTTAAAAATTGTAGCTTGTTTAGAAACATATACAGATATACTACATTATACTAGTTTACTAAGGCTGCTATAACAAGAAAAACTTATTGTCTCACAGTACTGGAGGCTGGAAATCTGACAACAAGGGGTCAACAACATTCGTTCTTTCTGAGAAATCTGTTCCTTGAGTCTCCACTAGCTGCAGGTACTGTGCTGGTAATCGCTGATGCTCCTTCACTTGTAGGTACATTACCTGTATCTCTGCTTTCATCATCACCTGGAACTCTCCCCATGTGTGTGTCTGGCTCATTGCCAAAATTTTCCACTTTTTAAAATTCATTAATTGTATTGGTATATTTTAGGAATATAATTTGCTGACATTCATTATTGGGAATTTGTACCTCTACATAATATATCTTGGTTCTTATTTTTTCCCCATTCCCCTGCCCTCCCTTCAACCCCTCCATCCCTCCCTATTTACAAAGACTTTGTTTCCATTTTTTCCTTTTCTCGTATTTATTCCTTTCCCTTCTTTCCTTTCCCCTATTCCTCCCACTTCCCCTTCCCCTTTGGACCTTTTCATCCTATTTCACATTATCTATTATACATTTTCATCCTTATTTACACTTTCAGTTTCTCACATCAGAGAAACTATTTGGTATTTACACATATGTGTCCTATTTATTTCACTTCAGAGTATGACCTTGATGCTGGAAAAATTGGGTTTCAACTGGCCAAAGATTAACACTGGACCTATATCTCTCACCATGCACTAAACTAAAATTGAAATGGATTAAAGATCTAAATATTAAAACAGAAACACTAAACCAGCTGGAGGAGAGGTTAGGTAGAACTCTTGAAGGTACTGGTGTAGGAAAAGATTTCATGAACAAATTTTCCATTTTTTGTAAGAACACAGTCATGTTGGATTGGGCCCATCCCAATGATCTCTTCTTTCCTTGATAATTTGCCAAAACCTTAGTTCCAGTAAGGTCATATTCACAGCACTGGGGTTAGAATTTAAACATCCTAAGGGGGCACAATTGAGTTCCTAATATAAATGTACAAGGAAATATATGGCTTCTGCAGGCACAGCTCTGTGGTAAAATACTTGCCTAGCATTTGCAAGGCCCTAGCTTTGATCAACAAAAAGAGAAAGAAAAAACAAAAAGCAGGTTAATGCCAAATGCCAAATTAAGAAAAGTACTTACTTCATGGGAGAGGGAAGAATATGTGTTCCAGAAGAGGTTAGCAGGGACTTCAACTGGCTTGGGAATATTTTATTTTTAAAGTCGATCATGAATACACAAGTGTTCTATTATTCTTTGCAGTTCTTTATAAGTCTAACATGCTTCATGTTAATTATAAAATATATACTTTATGATAATTAAAACATATCACACTGTAAACTAGCTGAGGGCAGAACCACTGTATCACAGGCTTAGCACAATGCTTGGCACATAGTAGGCACTTAACACATGCTGTAATAATTAGTGAGTTGGACATTCCTGTTAGTGCCTGGGGATGAGGACACAGAGGTGCAGATGAGGAAATGGGTTATGATTGCAGTATTGCATGTATGATCATCAGAGTCAGGATCTTAACTCAAGCAATCTAACGTTCCAAATATCACTGCCTCTTTCTTCACATGTAGGAGGAAACCTGAGGACCCTAGAAACACAAGGAGCCAGCGCTTCCTTGCTCTTGTCATTGATGCTCAGTGATTTGGGCAGAGATGTTTATTCATAGCCCTCATCATCTTTTCGGGGGGAGGGGGTACCGGGGATTGAACTCGGGACCTTGCACTTTCGAGGCAGGTGGCAGAACCACTGAGCTAAATCCCCAGGCTTTAGGCCTCATCATCTTTACTCACAGACCCACAATTCAAGGCATTTAGAGGCCAAAATGTTAACACCTGAAAATCCATGGCTCCTGGAATTCTAGTGCTGCTGCCGTAAGAATCTGGCCCGGGTGCAGACTGGCTACCTTGAAGAATGACAGAGATCACATGTTCCTTATGACAAAGGCATAGGAATAATGAATTGGGAGGGTCTCAGTATGTCAAACCACGCCTTTGGGAATGCAGGAACTGGTAAATCTGTTCAACTTCCAATTGTTTCTCCTTATTCGAGAATTACCTCTCTACCCACAGAACTAAGCTTCCTCAAGTTTCTACTGTGTCTCCTTCCTTCTCAAGGGAGTTGATGAGACCAGGGATGAGTCCCAGATCAAAGCTGACCAATCAGATGTGGCAGAGGGACTGGGACTGGGAGGCATCAGTCCCTCCAGCTGAATGCAATTGTAAATATGAATTCAGGTCCTTTGGGGAGGTGTGGAGACATTTCAACTGCTGGACAAAAAATAAATGAAACCTAGAAAAAAGGGCCCAGAGAGGAAAAGAAAAGCATGAGAAGATGAGGGAGGAGGAAAGGAAAGACCTCTGACTGTCCGGTGCTCACCCCAGATTCTTCTTAAGGCTCACTCATTTTTCTGCCCTTGGGTTCTGGGAAACAACCTGTACCCTTAAACATCCATTTCATTGGAGAGAGGTCAAATTAATTCCTGTTACGTGTAACCAAGAGACCTGACCAATATAGCTTGGCAGATGGCGGCAACATAGCACAAAAGAGAAGAGAAGTGGATTTCGCAGCTAACAGGTGGCAGAAATGATGTGCCTGATCCCATTCTTTCAGCCTCGCCTACTCACTACCTTCCATCCCACTCAGCAGACAAATTTCCATTTTTTTCAATTCAGAATGAGAAACAAACGAAAGAAACAAATCCTCCTAAATTATTAGTCTAAGCCAAATGGAGCTGGACAGTCTCCAGCTACCCACTCAGCCACCTTCAAGCAGCTGTCCCCAGAGCTAAATGGGAACAACTAAGCCGGTAGGAATTCTACTTTGGGAGCTTGCAGGAGCTTGTCCTGGAGCCAGGAAGGTGGACACCGAGGTACCCAGGATGGTTGGAAGGGCCATCAGGGCTGAGAGGTTTGAGTGACAAGGTAGGGACTGGCAGAGCAGAGAGGTGAGAGTGGGCAGACTCACCAAACACCTTTTTAAACCTTGTTAAAGGCTATGTAAGTCGCTATGGAATGAGTCAGTGACAGTTTGCAGCCAAGAGGGGGAAAAAGCCAAACTCATCTGTTGGGCTATGCCTGTGTCTGCCAGGTGCCCCACACCTGGCTGTGTGGCTTTGCTTTCTAAAACTTATTTCTCCTATGGTTCTTCTATGAACTTCAGTAACCTATTTTAGAAACTCTCAATTGACCCTTTTTTCCTTTTTGCATTTCTGCTACAAAAATTCACATTCTTTTCAAGGCCACATGGATGTCTCCAACGGTGTAAGGAACATTCCATATTCTTTCAAGAAAATGCTGAAGACAAAAGTGCACTGTCCTTGACATTGTCTTCATGTACTATGTTAACAGGAATCAGGAGACAAGCTTCTTACAAAATCTTTTGGAAGAATAAACCTTAGCGATATTATTTCTAAAGATTGTGCATAAAGGAAATTCAGAACAAGGTCATAATCAGGGAATCTAAAAGGCTGATAGTTGCTGCTAAGGTCCTGTAACCAAGAGCAGAAGTACCTGAATCCTGGCTCTTCTCTAAGCTTCTGATGTAGAGAGAGTCTCAGGAGAGACATCAGAGAATGTGAATTCTGAGTCACTGGCTGGGCTTTTGCTCCAATTTTTGCCCTTCCAGATCTTCTCCCCTGGTGAACTAAGTTCGCTCTGAGAATTAAAAGAATGCTTTAGTGTTTAGGGTAAAATCAAGGCTAGGGTCCTACTAGCTCCCTTCACCTTGGGATCCCCTTTGACTCTTCAGTCTTCTAAAAGATGATGAGTCTGATGCTGAAGTGTCCTCCAACATCAGTGCTATAAATTGAGTCTTGACCCAGTTCAAAAATGGACATCTGAAATGAACAGACATTTCTCAGACAAAGAAGTAAAATGAACATAAGAAAAAATGTTCAACATCACTGGTCATTCGAGAGATGCAGATGAAAACAACACTGAGATTTCACCTCACCCCACAAAGAATAGCTGCTATCAAGAAATCAACCAATAACAAATGCTGGCAGGGGTGTGGGGAGAAAGGAACCCTTCTCCATTGTTGGTGGAAGTGCAGACTGGTGCAACCACTATGGAAATCAGTGTGGAGATACCTCAAAGAACTAGAGCTGGAGGTCCCATTTGACTGAGCTATTCATTCCCCTGCTGGGTATTTTCCCAAAAGAATTAAAAGAATCATACCACAGAGATATATGTGCACCCATGTTTATTGCAGGACAGTTTGTAATAGCTAAAGCTTGGAAACAGCCCAAGTGCCCATCAACTGGAAACTGGATAAAGATGTGGTTTTTTTATAAAATGGAGTACTACTCAGCCGTAAAGAATGAAAAACTAGAGTCATTTATAGCTAAATGGATGTATATTAAGGCCATACTCTTAAGTGAAATAAATAGGACACACGTGTGTAAATACCGAATAGTTTCTCTAGTGTGAGAAACTGAAAGTATAAATAAGGATAAAAATGATTTAAATGAATAATTGATAATTTGAAATAGGAAAAGGTCCAAAGGTGTAGTGTAGGGGTGGTGGGAGGGGAAGGGGAAAGGGAAGAAGGGAAAGGAAAAATTATGAGAAAGAAAAAAAAAGGAAACGAAGTACGTAAATAGGGAAGGATGGAGAGGTGAAGGGCGCACAGGTAATGGGGAAAAAATAAGAACCAAGATACATCATGTACAGGTACAAACACCCAATGATAAATGTAAATGAATTGGGATACCTAAAATGTACCAATTAATATATAAATTTAAAAAATAAAAATAAAAAAATTAAAAATAAATTGGGTCTAGATGTCCACCTAAAGCCTCATGCAGCCATAGGTGACTTTTTCAGAGGCAGCTGAATCTGGAGTGTGTGATGTTGGGATTAAAGACATGTGATTACTAAACCAGTGCACTGATTGGTTTGGCACCGCCCTAACCCTGGAAGTGTTGAGGAGATAAAAAGGGCAGAAAGGAGCTGTTTTGCCACCTTCTCAGCCGCCACGAACTGTTGCTCCTCTGCCGTGTGCCACTCTACCTTGGAGCCAGCTGATTATGGATTGAAACTTCTACAAACTGTGAGTTAAATAAACCTTTCCTCCTTTAACTTTGAGCATCAGGTATTTTGTCTCAGAAAGGAGAGAAAAGTAATAAGACAAAAATGAAGGGGGAAAGAATGGAAAGTAGAAAAGTGAGGAGAGAAAAGATGAAAAAGCTAACTTTTTAGGCCTTTCTCTCTCCTCCAACTCAGCTACATCCCTATCAGAGAAATACCATTGTGCTGTTTCTATGTTGCACTTAAGAAGTTTTTTTACACTGTCTATTGTGAAAGCCACTAACTACATGTACTTACTTAAATTTAAATTTCAACTAAATTCCTACTTAGGGAAAGACTTCTTTCCCATTATGTGCAATCTTGGAGTGCTGTCAAAGAAATCTATCCATCTCTAGATAAATGGAAAGCCAACATGAATCAATCAATCTCTACTTCCAACCTGAGACTGGTGGATGGAGCAGCACAAACACAGACAATCATATGAAACAGCTTCATTCCAGCTACAACACCTCCAAGACTGTCCTTCAATTGCTGTGCCTGAATCACTAGCACTTTCTTAATTTCTGCCTTTTCTGAAACTTGTTTCTCAGCTTTTCCTTCAGTTCTGTAAGAACTTTGCATCCTCCCCACATAAAACAAAGCAAAAGAACCCAAAATAATTTTTATTAAATTAGCTGAGTTGATTTCATTTTCCTTAAACCAAAAAAATTCAACCAATGCCTCTAAGGACTCTGTTGCTTATTTGCATGTGCTCAGTGCTTCACCACCCCCACACTACCCAGAGCTGGCAGATAATTTGTGGTGCTCAATATAAAATGAAAATGAAGAGCCCCTTACACAAAACAGAGGAAAGTGTTACTAAAGGTAATAAATATAAAGCTTTTTTCCTTTCTGCTATGATCCCCCTCTGCACTCATCAAGGAATTTTGTTTTTGTTTTATTTCAGTGTTCTAAATAAGGAAAATTGCAACCTTAAATTATTATAAATTTTACCATTTACATTTATTGTATGATACCTTTTTAAATACACCTATCAGAACTGATATGTATGATTACCAAAATTATGCAACTCTTATTTCATACCTCACACATGCATAAATTTTGTTCTTATCAGAATAATGAAAACTGCACAAGTCTAAACTGCTTTTATTTCATTTCTTGGTACACGAACATTCCACATCTGATTTACTGAGAGTATAGAAGAACTAAAAGGAACAAGAATTATGGAAATCTTCCCTTTTATGCCCTTATTATCTGCATAAGCTTCAGGGAGGTGAGAAAGAATACCATAAGTGTCCTTGGTTGTTCACATTTCTTAGAACATCATTGTCTTTTTTCTGTATTCAAAGCAAGTTCTGGTGAGAATAGGCTATCAGAACCCATTTATTTAGTTGTAAACATTCCCTAGCTAACTTATGCTGGCTTTGAATCTCACTTAATTTGCACACATGAAGATCCATGGTACTTCTTTCCTCATGGGGCATTAGAAAGGCTGCATGAGGTGGCATTTACAAATAGCAAACACATATATTGCCTTTATTTCCTCTGCTCGCACACATACCTTAATATTCCATCAGACTTTACTTACAAAACACAATTTCAATGATAAAATTGTTGAGGATTTCAGAAAAGTGACAGTAGGACTACTAAACAAGGTGTAAGCAACTCCACAGGTCAGATACTCTAAAGCCAGTATTAGTATCACAATGTGCATCTTAGCAATAGCAGTCAAACCACCTAACCTCCCAACAATTTCCATCCCGAAGTTCACTTGATCTGTGGACACATCCTTGCAAGGAGATTCCCAGCGTGGTGGTTTACTCCAGTGACCTTCTTGTAGGTTAAGGAGAATAAGAGGAGATGGAGGTTCAGGTAGAAATTTTCTAATTTTCCCGTGTAGGTGAGTTCCAGAAATGTCTCTATAAATCACTTAAGAAGGAGCAGGGAGAAAAATCCTTTAACATTCTTAGGTTTGCAATAACTTCAAATAGAGGCAGATTGTTACATGGCAGAAAAGGGCCCAGTAGTCTTCTCACTACTAGAAAGGACAAGAACATTGCGGGAAACATCCTCTGAGAAGCCCAGAAACTGACCTTCCTCTTTCCCAAAGCCTCAGCTCTGCCCTCCTGTGGCAATGGAGATGCCTTTAAAGTGTATTTGAATCACATGATTTTGACTTGTCAGAGCGCTCTGAGGTCATTGGTCATCAATCCTATCATTTATAGGTGAGGCAAAGTGATTTTGCTGAGGCCACAGTATTAGTTAATAGTATCAAGCAAAGACCTTAATTCTTCAAGTTTATCCCCATCATTAGCTACAGCTTTTTTTCTCCTAAAGGTTAAAAATTAAGTAATTTTATTTGTACAATGTTCTTGAAATGAAAAAATTCTTACAGGAATAGAAAATAAATTAGTGATTAGTACTATAGTTATAAAAGATTTTCACTGGGGGAGACTGGCAAGGGTGGACAGGGCCTTCTTGTATTAGATTTTACAACTGCATATGAGTCTGTAATTACCTCAAAATTAAAAGTTTAATTTGAAAAATATTAATGAGACATATACAGAGTTTAACTTCACTCAATATAAATATAAGGAAAGTCAAATACTAAACTGATATAATTAAAATATTGAAACAAACTCTATTCTTTAAAATGAGTGACTTGAGGTTTACCTGGACCTTAATTTCATAATCGATTCCAGATTTTTCATATCATCATTATAATTAAGCTTCACCTCTCCAGGTTATTTAGTTTTGTATCAGACAACATGTTTCCAAGAGGGCAGGAAACTGTAGCCCTAGGATTCACCTAATGGAGGTGACATCCATGCCACTAGTGACCAAGAATGTTTCCATTTTTTTAGAAACCAAAGAAATTATAAACATCAGGCAGTGCATGAAGACAACGTTGTTTTGTCTCTTCAGGATATCCCAATGCAGGAGATTAAAAATATCTTGCAAAAGGAGAGAAATATTAGAGTGTTTCAGATTGTCGTGTATTAGTCTATTTTCCACTGCTGTAAGAAAATACCTGAGGCTGGATAATGCACAAAGAAAAAAATGTTTATTTAATTCACTGCTTTAGGGGCTGAAAGTCCAAGAGCAGGCAGCCCCATTTGTTTGGCCTCTGTAGTCCTTACAGGCCTCATGGCAAATGACATGATGGTGGTACATGTGCAAGAAAGATCAATCCCTTGGCAAGACAGAAAGCCAGAGAGGGCAGGTAGGCAGCTTTGCTCCTTTATAACAACCGCTCACAGTGGGGTCCAACTAGAAATGTATTAATCCCTTCCAAAGCAGCTTCCCCAGTGACCTAGTTACCCTGCACTAAGTCCTTCCCATCTCATAGGTTTCACCACTTCTCAACATCACCTCACTGAAGATCTGTCTCCCAACTCACAAACCCACCGGGGACACTCTCGCACCATAACGGCCAGCTTCATCTCCAATTGAATGAATCTTTACAATGCTGCCACTTCCCCGAGTAAACATAGGTTCAACTCAGCTCTCTGTATCAATTACCATCAGTGAACAATTATTCATTTCTTGATCAGATAGTTCCTCCATAATAGCATTTTAGAATGTACCTTTAAAGAAAGAGAGAAAGAATGGAAACATTAAAATTCACAACAAGAATAATGAGTTGGCTTCAAAGGAAGTTCTAAATAGAGAAGCTCTTTGTTCTACAGAATTCCCATTGGATCAACTTTGATTGCATCTTGAGGTAAAGCTAAAGTGAACTCACTATGAACCAATCAAGGGTGGATATGAACTGTCTTTTCACAGACATGGTTGCTTTATAAACAATCATGAAACAGAAGTGACATATGCTATCAGAGTCACTGGGAACGTGAATACCTCGACAAAAAATATCAGTGTTCCACTTCAACATGCATCTTCATTTAGATTTTATTCTAGCATTTGGGACAAAATCAAGATAGTACAGCAAATTTAGACTTACTTAAGAAAAAAACATTTCCTTCTAAATGGAAAAAGAAACAAAACATATGTTTGACTTATTTATCTATTCATTTCTTTTTTCCCAACTACTCTACATAAGCACTATACTAAATAATGGAGTTACAGTGGTGAAGAGTAACAGTAGCAAATAAAATTTATCTAGTTTACATGGGCATCAGGCACTATTCTAACAAATACTAAATCATGCAGTTTTCTATATGCTTATGAGGTAGATAATTACTTTCATCCTCCTGGCTCAGGAAAAGGAATTTAAGGTCACAAAGCTAACTGTAGCAAAGCTGGAATTTCAACATAGCGATCTTAGTTTGAGATTTCAATTCCTAATGACCACACTTACATGGAGATTGCCTGATAACAGCCCCAAACATCCTGGACCTTTTCAACTTATTAAAGGAAAAAGATAATAACTAATGTTAATGAATACTAAGATGAAACAAAACCAAAAATAATCCAAAGGGAAACGATCCTCTCTCATTCTCTTTTCCCAGAATATCTTACTTCTTCTCTTCTTTGGCAAAAGTCTCTTAGCTTCATGTTTGTTTTGGGTTTTTGTTTGTTTGTTTCTTTCTTTCTCTTTGATTGAACTAAACACCAAGCAGGAACCTGTCTTTTGCTGGACCCAGGCCATCTTCAGCATGATATACCTGGAAACTTGTAAATTCTCTACAAGGAAAAATTACCTCTGGTCCAAGGGAGATAGCAAAGCTATAAAAAGACATGCCTAGAAATCAGGTACAAATTTCCTAGCTGCTTCTTATGGGCATTGAAAAACATTCTTGCTGTTAGTATGTTATATTTTCTTGCTGCTGATATTTTCCCCAAAATGATTCCATTAACATGAGGATTCAAGAGGACAACATGAAAGGAGAATTAAATAACTTTTCCTATTCTAAAAAACCTTCATGTATGAGATGATGGTTAGAGTTCAATCTTCGATGCTCATTGTGGCCCTGGAAGCCTAATTAACACTGGCTTGCAATCAAGGCTATTCTTCCGGTGGCCACTTCCTTCGTGGGCCTGCCGTGCAGCACCTCTGACCCTGCTTCGTGTTTTCAAGCTCACACAATAGATCTTTTCTAAAATGTCTCTTTTTCCCTTTTGAGATTGAAACTAGTGGTATTAGCTATCTCCCCCACTGCTTTTCTTTGCACATTCTTTTTTTTTTAACTCCTAGGACTCTCTCTGGAATGAAAGTACTTTTTCTATTTTGCAAAAGCTTCCTTTCACACTGGAAAAATTGAGTTTGGTACTAAGTAAAATGGAGGCCCTCTGACAGGAAAATGATTAGAAAGCACTTTGTTCAAAATTCTAATCCCCTAACCCACTGCAAGCCCAGGATTATTCCCCAGAATACGTTCGAGGGGCCCTGTAGGAAAGCAGAAGAACACTGGCCTCATAGTGAGATGGCTTTAATGATAAATTCCAAATCCATCACTTTCCCAAGTATGACCTTTGGCAAGTTAGCTGAACCCTTTGAGCCTCAGTTCCCTCATCTATCAGACAGAGATACTGATGTCTACTGTGTGATTATTTTAAAGATTTGGTAACTACAGAACGTGTCTGCTGCGAAGTACATCTTTTTTCTTCTTTTCTGGGGAGATAGAGGTCAAGGTCAGGGCGTGGGCCATAAGTTAGAGTTAGAGGAAGACAAGAGAATACATTATAAGTCTGGGAAGTCTGGGAAACAGTGACCATAAAGAAAGCCCAACCTGGCAGTACCGGGGTCCTGTCACACAGACCCGGATTTAACCCAATATCTGCCACCTACTCTTGCATTATATTTCCTCCTCTTGTAGTTTGGGGGAACTGATTCTGTTTCAAAAGGTCATTCTGAGGATAAATTGGGTAATACTTGCAAAGTGCTTCACCCAGTACATAGCATATAGTAAGCTTTCAATAACTGATAACTGTTTTTATTACTATCAGTAGCAATTAGATGTCAGTTTTACCATAAGTGAATTTCTAAATCTTTTCAATCTTTAATTTTCTTACCTGGAAAATGAGTTGAGTTGAAGTTACCTCATATGGCTATTGCAAGAACTGAGACAACCTATTTAAAAACCTGTGGCAACATAATTGACACCTATTGGGTAATTAATAAGTATTTCTCTCTTGCCCACCCTGATTTTCACACTACTAGCTGGAGGCTACCTTCTTCACTTTATGAAGAGGTGCTTCCATGAACAAACATTGCTTCTTGTACCTATTTCTCATAAGTTCTCTCTTGATACCTTTCTCCACCTCCTAGAACCACTGTTTTTTCTGTTATTTTCACAACTGGCCATTGGGTGGTATGAGTGTAGGTGACCTGAAATGTGTGCCTGAATTTTTCCAGAAAGAGATCCTTCCAAAAACCATCTCTGTCACACATTTCACACTTCTATGCTTAGAGATTTATTTCACCATGTTCTCCATGAGACAGAAGCACATTTTAATACATTAGTTGCAGTGGGTTTTATAAAAAAACTTTTTTTTACAAGAAAATTGAGGAATCTAGAAGGCCCTGAAGGCTGGAGTAAACCCAGGTAAAAAGAGGTTTCACAAGGAAAAGCAGAAGAGGTGACAGTTCTTATAGAATGCACTTTTTTTTTTTAAGAAATGGACCATGGTCTTCTAAAATTAGCTTTTGTACTTCCTTGTCTCTCTCTCTCTCTCTCTCTCTCCTCTCATTCTTTCTCCCCTCTGCTTTCCTTTATCCCTCCTCTTCCTTCCTTTTCTGATTGGTATTTATTCTTGTCAATTTAAACACCTATACCTGCTGTCTTTTTTTCTACTCACAGTGTTCTAAACCATTTCCTTTTCCCCTTCTTAGTTTCAGGTACCTTTTTTTTGGTTTTTTTTGTTTGTGTTTTTTTTTTTTTTTGGTACCAGGGATCGAACTCGGGACCTTGCACTTGGGAGGCAGGCAGCAGAACCACGGAGCTAAATCCCCGGCCCTCCAGTACCATTTTTACTGCATTTGCAATCCCTGCGCTGACACAGCAGCATTCTCCTCCCTCCCCTTTCCCACCTATATCAAATACTATGCAGAAAATTCATCCTGCTCAGTGCCAAATGCCAGGTCCACTTTGGAGAGGCATTATTTTTGTTCTGAATGGGTTTCATTCTCACTCTTTACCATCATAACCCCTCACAGTACACCAGTATACACAAAGACAGATGCACTTGCGCGTGCGCACACACACACACACACACATTGCCTGGCCAGTAAATCAAGAAACTATTTTTCAGACCCTTTAGAGCTGTGTGGAAATACTAGACAGTGAAAGCTGAATCAGTTCAGAGTGAATTAGTGCCCCAAAGCTAAGAAGAATGGAAGCTTATCTGATCAAATTTCTTTTTCCCCTGAAATGTATCCCATCTTTTGCATTTGTGAAGTGAATGAATAATGTGGTGAGGAACAGATTTCTCCAAAGGTTTGCATAGTCTCCAGCTTCTCTTTAAGCTGAATTTTTAACTAAGAACAGTCTTTCCTTTTGGCAGTTGCAGAAGTTAAGGTCCAGGGAAACAGGATGGACTCAAAACGGAAAGACAAATACCCAAAGGTAGCACATCTCTCAAGACACTGTGTAGTCACTTCCATCTGAGTCCTTTGTAAGCCTAATACCTCGACTACTATGTACTCTGGTTAACTCCTATTGGATTTAGGAGCAAAAGTGTAATCAAAGACCAAAATTACTGGAGAATCCACCTAAAAATGCCCTACACCTAAACCTCAAACATGTAACTCTTTGGGGGCAGCGATGGTGAAGTGGTTAGGTATACAATAATTGTGTTCCTGTGTCTCTGTACACCTACTAGACTCCATCTCTTTGAATGGAGGCTTTGTGTGTGACTAATATTTCTGATCTCTGAACCCAAGCTCAGTGCATACAACGTGGGCTCCATAGATGCTCTTTGAGATCTGAACTGAGCAGATGTTAACTAAAGCAATCTTTATTTGGTTTTGTTTTGGTTGTGGTACCGGGGAAGGAACTCAGGACCTTGCGCTTGCAAGGCAGAGAGCAGCACCACTGAGTTAAACCCCCAGCCCCTAACTAAAGCAATCTTAAGGAGTGACGCGCAACATGAGCTGATTGAAGATATGTTCCACTGTGTGGTCCCAACCAAACTCCGCACAAATCGAAATTCAATTTAAAGTCCTAAACAGTGGTCAGAGAATACCTGCCTTTCACCCAGGCTCTCTTCCTTTTTCCCCCCTTTTCTAACAGTGCTATGCATGTTCACTTATTTGGTCATGCAGTACCGCTAGACTGTGAGTTGAGACAGTCAATTTAGGCACAACCGGAAAGGTCCTGAGAAGCAGTCGCATTGCACTGAGATAGTTTTGTCCTGACCGGAAGGCATTGGTAAAAGCTTCGTCGATCCCTGGAACATTGGTCTTTCTAAGACTGAAACATGGTTTTTCTTTGAGCACCATCTCTCATAGAAACCTGGAGTGGAAATCAGGAATCTTGGTTTTTACTTCTGCCTTTTCCCCTACTTGGCTTTGGGAGCAGAACCACTAAAACCACTCAGGACTTGTCCAGTGACACTTAAATCTATTTCCACATGTCTTATATCATTTTTTCTCTCAGTGCAGCTTTTTAAAGTGAGTTGTTTTCATCTTTGATCTACAAATTCGTTCAACAGCACACGTTTGTTGATTACTAACCATGTTCCTGGCCTTGATTCAGGTTTGAGGGTGGAATACGTAAGGTTCAAAGAGGTTTTGTAGTAAGGCTGTCACCTAGAAATTTCTCCCAGCAATGACAGTCTAGATAATTTTAGTCAACCCACTGAAAACAACAAAAAAGAGGGGAAAGTAGCTTTTAAAGACACTTAAGAGCTAACACCATCCCAAGAATGACTCTGTCACAATCTAAAAGCAGCTGAGCATCCACAGGCAGAAAGCTACTTCTGCCATAAGCACAGTCGCTGATGGGCAAGAAACTGCTGTAAAATCAAGTTGTGGCTCTCATGGCTTTGAAATAAGACTCCACAACCTGCACAGTCCAGGAAGCCTGACGATCCCTCCACATTAACAGGGAACCCTAAAGAGTCTCAAGAGTGAACCTGAAATAAACTAGCCCTTGCTGGATGTGCAGTCCACACTTATAGCAACTAGAGGTCATGGGATCCCCAAAACAAACTCTGGTTAACGTTATCCAAGATCAGTGTTGCCCCAAGACTAGAGCAGAGGTCAACAAAAATCCCCTTTGGAGAAAGAGATCATTAACCCAAGTCACCAGTAACTTACATAAGTATTTTTTAAATATAGTATTGAGTTCAGAAATATAACCAGACCATAAGGAAACATGGTATTATAAGCAAGGTGAACAGGAAAAATGAAGAACAAACAAAAACCAAAAGCAGAAACAGATTCAACATCTTTATATTTTTTTAAATGCCCAGGGTAGAGACTAGGGCCTCCCTACATCCCCAGCCCTCAGATTTACCACCTTAGTGTGGGATTCACTGAGTCAAGGATTTGGGGGAGAGGGGGTAGCCAGCAGAGGTGAAGTGACACAGGGAAGAGAGGATAATGACAACCAGTAAAGACTGCATTGCCAAGCTAGATTCTCTTGTGGGAAACCAGTCTCAGTTCTTCTGGAGAACTATGGGGTCAGGAAAAATACAAGTCTCAGATTTGTCTGTCTTCAGGGGAAAACACGAGAGGCAAAGCTGCTCCCAGAGGATGTTAGTTGTGCAGCACTTCAGGCCCGTGGGTGTAGATCACTTGAGGAGCAGACGCTGGCAGGAGAGACTGGGCTGCATTCAGTGAACTGGTAATGGTAATGGTAATGGCAGCTCTAATGGGCCAGCAAGCAGGGAAATGGCAAAGTCTAAGGGAGTAGGGTTGCGCGAGTAGTTATCCTCTGTATCACAAAGCCTTGATATGTGTCAATTATCAGACAGAGATGATAAAGTAATACATTTGGCTGTATAAAAGGGATGCTGTAAAGCATCTATAAGAAACAAGAAAGTATGAAAAGTTACAGAGCTAAACTTAAATTACAATAAACAAAATTAAGAATTAAATTGCTGCATTGAAACCACGCTAGACGGAGCTGAAGAAGGAATTGGTGAACTAGGGAAAAGCCAGAAGATAGCCCAGAGAAGCCAAAATATAGACAAGGTAAAACACATAGGAGATACTATGAGGTTATCTAACACACACTGGAATCCGATTCCCACAAGGAAAAGAGAGAAAGAATGAGATGCGAGCAATATCCGAAATGACAGTGCCAGCTGATTTTCCCGGAGAGTGGAATTAAACTCAAGGCTTATAGCTCCGCATATGCGTCATCCTTGTGTTTGGAAGAGACTTAAGACTTCATCACAGCCTTCTGTATTATTCAACTTTCATTTTTCCTCTCCTTCACTTACTCTTATCACCTTCTTTGGCCTATAGAAAGTTTGTAGTATCTCTAGTCCTCAGAAGAAAGTTGATGAGGCAACTCCTCAGTGTCTTAGAGAAAGAAATGAGGTAGAGAACTTAGTGTGTGGCTCACACAGCTCGTTCCTTGTCAAGGGATTGGTGCTGCAACGGTGTCTGCTTTAAATGGTGCTATGGAGAATACAGAACAGCAAGCCAGCTAACTGCCGTGGGGCGCTTGGAAAGCCTTCCTGAGAAGATGACACCGCAGCTGCATCACACAGTGTCTTAAGGGATGAGTGGGATTTGTCAGCCTAATGAGGTCGAATGGGCATGCCCTGCAAGAAGAGGATGTATGCAGGCATCAAGACACTGTGGCCTATGGAGTGTCAGGGCGACAGAGGCCACTGATGTGGCTGGAAGGTGGATCATGTGACAAATGAGGAGGGGAGGACTGCTGATAAATGAATATGGCACTTCAGCAAGCTGGGCACCTGTTTAAGGTATGAGTGTTAGTTCCAGTAATGCTCAGACTGGAGTCCATGGAGCCTCAAGGAAGAGGAAGTGAGAAACTCTTGGAATGCAAAATTTCTCAAAGAAAAATTGTCTTTCTTTTCTCATTTTAATGAGAAAAAATCTGAACAAAAGAAAACAAAAACCCTAAATGAAAGACACATATGCTCGGGATCTTTCAATTGATACCATATTTAGTATCTGTGGCCATATTATGGTCACCCTGGATGCAGTATGGGAGTTGAAAACTCAGTAGAGTTCATTCTGTGAAGAAAGGATCATGCTCCCTATGAAACAGTCAGAAGTGGTAGGGCTCAGACTAGTACAGACATTTTATGTTTCATTTTAAAAAGCATTCAAATCTAGTTTTAAAGAAATAACTCTGCATGGTCCAAACAAAATACGACACTACCAGTTTCTAAACCTGACCTAAAGTGACAATTTTCAACTTTTAATGGGTTAGTTAGTAAGTGTACTTGATTGTATGAGGTTAGGATGACACTTCCAAATGGCAAGGATGACAATTGTCCTACACTGAGTTCATTGTATTCCTGTGAAATTATTGCACCAGTTATAATAACAAAACCTTTCTTGTGATAATTGCAGTAAAATACATTTTATTAAAATGTGATTTTTTTGTTCTTTACAGTGGACAATAAATTGAGATTCTAATGTGAAACCATGGCAAGAATATTGTGCAAAGAAATATGGCTTATACCAAATGAACAGAGACAAATTTATTAAGTTAATGCTTTGTTTATGCCAAGTAAAGGCCAAATAACATCCTGGGATACTATGTAAAGAAGGTTATTCACAAGAGTTATGTAGACTTTCTCCCTAATTTCAGGCATAATGGAAACACAGAGAAAATATGATTTGTGGCCAGGCCATTTCAACATGGCTCAAGTGGGTCACTCCCTCTGGCTCTGTCCCAGGCCCTTCGATATTTTTACAACATCTATAAGGAAAAAGAGTGACTTAGAATATTATTATCATGTTCACAAATCCAATAATAGTTGGATTGAGTAATCATTTAAGGCAGATTTAAATATGCCATGATGATAACCTTATCTTCAAGTGAACAAGGTAGCCTCACAGGGATTGACAGACAGCTCATTAAGACTGGCATATGATGATTACACCACAGGCAGAATTAGGATACCTAGGCGGTCTCAATATCCCAAAATAATAAACAAAATTTTGGTGTTACTCACTAGCATTATGAACAGCATTATTAAGTATGCAGTACTGCCCTCTTTACCCTGTTTAGTATTTTAAATTTAAGATACACCCACAGATTAAAGACAGAAATTAGAAATATAGAAACTTTCATTTTATCTATTATCAATCTTTCAAATTAAAATAACGTTGCCCACTAGCATTTTATTGGTGCCATAATTTTGTTTATAGTTATGGTATATAGTCTTACGCCACATGTTTCGCTCAACATCAGATCCATGTAACACAGGGGTCCCATAGGACTCTATCACTTCGTGACATAGATGTCTTAGTTTGTGGTCTATGATGTTCACATGATGATGCAATTGCTTAAGGGTCCATACCTCAGACTGTGGTTAATGCCCATCATTAGACAACACATGACTGAACTGACTTTTGGATTTAGATTTATACATTGTCTATGAAGAATAAAATTGTTATACCGAGTCTCGTGCATCTACAGATTTTGTTAATATTATAATAAATAATTTAAATCCACTGAGAGTCCAAAAGAATTTCTTTTCATTTAAAAGAGAAGCACCACGATAGGCCCCTTGTGCTACTGAAAGATTTAAAAGGGGGGGAGACAGTGATCTGATTTTTCCTTTACATTTACCTTCAGAGAGCATGTGAAGGCCAGGATGCAGACAGGCAAGACTTGAGGCAGCAGCTTGTTTAGAGTGCTGTTGCATTAACTGTGTTGGGAAGAGATAAGGAGTTAACCAGAGGCTGCTTTAGGACAAGAGGAGGGGCTTGGGATGTGGCTTGCCAGGCTGGTCCCTTGTGGCTAACCCCCTACTATACACAATGAATTGAGATATATGTTGCCAGGGCACAAGGCAAGGGTTAAGGAGTAGGCTTTATTGAAGAAGAAAATAATGTACAAACTGCCTTAAAAGAAGTCAAGAAAGCCAAGGATCTCCAGATCTTAATATTACCCGTCAGAGAATTGTGCTGGGGCCACACATGCATTCGGGTCTGTGTTCCGGTGGAAGTGTGCCCCCGAGTCAGTGGTGGGCCTCTCTCTTTAGGAGACAAGCTTACAAACGACCTTGCCACTGAAGAAATGCACAGGGTGCCTGGGATGAGACTGTCTGAGTCGGAAGGGCCAGCAGGGTAGGAACGGGTCTGGAATGCTGGCTCTTTAGAATCTGGAAATCTTTTGTTCCAGAAATGGTGACCCGGGTGGAGAGAGGAAGCCTCTTGATTGATGGGATCCGACCATGAGATCTGGTGAGGAAGATCCCCTGGCTCGAGCTCCCCAGCCGTTCAAACAATGAGTGAGCTTCCAGCATCACTTTTGGACAATTCTTCTTATGGCACTAATAACTGAAAAGTTTTTCTATGGATAGAATTAACCAAACTTGGCTATTAATGGGATTTGAGCGTGTATATGAAACAAAGAAAGAAGATTCATGAATTACTCTGAGGGCTACACCTTGGCTAATTGAGTGTATGGTGATTTCATTGATGGAGATAAGGGGTAAGGAGAATGAATAGGCTTTATGGAGAGGGAGATGGGGCATTCAAATTTGGAAAGATGGAGTTTGAGGTCTCTAGGAGACATTCATTTGAAAGAAAGGGAGACCAGGGGATACTGATTTGGAAGTCAGATTGATTGGTTAAAATTGAAGTTTGGGAGATGAATGGCAGTAACATTGTTATCTCTAGATGTGAAGCGAAGAGACAGGAACTCAAACATTGAAAAGGCAATTTCACCACAGTAGATCAACTGTTGAGTGGGAATGAGGCTGGGCATGGTAAGAGAAAAAATACAATTAATATTTCAGATCTTGGAAAAATGTGATTTTAGAAGCCAAGGAGCTGTCAACAAAATGAACCATTTAGACAATGTGAGAATTTTCAGGAAAGTGATGAAAGCATAGTTTGCGGTTGCCTGAGATATGGCTGAGCTGGGAAAAGAGATGACTTCTTCAGGGAGTTTGCTGGTGAAGAAGAGACAAAGAGGGATGCTGGGCTAGGAGCCAAAGGGGAGGGAAATATACTACTTATGTTACTATAAACATTAAAGAATCACCTTCTGAGGCTTTAGCGGTCACATTATGCACAAAATATGCAAGAACGTTGGATCATGTTTGCCTACCTCAAATGCTTCTTGTGATTATTGTTCTTTAAGATGCTTACCAAAGAAGATGTTAAGTATAAGGTAGATCTTCAAGATAGTTTCTTTATTTCATTACCCTTTGACTCCATTTTAAGCACCACCACCACCAATTCCCAAGGTCTTGGTTATCAATCCAAAAGAAATATCCAGTCTCATCACTCACATGTTCATGCCTGATGCCTTCTATGATTTGGTCCCTGACCAGATTCAAACATCCGCTTAGTACCCATTAATTGCACACTCCTACACGCAGTCTAGCAAGGGAGAGAGAGGTGAGCAAGCATTCATAATACAGCGTGGTGTGGGCTATCATAGGCAGGAGCCTAGGAACCAGGTCTAGAGAGTCCCCAGTGTGTTGATTGCTGGGCTGAGTCCCAGGGGAAGGGAGCGGAAAGTTGCCTAAATCTCCCATAAATGCTCCTGACTCTGTTCTGGCCTTTCTGTTTCAGGTTTTAAGGTCTTTGTATGTATGCTTCCTCATAACTGAGATCCCCATCCCTATGCCTACCAGCCTGTGGACGTCCTGTTTATCTTCAAGATGTCACATATCACCTTTTCCCTGACACCTTCTCTTACACCAAGGCTTCCAGGCTAGGTTAGGTGCCTGACTGGGATCACAAGGCATGGTGTATCTACTTCTGCATACATTGTCATTACACACATCTATGGATGACAGGAACATCTTCTCTCTAATTGCGCCTTCCTGGCATATGATAAATATTCAATAAATCACTGAATCAATATAAATTGCTTGATAAGTGAGCTATGTGTTCTAGAGCTTTTTAGGATGAGAGATAGAAGGATACTGCAACATCTTTGAAAAACATATCTATCTTTCTGATTTCTAGCTGTGTATGTGGCCATTGACTACTAAGCTCCCTTAACACAACAAAATCCTCTAACTTGATTTGACTCTGTGCCTATGAAAACACATAAGATTTGATTACTGAAGCACATCTTCTGTGGTAGAGTCTGATAAATTAACTCATTTGACACTCAACCATATTTATCAAAGATTTATTCTGTACAGAGACATGTGTACAGTGCAAGTATCAACCGTGCAGACAAAGGTCTTATCCTCTTGGAGGTCATGATCTAAGGAGAAAAACAGTGAAGAAATAAGCTTATATGTAAATGTGATTTGGCATTAAAGCTATGAAGGAAAAATAATATGATATACCAAGAGAGATTAACAAAGAAAGCCTAGTTTCAGTTACAGGGCCAGAGCAGGTCTACTGAGTGAAGCGATTAAAGCTAAGACATAGTAAGAGTACGCACAGGAAGTAAGGAGAGAGCAAAATCACTTGCTAAATTTGAAAAAACCCTTTGAGAGGAACCTCCATGTGTCCAGAGCTTGGTGACAGAGGAACAAGGCCCTGGAGATGAGGTTGACAAGCTGGGCAGAAGGTGATGAGACTTATGGGCCAGGCTAAAGATTCTGGAATTATTTCTACAAAGAAAAGGAAATTCTTAAAGGGTTTTGAATAAGAAAATGATATAATCATTTTTGCTTTAAAAGATCACTTGTGTATGGCATAAAAAAAGGATGTGTAGGAACAAAAGTAAATGTGAGAGTCCGATGAGAAGATATTGGTTAGGAATTTGGATTTGGTTGCTTATCATGGAAAACTCCAGAGAAGAATGAAAAATGAACAGAAAGCTAGGAGTGTTCTCTCCTCTCAAACGAGCAAAAGTCTGAAAGAGCCGACCTAGAGCTTTGGAGATGCTTGAGCATGTCGCGTTTGCTTGGGCACGAGGTTTCTTTGATTGTCTGAGTCAATCTCTGTGAGTAGTCATGAGATAAACCATTTGTCAGCCCACCCATATCCAAGGAAGAAGGAAAGGAGAGGCTGTAAGGTCAAAAATAGAACAGGTCAGCATCTGTCTCTACCCATTTTGAATGACTTTTCCCAGAATCCCATGCAACAATTTTTACTCACATGTCACTACCCAGAACTATGGGACATAGCTACCTGTACTGCAAGAAAAATTGAGAGATGTGGATTTTTCTTTTATAAATGGATCTGTCACCAACTCAGAAAAAAATAAAAGGGTAAGCATGGTTTGTGTACATGGGAGATGGCTATGTGTTATGTTAACAGAAGCATTCTGTCCTTTCTAAGTTTAATCATGGGAAGAGAAAGGTGCTAAGGAGGAGGTTAGGAGATTCCATAAATTGACTCACTCTAAAAGCGTTATCCATCTCTCTTCTAATTTGTTTTCTTGAACTAGACTTTTCGCAGCTAGGCTAATGGCTTATCATCTGGTTTACATCTAGTACACCTATATTATTATCACATTCTGGATGCAGAAATCAGCAATAGGTAGTGGCGTATCTATACTCAGAGATACACAGAAGCTGATCAGCTTTTCCGGCAAGAAGTAACAGAGATGTATAGACCCTGGTGCTGCTGAAGTCTGTGTTCTCAATCTTAAGCTTAATAAGTGCCACACTGTCCCGGAAGTGGTTGAGTATTTTTCTGTATGTTGCTTCTAGCTGTACTGTTCAGTTATGAAGTATTCAAAACCAGTTCTCTAGCTCTACTATACATAGTTTGAGTCAACCATTTTCTTTAATTAATATTGTAATGCTACAAAGAGCTAGAGTAGATTCAGTTGTCTACAACTAAGGATCCTGACCAATATAAGAAATACTAGCCTATGTGGCAGGACATAAGCAGTTTCTTATATTGCCGTGACTACACAGTGTTTATAGAACATGATAAATACATGTGATTTTATTAAAGGCTACGTGGCAACTACCTAATTAACACTCTTTTTGTTATCTCAAAGATGCCTCAAATGCCACATGTCAAACAAAGAACATTTTTGCCACTTTACATTGTTTTTGTGTCTTTGGGTTATACAATCCAGAAACCGGAGAGGCTTTATAGACATTTCCCTCAATTCACATGTCTATTCCTTAATCAAGTTCTCCCTCCTAAATATTTCTGGATTTTACAATCTTTTGTGCACTTCTACTGCCACCACCACCTTCATTCAAACCACCATGATATCACTCCTGAACTACTAAATTAGTCACTTAACTAATCTATTTGCAACTTTTCGGGACTTGCTCTAGTTTTGACAATTTTGTCACAGTTTTCAACATGCAATGAGATCGTGTTCTCAAATGGTTAAAATCCTCAGTGGTTTTGGATTGTTCTTGGGATAAAGACAGTCTCACGAACTCACCCTGAAGTCCCTGAACAATCTGGCTTTTCCTTTCCCTGTCCCTTGCTGTCCATTTGCCTTCTTACTTGCCACCCTCCTAGCCTTTCACACACCTTCTCCTCCTCTGAAATGCTCCTCCTCACCTTCTTTCCCTGGGGAACTTATGTACATTCTTCAAGCCTCAGCCTAAGCACTTCCTACTTGTCTAGGATCAGACAATCATCCTTGTTGACTCTTTATTACAGCAGTGATTTTTAATTTAACTATTATTTAATACTTAGCTAAATCTGCTAAACTATCAAGTTTCATGTAAAAAAAAAAAAAGAACAAAATTTGACGTGTTCCCTCTTTATTGTATATGACTTTAAGTCATGTCTTTGATTACTGAGACTGAACAGTCTTTTGAATAGTGAAGAAAAGAATAAATAAGTCAGGTAGGTACATAGACCATTAACAGTGCTCATGTCAAAGCTGCAAAGCAGACATCATTTCCAAATTTACAGATCAATCCCACAAATAGTTCCTGGCATAAAGGGAACTTAAGTCTGGGCATGTCTGAATCCAAACCCTGAATTCCCCCCACTTCACCATCTAGACTTCCTCTCTTACGTGAAACAGTGTGTGAGAGAGCACTTTGTAAGAAATATTACTCAGTGTTGGGTGTTTTATCATCATTTAGGCTGGAAGCATGAACAAAAGGCCCACATTCAGTATAAAATGTCAAATAAAGAAGGGAAACCCCTGGCGCCCCTCTGTCTGCCCGGCACCACACTGTCAAGCACCTTGGTGTTTTGGTTTGGCTGGCAGTCTTGGGCACTGGGTATTTTATTAGGTGTCCTGTGGTAGCAACCATTCAAAACACAATTCATCTTGATTATTAATGTCTCTTCAGTATTTCTGCAATAAATATACTGTTCTGGTCCAAACCAGATAAAACAAGTATTTGATTCAAATCTCTCCATCTCAAAAAGCCATAAGTCATCAAGGACTAATGTTAGAGACAAAGACCAAAAGGGTGGGAGGATGAATATGGATGGAACCTACTCATCATTTTCTTCCTTCTGAGGCACACGACCTCCCTGCGTTTCTGACTAACTCCAGCCAATTACTTTGATTTGTGGCTAGGAGTTGGCAGTCTCCAGGTAAATACAGGGTCTACTCCCTCTAGCAGAATATAACAGGAGAGAAAATGTGAAATTTCCTAGGGTCTCAAGAGGACCCCACTTCTAAGGGCAGTAACAAAAGCAGACTGAGATTTGGGGAGCATTGCCAAGGCCATGAAAAGTAGGGACTCTGGGCCTGTAAATGTGACGGCTCACTGATGACCAGAGACTTCAGTCTCTCATCTCAAGAGACCAGGAAGAAAACAAAATCAGGACGGGTTTTCCAAGGTCAGCAACATGGCCAAAATACCTTGTAAGTGCTGATAAATGATGAAAAAGAATGCTCCGTGTGCTGCTTTGTTAAAAAAAGTAACATTTATTATTTTGCTATTGATAATTCACAAGAAAAGAGAATGTAAGAAGTAGAAAAAACATCAAGTAAAAAGTAGCCAATAGTGACGAATAAACTTTGCTGATTTTTGATCAGACATATTTACTTTCAGTATTTTATATGACTATCTCCACACAGCTGTTAACAGTCTAGACAATTTGGTATTATTATAAGATATAATGTTTTCATTTTACCATATCATTAAATATTCTTTGTAAGTGTAATTTAAAATTGCACTACCTCATTGCACAGATGTACATATTGTACTTAACCCTAACCCTGATAAAGGTTTTCCTTTTATTAAATAGCATCATTGTAAACATTTTTGTTGTTAAATATTTGCCTATGTATGTCATTATTTCCTTAAGTTAGATTCTGTTGAGGGGACTTTTGCATCAAAGGGTATGAAAAATAAGATCTTTAACACAAGTCTCCAAATTGCTTTCTACTGATAATGTGAGTTTATTTCATCCATATGTTCAGCAGTCCAAAATCTCAACAATTAAAAAATATTTAACATTCCAACAAGTAATAATAGTTTTATTTAATTTAATTTCTTTTTATCTCTAATGGGAGTAAATTAGGATATTATATTCATTATTAATATTTCTTCTTTTGTAAAATATGTTTACACACCCTTTGCCCATTTCTCTATTGAGTAGTGCTCATTTTCTCAAAGATTTATGTGAGCCACTTGTATATTTATTCTTATTATTTTCAATTCATTTATATTTATTGAACAAGTTGGGTTAAATAATCTTCAGAGAAAGGCAGGAAACAGTGGTACAAAACCAAATATAGTTCTTTCATTTTGTGCCTTTCTGAGCCCTTTTCCATATCATCTTTCTTCTAGTGGATTTCCCTCAATATCTGAAATACTCAGCCTTACCTCATTCCCCATGGGAATGTAAAAAACTAAGGTTTATAAATCACTATGTTTCCTGAAATCAATAGAGTTTGGCAATACATTTGACTGTAATTCATGTAAATTACTGCCAACATTTAAGAAGATGCCAAAAGATCCTGAAAATTGAGAAGACTAAGCATGATTATGTTTTTTCCAATCTATAACCAGTGATCTTTAGGTAACCAAGACTCCCAACAAAGCAGGCATTTTTTTCAGGAGGAGAGGGGAGCTCCAAAGACTTATAGACTGAAGGGAATTGCAGAATTTGCCTTCAAGGTAAAAATTCCACTTGATTTCCTGTCTAAGTGGTAACCAATTATGAGTGTCAATATGCAAACAGAACAGCAGGTAAACACAATAACAGGAGAAAATTCAAGGAATGCCTTTCATGTTGCTTTAGAGTTCTAGGATAATCAGTCACTAGACAAAATAAATTACTAGAAGATGAACAATTAAAAAATACTCCAAACATGCAGGAAACAATAAAAAATCAAATATGAAGAATGGCCTAGAAGATGGACATTAGGGTGTGTTTTATTTCTAGCCTATGAATTATATTTCTATGTATGTATAATTAACTGAGCAATAAAGCTGTGGAAAAAAGTATCTCAGATTATTAGCAAGTTCAACAAAATTAACAAAATTAAAATAAGGAGGAAAATAATACTTTGAGAGCTGTAACAAGTCTATATGGTTGTTTATGAAGAGCAAAATTGGATAACTTCTCTGCAGTTTTCAGAAGGAATAGCTAAGAAACAATGTGTGATTTTGAGTAAGCTAGGCCTAGACCCAAACACCACTTGTTGGCTTAGTTATCTTAGAAGATTCCTTAATCTCTGAACCTCAGCTTCCTCCTATGTGAAAAAGACCAGTAAGATATCCTCTTGCAGGACAACTGAGAAAATTAATGAAAAACTATGTACCACAGTTACCATATGATGTCACAAAATAGATATTTAGGAAGTGGATCCATATTACTATTTTTATTTTTAATCATTGTGTCATGAACATGCCACTTCTTGTCCCGACACGGCATATCCGTAGGATATTCACTGACTTCCAGAGGAAAATCCAAGACAGGTACCTAGCAGCTAGCGGCCCTGGGAGCCACTGCCTATGAGTTCTCACTGTCAGACAAGCCTTTGCCTAAGTGCTTCTTGTGCATCAACTTATTTCCACCCTCAAGCCATCATCTGAAGTCCTTTCACTTTATCAGTGGCAGACAGAGACCCTGACACTAACGGGGTCTATAAGACTTGGACAAGAGTTGGTAGGTTGTGGAACAGAATTTGACCAATATATGTTTGACTTCCTAGCTATGCTCAGAAGCACTGAAGTGTTTGACACATGAAATCTGGATGAAGGCATACCGAATGCAGCGAGACTATCCCCAGGGCTAGGGGTGTCACTGAGAGAAATCTGAATCTTGTCCCTGGTGAATTTGGAATTCCAGCTAAGAGACAGGAGGACCCAGGCACCTTGTGCACTTTAATTTATTCTTCCAATAAACATTTCTGTCTCCTTAAGAGAATTCCTCAATATAGGAGGTTAGGGGAACAGGATTCAGCTGTTAAATCCAACTTCTGACAAGAGATAAGATACACATCACAAATGCTAAAAGAATATATTTGGAAGAAGATTCAGTGACCTGACCAAGAAGGTTTTAAATTGTGATGTGAGCAAAGGAAAACAAAATAAATAAGACCACCAAGCCACATCCAACAGAAGACATATGACAAAGAAAGGTGCCACCTTGAGGGTAGAGCTGACAACTGTCAAGGAAAGACTGTGAGGAAGTGGATCAGCCACAGCCTTACAACACTAGGCATGTCGATATGGCCCGGGTGCCAGGAAAGACACGCACAAAGAATAGAGAAAGCTGAGGGTGGAATAGCAAGGGAACTGCAAGTGATTCAACATAGCTAGGAGCCAGAATGCACAGGGAGAGATGAGAAAGAATCTACTCTATGTTTGAGTTTTATCTTGAAAAACAAGAGGAGATACAGTCAGGTTTTATGGAAGGCAGTGAAATGACCAGTTCTGTGTTTTTTATGGAGGCTGAATGGAGAAAGACCACGATAGTCAGAGTAGCGGTTTGGGTACATGAAGTAATTAAAGTAAGAAAGCATGGTGACCTAAATGCAAGACCAGGCAGTGGAACTGAAGCAAGGAGCTGATTCATGAGCTGTCTAGGAAACAGAAGCTCGAGACCTGGTTTGTGTGGGAGGTAGGACCGTGAAGCATTGCAAATGACTCATCACACTTGAAACATCTGCAGTTGATTCTTTTCTCTCGTTGTGTCTCAGTTGAAAAATCATTTGATCAGAAAGGTAGTCCCTGATCACCTTATGAAAAATAAATCCCTTTCTCAATTTCTATCCCATAGCCCTGTTAATATTTTCCTTCACAGCAATCTCAATTTGGAATTATTCACCAATTTGTTCTTTAGTCTTATCTGTCTCTCACCTCTCTCATAAATTCAGTGAGAAAGGGGACTCTGTCTACCATATTCATCAATACGGGGCTAGCTGTTTACTGAGTAGTTGTGTTTCTGCCAATGCCTGAGTTAGAAAATAAAAAGCAAAATAGGAGATTTTTGTGAAAATGAAGGAGAAAGATGAGAAATTCTGCATTAGAAGTGAGCAGTTTTAGGAGTTTTAGAAATTGCAAATGGAAATATTCAATGGCCAATTGGTCATACAAGTGTGAAGCTCAGGACAGAGTTGTGGCTAGAATGAGTATTTATAAGCCAACTATATTAAATAACAGCAATGGAACCATTCATCTGACAAGGTACTGTGTGTTGTCACCAATTCAAGATGGAAAGTGGAGGCTGAAACCCAGCCTGGTTATGGCTTATGCCCTGAAGTGGACCTGAAGTCTCAGGAGAAAAGGATGTTATTCTTCACCAAAAGGAGCTAATTTCTAGACAAGCCAAAGAAACTGTGGCACCCACCAAAGCAAAGGGGAAAGCTTTTTTCTAGTCAGGACAAAATCACAGTATAGGCAAACAGCATGCCTGAATGTGAATGAAGACTACCTGAGAATAAAGGCTGGTGGCATAGCTCAGTGGTAGAGCACTTGCCCTAGCATGTCCAAGGCCCTGGGATCAATCCCCACCACTGCCAAAAAGAAAAGACAAGGAGAAGCAAAAGTGACAATACCCAAAGAAGACAGAATGGACACCAAAGGCCCTACTTCAATCCTCACTAAGCCAGGATAAATTTCAATGCGTGGATGAATGCTTCAGGTGAGAAGATGAGGAAGGCAGAGTTTAGACTCCTGGGTGTAAGTTAAAATCCCAGCTTCTGTGCTTACCACCTGTCACCCCAAAAAAGCCGCTCTACATCTCTAGCTCTCACTTTTCTCATTGTTAAAACTGAGGGCCTAACGATAGTCATCCCGTAAGACGCTAGAGAAGCCTCGATGAAATAATGTCAGCATGCACACAGCACAGTTCTTCCGATAGGCAAAGGCCTGCAAAATGCTGATTGTCCGTATTCCAGTTGTGGTGGACCCTGATGCAGAATCATGCAGATTCTTCAAAGAAGGGGGGCTTTGTTGTCAGTGGAGAGTGCTGCCAACAGGACGCTCTTGGTTGTCAGCTTCCGCAGAGACAGCCAAGCCCCTGAAGCCACCTTTGCCTACATCGCAACCCCTTTCTCAGGGCAGCCAGCATCCAACGGCAGATCCATGTGGGACACAAAGGCCCAGCTCCTTCATCCCAGCTCATCTCAACTTCATGCCTCTGTGAAGGCTCACACTGGTTCAGGAATTCCCCTTAGGGTCAGCTCAACCTCCACTGTGATTGTATCCTGGCTCAACTTCTCCTTCTGCCCTGCCAGGCTTCCTTCCACAATTGCAAACACCCTCAATACAAATCACACAGATCAATCCCCACCTCACAGTCTGCTTCCCAGGAAACTAAGTCTGAAACACTTAGCGCTGGGAATGCTAGGAGGAAGAGGAATTGGAGCAGGATCTTGGAGCCTCATCATCCACCTCCAGCTGGCAGTGAGAACCCAATTCGGGGTGAGGGGGCACAGATAGTTCCTAGTACATGGTGCGATCGTTAAAATTTTCACCAAGGGTAAATTGAGACAGTAAAGCATTAGCTAGTTGATATACTGAGTTTTTTGAGAGAGAAGGAAAACTAATAGCTATAAGTAGAAGAAATTGGGTGGCTAAACCAATTGCTAAGCCTAATTGATCTCAAGAAGAAGATAAGAAAAAGTTGAGAATACCTATTCCTCAATTAAACTGTTAGTGTGAAGGCCAGAGGATTTGTTTGGAAGGATGTAAAGATAGTCTTACCTCGTACAGTGAGAGGGTAGAGAAATAAGCACCAAACCCAGGACTTTCCAAAGAAAGTTAATTTCCCAACCAAGGAAGGTCTGTTATGCCCTACTCAGACACTGGTTGATAAATAATATGAGCCTAGATGGGGACATCTGGGTTCATGCATCTGAAAATATTGAATGCCAGATTCTCTGAGCCCTCTGAGCCTGCAGATACAGCCCAGTCTTTAAGAAGCAGCAGGCCTCTCTTGCTTAAAGATGATGCAGAGGCCACTGTGTTTCTCCCCAGCAAGGCCTCCATCATCCCTCCAGGTCACTAAGCAAACAACTGTGGTAAATTACAACATAACCCAGCTAGATACATGTTGGGCCTGATAAAGAGGAAAGGGAGCACAACCCAAAGGAGCTGCAGGGCACAGTGAGTACATAAGAGCAGGACCAGGGAGTATGCACATGGAACTTAGTTCCAAAGGTGTTTGCTCAAGAAGGTCACACATACGGTCTACTTGATAAGAAAGAGCGTAGGAATTTGGGAGCATTCTTCCAGGATGCAATATTTAACACTCTAGTAAGGATTTGGGGAGATGACGTGAGAATCCTACTAGATTAACACCTAGAAGATGGTAAAATGATGATCCACACAAAGAGAGCTAAAATAACTATGGCAGATGGCAAAATAAAGGAGAAGGAGACTCAAAGAGGTGGGCTGAAATAAAGTGGATATACTGTGTAAGTCTGAACAAACAACTATGATGGTGGTTCATGCTACCAGTGTAGTATGGGATGCGCTGGGAAGATGGGCACTAGTGTTACTTAGAATTTAATTGTGTGTCTTCCTTCTGCAGCCTAGAGGTGACCAGTGAACATTAGATTACAGCACTGGGCTGACGAATAGCATGGCATCATAGGACCCTGACACGTTAAAGGGCAGGTAAGTTCAAGTGGTGAATGATGAAGACAGAAGGGCTCCCAGTAGCACTGGCCCATGGCGGATATGGAGACGGTGAGTTGTGCATTGCAGTCTGGAGAGGGAAATACGTGGGCAAACAAAAAGTGGTGCTCATCAAAATCAAAGGTACAGAATCAAAGAAATCAAGGGTACGTGAAGTGAAGTGAGGAGAATCAAGGAAGAGACCCAGTAATAAATCATAATTCCTTGCCCAGTTTCCAGGCCAGAGCCAGATTTCAGACCCAGAATCCAAATGTGTGGGTTTTTATTTTCCCACACCAACCAGTACTCTACCACCAGTGGGATGACCTACAATTCAGTTCTATTCTCACACTGTCTACCTGGAATTAGGATCCGATGGTACAAACGAAGGGCTCAGTCTCACAAAACTCCCCCGCTTCGGCTGCTAACTGTAAGTCCTGGGGTTCCCACACTTCTAAACCACCAGGCAGCAGTGAAGGTTCCCATGACCCCTCCCTGAGCTTCCATAACTTGCTACAATGTCTCATCCAACCCAGGAGAACCATTTCCTTGCTACTAATAGTCAACTATAAAGGGTACAACTCAAGAATGGCCAAATGGAAGTGGCTCACAGGACCAGGCAAGGGGGCAGGGGCCCGGAGCTCTGTGCCCTCTCTGGGCATGCTGCCCTCCCAGCCTCATGTGCTGACCAGACCCTGTAGGGTTTCTACGGAGGTCCATTATACACACATGATAAATTAAATCATTGACTGTTGGTGACCTCCTAGAGGTTGGGGGTTAGGACTGAAAATTCCAACCCTCTAGTCAACATGCCCAGTTTCTCTGGCAGCCAGCTCCTGGCCTGAAACTATGGTTTCATGGTTTCTCTTGGTGTGCACACCAAGAGGAACCTCATTAGCATAAGCTCAATTACGGGTGAAAAGTTTTCATTATCAGCAATAAAAGGTGTTCCTCTGAACCCTATCACTCAGGAAATTATGGCAGTTCTAGCAGCTCTGTGCCAGGAGCCAGGGCTAGAGAGCTAATAAGTATTTTTTATTCTATCACAATGTAACACCCCCACAATGACCCTCAGCCAGTTACTTTGGTAACTGTACACTTGGGCTATTACCCAAGCACTGAGAGGACTCTTGGACACCGGATCTGTGTCAACATCGATACCTGGAGACCCAAGGTAGCATTGTAATCGACCATTAGCATGAGGAAATAGAAGCACCAGACAATAAATGAGTCCCTGGCCAGACTCAGGTCACAGTGAGTCCTTGAAGTTCATAACCTACCTAACATTCATTTCCTCAGTCCCCTCATGCATAATTGGTATAAACTGCCTAGTATTTGGCCTGATATGGGTGGGGCTTAGCCTGTAGGGAAAGAGCTAGCATAGTAGGAAACCAAATGCAAGCCACTGAAATTGCTGCACACTCTAAGCCCAAGATAGGAAATTAAAAATAATATCACATCTGGGCAGAAATTAGCGCCTCTTCTACATCTAAAGGATGTAAGGCTAGTGATCCCCTCACAGCAGCATTTCGTTCACAATCTGGTCACCATAACGAAGCAGGTGGTTCTGGAGGATGACAGTGTAGTTCTGAAAACTCAAAAAGTAGGAGCTTCAATGGCAGCTGCTCTGCTAGACATGTTATCCAAATCAGATGAGATTAACACAACCTCAGATACATAGCATAAGAGGTATTGATCTGGAAATGAGTTCTTTTCCACCCCATAAAAAAAGGAATCAGAAATAACTACACTCACTTGAACAGAGAGAAATATGTATTTGTAGTCTTGTCCTAAGACTTCCTGTAAGGGACAGACCACAGGACATCAAATGACCACCCAGCCAGAACTGCACATCAGGAGCTGGGCTCTGTGACATTCACCAGCTCATAAAATTGGATGGGCCCAGTGGCAGCAAACCACCTTAAATTACAAGTGATGCAGCCAGGATGCGCAGGAGCGATTCCTGTGTACACAAGCAAGCTACGTATGGAAAAGGCTCGGGACCTTAGTTCACAGATAGGCTGGCTTGCTACGGGAGTAAAGGCTGAAAATGAAACAAGGCAGTGTGCAGCCTTTCTGAGAGGTGTCCTGATAGACAGTCACGAGTGGAAATCCCCTATCTATGCTGCACCTGGTGCAGTTCAATGGGTCAATTTGTGTCAAAAAAAACAAGTGGCTCAGAGGTGAGGCTGTACACCAATGCATGGACGCTGGCATATTGCTTGGCTGGTTAGCTGGGTCCTAAAAGGAGAAAGACAAGAATACCAAGAAAAAGGAGCTCCAGGGAGGACAGAAGGGATTTAGTCAGTGACCACTGGGTTGATTATAAACCACTGAGGTTATAGTGTGGCTCAGTTTCCTCTGCACAATCCTCTCTGCTCTTCTTGTTCCTCCTTGTTGAGTCACAAACACAACCTAATAAGTTGCATTTCAGAGTCTCCTCCATAGGGAAAGCAGCACACAAAAATTACCTAAAGCTTTGAAATCATATCTCTATTCTCTACGGAATTCCCAGTGCCTAGTTCTGTCCAAAACAAACAAGATTCTTAATAAATATTTGTTGAACAAATGATTGAACCTCAAGAAGGCTGATTCGACAGCTCCCCCACACTCCCTGCAGATAAATGTCTGAGCTCTTGCCAAATGTAACTTCTTGCTTTCTTGGCTCTGCTGCACATTCAGTAGCCTGAGCAGGGCATAAAATAAGATCATTTCTGCTTTATTTTGTCACGACTGCAAATTTAACACACAGATGCATAGAGAGACATACTTCAACAGATATGCCAAAACATGCATTTTGGTGTGCAGTTTGAACAGTCAGATTGTTTATTAAAAATTTGTAGGGGCTGGGGATTTAGCTCAGTGGTGCTGCCACCTGCCTCGCAAGTGCAAGGTCTCGAGTTTGATCCCAGGTACCAAAAAAAAAAAAAATTTGTAAAGTCATCAATAACATAACAATATCATAAACAAATAGTTATTGAACTCATTCTGAGTAAATTGTTTTTAAAAACATTTCATAGATTTTGGGCTTTTTGGTGCTATTGGGGATTGAACCTACAATCTTAATTTTTTTATTTTGAAATAGGCAGGGTCTCCCTACGTTTCCAAGTTGCCCAAACTGGGTTTGAACTTGCAGTCCTCTTGCCTCAGTTTCCTAGAGTTCTGGGATTACAGGCATGCACCACCATGCCCAGCTTAGATAATTAATTTTTAAAATTATTTTTGTTAAATGCTGATTTATAAAATTTTCATAAATACTCTAATGCAATGCACCAACTCAGTTGAAAATGTCCTACACATTGTAAAGAACATTTTGTTTTCAAATATTTTAGTATATGTGCTGCCAAAGCAAGCACTTTATTTTCAAACATTAAAAATAATAGAAATATAAATTTTGTGAAAACATACATAGTGTTTGTTGCAAGGGATGCACCACAGGAAAAAGCTTGAAGGGAACGTGGAAATGTCCTTGGTGATCTTAAATGTTGTGCATAATAGCACCCTTCCTAAAAGGTGAGAAATTAAGTACCTGGTTGGTCAGGGTCTCTCTCTAACTTGCTCTCATAGTCCATCTTCCCACACAGAGAAAAAACTCAAAGTTCTGTCTGGGGTGATATAATGTGTGGGGTGTTAGACAGTCTAATTTGTATCAAAATAATTTCCTATACAGATAGGCCAAACAACAGGATAGAATTTACGTTCTTATACAATTTACTAGAACTGTGATGATCCAATCTGGGTATAGGAAGTACTGGTGCCTTCCAATGTCCAAGGTCTAATGGCAGCAGCAACAGCAGCCTGTCTTCCTTTTCCAATGTGCAACAGAGCTGTTGGGCCCTTTTAGGAAACAGGCTTTTAATAGTTAATCATTGGTAGCAATTCATATATCCCTGTGTGCATATATATATTTGTTATATATATTTTGTCTGAATGTTTGCTAAAATTCTAAGCTAATGTCTATTGCTGGCCCATTTTATTTGCTTTTTTAATATTTGATTGCTTACTATATTATAAAAATAAAACTTTGCACTATGAAAAAAGTGTTAAGAGTAAAAAGTTATGATCTCCACCTTCACTTCCCATGTCATCATTACAAACAGATAATGTGGGAACGTAGTTGTATAAACATTTTATATGCATTAATTTTTATTTCACTGTGATTATAAAACCATGCCAATGTTCTTGCTTTTTCAATCTTTTGCTAGATTGTCTGTATTTTCATTTTATTTTGTTCAGCAAATTTTCTTTCTGATCTCCTTTTAGTTCTCCTGGGGTTGCCTTGGTAGTGATATGAAATACACATATATCTCTGTTTCTTGGTTTGACAGTTTTGTATTGAATCCTGTCCTCATTTTTATCAAAACCCCTTCTACCTAACCTCTTTGGTTTTGCCAATTGTATTGTTACTTTTCAGTTGTCAAGTATAAGATCAATTTACACATTGATCTGCAACCATAATTCTCATAGTTTTCTAGTCCTTTATTTCTTGCCATGGCTGTCTAATACCAGAGCTCTTTATTCGGATTCTTATGACTGGCTTGATTTATTAAGGGACTACAGGACAAATATTTGAGAATACTTTTTCTATCTTTATTCATAAATAACTTGGATACAAATTCTTGGGTTACTTTTATTCCATCTTCCCAGACCTCTAAAAATATTCCTACAATATTTCTAAACCTCAGGGCCAATTTGATATTTCCTTCCTGAATATCATTTGTTTTTCTTCTTGGATATCAATGGAGATTGTTTTTTCCCTTAATGTTTATTGCTTCGGCAGACTGTGCCTTTGGGTTATTTCTTTTTTCTTTTGATGGTAGTGTTGTTTCTGAAACAACTTGATGTAAAGTTATAACACACCCTGCTAGAGGTCAGAAGACCCAGGCTCTAGAATTTGATATGAATGAATGGTTTGGATGTCACTGATGCTCTCAGATTTAATTTCCATATAGTATTATAGAGTAAATATTACAGTATCTCTAAGGAGCCTTCTAGCTCCCAAAGCCAATGATACCCACTCAGATTCATGGCTTTATGCAATATTTATTAAGCTCCTGCAATTTGAATATGCTGAGAGTATTAACAAGAATAAAGTTCATTATAATGAAGAAAAGAGAATAGGCATCTTTTAGCTCTTCCTCCTGGCTACTTATTCAGTGAATTACATTTCATATAAATGAATGTTCAGATGTTATAAAAGATTAGGGAGAATAACTAGAAGGAAAAATCTGACTCAGGTTTTATTCTTAGGGTCAAAGCCCACAGGTGCTTAGAGGCATCAGAGTGAATGAGAAGAGGGCGGGGCTGTGAGTGCAAAGGTCTGGGTCCTGGTCTTATTAATTAACGGCCTCACCGGTAGGAGCTGGCCAATCAAAGCAAGTAGACCCAAGTTTTAATCCTGGCTTTCCTACTTCCTAACTGTGTGATGCTGGCAAATTACAAAGCTTCCCTGAGGCCCACATTGCTCTGTATGTAAGAGAACAATAATTATTCCAACTTTCTAGTGATAGTGTGGGTACTAAATGAAGCATATTTATTTAAATGGATGCTGAGTTCTCTGCTTCCCAGCCTCTCACTCTCTGAGCTATCTTCCCATTTTAACTTTCTATGAGTCCAATTCTAATTAAAATTGGGATAATATAGTGTATTATTCATTTCCCCCCTTTTTCTCTGTAAAATTTTTGTAGAGCGCTTGCCGTTATAGTTTGGATATAACATTTTTCTATTACTTGGAAATTTCATTTTTAATGAAATATTTGCGGAAAACCCATTTATAGTCCCTAATTAGCCATGACAGATGGGTATCCCCGAGATCACCACTTAGTAATTACAAAATAGGTATCATAAAAATACATAAAGAAGAAAGCTGCCTGACAGCAGCCAATTCTTCTTATTCTCCTACCTAGCAGTTTCATTAGATTTTGGGAATTCTCTGAGGTCAAAAAGAAATTACATGTGTGAATAAGAAACTTGATATTTTATTTCTAAACAATCCATCTGCAGAATCTGAATCTGACATGAAATCTTGCTCAATTAAAGTAAAGAACAAGTGAAATATAATATTTTTCAAACAATAAACAGGTGTTGGTAAGTCTCTGTATTCTGGTTCTGTTAGAATTGCAAAAGAGAAATAAAATATATGCTTAACTGCTTTAACTATTTTAACTTTGTTTCCTGAAGCCATACATCATCTGGCTAGGTGATTGATGATATCATTTAAATTCAATTCTCAAAAAAATTAGTCCATTAGTTTGCAAATAAAATTGTCATATTTTCCATTTACAAAAAGAAAAGGTAGGAGATGAATAAATTAAAAGTCTGGCATCCTCCCTCAGGGAATCTTGCATTAAAGTCTTTTTAAAGTAATGACCAGTGGGGCGGAATCAACCCTGAGATGGGAACCAATCAGCACTGTGCCCCGGCAGTGTGACCCCCCCACCAGGGAAAGCACTCAACCTCTCTGAGTCAGCTTCATTCTCTTCATCTGTAAAGTGGTATAAAGCAAAAATCAAAGAAAGAACCCAAAGATTTTGAGAGGGTATCATAAAGAAAATGGCATCATTAAGAATTACTGACTGATCATTATGATAAAATGATGACACCCTTTTTTGCTCTTCATTTCCCTGACAACCCCAAATGAAGAATAACTTTATATCTTCTCTTTTTCTTGATTTGTAAGGGAAAGCAAGAATTTTGAGAAACTCTCATGATTTTAGCCTCAAATGTAAAGCCTTAGTAAGAATCTATCGAACCAAGTCAACTCATCTTTGCTGAGGCTGCCAGGTGCAATGCATTGCATTAGGCCCTGTAAGAAGAGAAGGAACCCAGAGCCTTGTTAACTCTTGGGACGTTAGGAAACAGACTCGCATTAAGCAAAGTTTGCCTTCAGCATGGATGGCACTGAACATTTGAGGTGACCTTCGATGAAGAATTCAGTCCTACTCAACCCTTGAGCCAGGATCTTCTTTTGCATCTACAGACCCACCTCCTGGCTTAACCATCTAGTTCTCTGCCCCTCGAAGGCTGGCTTGTCTGCATAGATCAGCAGACTCCTTTGCCTGATTGAGTTCAGTCAATGAGGGGACTGCAGGAGAGAGAGTGGTGAGGGGTGTTTCCCAGCCCCCTTTTGTGGGCTGGCCATGTCCCCAGCTGAAGGTCACAACTTCTTCTGCTGGGAGGAGAATCGCTCCTTCCTCTATTCTTGCTAGTTAAGGCACTGTCTTGATGCCATATTACCCTTTATTGTTTTGCTATAGCCTGTGAGTCTTGTACACAGTCTCTTTAGTAAACTCTTCTCAAATTACTCAGTTTAAATGGTCTCTATTCACTGCGGAGACCCTGGTCAGAACATCAACCATCTACTCCTTCCAATTCCCCATGCACCTCCACATCCATTCCCAATGCCCTGATGTGAAAAGTAGTATTTCTCCTCAACCTTCTTAGAGTCTCCAAATGGAGAATTAAACTAACCTAAGACAGAGACACAAAAGAAGAGCACACAAGCTTCAGTTTTTTGAAAATTGGACATGAGAGTCTTCATAAGAAAAATAAACACCCAAAGAAGCAGAGCTGAATACTTATGTACAAGTCAAAGAGTACTCAATGGTGAAAGCAGGAAAGGCGAAAGAGTTTGGGCTAAGGTAACTAATCTTGGAGAAGTAACTAGGAAGATAAGGGCTCCTTTTCAAGGTTTGTTTGTAAAAATTTCTCTTGGCCTCAAGTCCTGCCTTTGGTGATAAGAATGTTTCTTCCTCCTGAGACAAGGAAGGCGTCTTTCACATGGGAGCTTTGCTTCCTTCTTTCAGGAAGAAAAGGGACACCCTGAATCTCCGTCTTCCATCTGCCATTTTTCAAGTGTCTTTAACTAAAATAGTCAATTTACCAGAGTGGCATGTCTTGGGGTCGTACCTCCTAAACTGCATCAGGTGTGGTTTGGTGTCTGCACCAGGGTTTCTTGGACTTAGGAACTTGTCTACCTCTGAGGATACACTACAACCTCCCAAGAGTCTATGAACACCACTCAGAAAAGCATTAGTTTATCTAGTATTCCATCCACATTCCCCAACAGAAGAGCTATGGCTAACTCTTTTTCTATTTAAAGGTATCTGATCTTTTTAGAAAGAAGACAAAGTAATGATTATGTATTTTTGTTGTTTTGCTTTTATAACATTACATATTTTTAAATCTCAGTCTATCAGACCTCAAATTTTAGCACTAAATTTTAGTATTTAATCTAGTGCTTTCATTTTTTAAATGAATAAACTATGATTTAGAGAAATTAAGTGATTTACTCAATGCCATTTTGCTCTTATTGATCAAAGCTACAATCTGTTTCCTGAGTCCTAACCTAACGCTATTTTCTGCCCAACACCTGCTAGCTAACACTATCTTATATAGAAAATAATGAGAAAATGATGTGTGCCTGAATAGGAAGACTTTTTAAAGAATATGTTCCTAAAAGCGGGGGAGAAATTCTAAATTTATGAGACATTAGTGCTGAAAGACACTTTCTGAGTTTATAGACAGGGAATCTGAGGCCTAGGAAAGATCAATGCCTGTCCTTGTGCTCCCATATTTCCTGGAGTATTACCCCAGCATGCTCTTTGCCACTTTCAGAATCTCTATAGAACTCTGAATAATTTGATAACCAGAGTGTCCCCATAAATCTATCATCTTTCCTGATGCTAGGAATTTCAGGCTCAAAGAGCTACAGGAGTCAGACACAGAATGAAAACGCAAACTGTGGTATCTGAAGGACAGTCTCACAAGAGCTGACCTGCGAGCTGACATATGGGAAAGTTAACCATGCCCTTTCTACCAGCTTAATGGCAACTGACAAAATTCTCTGAAACAGGACATCCTTGACCAGCGAGCTCTGAAGTCAAGGCCCCTGCGGCGGTGGTGTGCTGTTCCATCAGTGTGCGCTCTGGTGCTAATGCTTTTGAGGGGCCGGCGTCATCACCAGTGCAACACATTGGAGATAAAGTTTTCCGTCTCTAGTCTCCATCCATGGAAGGAGCAGCTGCCATTCAGTCCGCTGGAACACTTTCTTGGCATCCAGAGATGCTATTAACACTGAGCTGGCATCGTTTTTCATCTTCAGGGGGATATTAAATAAGCACAGTAAATTCATACAGGTGAACCTACACGGACTAGCCATAAAACAGCATAGTGTGCAGGCTGAATTCTTACATGAGTGCTTTTTCTTTGACTAAATTGCCAATAACTTTGTCCCGCTGTTAATATCTATATTGAGGAAGGCTAGGAAACTGAGGTCCCATGGTCCCCGCTATGTTATAATCAGCTCCAATTTTCTTCTTCTGCCATCATCAGTAGGTGCAGTGGAATCTGGACAGAGATCCTTGAGCTTTGTGCTTGGATGACCCTTTCAGGCAACAAGAGGCATCTTGTTGCTGGTATCTGGTCATCGCCCTTTTCTCATCTCTAGCTCAGAAAGGCCTTTCTGCTCAATCAGGTTCGATCGACTCCACTACAACAAGAGAGGTGCTACAACATGTCAGAGGTCCTATTGAGGAAATTCATAAATTATGAAGATAGTTAGATTGGGTGACCCCAAAGTTGCTTCCAACCCTCTGATCCTCTGGTCTCAAATTATCCCTTGTTTCTGTCATTTGCAAATCAATTACACCGGAATAACTGTATAATAATTAAATAATTAGCTGCAGAGTAACCCAGATTTCCATGGGTCTCACCTTCAAACACTTCTGCTCCTTTCCCCACTCTACTCTCTATCTCTAGGAAGCTCAGACTTGCCTGGCCAGGACTGCAGAGCTTGGCCCAGGCTGTCCCTCCTGTGTAAGTCTTCCAGATTGACCCCCAAGTGAGAGGGGCCAGGACTGGAGCCCAGGGAGATATCAGAAAGCTTGGCCCCCACTTACTGCAAAGTGAGGTCCCTCAGTTACAGTTTTAGGTTTGAATCCTGATACAACTTAGTCCAGCTGATTAACCTCTCTGAAAACCAATGCTCTCGTCTGTCAAACTGAGTACTGGAAGTTGGGCCTGGGCCCTGGGCTTTGGCCACAATCTGGTGCTTAGCCTCAGCTGCAGCCGTGGTGCCTGGAAGACACAATTTACCTACTTCATCATCATTTCTGCCGCGCCCCACTCTGCGAGTGATCGATGATTATGTGTTCTCATCAGCTACACAGATCAATGAGATCAATAAGAGCCGAGGGGTTCTAGTCATATTCATCATTAATGTCTTTATATCCACCTAACTTTGCTTGGTTTTTCTACCTAGTCCTTAACACTGATTTCATAATATAATAGCATTCAGTATTTTTTCTGTGTTTCTATCTTCCTAACTCATATGGAAGCTATACCAGGGAAGGAATTTCATCACTTCTATATATCACAGTATCTCAAATACCTAGAATAGCACCAGCCACTTCATAGACATGCAGTAAACAACTGTTGAATGAATGAATGAATGAATGAATATATAAGTGGCAGATCCTGATATCTGTCCTCATCCTCAAGTATGAAGAGACATCTCTATTTCCTCCCTCCCTGAGCCAAGCTGCTCTCCACCCCATCCGCAGTGGTGTGGGGTTCAGCCCTTATTCTATGGTGGGCTGTACCCAGAAGGTGCAGGCCTTCTGTGGTGACAGTGACGTAGGGTGGACACCACAGCCACCTTCATCTTCCCATGCTGCCACCCACAGAAAGGTCCTTTCTGCTGCTCACTCTAAGTCCTTATGTCTCTTACTCCACCAGGCTTCTTTGGGGTTAGTGCCTCTTCCTCAACTGTTTTCAGGACACTCTGGAGCACCCATGGATCACTGGGAGCTCCCACCCCACAGGGGACTCAGGGATTCTGAGTCTCCAGGTCTCGTCTGCCAAGACGCCCAAGGCTCACTTCTCTTCAGGAGCCCGTGGGCTGCCGCAGCTGTCCCAAGACTGGACAACACTCAGAGTCGCCCTGGGAGCTTTCAAGGCTGAGTCTGTGCTGGCCTGGAGCTGGGCCCAAGGTCCAGCACACAGAGCTTCTTAGGACACTGTGGCGTGGCGTGGCCCTCTGACCTCTCCTGCCCCCATGAGAGAAGCCACTCCAGTCTTCGTGGGCGCTCTGGGGCCTTCTGAGTCTGTACTCTGAAGCCCAAAACCAGGAAAGCGTTTTCCTTTGCTCTCTTCTACATAGTCACTTTTTTCTTCAGAGCCAGCAAACTTTGACTCTTTTAGCTGGAGAAATGAAGGGAAGGTGTGAAGGAATAAAATGAAATAGGAGAAAAACATTTATTAGCATTTCCAAAGTATCCTGTCTCACACACACACACACACCTGAGTAAATTATAAATATGAGCCCAGCTGTTTCAGCCTTTCAATGAGGACAGGGGAAACTGCAGACCAATTTATGCAGGAGCTCTCAAACTCTCCTACTGAACTTCCCGGTCCTGCACACTGTGTCTGGAAATAGATCCAGTATGAAACTCCCAACACAGCACCCTGTCAGTGGGACCCCTCTGCTCACGCTCCTCACCTCTGAGGAGTTTGGTATTGCATGGTCTCCTAGAACCCTTCCCTGGCCCCCTAATAGAAAGACCACCCATCCCTACCAGGGTCCCTCGATGTAGTCTGCCGCATTCGTTCAATCGAGGTAGATTTTAAGTTGCACAAAATTCTAAAAAGCAATATTTTAACAAAAATGCTTTTTTCCTCTCATATAATAAAACTGGAACATCAGAACCCAGGCTGGATTTTGGCCTCATTGTCACCAAGCATCTAGACTTGGTGGTAACTCTACTAAGAAGCTGCAATACTCTCTCCCTATGAGACTTTTCACTTCGGGTTGAAGATGGCTGCTCAGGCTCCAGGTATCACATCTACATTCCAGATATGAAAAAAAAGGAGTAATAAATATATGTTCGTTTACATTCAAGAAACATTCCAGATGTTATGCAAAGAACTTATGATTTTTTTGGAGGGCTACAATATAGGTGGAAAATGGAATTAGGAAAATAGTATTTTTGCCAAAAGACAATATTTTCACATAAATTGGGGGTTCTTATTCGTAAGAAAAAAAAGATAAGATGGAAACTATAATTCATCTAGCACTTTAATTCTGCTCCTTCTTATGAAACGGTTACCACACTTTTTTACCTGTCTATGTTCTCAAACAGAAACTAAGCTTCTCAACAAAACCAAACAGTGTCGGTTTTGTCTCTCTTTCCCACATTCCAGCACAGGACCTAACTGGAGTGACACTCAGTAAATGTCTTTTAATGCAGGAGAATTTAGAGTACCTAAAATGTACCAGGTACTTGATACATAATCTCTAGTTCTTTGTTAAAATATAATACAAAAACCAAAAGAAAATTAGCTTTAAAACAACCTATCTTCATTCCATTTTATGAAAAGATAGAAAATAGCATCAGCAGTACTGAGTCACTTCCGCAACATTTCAGATCTCCTGAGTGGTGGAGGTTGGATTTATAGAGAGCAGTGTCTGACGCCAAAGACACCCTCTTTCCGTTAGGTGGCGCCCCCGCTGCTGCTGCTGCTGCTGCTGCTGGTAAGGATCCCTTCCACAGTAGTGATAGCATCAGGGTTGTAATGTGGGTTTTCAAACATTGGTCATTGACTGTGCCTGACCACTCTAGCGGGCAGAATGACTGGTAAGAGCAGAACCCTCCAGAATTTTGAAAGTGAAAGCTTGGTGTATCCCTTTCATTTGCCACAAAAATCCTTCCCCACTTGATCTTACACTTCACCATCTACTCCAGTCATTCCTTCCCTCCATCTCTAGCCCTACCCCAGGGCTGGCTGAGAAGACCATGCTCTAACTCTGCCTTGGTGACTTCATTTTCCTGGAGTTTTGCTCATCCTAGTAAATTGAGAAGGCTTCTGGATCTAGACCAACAAGATTCCCACTTGTAGAGCCCCAATCATAGAGTCCAAGATTTCTGTCTCACCTGATGAAGCTATTATGGTTGCAATCTAGAATGGCCCCCCAAATCTCATGGGTTCAGAGGTGAGGCTTTCGGGAGGTGATTGGATCATGGGGTGCTATAGTGATCAGTAGATTAATCCATTGGTGTGTTCATGACTGAATGTGTTATTAGCAGGTGGGACCAGTTGGGGAATATGATCACTGAGCACGACTTTGGAGGGAATATTTCTCCCTCTGCCTCTTCCACTCTCTGCTCTGTTTCCCGGCTGCCATAGATTGAACAGCTTTCACCCAGCAGCCCATTACTGCCTTGGTGCCAGCTGACCATGGACTGAAACCTCTGAAACTATAAGCCAAATAAAGCTTTTCCCCATTAAGTTGTGTATGTCAGGCATTTGGTCCCAGCAATGAACAGCTGACTAATACACAGCCTGTGTATTGACCTTGGCTGTCATCATTTTTATGGACACAAAACCAAAAGATCCCCTACAACCCCCTCCTCTCCATTTAAGAGCATCTTAATTAAAACAGCTTACAATCCAAACTCTATTCCCTTAAATTCACTAATTCTGTTTTCAGTATTGTAGTACAAGCCATTTCCAAACATATGTAATAACCACATAACTATAAACCCTCTAACCAAATACATTTTGTATGCTAAGTAATTAAACTAATAAAATTCTCAATAAAGTTTGACACTAATCTACATTACACATCACAACACCTGATATTGCCTCTCGAATAGAGAAATTCTTAAACACTTTTTGCCTGTGACTAGATAACTAGAATCAGCCGCAGCTCAGGATGAGAATGTAAGGTCTTCCGAGAAAAGCACAACTGTGCATCTCCAGTGTCCCTTTCTCTAGCCCTCACCCTACTATGCATCATTTAAACTATCACTTATTTCTCAGGTTGATCCATGCAGGATTAGAGTCTCCAGCCAAGGAACATCCCCAGCTGTAAATGTTCTTTGCCTTCTCTATAAAACAATCTTTTCAAGAAATCAATTACATTTAAGAAGAGAATTTTGCCCAATCCAGGGCAGACATTTCTCATTCCCCTCAGGGAGTGCTTCTGAGGGTCCTGCCATCACCTCACTTTTAAATAAAATTATAGGAGGCCATTATTTTGGACGAGACCTCAACAGACCAGATCGAAAATCAAATCAAAATGGAGTCTAACATACTACAGTGCTGTGTCACCAAACCAAACTAAATTGTTCTCTGACCTTCCTAGAAATAGCCAAGTTTCTCAAACAGACCGCTTTCAGTAGCATGATAGTAAAGTTTCCTTTGCTTCGGTCCCTTCAGAAACAAACACAGTTCTTTTCTGTTGTTCTCTTCCCTGTCCTACCTTACCAGGAGAGTAACTTTGAAATGAACAAACCTTCTTTGTTCTGTTTCTCCTCAGCTCATCCCACTGAAACACTTACTCTATTTTACGAACTGAAGTGTTGTTTGATTCTAGAATTGTAAATAAAGCCAACTAAGATATTGAAATTAAATTGCAACTTTTTCTTTGGTCATCAGGAAGCCTTTGATCACATCCAGAGGCCAAGTTCAAGCCCACCAGCATTTCCTAGAGATGGAACAGGAGAAAAATTTCAGGAGCTTTCAAGGGACTAGAACCTAAGACGCATTTGAAACGCATTTTGCAAACAAGGAAATGCCACTGGGATGAACAGAAGGGACTAACAAATTCTGCCTTCGGGCAGTGGAAAAGTCTTTGTGGAAAAAGTAACATTTGTTGGGATCATCAAATCTGGTTTCTAGTACAGCCCCCAGCAGGCAGCAATGGAACTTCATAATAAAGTCACTAATAGAAATCACATACTGGAGAATTTCCAGTGAAATTGCTAATGGGGAAACTGCCTAGATTAGATGACTAAATATGTTGTTCTGGGTCATTAAAATTGTATTATGCATATGCTGAGGTTGGGATTGGCTACAACAGCACAAAATGCTGCTAATCTGATCACTGGACCATGCTCAGTAAATTTGTTCAGGGATGAGCCTAAGTTAAAAGTATAAATCCAGCTGTAAATAAGGAAATAATTGGACCTTCTGTGTCAGTTGATGACAGTCTGGGGCTAGTGGAAAACTTTTAAAAATTTTATTTTTCATGAAACATTTCGTATAATCAAAAACCATATCTATACTGAATAGCTAAGCCATAAAAATAACTAAATGAACATTCAAGTGTCCAAAGCCAGTTTAAAAAATAAGAAATTACTAATTTTGGTAAAGCAATTGAAATTCTTCTCCATTACTTTTTTATTTTCCTGCTTCCACCAAGAGCTATGGATCACAGAAATAGTTTTATTACATATGCATGTAACCCAGAAATACAAATTGCTCATTTTTGTATATTTGAAATTTATTTAGGTGGAATCATCATCTGTGTATTCTTTCGTAATTTGCTTTCTTCATATTTTCAGTTCTTATCCATGTTGAAGCACTTAATTGTATTCAATCATCTCCACTGCCGTAGAATATGAAACTTATTGATGGAGCCTCCCCTCCATGGACATTTAGCTGGACATTTAAGTCAATATGGAATGTATATTCATATACATTGTGCACGTGATCAGGAACTTCTTGACAATGTACATCCATGAATGAAATTACTAGGTAATAGGAGATGCTTTTTTTTCACATCAAAAAATAATGCCATCTGGATATAGAATAGTGAATAGTAAAGGCCGGAAAAGGGAGAGGTAGCCAGAGGGAGACTGGACAGTGGGTACGAAATCATAGAGAGAAGTAATAAGTTCTAGTGTTCTAGCACAGCAGGCTGTCTAGAATTGACAGTAACTTTATAGAAGCTTAAGGGCTCTAAGCATCCAGTAATGACAAGGAGATGGAAACATTACTTACTCTTGTTTGGTCAGTAAATATTGTTTTCATGTATTGAAGTATCATGCTGTTTCCCAATTATGTGCAATTCTTTTGGGTTAACCACGTTTTAACAATATTTAAAAAGAAATACTAATAGTACTGATATGATCACCAGAGATTGTATAAATACATTGAAGTACTACACTGTACCCCATAAATATGTACAACTGAAAAAATAATTATTACCAAATAATTTTCCAAAGTGGTAATGTCAAGTTGTACTCCTGTGAGGTCTGTGTCTCACATTCTCACTAAAATGAGTAGTGTTCAACTTCGTCAGTCTGATCCGTATAAGATGCTCCATCATTGTCGCTGTAATTTGCTTTTTCCTGATTAGTAATTAGATTGAATGTTTTCTTCATATATTTAGGAGCACTAAAGCTTCTTGTTCTGTGAAATGTCTTTTCACATTTTGTGCCTCTGTGTATATTAGGCCTACTGCCACACATTCAATGTCATCTCTGAATACTCAGTTTTGTTTATTTCCATTCATGGTGACTTCAATTTCTTTTTCTTGCCTTATACCAATGGCTAGAGCCCTAGCACAGTACAATGTTGAATAAAAGTAACAGTGGTTTAAAATATTGAAATGTTTCAAAGACGTTCTAACACAGGACCCTTGCTAGAATTCTTGAATGCATTTTATTGTTAATTTATGTGCCACCAAAGGGAGACACAGCTAAATTCTTCTCTCCCGGGTGGCAGTGGAACTTCCCAGATGGACACGCAGGGACCTAAGGAGATGATTTTACAGGTGAGCTCTCCCCTATGAAAAGAAAGAGACTGCTACCTACCAGACAATAAGTTCAGCCCTTGAACTAGAATCATCCCTTTGACCATCAACTTTTCTTATCTTAGCATCAACCATATGATTCATCATGTGTTCTCTTACTACAACCACCTTGAAGAACGAGAGATATCTCTGCCACACAATGAGCAGGAGAGTGCAGTCAAACAGATTATCAGTCCTCCAAAGGACCAAATTTACATTCAGTGTAAACATATTTGATTATTTTGCAAGCCCTAGGTGTGTCATCTTTATTGTCTAAGTAACCAAATCAATGTGCTGGAGCCTTGGCGAATGCAGCAGTCTCTTGCTTTTCTTCTAAATCTCTATCAGGTAACTCAGAATTTCAGCACCCAGGAGCAGATGTTGGTCCATACTACTTTTTCCTGGTATGTGAGCATTTCGGTTTAACTCCAGTAGCTACATAGTTTATTGCATAAATCAGAATACTTCTAAGAGTAGGCAGGACTGCTAAATAGACAAGGGGCGTAAGCACAGGTGTAACCTGGAACCATCCTGAGAAAATCACAGCACACAAGCACTCTAGCTAAAACACTTCCATAAATGCCACGCTTCCTCCAGCTCCTCTCCCAGAGGTTTCCTCCTGTCCTATTTCATCCTCAGTTCAAGCATTTTTCAGTTCTATTGTATGAGGGATGTACCTAATCACTGTCTGACCTATCAGTCCACTTGGAAACTATAAAACCACAAAAGCAGTATAGCTTAAGTACCTCGGAAAATGATTTCACAGCACCTCTAACTGACCTCCACTGCTGCTTCACACCCTTTGTAGCATTGCAGAAGATAAGGCTCTAATCTTCTCATCTGCACTTTTCCCAAATTACACTGCCCACATTTCCCGTTACCATGGATGGCTTGCATTCCTTAAATATACATGCACACATGAAGAGTAAAACATAAACGATGGTTTTTGTCACTGATCTGGGAAACTTGCTACAAAGAGCACCACATCAATGTGCTCTTTGGTTCTGCTTTTCATGGTTCATCGGTGACACTCAGGAAAGCATTTCAGCTGTTTTCAAAGAACATTTAAGTGTGTTTCCAGCTCATTCTGCTAACATGACAGGTTGCTGAGCTGCTTGTCTCCCAATGTCTCTGCCATAAGCCCACGTCCTTCTACACTGGAGTTATCACTTATTAATTGCATTTTAATTGGTCTTGACTACTGCCAGCTAACAAGAAGAGGTGACCATCAAATGCAACAGGTGTGAGCTTGAAAGAGGGGAGGAGGGACTACACAGAAGCAGCCAGTTGGAGAAGTGGCTTATCTGAAAAAGGAAATAAAACTTCCACAAACCACATTTCCTGATACTGAAATAGTTTCCTGATCATCTCCACTTTTATATTTGCATAAAATTATAATATTTCTTTGCCAAGCAAGATGAATTCAAAGAAATAGATTCAAAACTAGCACTGGGTCTAGTCTTTTACAGGTACATGGAGAATAACAAAATCACAAAATAGAAAATGACAGGGCTGGGGATTTAGCTCAGTGGTTCCAGAGCCTGCCTCGCAAGTGCAAGGTCCAGAGTTCGATACCTGGTACCAAAAAAAAAAAAAAAGAAAGAAAATGACAACTTTAGTTTCTACTATGTACCCAGTAGTTATCATGTCAGGGGCTTAATATGTATTATTTAGTTGAATCCTCAGGTCGCTGTGGTGTAGATACTATTGTCATTTCTATTGTATAGTTAGAAAACTGAGCAACTGGCTTAAAGTGGTAGAGCTGGAGATTGCCTCAGAGCTGGTACCCAGGACACAGTCTGGCCTGCAGTTTGTATACGCTAAGTGTCAATGAACTGATTCTTCAGAACCTTCTACCACCTTATTCTGTAGACTCATCCAGCAGGGCATGCTTTATTTCTGGTAAGATAGAAATTTATGTTGGGGTTTATATCCATAGGTGGGGCTTTGGGGAGATGATTGGATCAGGGGTAATAATCATCTGTGGATTAGTCCTCTGATGAGTTTAAAGCTGAAAATGATGTTGGGAGGTGAAGCCTCATGGGAGGAGGTGGGTCACTGGAGTTGTGGCCTGGGTGGGTCTGTCTCCCTTATCATACCTCTCTGCTTCGCTGCCATGTCGAGAGCTATTTCTCCTCTGCGATGCCCCTGGTACCTGCCTTGGAGCCAGCCAACGATAGACTGGTGCTTCTGCAAACTGTGAGCCAAAATAAACCTCTCTTTCCTTAAGTTGTAGATGTCAGGTATTTGTCCCAGTAATGATGAAACCAAGACAACTTAATCATTCACACATCCATTCATTCACCCAAACATAGACTGGTAGAGCCATGTAAAGGAGGGAAGCTTGCTTTCAGACTGTTGTAATACAGCAAGATTTCACAAGTGAGCTTATAGTTAACCTATGTTTTCTAAAAGTAAGGATGGAAGTCCTTCCAAGTGGAGGAAACACAATGTACACAACACAGATAGGAAAGCACAAGGATTGCTTGGGAAATATGGTGGCTCATTTGTAGATGGTGCAATGTGCCATGCTGGGAAATGCACTGGGAAAGACAGTTCGGGGCCAGATCACAGAAGGTATTAGACTAAGCCAGGCAGCCCTGCACACCTCAGAGTGACTCCTAGTTCCTTAGGGTTATGGATCACAGCATTCATCGTAGTGACTCCCTTCTCCAATGGAACATTAAATGGTGGCTCATTATAGGCATTCGTAAATATGCTAAGCATAAAAAGGAATGAGAAGTCTTCCCCAGGCAGTATGCTTTATTAAAACATAGATGAAAACCCTAAGGAAATACATTCAAATGGTGTGGTTGAGTATCATAAGAAGCTAGCGGTGAATTTAAGGAGTTAGCAGTATCTCATAGAACTCCTGAATTAATGATAGCTCACAACTTCCATGCTTGCACTGTGTGCCAGCCAATGTCCTCAGTATCACATGTAGCATCTCACCGTACCTCCAAAAACCCTATCATTGCAAAAAATTATTATGCCCAGTGTCCATTCACAGATACTGTTGAATCATTAGTAATCGTTATCACATTCAACTAAAATTAATGTGTAACTAGAATTTACAGAAGCTTCTAATTTTGGATTCAACTAAATCTAGCTGCTCATAGCCTGGCAATACTGGGAACATTCTACTGCATGGTTTACAGTAGTTAGATCTCACACTTCCCAGGAAGAAGTTGTTATGAGAGCACCCCTAATATTGTCCTGATTGATCATGGCTTTCAGGACACATTATTCTTGCTTTTCCAGTACCGTTCCTTTAGTCTCATTGTTTTTATTTTAATTTTTATGGGTTAAACTCTAAAATTGGCAATGAGTGCTTTTGGTTTATAATTTCTCAATAATAACATGGAAGAATTTAAGTGTGGTTTTCATTATTTCATTCTTCTCCAACTTTTTGTCAACCTAGAATATTTTTGATATTGGACAGTAAGAATGAGTTAGATGAATCAAGGAATATTTTGATGTGCATGTGTAGGCTTCACAAGAAAAGGAGGCAAAAAAAGGAGGAAGGAAGAAAGGGAGGGAGGGGGAGGGGGAGGGAGGGGGGAGGGGAGGGGAAAGAAGGGTGGCACTCCAGAAGAAGGCTACTAAATAACTTTCTCCACCCCACTGCCTCACAGTTGCCTTCTCCAATCAATGACGGCTGTCCCTCCCACTAATTTAAGATACAGTCTCAGTATCCTTCTTTACTTAGCATTCCAGACACTATATGAGCAGAGGAGTAAGCTATTAGTTTAACCTTTGATTGGAAAAATTCTGCAACACATTCACTTCCTATAAATTATTGTTTTCCTGGTCACTTTGGGACTATCTAATTCAACCAACATCACAACTCACATAGGCATGTTTAGGCATTATGCTAACAGCTTCCTGCATTATGTCCTTTAGTCTTCACAATAAACGTACGAGGCAAGTACAACCAACCACCAGTTTGTTGTAGTTCCCCAAATTATTACCTTTAGGCAAAGGAAGGAATTCCTAGAAGAATAATGTAGAAATGCTTTAGACACCACATGTTTAAATAGTCCTGAAAAAATATGAATGTAGATCCAATCAACAAAGAATATTTGTAAAGATAAGGAGATGATATAGTGGAAATTTTTCAAGGCCAACACCATTAGAGCTAAAATTAAGCCTCTAGAAAGAATACAAAGACCAAAAATATTCTTAACTGGTGTGCATTATGTCATTACATTTTATTTCCATAACTATCTGGTAAGTGCTTATTATTAGCCCCTATTACAAAGAAGAAAAATAAAATTCAATGGGATTAAGTCTTTTTTCAAAGTCTCCTCATTAGGAATCAGAATTCAATTTGGGCCACTTGAATTCAAAGTCTAGCTCCACTGTGAGAAATGAATTGGTTCCAGTCCTAAATGATTTTCTGATTGGGTTTAGAAAGCAATGACATTAACATTTAGAGTCACTGGGTCCTATGGTTTTGGACTGGCTGTGTTCTGTGACAGACTGAAGAACAAAATCTAAACAATCTTTGCAGTTAAGTATGGAAGAAGAAGAAAAAAAAGAATGATCCACACATTTGAACACTGTCTTTCCAGGTCTTTCATTTTAAATATTTCTTCTCTCTGCTAGAGCAAACTCTTATCCTTTCTTGCCAAAGTGTAGGTGCCAAGGGCTGTCATCATTCATTTTCCCCCATTGTGTTGTCATCAGACAAATGATGCTAGTGATTATTTCTGCTCAAGTCGTGCCAGGAAAATGCATCAGAAAATGTCAACCCTCCATTTCTCATCTTAAAGACAACAGCCTTAAATAAGAACAGAAATTCACACAGGTGAACCCATCTGTGCTAAGCATAAAACCACACAATCTCCAGGATGAATTATTTCAGCCCATGAGCTTTTTGCATCAGATGGCCAAGTTTGCCAAATTTTTAATGTGTTGGGTGTTTATCTCTTCTCTCAGGAAGAGTCTGAATTCAGAAGGAAGTTCTTGCTCACACCCCTTGGAATCTGGACTTTAAAGGGTTTCAGTGGCTCTGGTTTTCCTGGTATGTTGAAAGCAATCTGGGTTTAGAGCCTGTACCTCTTTTCCTTTGCCTTCACTAGCTACTTGTGTCTCCTGCTAATCCACTCACCAGTAGGAAGTTCCCGGATCTAATATGCTTCCTCATCTCTCCTTAGAATAATGACATAGTGGGGCCAGGATTTAGCTCAATGGTTCTGCCGCCTGCCTCGCAAGTGCAAGGTCCAGAGTTCGATCCCTGGTACCAAAAAAAAAAGATTAATGACATAAACCAAACTCCATTGAAACCTTTCTTAGCTGATGTTACACATATAGCAGAGACTCATAAAAAACTATAAGGGTCAGAATTAGAAATCTGTTTGTCTTGCAGCTCTCTGTGCCTTAATTTGTTTTAGGTTGAAGGTAAATGTTCTTCTTGTCACAAAATATTTCTCTAAATGAAGCAGGACTTACACATTCATTGAAAGCCTTCATGTTCTTCCCCCAAGAAAGCAAATTAAAATATAGTTTCTTGTATACTTATATGGAATGAGCACTATTTTCATTTCACTTATTATCCTCTGTGTAAATAAATAATTTTGCTAATTATTTTTGTTATCACAAGAGCAGTACATGCTTCTGAGATATGTTTTGCTAAAAACAAAACAATTAAATTGGCCATAGTCTTCTATCCAAAGGTAAGCTCTGGTGTGTTTTGATGGAGAGGTCCCTCTCATTTCCTCATAGGATGAATTAATACTCAGATGATGAATTCACTGGAAGTGGGCAGGGGAAGCTGAACTGCAGTAATTCAAGCAATAGGAGGATTTGTAATAAGGATATCTGGCTCTCTCTGAACTCCTGGGTGACAATGCCCCAGCCTCAGAAACAGGCGAAGGCACTGCAGGCCCTGGGAAGGTCTGCCCATTGCATCCTTCACCTCTATTTCTTCACCTTGTGACAGAAAATATCTAGTACCAACATCTTGTGATTTAAATTCCCTCTATTCAGACTGAGATTCTATGAGATATACTAAAAAATAATGCAAATGTTTAAATTTTTAAATTTTATTACAGTAAAAGACATATTACCATTAATCCCCTTAAAATGTTCCCCCTCACTTCCAACACACTTCAACATAAACTTAACGGGAGCTGTCTAAACTCCTCTAATAATAAATACATTTTCTCTCTGCTACAGAAAATTCTTCATCAGGTATATGAGGTATGATAAAAAATACAATGAGTATCTAAATTTTAAGAACTTACTATGGTAAAAGACACATTGCTATTAACCCTCCTGGAAATACTGCCCCTTGTTTTGAACACACTTACCCCATCATCATTCTTGCTACTTTCTGAAGCAGTTCTGGAAGTCCTCTTCTGTGAGTGCCTTTAACTGTAGCTCTCATGGCTGCATGGATGTTCTGAATTGATTCAAAACACTTACTTCTTGTGCTCACTTCGGCAGCACATATACAAAACATTTACTTCTTGTGGTCATTTTGACTTTAGGGAAGAGCCAAAAGTCACATGGTGACAAAGGGTAGATGAGGACACATGGTAATCTTTTTACAAGCCTGCCTTTTCATGGGATGGCACTCGGTAGCAGCACTACCTGTACTTTCGATCACCCCTCATAAGACACTCATGAAAGAGGACTTCCAGAACTGCCACAGAAAGTGACAAGAATGATGGGATAATGTTTGAAGAGTGGGGAAGTATTTTGAGCAGGGTTAACAACAATGTGTCTTTTCCATTAATATTTTTTTTAATTCAAACATTCACCTTATTGTTTGATCACCATTTGTACATTCTTGGTCACAATCCCAGAGCCCCCAGGAAGGGAAAGGGCATGTGTGTGTGTGTGTGTGTGTGTTCTACAAACATAGCTGCTTCCACTGTTAACTGTGTATTTGGGTTGAAGAATACAACATAGAGACATGAGTTACTGTGAGCCGGGGAGACGGCAATGCATACACACTAGAGATAGTTTTCTATTTTTATTTTGCAAAAATGAAATAAATCTGCTGTGCAAGCGCAAGGACCCAAGTTCAATCCCTGGTACCCCCCCCCAAAAAAAATATTTTAGGGCCGGGGATTTAGCTCAGTGGTTCCACCGCCTGCCTCACAAGCGCAAGGACCTGAGTTCGATCTCCGGTACCAAAAAACCAAAAAACAAACAAAAATGAAATAAACCATACCTACAGCTTTATACTGTCCCCCTTTCCTTAAAACAAATGGCTAGTGTTTAGATAGACTAGCTTTGTTTTCCCTTTATTTTAGGTAGAGATAAAATTTTCTCAGCATATTTATTTCCCAAATTCAGTCTTCCTAACCTCTTAATTACTTTTTAGTAAAAGTGCATAGAAAATAATACTTGGGTTAACAGCCCCCTAAATTAAACTAGAGGAAATATGAGAATATGTATAAGCCTTACTGTAAAATATATTTTATTTATATCATAAATTATGACTAAAATATAAAATTGTAAAAGATAAAATTGAGAAACATATTACACATTGAATTTATGTAAAGTTTCCAGTTAAAATATTTTCAGGAGGTTTAATGAAAATGTTAGCTTGCTTTCACACCTCTAACTTTTATTTATATCAGGTTTTCTGTCTTAAATAATGATACAAAATTCCTGATGAAGATTTTTTTCATGACGACTTTTACGTTCTTCATAATTACCATCATGAGAAACTTTGTTTGAACAGGTAGGCGATAAAAAATAGAAATACAATAATTCAATAGAATACAATAATTCAAAAATGGACATGTTTAAATTATATTTAAAGAAAATAATAGGTCTTCCTCTTTTACCTATTAATGCAATGTTGAAATTTCTTATGATAATGTAAATGGATTCTGAATCCATTCAAATTTTCCCAAAGTCAGTAGTTCTAAACTAATGGTAATGGTCTTATTTTCAAAATGAGTGCAGATTCTTAGAAAGACCACCCCAAAGCTACCTAAATTGTCACTACGAAGGCGCCGGCCAGAACTGTGTTCCATATACATGTAAATACAGACAATGCGGTTATCACAGAGATCCACACCCAGGACCCTCGTCCCCTGGGCTAGAGCTGAATTCCCCACCCTACTCTCAACACTGGGACACACTGGCTACAGACCTCTCATGCAGGGTGGACCTCCTAGCCTGAGCTCTGCGACGACACTGTGGAGAGAAGAGGCATTGCCAGTTTGTGGGGACCAGACCAGCACACTATCAGACCACTCCACCTTTCACAGCCCTGGATGAGGCAGATCCGAGTCAATGACCATGGGATTCCAGCAGCCCTACAGCTGCCCCACCACCCCAGTGCTAGAGATCGAGATCCCCTGGCATGCCTGTAATCCAGTCACACATAGCACTCATATGGGTTGAGGAAACCCGGGGACTAGAGTCTTAGGTTTGCTTTCTCTATCTCAGTCAGAAAAGCTTTCACTATAATCTGTTTTATATTTGGGAATGTGGGAGTGTGAATGGGGTGAGGGGAGAATTTCCATTGCCCCAAACAAAAAGATTTTAACCTGCAGTATTGGTGCTCAAAGTTTTCTTAAAAAGAAGATACATATATTTCTATTAACATCAAGTATCACACACACACACATACCCTCCCTACCAGTCAGCTTTTGTTTAAATTATCTAGGAATTTAGATCTCAATTATTTTTATTACATTATGTATCTTCTCTTTCTCTGTATTTTTGACATTTGCAGTAAGTTTCGTAACTACATTAGCAATATAATCTGAATTTAATGCTATTGCACTGGTTCCATCTTTTACTACATTTTCTTTGATAAATCTTCCTGATTTTTAAATACTTTATTATGATTAATTTCTTGGCTCACTGGAGCACTTATTCAAGTAATTTTTTCAGGAAGGATACATTAACAGTATGATTTCTGAAACCTTGCACAGTGGAGATTGTTTTTCTTCCACCCTCCTACAGGAAGACAAGTGTGGGCAAGACTAGAATTCTGAAAATATAATATTTTGTCCCTTAAAATTATATGGACAGGGCCAGGGATTTAGCTCAGTGGTTCCGGTGCCTGCCTTGCAAGAGCAAGGTCCTGAGTTAGATCCCCGGTACCAAAAAATAAAAAATTATATGGACAATATCCCATTATTTCCTGTCAGTGTGCTTTCTGAAGAGTTCTGATGTTAACTAGATTATCTTCCTTTATAATAGATCCATTTATATCTCTTCAATCTTGCCTTGAGGTATCCATTTCATTTCAACTCTAAGATTCCAGTTTTCACCCACTTAAGACTATTTTTCTTTTACTATTTCTTTAATTATTTCTTCTGTACACTAATTATGTCCACTCCTAAAGGTGTTTCAATTATGTTTCATCGGATCACAAAGATCATACTCCATGTCTCTTTTCTCTCATTGTTTCCAACTTAGTGCCTTGAAACTAGTCATCAAGTTTATTTCTCATTCATTAATTCAGTTTTCTACTGTGTTCCATTTACTGTCTGCTTCCTTTATTGTATAAATTCAAAATTTATGTTTTTCACATCCCAGAAATATTTTTGATTTTCACATTCTCTTTTAGGATTGCCTGCGTCTCCATCACAAATGTAATATCCTCTTATTGAAACTACAAATGAGATATTATCTGAGAGTTTTCCTTGTTCTTCTCATGACTTGCAGGGTAAATTTTTCCTGGTCTTTTGAGTTGCTATTTCTTCTGACAGGAAGGTCTCTGTCATTCTGCAGAGGGTCAGATATGTTTGCCCAGCATGAAGAGTTCAGGCATATGGGTCCCTGACTAAATATTTAAGCTTCAAGACAAATTGAAAAGGAGAAAATGAGGACTGAATATAGTTTCACCTGTCCTCAGGAAATTGGAAGGAAGCTGTAACCCCAGGATAGTCACCTCAAGGGACCTCATCTTTCTGCCAGTGACTCTGGTTCTTTTCCATATGAGTGGGGAGCCAGAAAGCAAGCTGGAGCTCCTGCTTCCGATCTGTGACTGGCACAACTACCTTCATCAGGAGACTGCACAGTGTAAACTGAGCCAGTTTCAAATCCTGAGTGGGTATTGGAGGTGTCAGTTTCCTCATCAATACACAGGGAGGACAGTGTTTACTCCTGGTCATAGTGTGATGGTGGAATGAGTGAAGGTGTATAAAGCTGGAGGAGACTGCCTCGTGTGTGGTCAGCAAGTGTCAAAGTCTGCTGTTTCCATTTGGTCACACTCTGGGAATTCCAGTTCCAGCTCCCTTCCTCAGAGGTTGTTATAGTTTCGGTCTAGAGTGTCCCAAAGGGTCTTTCATTGAAGACTTGGTCCCTAACTGCAGCACTATTGGGAGGTGGTGGAAACTTTAGCAGTGGGTGCCAAGTCGGAAGAAGCAGGCCATTGCTCATGTGTGACTAAAGGGTATGTTGGGACCCTGCGCTTGTTCTCTCCCTTTCTTTTTTGGTTCCTGGTCACAGTGAGGTGAGCAATTTTCCCTGACATGCACTTCCTTCTGTAATGCTCTATTTTGCCAGAGGCAGAAAGCAACATAGCCATGATACCATGGACTGAAGTTTCTGAAGTTGTGAGCCAAATACATTTTTCCTTTTTAAAATTATTTATCTCAGTATTTTGTCACAGCAGCAGAAATCTGACTAACAAGGAAGTGTAAGTGAATAAAGATCACACAAACACATGTGCACACATGCACATGGCACGTGGAGTCCCCACTACATACACAAATGGCACCTTGGACTTCTGCAGTGTCTCTTTCTCTTCACCCACTTATGGGCTTTTTCTCCACACACAGCAATTTCAAAGCTAGGCAGCATTTCCCTCAGTCTGCACTTACCATCTTTTCCAATTACATTAATCTGCTCTTTCCAGTGAAAAATTGGAAGAGTAAGTTTTTGCTCCATTCTGACAGTACCTGGCACACAGTCAGTTCTTAATTTAGGTCTGTTGAATGAATGATTATCCATAGCATCAACGCTCCGCTTAATTTTGAAATCTTCATGTTTATAGTGTGAGGAGGTGACCTAATGTCACCTCTAGAATGTCAAGGCTTACTGAAAACAGTTTTATCACAGTTGGCAGCAGCTGACACCAATCAAAGTCCAATTAGTCGATGAGAATGTCAGAGAAATGATTTTAGACTCCTTTTGGGCTGGGAGCTGGAAAGGCAATCGGTCACTTGCTTAAGACAAAAGGCTTGGAAATTTACCAAAGATTTTTTAAAAGATCTGGGACACTTAAATGAACATATCTTAATCAAAGATAGGCTGAGCTGCTAAAATCTGTTCAAAGGCTTTGAAAGCTTTAGCACCAAGCTAATATTAATCAACATTTTTAGATAAGAGATACACAGGTCACTTTGGATTATTTAGAAATTCTATGTAAGGTTTAAAACCGAGAGCGAAGAAGTGGAATACGTGATCTACATATTCTCCCTTGCTCCAAGATTGCAGAGGTCCAAATAGTTCCCTACAACATAAGACCTGGTGCAGTTTCTGGAATAAGTTCAAAAGAATATTGAATTTGGAAAATAGAATGGGAATTCATTTCGGAGCAACCAGAGTAATCATTAAAATCATGGTGCATCCAAAATCAGAACAAATTTCAAAATGGCAAGAGTCAAACTATATAAACAAATCCTCTGTGAGATTTGGTGGGCAAGGGAAAGAGAATCTGAAGGACAAGAAAATAAAAATGACAATTTAGGCCTTCATGAGGTCCCATCCCAGTGGATTTGGTTAAATGTAGTACAAAGAGAGACTGGTCAGGTAAGTTCAAAACCATAGCTGTTCACAACAGTTGGTTTAGCAATGTCTAAAAAAGAGGTTAAATTCCAGAGAGAATAAAGCTCCACCTACCCTACTGTAATGGAGACCAGTAAACTCCTCATGCTAAGCCATTGAGATTTGAGGATTTATTTATTGCTTTTTTAATGTACTTTAATGGAACCAGTTATGTACTTTACTAGTTCTTTAATGGTACCAGTTGGCTTTCACTAAGTTTTTTTCCATTTAAAACAAAAGCCACAAAGTATAGGTGGCTTATAACACTATTAGATGTTCGCACCACATCATATGCGAACTGGCTATGTCTTTATTTCAGGATTCAGAGTGAAGAAGCAGCTCGAATTCTGTCTTATGGGAGATGCAAGAGAGCTGGTGGAAGCAGCCTTTAAACCTTCTCTTTGAAAGTGGCACATGACACTTATGTTCCCATTTCATTGTTCAAAACCAGTTATATTCCTTAGTCTTAGTACAATGTGGCAGAGATCTGTAATCCTTTCATAGGCAAAGCTGCAAATGATTGGAGATAATAACACTCAATGTGGCATTGGGCTTGTGGTAAAATGTTGAGAATATGCAAAATAAAGTTGGTGAGACAGAGATCTACGTAATATATTTAGTAAAACCATCTCCTGAGATGCTGTGGCAGGCTTATCATGTGTTTTCTGGACAGGCATCTTAAGAGAAGAGGTTGAAAAACCAAAACTCAATAGCCTATGTTTTTGTTATTGGCTGTTTGGCAATATTATAAGACAAATATTACCTCAGGAAAGAATGGAGCAATTTCTAACAGAAATGAAGTGCCTAGAGAATTCGAAGTGTAGGATCTTCCAAGACTAGAATAATTGAGTGCTCTCGTCCCTCAAAGGCTAGACATGTCTTGAGTGACAAGCAAATTAAAAGGGAACTCTGGTGGCATTTGGTGCCAGACTGCCTACTCCCTCAGCCCATAGACTCATCTAGCTGGGGGTCCTTCCATGAACGATAAACATCTGCCTTGTTTGAGCAGGTTTGGGAGGGTCTGTCTGTTACAGCAGCTTATCTTGTGCTTGAAGAACACACACCGTAAAGTCACTGTAAGCACCACTACTTCCAAGACAGAGGTGTTCAGGAGACCTCATGGAGCCCAGAACAATTGTCTGCTTTTATTTGACCTGTGATCTAAAATAACTTCTGCTTGTTCATTTATCTTTTGTAATTCCCAAAAGAGAGACTCTTACCTATTTGATTTCCTACTAAGAGTCAGTCATAGGAAATACCAAGGTATTTAAAAGCAAGTTCACTGTTGCACAGGAAATTATAATCTCATACAGAATTTGTATTGAATTTGAAGATCAGGGAAAATGCAAGGTCAAATGTAGGAGCTAACATTCTCATCAATTCAGTTCAATTCTTCAAATGTTTATTGTGAACCAGACAGGTAGAGAGATATGCCATATTTTTCTTATTTTAATACTGTTTTATTCTTAAATTGCCTTGTTTTTCAAATTGGTTGATTTTTCATTGTATGTGTTTGTGATACACAATAAATACATTCATCATGGGGAGTGTGTCCCTACACATATCCTATCTCGATCTTTTGTCTCCCTTTCCCCCTCCCTTCCACCTTCCCCCATTCCAGATCCCTTTCTTTTCTCCACAAAGTCTAACTTCCTGTTTCTTGTAATCTTTTCTTTTGCTCTTTAAATTATTTATGCTTTGGTTTCTCATACAGTACAAGAGAAACCATCCAATATTTAAACATCTGTGTCTGATTTATTTCACCTAATAATGTGATCTCAAAGTGCATCCATTTCCTACAAATGACTAAAATTTATTCCTCTTTATGGCTAAGAAGTGTTCCATTATGTATATTTACTACATTTTCTTAATCCATTCATCGTTGATGGGCATATTGGCCACTTCCAAGATTTAGCTATTATGAATTATGCTGCTATATACACGTGTATGCATGTATAATTGTGATATGATGTCTTTACCTTTTTCAGAAAGATACCTAGAGCAGGAATATATAAGTCAAATGGAAAGTTGACTAATAGAAACATTAGTACATGACTGTGACAGAGCAATACGTGGTGTCCCAGCAGAAAGTAAACGGAGTGCTGTCAAACTCAGCTGTGGATGCTTGCCTCAGATGGAGGGAAGGGCTAAGGACAGGTTTTGTAGAGGAGATATACTACAGTCTTCACGGAAAAAATGAAGGAAATAGCCTGGAAAAGAGGGAGAGAACAGTGCTGCAGTCAGAGAGAGCTATGGGCACTAAGTATATGGAGACATCTCTACTCTCACCCTAAGGTCTCTAGGTGAATCGTTTTTCCAGATCTATCACTCTGTAAGCACCAGGCCATGAGAGCTGCACACTCCCTACTCTCCTTGCCTTGCTTTTCTTAGGAACCATTGCCAGAATTCCAGCCTTATACAGTGGCCTTACGTACTCTTCATGTGTGTTAAAGTTGCTAACAGTTTAACATTCTATCACGTCCTGAGTGACATTTCTACATAATGTTTTACTATCAACTTTTGTTCAGCACTATCTTTTCAAGGATATCTGTAAAACAGATAGCCTTGGAAGACAGAAATAGTGTCTCCCATCTGGATGAAAATATTTATGTCCTGACCCAGGATAATAACATTAGACAATAATATCTTCCTCCAGAGCAAAGGTTGGGTAGGTTAACTAGAAGCCTGTTTATTTATTTTTTTTAAGAAGCCTGTTTGAAGATAAGGATTTCCTCATTCATGATGCAAAACCAACGTGTGCACACAATTCGCCTAGGCATACCTCCATATGTTCTTAGTGGGGCTCAGGGGCAAGGGAACCCAATGCTAATTGCTGGCTTAACAGTTATAAAGTGCTTTGCCTCTGAGCCAGGAGTCTCATGTCTCCTGCCATCCTCTATGAAGTTGTAGCTAGCTAATCTGTCAGCTTGCCAGTGAGGAAAATTTCAGAATCCTCACAGTTCTCGATAACCCAGAGATATTTTCATTGTGGAACAAGAAATATTCCCTTAAATCGAGGGGATGTATTTGCAATGAAGAATTTCAAACAGCAGAAGCAGATAAAGAAGCATTTTTAAGTGATAAATTCCTCTGTGGTGTCACCACTCTGACCCACTATGTGTTAGGACAGCCCGAGCTGAGTGCTTGGGCTCTTGCTCACCCACTGAAGCGAGGGGCTGAGAAAGTAGGGGTGGGCAGAGCCTTTAGACAACTACTGATACTTTTCCACGTATTACAACAAAAAAACCCTGGAAGCTTGCAATTTTCAGATGTGTGCTAATGTCTTCTCTATTATCAAATGTGTTGTGTCATATTCTAGAGTGTGGATCTGTAGTTAAGCCAGCTCTGTGGGAAACCATACCTGTCAAACTTCCAGCCCTCTGAATTATTAAGGAATCTGTCATCTCTGAGGGAATGGCCCTGGTCATGCCATCAAACATATTTCGGCAGCACCGTGCCCATTCCCAGCCTGTGCAAAAGCAGAAAGTGAGCACACAAAAGGCAAGCACGTTTCTCTAAGGAAACTAACACAAGGCTGCATAATTCTCTTCTACTTACACCCTTCTGGGGAAACTTGGTCATACCTACGTGCCTTTAGCTGGGTTGCTTGTAGCTATGTGCCCTGATAAGATGTGGCCAAGTTGAACTAGGGCTCCATAAACACAGAAATGAGGGGAAAGAGAACACCAGGAGGCAGTCAGTGATCTCCTTCATGGACTAAAAATATAATAACCCACTCCACTCTGCATCCTTGCAATAAACCCAAGTACTGAAGGGAGTCTGGATGAGTCCATTCCTGTACAATCCAGCCGCTGCATGTGTAGGTCCCCAACAGGTGTCTCTTTCTCTTTCTAGATGCAGAGTGATTGTGACAGACCCCAGAAGTCTCCAGTAGCTCCAGGAAGAGGGTCAGAGCTGGAGATGCCCACGTTGAAATAAAAACCCCAGGGTGATGAGCTGACTAGATGAATTCATCAAAGAGCAGTCAATATCATTCATGTTAGAGAATGAGAGACACTCATCTCACAGTGTTTCCTTAGACTAAAAGCCACCAATGGTGGAGGTGGCAGGGAGGGCAGGATTAATATTCCCTTCGTCCATTTGGTGGGCCTTCACAGGGAGGAAAATGAGAACAGAAAAGAAGAGGGGGAGAATCCTTCTTTCCTAGACTCAGGTTGTTTCTGAATAAAGAAGAGAAGTGATATCCAGTTAAGACTACTCTGTTTTCTCTCTCCATGAACTATCTAAATAATTCAGCAACATATTTTCTAGCTTGGTGTAAAGGATGAAGTTAAAAACATGCCAAGTACCATTATATTCTGTATTTGAAGGAATTTTGAAATGAGTTACTAAATTAATTTGGGTCTTCGGAGTGACTGAAATCCAAGTGTGAGAAAAGAAACCAACAAGCCCCCATCCATAAGTGCTTACATATGTTAAATGGCAACACGCTCCACTCCATGAAAAGCATGTTGGAAGGCGAGGGTCATCAACAGTCTTAGTCAGCAATTCCCAGCCTAGGGAAAAGACCTCCCTGGTGCTTAACCCTTCCCCAGGAAGAGCGTGCACCATTGGAATCTGAAATCTGCCCATTCCTCAGTGTGCTCTTAACTCATACTGCATTGGGTTGTTGGTGGTTTCCAGGTGGTGTCAATTCTAAAAGGACTCCGCCTCCTGCATTTCCATTACCATGTGCATTCTTAGCTGCACATTTCTCTTTCCTTTGGTTCTTCCACATGGTGGCCAGTATAATCCTACAACACAAGTGTCATCATGTCCCTTTTCAGTGTGTTTTCACAGCCAAAAATAGTAGCTCTCAGTGGTTTCCCCACTAAACTGCACAAAATGAATATAATTTAGATGGATGAAGTCACTCAATCCTGATCCAAGCTCATTCTCTACATTTTATGGAAAAGAAGAGCAAATAGCATTACAGATATTTTTCAGATCTTTATATATTTATAGGGTTGGAAGGAAGCAGATTCTAGGATGGGGTGTAGGGAGGAGCTCAAGGAGGCAAGGGTGCAAGACAGAGGGAACTTCTCATTGAAAAGACTACCTTTTCCTCATTGTGCATTTTTGGTGCCCTTACTCACAGTCAACTTTAGATGCATGAATTTATTTCTGGTGTCTCTATTCTATTCCATTGGTCTGTGTGTCTGTTTTTATGCCAGTGCCACACTGTTTTGATTACTATAGTTAATAATATATTTTGACATCAGAAAGTGTGAATTCTACAGCTTCAATCTTATTCAAGGTTGTTATGATTATTTATGATTTTTTGCAGGTTTCTGTGATTTGGGGAATTGAGGTTTTTTTCTGTTTCTCTAAAGAATGTCACTGGGATTTTAAAAGGATCTCATAGAGTCTGTAGATCATTTTGGGTAGTACAGATATTTTAAAATATTATGTATTCAAAACCATGTACATAGGATGCCTTTACATTCATATATATATATATATTTCTTTAATTTTTTATCAATTTTTATAAATTTCAGCATATAATCATTGAACTCTTTGGCTAAATTTATTCTTAATTATTTTCTCTTTTGTGTTGATATTGTGAACAAGATTGCTTTCTGAATTTTTTTTTCAGATAACTTGTCAGGGCACAGAAAATCAACTGATTTCTATATGTTGATTTTATATCCTGCAACTTTTTCAAATTAATTTATTAGTTCTACCAATTTTTTTGACTCTTTAAAATTTTCTATTTATATGACCACGTCAGTGTCAATCTGCACACAGAGATAAATTTACTTCTTCATTTCTGGTTTGTATTTTTTTTAATTTTTTTTTTTTTTGTATTTTTGTGTTGAATATAAATGGAGCAGGTAGGCATCCTTTGACTGTACTCAATGTCAGAGAAAAAGCTTAGTTTCCCCATTGATTATGATGTTAGCTGAAGATTTTCATATATAGCCTCTGTTGTACTGAGATAAGTTTTATCTATACCTATTTTGTTGAGAGTTTTAATTCTAAATGGATGCTGAGCTTTATCAAGTATTTTTTCTGTGTCCATTGAGATCACAACACAGTTTTTTTCATTTAATATGTGATATTGACTAATTAAATGATGCTAAAGCTCCCTTTTTTCTCAGCAATAACTGCCACTGGGTCTATTTTTAATTTGCTGTTGAATTTGGTTTGCTAGTATTTTATTGAAGGTTTTCGCATTTGTTTTAAACAGGAATATAGTTTTCTTGTGGTGTGTTTTTTGCCTTTACAATTAGGGTGATGATATCCTCATAAAATAAAATTAGAAGTGTTCTCTCTTCTGTTTTTGTTTCTTGCATTGCTCTTGAATAGTTTGAGAAGGGTTGGCATTAATTATTTTCTGACTGAAAGAATTCACCTATGAATCCATTTTGCCTGGGCTTTTCTTTGTTGGGACATTTTTAGACTGCACATTTATTCTCCTTAATTGTTTTTTATCTGCTCAGACTTTCTATTTCTTATTGGTTCAGATTTCATGGGTTGTTTGTTTCTAGAAATTTATCCATTTTTCTAAGTTATCTTATTTGTTGCATAAAACTATTCATGAGTCTTGTATGATCCTTTTTATTTCTCTGGTATTTTTTATAATGTTTCCTCTTTCATTTTATTTTGAGTCTTCTCTCTTTTTTCTTAGTCAAATCATTCATTTGTTAATTTTGCTGTTTTTTTAACAACCAACACTTTTTAATTTTCCTATTATTTTTATTTATTTTAATTTTTCTCCTCAAATCTTTACTATTTCCTTTCTTCTGCTAACTTAGGACTTAGTTTGCTTTTCTTCTCTAATGTCTTGTGGAATAATGTTAAGTTGCTTGAGATCTTCTTTTTAACATAGGCATTTATTGCCAGAAACTCCCTTGTCGGTAGTGCTTTCACTGCATCCTATAAGGTTTTGTGTATTGTGTGTTCATTTTCATTTGTCTCAGATATTTCTTAAATGCCTCTGCTATGGTTGTGTTTTGATGTCTCCCCAGATCCTCATGCTTTTCCAGAGGTGGCTGGATCTACAGTGTGAGATTGATTCAGGGTAGGCTGGAGGGCACTAGGATTAAGAGCGTGAGTGCTACCCACCCTAAGTAGTTTGAATGAGATAAAAGAGGCAGAAAGATGCTGCTAAGGTCCCTTGTTGCTTTTGCTGCCTTCTGCTGCTATGAACTGTTGCCTCTCTGCTATGTGCTACTCTACCTTGGAGCCAGCCAATTACGGACTGAAACCTCTACAAACTGTAAGCCAAATAAACATTTTCCCCCTTAACTTGGGGTATAGGGTATTTTATCTCAGCAATGAGAGAAAAGAAACTAAGACAGCCCCTTTGATCCAGTGCTTATTCAAGAATATGTTATTTAGTTTTCATGAATGTGTCCGTTTTTCCCATTTTCTTACTGTGTTTGATTTCTGGGTTCCTTCTGTTTTGGTTGGTAATGATACTTGGAATGATTTCAATCTTTTTTTAATGTGCCAAGCTTTGTTTAATGACATAACATGTGAACCATCCTGGAGGCTATTCCTTGTGTGCTTAACAATATATATTATTCTGCTTTTGGGTGAAAATGTCTATATATGTCTCTTAGGTCCATGTGGTTTACAGTGTTGTTCAGTTATGTTATTTCCAGCTAGTATTCTCTCTGAATGGTCTATCCATTATAGAGTAGGGTATGGTTCTTTTCCACTATGATTGGATTTCTTTCTATTTCTCCCATTGGGTTTATCAATGTTACCTTTACATATTTTGGTGCTTTCATGTTGGGTGTATATATATATATATCTATAATTGTTATATCATTCTGTTCTATTGACTCTTATCATGTTATGACTTTCTTTGTCATTAATGATAGTTTTTATTTAAAGACTATTTTATCTGATATTAATATAGTTATTCCTGTTCTCTTTTGGCTACCATTTATAAGGAATATCCTTTTTTATTCGCTCACTTCTAGCCTATCTGTGTCCTTGAACCTCTTTAGGTGGTTCTCTAGTAGTCATCAGTAGTAACAGTTCTGTTTTCAGCCATTCAGTCACTCTACATCTTTGGATTAGGTAATTTAATCTATTTACATTTAAAGTAATTGTTGATAAATAGAGACTTATTCTTGTCATTTTATTCATTTCTTTCTGTTTTGTGGTTTCTTTCTTCCTCTCTTATATCTTCCTTGGTAGTTTGATGATTTTTCTTGCAGTAGTATGATTCGATTTTTTTCTCCGTATCTTTTATGTATTTCCCAGTGATTTTTCCCTTATAGTTACCATGAGGAAAACAGAAAACATCATAAAGTTACAATAGTCTATTTTAAGTTCATTACTATTTAACTCCAATGACAGAAGCTCCATACTTTCATTTCCCTCCACTGTACACTTTATGCTATCCATGTCACACTAAACATTGTTTTATGTTGTGGATCCATTAACAAATTATTTTATCTGTAATTTTTAATACTTTTCTCTTTTAACTTTTGTACTACAGTAAAAAGTGTTTTATGCATTACCATGTTAGAGTAGTCTGAAATTGACAATAAACTTATCTTTACCCCTGAACTTTATACTTTTGTATGTTTTCATGTTACTAATCGGTATCCTTTTGTTTCAACCTGAAGAACTACCTTTGGAATTTCTCATAAGGCGGTTTTGTTGGAAACTGACTGCCTCAGCTTTTGTCTAAAAAAGTCTTTATCACTCCATCATTTCTGGAGGATAGGCTGGCATGTACAATATTCTTAGATGGCAGGGGTTTTTTTTTTTTTCTTTCATCACTTCGAATATACCTTCCAATTCTCTTCTAGTCTGCAAGTTTTCTGTGGAGAAATCTGATAGCTTTATGGAGGTTCCCTTTGTACCAATTACATTTTAAAATGATCACGTTTTTAAAGTAATAGGTTAAGTGAATATATTATTACTGCTAATTTCACCTGATTCTTTCTTACCTTTTGTAATGTAGCTAGTAGAAAATTTCAAATATTTGAGCATACAAAAGGGAAATATATAATATTTTAACACAAGAATCTTGATTTGTAGCACAATTCTAGGATTTTAGAAGATAAATTAGATAATTTACTTCAACCAGGCATGACTCCTGTTGTTTTATAGTCACAGAATTCACACTCTCGCCATTAATTCATTCACTCATTCATTTAAGCATCTCTTAAAGTATGGGGTTCCTAGTACAATGCTAAGAAAATATAAAGATTGTCCTTATGATTGAGGGCTTCTCAATTTATGGCAAAGTGAGTATGCATTAATACTGTGTGGGGTGTTTGGGGATTTTTGCGTTGTTGTTGTGCTAATTTGTTTGTTTGTTTGTTTGTTTTTTGAGACAGAGTCTCTCTATGTAGATCAGACTGGCCTTCAACTCAGGGACATCCTCCTGCCTCAGCCTCCAGAGTGGTGGGATTACAAGTGTGTGCCACCACGCCCAGCTGTGTGTTAAATTCTATACCAAATTTTGTATGTTCTGGGGTCTGGTACTGCAGAAGCGATCATCTGCATTGAATGTTTTTCAACTGTCCTTCACGCTCTCCTTTCCAACCTTCTCCATGGTGCTTAGTGCTCCCAGGAAGCAGACCTTATGGAGATTTCAGCTGCCTCACTTTCCGCTTTTAGACTGCATGCAGACTTTGAGACAGAGGCTGCAAAGCTACCGAGGAGGACAGGATATTTACCTCCAGCCCCTCCTGACAGGTAGCTGCAGGTTGTGAAACAGACCACACTTCCTGTTAGGGCCTCTCCTGAGGCACTGCCTCCTCCTTCCCGTCAGGCTAGGGGTGGGTGGCTCCCAGCTATGGCCAGCCCCGGGGCTGCACACTATCTTTGTGGGTTCCCCTTAATTCTGTCTACACCTTTGCAAGTAACCCCTATACTAAACTCTCCTTAAACTTCTCCAAAAATAATACATGTAATATGCAGTTCATATATTGAAAAAAGCTGTCCTAAAGAATAAAAGGTCTGTAGTATTTAGAAACATCATGGATGTAAAAAAGACAGAGAAAGACTAAAAAATTGTACCAGATTGAAAGAGTCTGGAAATACAAGACTAGAGAGCCAGTTCCACACTTTGTTTATCCAGTTTCTTCATAACCAGACTCATACATGCGTTCCTTGTAAGTACAGTATATTATTGAAATAAATTTTATATGTGTATCATTAAAATAATATCAGTATGTTATTATATACTATTTATATATTGTTTTATAAATGTATTATATATATATAACTTATGAGAGGAGGTAGGGTAAGATTGCTAAAATGCTCATAATTAGAAAACCCAGGTGAAGAGAAACTGCAAAATATTTGCACTGTTCTGTCAACTCATATAAGTTTCTATTTTAAAAAATAAATAATAAATGTATCCATAGGTAAAATAAAAAATAAATAGGAAGTAATGAGGGAAGTAAAACTCAGGAGCACCATAACAATGCATTGCCACTACAATCATCGGGGTCACCTCGGGCCTGGTGGCTGACTTCCTGTGCTCTGTGATTGAGAAAGGATGGATGGTAATTTGTGTGCAATTCTTGGAGCACCGGTTAAAATTCCATTCCATTCTCTTCCATTCAGGAAAGCAAATCAGAATCCAAGTAGACAAGGCGGATTTATAGAAAGGACAGCTTGAATCTGCTCTAATTTATAAAAGAAGCAATGTGCCTATAAACCTTGACATTTCAACTAATATTAGTATCAAATTGTGCCCTGATAGACAAGCATGCTAACCACTTCACAGGTGAGCACTCCTCACTTACACTTGTTGTTTCCTGTAATGGAAAGATCTCTTCTACTTTAAATTCTTCTCTGAATATCACAAGGTAGTAATTCCACAGATTTTTATTCAAACTGCAGATCGGGTTTGGTCACATGTGGATTCTTACAGGCTTTGGTTTTTAGGCTATGCAATCACTAGGGATCCATAGGCTAAATATTGGGAACCACCGAAGAAGGATAAAGCCTTTCATGATTAATTGTGTACTGAGTGCTCTGCTCTGAGCACTTGGGGTTATTCGGACTTATTGTGCTGTTTGAGACCATCATGGCTTTGCTCACATCTTCCTTATACCAGGAGTACCTGGTTCTCCTTTTCCTGCCTCACGTTCAAAGTGTTTCCATTCTAACTTAGGTAGGGTGGTTAGATTCTAACTCTCTGATTAACACAGTACAATACAAAACGAATGTCTTGGCAGGACATCAATTCACAAGATTGAAGGGATATTAGAAGAACCAGACTCAGGAGAGGCGAGAACAGGAACAGCCCCTGAGATCCTGGTGATGGGAAAAGCCAGTCATGGTGCTGCACCTTGGGATGAATCCACTTCAGTCAGATTTGGTCTCCACCTTGGCATCACTCACAAGCTCTCCAGTCCTGGGAGGGAAAGTCTGGTTGGCCTAGGACTCATGGGCTGTGTCACAAACCCACTCACTGACTAGAGGAGGCAGAGTCCCTCAGCTAAGAGTGACATCACGGATGACATACTGGGACAGAAGTAATTTTCCAGAAGAAAACCAAGAAAAATGGATTCTGCGCAGCAAGAAAACTAACAAAACTTAATTTTATAAGCTTAAGGCTTAATTAATAACTTTATCATCTGAAATAATAATACCATGACAAGCCAAAAATGTGCCTATTCTCCTGAAAGGAAGAATACATCAATGTAGTATGATTTGATTTTTGATTGATTTCTGTCCCCCACTCAGCTTGTATCCTAAAATTAGGCTAGACCAAATTTCTTATTTTCCTGAGAGGAGCTAGGATAAGGGTCGAGTTAGAGTGACTGCCTTACAATCATTTGGAATTTGATTAATTCCGTATGCAGAACATATTCTGTGCATAATAGTTGATGTATTTCCTGCATAGCTAATAATTTAAAACATTGCCTTTTATTTCATAGTGACTAAAAGACCAAGTAATAAATATTATTTTTTCACCAACCTCATAGTAGCACAATTTTTAAAGTGTTGGGCTCCACTTTTGATGTTAGGCTAGAGCTTTACTCTGGATGGATGGATAGATGGATGGATGGATATGAGAAAGTATGAGTCAGAGCTAAAAACCTATATTCTCTTGCTTTAACCATCAATTAATCACTGGGGTTCTTTAAGGCAGATTTTCATTCTTTAGGGATTTGGACACTTGATAGATCTGCCTATGAAGGGTGGTAAGAGTTAAGATTCCCCGCAGCACTTTTCATTCTTACTTTTTGTATTTCTCTCTGAATAATAGCAAGTCTATTTTGCCTTACTACTCAAGGTCAACCAGCCCAGCTGAAATATAACTTCTTTTTGTGTGACTGACCAGTGGCATGAAGAACCTACAAGAGCAAGACAGCAACAGCAGCTCCCCATTCAAAGGAATATTATTGTCTTTCCTGGTAGAAATAGAACCCGCAGTCATGGGAATAAGCACAAATATTGCTAAGCTATTAGGTATAATCATACAATGTACCTCTCCCCTCTACCTATAGTTCTCAGATGTCTGTATCTTATTCATGGAAAGTAGCAGGAGGAAAACAGACCATGTATTGATTTCTGGTCCGTAGCAACACGTAGAGAACACCAACTTCAGAGAATGTTGGAATCAAACGAGAACAGCAGCCACCTAAATGATACTCTCTGTTTTAGAAGAGGATGGGGAGGTATATGATAGCAATGCATATGTGCATATGTGACTTCCATATGCACAATCCTATTGCCCTTTACTCTGCTATCAGGTGCCTTCTCTGGTCCCCTATTGTATACTACCATAACACTGCACGAAACTCGGGTATGCTCAGACTTGGTGTCTGGAGGCATGAAGAAGGGTAAAAAACAAATCCAAATCCTCTTATCAAAACTACAATGTATGTATTCTTACTATTTCAATTTTGCAGTTTGAGGAAACCCAGACAAAAGCTAAGTAACTTGTGTCTGGTCACACAGTAAGTGGCAGAGTCAGAATTCACACCCCTTGCATGGCTCTCAGGCTGACAGCCTGAGAAACGCTCTCTTTCCTGTTTAAACCACTAGGCCTCTCCCTAGAGAAGAAACTAGATGACTCAATCAATGGAAGAAACAATGGTCTTCTAATGACTGGCTTCCTGCTCTGTTCTCTCTGCTCTACCACCTGCCGGCTGGACTCTGGAAAGGGAACACCAAGGATTTATAATCCCCAGGAAAGGCAAAGTAAACATTCTTTACACAACCACTGAAAGTACTAAACACATCATGATGTTTATCTTACAAAGATGAAATGTGAAACCTCATTAATTTTTAAGCAGCATAGATTTAGTAGCATAGATTTTCATAAAACAGAAGTAAACTAAAATCATTGTCACTCTCCTCCTCCTTCAGCTATCCCTACTGTCTTTCAAATAAAGTACAACGTCCTTAACCCAGTAAACTTCATAAACTGGCCCAGCCTACATTACACACACTTCCTCTCCAGCCTCTTTATTCATGTTGCATTCTTACTGCGGAGCCCACACATACGCAATACAACCCATTTTTTCCACACACCTGGTCATTTTCATAAGTTGAACCATCTGCCCAGAAAGCCCTTTGCCACCTGGTTTAGGTTCCTCCTCCTGGCTGCCCTAGCCTCACTTGGTCGTATTAGCTATAATTTTTGTTTTGTATATTTTGGTGCTGTGACATCTTGGGCTTTGCAGTGCCAAGGGTTAGGTAATTCCTAGAGAGAGCCAATAACCACAAAGGAAGCGCTCCTGTGATGGGCAAACTAAGCAGTCCAAAGGCCACACACCCCCAGATGCCTCCTGTGTCAGCTTGCATCCACCTACCGTAACTACCCAGTCCCAGCTACCAAACAACCAGGGACAACCTCCTGCTCCGGAGTCTGCGAACATTGCTCAAACTAGCCAGTCCTAAACCCGCTTACCCTGCCTCTCCCAAACACAAGGCAGGCTCTTGCTCACACTGTACTTTCCGTACACACCTAGCCACCACCTACCGACCCTGCTCCTTTTCCAGGTGCCTCCAAAGCATCTTTCTGTGCAGTCATCTGTTGATCTCTTGGCCTCGTCATACCTGAACAATAACAAAATCTGCATTGTAAGACTTGTGAGTTGACTGCTCCTGCTTTTCTGCCACCACCAAGCTATGACCACAGTGCTCTACTGCAGTCTGCACACACCACACAGCAATCCTTCTCTGCTTGTAGCCCAAGAAACCCTCACCTTCATATAATCGGCCCCTGGCCTGATAATTTACTGAGTGCATCCTCTTAATAAATGCTTGAGAGGTGAAACAATTAATTAATTAATTGATCTGAGAAGTTGCTGCATGTGAAATCACTTCAGTGCAAATCTCACTTGTCAATTGGCTCTTCTGTTTACAACACATATAAATCCAGGTACCCAAATTATTTGTGAAAAATTAAAACTCTCCTCATCGGTACACACAACTAGTTAATGTAAGTGTGAAACAATGCCAAACACAGTATGGTAGCAAATGTCCAAGTTGAAAATCAGTTTTACAACTGCAAGATATTATTAGGTTACAAAAATGTGTGTGCAAGAAGTTCTGAGCAAAAGTGTGGAATAGAGCTTTATTGCCTCAGTTTTATACTGTGCATCCCAACCCCATGAATCTGAGGGTTCATAAATTCTATTTGATGATAACTTACAAAAGGAAAAAATGACCTCCATATATTTAAGTCCTTGATGTATAACAATGCATAAATTGTGACTGATCACACGGTATTTCAATTCAGCCACCGTGTTCTTCGGGAAGAGGGGAAATCACACATCACTGAGGCTCTGTTAGGTGCCTGGGCCTGTGCCAGGTGTGACCTGAGTTGCTGAGGTGAAGCCTCCTGATATTCCAGCAAGTTAGGAGCTATGGCAGCCCTGTCCCTTCAGCATGGCCCTGCTAAAAGAGATCCCAGCCTCCTGCCTGACTTGAAAGGGGACATAAATTTACAGGAGGAGGTAGCCCTGGTTGGAAGGCGGTGGGAGGGAGATTCTGAAGATAGCAAATGAAATACCAGGTGCCTTGGGTAAAGGAGAAGACAGAAGATTCGGGAACATGGAAGGACTCACGGGGAAAGATTGTAGGGTCTGGGTTAAGGTGGTGCAGCAAAGAAGTGGTCGTCCAGACTGCACACAGGAGGACAGGGGCAGGCAACGGGGCACTCATGGGTGCCAAGGGACAGGACCAAGACAGAGGAGGTGAACGAGTCTGTGGCTGGGTTTCTGCTTCAGTATTTCTGGCCAGTGCAAGAACCATGTCTGATTCATACTTTGTATTCTATCAGTATTTGTTAAATGACTGAACAAATAAATTAACAATTTTCAAACAGTTTAACTTGTTATTTGCATATAAATTGTAACACTAAATCCTCTCGATGTGGCATTGTACCCATGTTTGGACTCATAACAGCGAGCCCAAGACAACACACTGTTGTGGTGGTCCTTGTTTGTCATACTAAAAGATGCAGGCGCTTAGTTGTGGAATGACAGGCAAAGTAGTTCTGTCAGAAGTGTCTGGTAAGTCAAATAAAGCACTGTATACAGCATACTGTATTGAGACCCATCAGCCTGTTTTCGTTTTCTGCTCTTTGCTTTTCTCTGTCAGCCTTAGGAAGGCCAGTGGTTTCCTTGTGGTGTTTGTTTTCCAAGGAGCTACCTCAGTGGCCACCCCGGAAGCATAGGAATGAACGTAGGCTTCCCACTCCTGTGCCCACCAGAGCTGCTCCAATTTGCATGCACACAGTGAGCCTCCAGGTAAGATTTGATGGTGATGACAATAATAATTTAGGAGGCTTTTGTGAAGTTTATGATGTGCTGCAATCCAAATACTAACACTGCCATTTAGAAGCTATGCAACTTGGACAAGATACTATGGTTATCTGTGCCTTAGTTTCCTTCTGTGTAAGAGGGATAAAATAACATCACCTAATCGAAAAGACTGTTAGGAAGACCCATGTTTTGGTAGCATATGATGTCCCTGGTTTGGTCCCGAAGGTGGTGGTACTGGAAAATGGTAGAGACCTTGTAGAAGTGGGGCCTAGTGCTCTTGGGGACATTGCCCCCAAAAGGGAATGGTGTTCTCCCAACGTGAGTTCTTACAAGAGCTGAAACCTGACCTGAGTCTCTCTCTGGTTTCCTGTTCCAAGATACAAACTCTTCCTTTCACATGGGCTTCCACTGTTGTGATGCCAGCTACCATCCACCATGAAGTCCTCACCGTGGCCCAGCCCATGTTAGCACCTTGCCCTTGAATCTCCTGAATCATGAGCCAAACATAAAGTTCACCTGTTTCTGATATCTTGTCAAAGAAACAAAAATGAACTTGTACAACTAAGTAAAGAGAAAATACATATCAGATACACTTACCACGATCTCATTGGATTCTTCCTCGGCCCCTCTGAGGAAGCCTGCTACGGTCTCCCTGGCGAAACAGAAGGGAATATACAGAGACTATCTTTTTTTTTTTGGTACCGGGGATCAAACTCAGGACCTTGTACTTGCAAGGCAAGTGTGGTGCCACTGAGCTAAATCTCTGGTCCCAAGACTGTAGGGTCACAGTCCATCAGTGACAAGAGCTGGGATTGAGACACAGACCTGGCTGACAATGGAGCTTGTATCCTTAACTTTACACAGAGATGAAGCGGAGGCTCCAAGAGAAAAAGCAATGTGAAAATCACCAATTTAGGGCTTCCGTTGAGACGACAAGATTCCAACTGAAAACAAAAAAAAATAATGTCTTTTAAAACTTTAACATTTCAATGCTGCTTAAATAAAATTATTTTAAATGAAATATGCAACATTTCCAAGTAAAAGTAAGAAGACATGAGAAGATAAAAATCAGCTTGGGAAGAGAGGTAAGAAGATGCCTGTGTATCAGTCAGGCCTTTTACATTAGCAAAAGTAAGGCAAAGATGGCCAAGAAGTCGTTCAATTCATTTTGACAACTCTCAGGGGTTGCATTCCAGCTGCTCCCCATGTCACATGCTGCATTAAGAGCCCATCGAAGGACAGGGATTTAGCTCAGTGGTTCTGGTGCCTGCCTTGCAAGCGCAAGGTCCTGAGTTTGATCCCCGGTACCAAAAAAAAAAAAAAAAAAAAGAGCCCAACGAAGCCTTCCTCCCTCCATGTGGCCCGCACATCCCTTGGCTTCCCAGTCCCTCCAGGGGACAGGGAACTTTACCACACGGGTCCGGGTCCTCATTCAGCTTTCCATTGCTACACTGGGTCCCCCAGCAATGCTCCCGGAATGTTTGGAGGGAAAATTTTTCTTCTATGGGGGAGCAATGGTATTGATTCCTGTTTTTCGTTCCCGGTTTTACTTTGAGACATTATAAATACAAAAAATATCAGTTCTTAATGGGTAACTGTGGGGAGCAATGCTACATAATTTTAGGGAAAAACCATTTGATTAGGCCTAGTTCTCCTGCCTACAGGCCAGCTATGGCATTTTGAGCCATAACTCCATTTTGGCCTCCTGTCACAGCTAAGACCTCAATGATCCGGTGATGCTGGGATTCTCCAGGACAAGATTACACCAGCTGAAGACATCCTGGGAGGAACAAAATCTTCATCTACTCAGTTCCTCATTGTTCTGGGATTGTTACATCTTGTTTACGTCAATGTACCGAACTCTCTGCAAGTCATTTGTTACATTTGTTTCTCCAGACATTCGATAAACTGGGAGCTTTCGTCTTTGCCCCCCAGAGCAGCACTGATCAGACCCTAACCTCAGCTTCTTCTCAGTCTCAGTTTTCTACCTTTCCTGTAATTCGCCTTGTGCTGCCCTGGCTCGCAGGAGACTAGGACTTAACTGCAGAGCTTCCAGTAACGTCCCCTTTCCCTGTTCCGTACAGGTAAGGCTTCCCTCAGTGAAGTTTCGTGGTCTTCCTTTGCACTCATTGCTCTTCCTGCAAACTCCCTTCATGTTGGGTTAGGAGTGTATTTGTGTTGTTTGACCGAAGTCTTTTTCCCTCCTCCCTATCTCCCCTATTCCCTATCCATATGTTCATGTAATATCGTAATAGAACTAAAGAATAACAGGCATTGTGCAGCGATCCTGGGCTCCAAACTGGATCAGTAACTAGTGAGGCACAACTTCGTGCCCTTGGGAAGCGCACGTGTGCTTTTGGCATCTATTCCCACATACTCCTCGCTCACTCTGTCTGCGGGGTGTACAAACTCCCAGCTAAGACTCATCCAGGCCCCTTGCTGAGCTATGCTGCAGTTCAGGAACCCTGGCTGGGATGCAGAGGACATGAGTTCAAGTCCTTTCAAAACTGTTGGCAACTTGCTCAGCTCTCTCAGTCCTCATGTCAATAACATTAAAATGGCGATGATAATAACCATTCGTTCCTCACAATTTCCTAAGTGCCTACTGTTTGCTAGGTGCTGAGGAAAACCTGTGACTAATACAGTGGCGATCAGGCAACAGGTATCTCAGTAAATCGGCAGTAAGGGAAAGAAGAGGGACTGTACCAGCCAGGTGTCCCTCTACAAAGCAGCTGGCTGGCAGAAGGACCTGGCCATTCCTAAGAGCCGTGTAGCCTCCTGTTTTGCTGCCTCACAAGCTTATGGGGAGGCTCAAGTGAGTGAATGAATCTGAATCCTGGGAAGACTCAAGAGCAATTTCTATGTGCAGCAGATGGGGTGTGCCCACCCATGTTCCTGTGCCTTTGCCACCTCTGCAGAGATGGGGACTCCAAACCTGCTCATCTGGAGGGGACTTCTCCAGCCTCTGCATGCCAAGGAGTCAGTGCCCACTGCCCTCCAAGTGGCCCTCAACCCATCCACCCCACCACCCTCTTGCCCCACAAGAGGAATAACTGAGCCTGAGCTCTGCACTGGCTGCTAGGATTTTCCCAGCAGAACTGAGCTGCTCTGCTCCCCAGCCCCGTGGAGTTGCCTTCACCTGCCAAATAAACACCGAAAAACGAATCCTTATCTCAGGGTCCGCTGCTGAGAAAACTCAAACCAAGACAAAGTGTAAACCATGTTTATTATTATTCTGTAGCGTGCTTCAATGTGACCAGAATGGTCCACACTATTTTGCATGGGAAAAGCAATGCTTTTTATTTAGAAACCCACTTATGAAAAGTTAGAATGTGATCCGCACTAGCCATTATAACATAATACCAAAGAATTTCTTGAATCCATCCCAGCTAACAGTGCTATGGTCAAAGCCTTTACCTCTCACTTACATTTCTGCAATAGTTTCTAAGCTGCTCTCTGGCTCCACTGTTTTCCTCCACAAATCCATCCTTCTCTCTTTGTCTCCAGCCACATCTACCTTGAAAATAATTCTGAGCCGACTGCCTCCTTCCAAAATAACACTTTCATGCAAATTTATAAAGGGTCCTGTTTCTTATAACATTCTACTTCTATCTACTGGGAGACTGTAGTAAAACAGTCTGAAATGTGCAAAGCAAAACACTTGATGGTCATTCTCAGGGAGACTGACAAACTACACATGAGATCTGCGGTTCTATGGTGAGTGATACTTAGGTGTGTATCCTCCTGTACTGCACAACCTGCACGACTATATGGAAACATCCTGGGGCCGGGGATTTAGCTCAGTGGTTCCGCCGCCTGCCTTGCAAGTGGAAGGATCCGAGTTCGATCTCCGGTACCAAAAAAAAAAAAAAAAAACCATCCTGGTTCTTACAACCCCGTGCCTCGCTCACTGTTCCTCTGTTCCCAGCACTTATCATGAGGTTCTATGAGATTGCACCTAGCATAGCAGGCTGTAACTATCTGCCTATCCTCTGATGCAAGAGCTGACTTATTCCACTCTACATCTGCAGGATCTAGTAGAGAGCTGGACCTGCGGTTAGAGAATTTTGAAAATAATGGAATCTGGAATGGAGAGGTTGTGAGAAATGGCTCTGCAGACCTCATCAGGTTTTGGTCTGTCGCTTTCTAGCCCTGTGACCTTGGACAAATGACATCACATCTTTACTGCTCAGTTTCCTCGTTGGTAGGATGGAGATGACACCTTTACTTACCTCGGTAGTGTGAGGGTTAGATAAACTGAAGTCCAATGAGTCAGCTCAATGCCTGACAAAGGGCACAAATACGTAGTAACTACTTTTTTACTCTAAACTCAATAAACATTTGAACGATGAATGCACATCCTTGCTACCCAACAGGCTGTCCCCTGTGAAAAATGTCCCTTTAGACAGATCCAGCTGTATACCCAGAAGAGTGACAGGCACTTTACATAATTATAAATCATCTACACACCACTCTGCTAGAGGGGCTTGACCATCAGCCTGTTAGGAACCAGAACACTGAGAACAGCAACCAGTGGCTTCTCTTAAGTGTCCAAGGTGGGGCCACGTCTGGCCTGTGTGAGTCCAAACTGTGCTTGGAGTATAAGCAAGGAGCCTTACTTTCACCCAGAGGTTTAGGAAGTCAGGCTGCTGGAAGGGGTAAGGCTGAGATGTGAAGGAGTAGGAGGTGGAGCGACTTCTCCAAAGACTCAGTGAGTGACTGTAAATACTGTAAATTCAAAGACTCGTGCTTAGTTTAGTTCCAAGGGCTCTCATGTTGCGGGTCAGGAGGTGCACTTAAAAGGGAATGCTGAGCCATAGTTGGAAAGGACCCTAGATGCTAAGCAAGGATGTCTTGCTTTATCTGAAAAGCTGTAGAATTTTTTGAAAAGTAAAGGACATTTAAAAGACTACCTGTAATCCCAGAACTCTGGGAGGCTGAAGCAGGAGAGCCACACGTCTGAGCCCAGCCTGGGCCACTAGTGACTTAGAGATGCCCCACCTCAAAGTAAAAAATAAAAACGGCTGGGGTGTAGCTCAGTGCAAAGGCCCTATATTCAATCCTCAGTAGCTCCAAAAACAATTTTTTTAAATCTGACATAGCAACTGCTGACAGGAATGTGCAGGAACTTAAACTCATTTATTGTCGGTGTGGCCATGAAATGGTACAAATAATTTGCAAAACCATCTGTCACTTCCTTCTGAAGTTAACCATACACCCGTCATATGGCCCGGCCATTCCACTCAACTCTTAGGGATTCACACAAGAAAAATGAGAAAATGAGAGCATGCGGCTACAAAAAAAAACCATACAAGAATGTTCTTAGTGGCTTTATTTATGAGAGCCTCAAACTGGCAACAATTCAAATGTTCATTAACAAGAGAGTGGATTAAAAATTGTGCTCTATTCACACAATAGAATAGTGCTCCATAATAAAAAGGAACAAGCTATTCATATATTCAGTGACAGAAATAAAAATATTATGCTAAGCAAAAGAAGTCAGACTGAAAGGTATATATGCATGGTGTCATCTACATTAAGTTCTATATAGGCAAGGCTAATCTAGATTTATGAAAATCAGAACAGTGGGCCGGGGATTTAGCTCAGTGGTTCTGCTGCCTGCCTAGCAAGCACAAGGTCCTGAGTTCGATCCCCGATACAAAAAAAAATCAGAATAGTGTTTCCTTACTTGATTTCTGAGTGAGGATAGGATACCCACAAGGAAGCAGGGGGGTGCTTTCTAGGGTAATAGAAATGAGCTATGCCTTGATAAAGATGTTGGTTAACAGGTATGTGACACCGTCAAAGCTCATTAAATTGTACACTAAATGTTATGCATTTTATGATATGTATCTTGAAAGGTTAAAGCAGCAAAAAACGTACATCATGAAATGAGAAACTGCCTTTGGAGATGGATATATATTATATATATATATTTATTGGATCTTAACTAAGCTCGAATTTTGTGTTGAGTAAAAGAAACTGGCTGTGGGACTCTTACAAAGCTTGTATTCATTTGTTTTTTAACAAATATTTATTTGTTTTAACAAACATTTATTATGCCCAAAGATGCTGTTACTGTTATTATCTGGGTGACTTTGGGCAAAGGACTCTCTGACTGGAAGTTCATTCATTCAGGAAAAGCAGATAGAGACAGTGCCTAACTCTAGGGGCTGTTGTGGGGAATAAATGAGTTAATATACATAAATCTCTGAGAATAATGCTGGCACATAGTAAGGACTAGATAAATGCTGGTGATTAATATTATCATCCTTAGTTTTGTGCTGGGCTTGGTAGATATAAACAGTGAAAAGGCACCAGCCCCAGTTCCAGAAAATTTATAGTTTAGAAGGGAGGATCAACACTAAATAGAAAAATAAATGTGACCAAATATGCTTTATATGATAATAGAATTTGAAAAGTGCTTTGAGAACATAAATGACTAACTGCCTTGGCATGCAAAATCCATCCAAAATGAAAATAATCAGCCACCTAAATCATATCAAGTTCAGATCATTTACTGTTTTCCAGAACTGAAGCTACTATTCATAACTCTTCCTTCTCTTGGCATCTGAAATTGGAGCATCCAGGGCTCAGACCTGTGACTTCTCCTTTTCTGAGTCCTGGCTCATCCCTAGGTGCTCACAAGCATGCCTGCTGGTGATGCCAATTCCTGGATCCAAGGCCAACATCGTCCCTGAGTGGCAACTTCCAGACTGCTCCGACTGAGCGGGCCTACAGCCAAACTCCATGCCCTGCGCCTCACACCTGCTTCTCCACAGAATGCCCACCTTGGAAATTCAGCCGCATCCTCCCAGTTGCCCGATCCTGAAGTCTTGAACTTTGCCCCGCTTCTTCTCTTCTTGTAGCTCATACCCCCAAATCAGCAAATCCTCAGTTCAGTCCTTTATAAAAGCAGGTTGACCCGCTCTCGCTCAGCCTGCTGCACTGGTCTCACTGCGCTCCCCGTTCCACACTTGCTCCTCCAAAGGCTGATCTTAGTACTGCGTTCAGGCAATCTGCCAAAACATTAAGAACCTATGGCAGCCTCTGTCTATGTCGAACCCTCCGTTTCCTTTACACTGTCTGTTTCATGGCCCACAGGTCCTAAACCATCTGTCCCTAGACTATTTCTCTGCCCTCCATCCCTTCTACTCTTCTTCGGGCTCCATCTACTGCAGCAGTGCCGACCGCTTCCTATCTCTACAACATACCCGCAAGCTCTTTCTTCCCTTCAGGTCTTTGCATGAGCCGTCCCCCTGGCATGTACTGCTCTTCCTCCAGATAGGTTCATGGCTCACTCCATCATCCACACCTCTGCTCAGGTGCCACCATCCCAGCTTAAACAACACATGTGCCCCACTTTCTAACTACTTCTATGCTTTCTGCGTAAAATTCTATTGTATCAGGCTTTGCCCTCACTTGAGTATCATCCTCACAGGGCTTGTCCCTGTGTGTCTTTCACATTCCTAAGGCCTAGAAGAATGCCTGGCATATAGTGGATGAAGAATTCTTTTTGTCAAATGAATGAATGGGCAGTTACTTTTACTAGTCAACTTTCTATCACTGTAACAAAATGCCTGAGACAACTGACTTTATAAGAGGACAGATTTATTTAGCTCACAGTTGCGGATGTTCAATGCCATGTCACTTGCATTGGGCTTAGTTCTGGTGAGAACTTCATGGAGAATGGCAGGTGGCTGAGTGTGTCAGGAGGAAGGATCATAGGAAAAGCTAGGAAGTAGAAAGAGTTGGGATCCAGAATTCTCACAGAATTTTGTTTCCCAACTTGCTGGTACCCAGAAGTCTCATGGAATCACTTTTGAGGGTCTACCCCAATGACATAAGGGCCTCCCATTGAGCTTCACCTCTTAGATGTTCATGCCATCTTCCAGTACCACCACCCTGGGGACCAAATTGCCAATGCATCAGCCTTTGGACGGACACAAACCATATCCAAACCATAGCACTATTAGGTTATGCAAAACTTCACACAGTTTACAAAGCAGTCACATAAACAGTATCTTAAGCCGTCTAACAATTTGTGGGACAGGCTTTGTTATCACCATTTTATAGAGAAGCAAACAGTCTGCTGAATATATTTTAAGTCTCTTGCTCAAGATCATGCAGCTATTGGATATAAGGATCAAGCCATGGTGTTTTGCCTCCAAGCCCAGCTTATTAATCACAATCAGAAAGTACTATTAACAACTTGTATCACTCTAGACACTTCACCGGTAGTATCTCATTTAACATTCACAGCAATGCTTTGAGGTAGGTGCTATTTTGCAAATGAGGAAGTTAGGACACAGCTAAGTAAGATGCCCAAGGTCACAGAGGTTATAAGTGGTAAGGTCAGAGTCTCAGTATGGGCACCCCGATTCCAGGAACTTAATCTACCACTGAGCCTCACCTCTGAAATGCCAACAAATGACCAGGCATCGAGTGTATTCTGCCATTATCTTATTTCATGCTTTCATTACATTTTGTGGTTCTTTCTCTTTAAGACCATCAGGTGTAAACAGGTGTATCCTAAAGTCAGTTTGCATTGTGTTGTTTTCTGCTTTTCATCCATCTGTGAGATGTGTGAGGTGTTTATTTCTGAATTAGGAGTCACATCGGATTTGGGCGGGGTTAGGGGACCTCCAGCTGTCGGCCTCTCTTCCCCCTTGGGCGGCTTTGTGCTCTCTGCAGCTACGTGCACCAGCCAGTGTCCCTCTGAGCACCGGATTGCACCTGCTCCCTCATCCTCCCACCACAAGCCTTGTTTCATACCTTCTCACTTCATTTCGTCACACAACCTCCATTGTGGCACACTCAATTTCTTTTCCAGTCCATTCCTTTTTTTTTTTTTTTCAAAAATAGGAATCTATTTGTTTGGACATGTTAGCACGCGAGGCAGAAATGTGGCAAAATTTTAAATGGTGAGAAATGTATCTTGGCTACCTGGGTTTCAGAAAGCAAACTGTGACTCCTCAACTCACTTGGTATTGAACTGTGCAAGTTAGATGAACCAAAAATGCTTCATTGACTTGTCCACCTGTCTGCTTGTCTCCAGTTCAATCCGGTATTTGTGAATGCCACCTATTTTGTGCTCTTCCTGGCTATTCAAATTACTAGCTTAAAGGTGTACATGAAGTTACATAAAGAATGCATGGATACCTTTGAAATCTCAAATCTTAAATCTCAGACAGAGATTTAAATCCCCCTCAGATCTTAAATAAGCAGACAGTCAAAAGTGGAAAGACAAATCAGGCCTGTTGATTGTTCTTGGTTCTTTGGAGCATAAAGGTTTATGGCGCTTATCTGAGAATAGGCTGGGAACTCGAGGGGCTCTACTGACACAGGTGTTCCCAATGCCTGCTACAAAGCAGCCATTCCATAGAGTAGGTGATTAATACAGTAGGTGCTTGATAAATATTTGTTGAATGTATAACACTGTCTTTTATTGTCTGTTCATGGACTTGTCTCAGTATACACACACGCTGCGCTCTTACAGGAAAATGTCTATTTCATTCAGCTCTGTGTCTAATACAGAACCATCCAAAACCAGATAATCTATAAGCGATCAAATTGAATTCACTTGTGTCACTTGTTTTATCAACCCCCACCTTGTCCACTTGGCTATTAATCCAGATGCCTAAAAGAGTCCCATTAATCAACTCAAGTAATTGAAAACCAGACACCTTGAAGTCGTTGACATGAAGTTCAAAATTAAACATTTACATTAACCCTGGTCATCTCATAAGTAGCCTCTGCAGCTAGCTCACTACTATCTCAGGGGGGAGAAAAAGCACAAGCTTAATGAATTTGGTTGGACATACCATGTAGCGGATGTCCAACATGCTGCCCTGAGCTTAAGTCACGAATATGATGGCTCTGTGTGGGATGGCAGAATATATTAGAAGTGTTTTATCGGTCACTGGGCAACTTGATAGATAGAGGGAAAACAATTCAGAAAAATACAGGAGCTGCCTCCAGTAGCAGCTCAGAAAGAGTCCTGGAAAAATACAGAAAATCTGCTTGCAATGATTCATTAAATTGGTCCTTTGTTTCATTAATTCGAATGTCAAGTGCAACCATACAATAAAGAATCGCCAAGGCCCGATAAGATTCTCCTCTGACTGCTGCTTTTCCTGCCCTAACAACTGGTACCATTCATGCCTAAAGCACAAATTGAATAAATAGCTTCAAGGCTGGCAATGTTGGGCAGTGTTTCCAATTTTGTGTTTTTCCTTGAAAGGCTGAATCACATGGGTTACTTACCCTCTCCTGAAAGCCTTGTGCTGATATTCATTGTCGGACCAATCATTTTAACTTTCTCAATACAAAGTAAGGAAGGATGCTTCATAAGTTAAAAATAGTTCCTGGTGTATCACCACTCCAGCAGTAGATTAGTGAAGATTAGAAGAGAATTGTAATGCCTTCTTTGGCCTTGAGAAAGCTCTTATTGTGCCCATGGTTCAGTTGTCCTGTTGATCATTTCCATTTTAATGTAATCTTAAGCATCACACCGCCACAGGTGAAGTGGTAATACATTAAGACAACTATTTTCACTCGCTGAGCGCTTACACAAGAAATATATATTTAGCTAAATTAGACACTTAACAAATGCCATTTGTAATTAAATGCATGGAAGAGAGTATGCTTAAAATAAGCTATTGATGTGTATTACCCAACACCTGAACAGTAATTATGCTTTTAATTTTTTTTTTTTTTTTGGTACCGGGGATCGAACTCGGGTCCTTGCGCCTGTGCAGCAGGTTGTGAAACCACTGAGCTAAATCACCGGCCCTATGCTTTTAATTTTAATTAAAGTTCTGAATGTGAAACTACATACCTTCGCTGCAGTAGCCCAACATAAGGAAAGCACTGAAGACTTTAGAGTGCTTAGGAAAAGTTCTATCTCTAGTAGCTAGAAATTATTGATGGAAATCAGGAAGAATCTATTAAGTCCAGTTAGTCACGCATGCTGTGACGTGCTGAATATTTTCAAAAATGTTAAAATCCTTTAGATGAACACTAAGAACCTCAAAGGTCAAGTAAAATACAAATTGTAATCTCTGAAGTAAATAGCAAATGAAATAATTTAAATGAAATATTCTGATCTAAAGACTGCATGAAAATAACTGAATTTGAAAAAGTAAATTAAGGGGAAGAGAAAAATAGAAAGTTCCAACTGCAATGATGTAATTTTTTAGGAAGAATAATTTTATGATAGACTTCTCCAGACTGTGAACATAAATGCAAAATCCCTAAGTGGGTTTACTGACGTTTCAGAGATTGCCCTGTTTTTATCAAAAATCACAAAACAGATTATCAAATGGCCATCGCAGGCAGGATTCAGTTGGGTTCTCCTTCCTTTCTGCATGATGACTTCATAAAAGATTTTCAAAAGCCCTCGAACCCAGAAGTGGGTCCACTGGCAAGGTTAACTCTCCCACCCCAGAAATTTCACTGGTGAACGCGCGTTCATCTGGGGGCGGGGAGGGGGAGGAAGAGGTCTTTAGGACCCAGCGGGCGGCGGCAGGCGGCAGTTGTGTAGCTCGGTGAGACTACGAGGGTCCGGTTCAGTTTTAATTCGGTGTCTAATCTCTGCTACGGCGGCGCTTCCCGGGTCCCGCGGCTCCAGCCGCCGGGCGACAGTCGGAGCCACCGCTGCCCCCTCACCCACCATGGAAACCCTCCAAGGAAAAGTGGCTCCGGACGCGAGTGCCTGAGATTCCGCACGGAAGAGGTGCCCAAAATGAAGACCCTGGTGGTGAGCCTGTTGGTGCGACTCGGCCGGGCAGCGCGGGGTCCCCGGGCTCAGCGGCGCCGGGGGTGCCTCACCCTGAGCCGCGAGGTCGCCTGCTGCAGAGGGACAACTTTCCACCTGCTCCGCTCCCCTCCCGATCCCCGGGCTCTGCCTGGCTTGGAATGTGGATGGCGTTCGGGTTGCCTTGGCTCTTGGATCTCCGGCGAGGGTCCGAGGGGCCGGTGGAGAGGTGGGGGAGTGGGGAGACTGCCCCGGGGTCGGGGGTGCCCCGAGCAACAGCCTGGCTGAGTGAGAGGGGCGGAGTGGGGGGACCTGTGCAGACTTTCTGGGTTTCCTCGTCGGATGACAAACTTGTGGGGATCCCCAGGGCAGCGTCTCGGGGGCCCAGCAAGGAGGGCGCGCTGGGGAACCGCGTCCGGCTGCTGGGCCGGGCACAGCCCCTCCCCAGAGAGCGCGCCCAGCCCTGCCCTCGGCGTGGCGCGCTCGCCCGCTCGCCCGCCCTCCTGCCCTGGGCACCGCGCGCCACCTGCCCTCTACCGGGCGGCGCGGGCGGCGGCCGAGGGCGACGCGGCTCGGATCCTCTCCCGCCGGCCGCGCGGGGGCCGCGCTGGGGCCCAGGCCACCCTCGCCGGGGACCTGAGCGCCGCGCCGGTGTCCCGCGCCCGACTCAGCCGCTCTCCCGTGCTCTCCCGCCCGCAGCGCCACGGCCTGGCAGTGTGTCTCGCGCTCACCACCATGTGCACCAGCTTGTTGCTCGTGTACAGCAGCCTCGGCGGCCAGAAGGAGCGGCCCCCGGCCCCAGCGACCGGCAGCGCGCAGCCCGCGGCTGACAGCAGCCCCCACCCGCGCCTCGCAGCCCCCGCCGCCCCGCGGCCGCTGGACGGGTACCTCGGCGTGGCCGACCACCAGGTGACAATCCGGGACCGCGCACCTGAGCCTTCCCCTTCCCCGGGCCGGGAGGCGCTTCAGTAGGTGCCGCGCGCGCTGGAAGGGGGAGTGGACCCTCCGGGGTCGGGGACGGGGATGGCGGAGGGCTGGAATTCCTCCTGGGAAGGGACCCTATCTGGCCAGAGGTGCGAAGTTTTTAGGGACTAGGGGGGAGGTGAGTGGACCCCCCAGAGCCCAGTTCCCTAATAGCCACCGGCCCTGAAGCTGGAATCCTCAGCCCCAGAATTGCAGCCTAAGGAGGTGCAGGTCCGGTGGCTGAAGCCTTGGGTTTGGCAGCAGAGTGGCGCCCTGGAGGCAGGAAAGCCCAGGTGGCGCGGGCCCGGCGCCTGCGGTTCTCCGACCCCGAGTGGGAGGGGGTGACGCGGCCCTGCGCCCCCCGCAGGTTCGTCCGCCTCCAGGCTCTGCCTAGTGCCCGGGGCTGCATTCCCTGGGCCCCGGGGAGCGGAAGGCTGGAGGCGCAAACTGGGCTTCCATTGGCTTGAAAGGCTGTTTTCCTCTGCCTTCCGGGAACCTACTGTTCGTTCGGCTTGGCTAATAATTAATAAGTTGAATTTTTAAAAATTGAGCCTTCTCTCCCTGGAATAATGAATCTCTAGTTTTAGTGTATGAAGCCTCTGGGAGAATCCTAATCAGGTTTCCTGATTCTAAAGATATCTTAATACAGTTTAAATGTAGCCCTCATTTGAAGCTGCTAATACACTTTTATTAAAACACACTTCCACTCCGTAGCTGTTCTATGAAGCTAGAGGATTTCTTGAGCTCCCCCAATTCTTTTACTTTTTATTTTACTAAATTTTACGGCTGTGGATCAAAGCAATATTTTGCAGATTCTCCTTGTGTGTGAAAAGATCATTCTTAGAATGCACGAAAAAGACAAACTTTTTAAAAAGTGGCAATCAAAATATTGCCACCCATTATGCAATGCCTAATGCTAGGGTTTGGGATGTACAAAAGAAATGAAGGCAGAACCCAGCCTTTAGAGATCTCTGAGTGCCTGGGGCGTGATACCATGAAATGGGTATAGATAGATAAACTGGTAGATAGAATGGATAGTAAATGCTACTTATAAACAGTTCAAGTGCAGAGAGGAGAAGGAAGACGCCCTGTGCTGTGAGGAAAGTCCCCTTGAAAAGATGGAACTTGTATTGGGAAGGTTTCAGGGAAACGGAAAGGAGGGGGCGACTGGATCAGGGTGCAGTCTTGATGATGGGTGGGTAGACTCTTACAATGCTAAAACAGAGGCCCTAGAATTTACAATTACACCTTCAGTTTTCTTTCTTGGTTGTTGATTGACTGACTGCACTGGATCTTCATGTCCAAGGAGCTCCTGAGGGCTGAAGTTCTAGGAAAGTATAGAAATGTGGCTATGGATGGATGTAGTGTTTATGCATAACTGGTGTCTTATGAATATACTGAACTCGTGAATTTCCATATGGTTGTTGTTTAGTGGAAATGGCTAACACTTGGGAAGCTATGATTAATAGGAGTGTCAAAAGATCAGTTCACTGAAAGCTCCAATCTGCTTTTGGGAAGATGCTCTTAATACTTTTCTTCATGCATTCTACTGTTGGACAGACACCAGCTAAGAGTATTGATAGTTAAAGACAAGCCATGATGACCTCGTGTTCATTTTCAAAAAAAATGTTTATTCACACAGATATGTTTGATTCCATTTTCAATGTATTAGTGCCTTGAATAATTAAAATAACAAAACAGCCCTTCTCTATATTGGAGGACAGGTTGAAACTTTACATGAAAAAATGAAATTATTTGCAATAAAAGGGTTTTATAAACTATGAAGTACTATGCAAATGATATTGTATGAAAGTCCTTGGAATTCTTGTTAGAGGATCTTTTTGCAGATAATTATCGGTATCATATCAACATCTCACAAAGTTTCAATGAAGCTTACCCCATCCCAAACCAGAGAGCAAACACAGATCTTAATATTTGTACTTTCTCTTCAGGCAGCACCCAATAATCCTGCAGAACTAAACTTCTGTAAACTTCTGATCAAAATGCATTCTGAACCTCTTTACCGCTACTGTTTAGCTGGCTGGAAGCTGGGCAGAGTCCATTTCCGATGCCCAACAAAAGGTGCATGTGTGAAACATTTATGTCCTCTCCAAAAGCTGCTAATTAGGTTTTGTTTGAGATCTTCCTGTACAGTCTTGCTTAGACAGAGGTAGAAATCATTTATTAAAATGTTGCTAGGAATTTTTCCCCAAAATTAAAACAAAGAAGATTAAGAAATGAAAGCTTTTCTATTCTTACTATATTGCCAGATGATACTCATAAGAAGCCTGAAAACAATTATAGGGTATGCACAATGTGATGGCGAGAGAGCCATATGCTGCTGCCTATTGAATCCGAATTCCAACAGACTTTTTATTTGCCATTGATTTAAAGAATCTGGAGAGAGTTACGGATACTATTTAGGAAACTGTTCGTATCTATCTCCACGTATCTCCATCGCTGGAGGTCTCAAAGACTGATAAATATGCACTGTTTATGTTCAGTTACAGGATGGCATTAACATTGTAACTCCAAGATTAAATTCAACAGGTGGTCCTAATCCCCAGCACCTGAATTTCACAAATTGCAGCCTGTGTGTGATGGTGGTCTTGTCTCCTATGACTGCAGACTAAATTACTGTTGAGATTAAATCGCTGTGTTTGTTGAAAGATACGCTGTAAGTCAAGCCAGTGATAAGCAGTATTCATTGGAGCTTAAAATATCCCTTTCCATGGTCATATTCCCTACTTCTGCTTTCACTATGGATGTGAGCTACAGTTGTGATTCCAATGGGATAAAGGCATTTCGTTTTCTGGTAGATTCCCAAGCCCTCTTCCCAGATCTTTGCCCACAAATGACCCACCAACTCATTCCCATCTTGGTACTTACCTGTGCCTGCAGCTGCTGTATCTGTATTTTGCCCTCAGTCACCTGGTCCCCATTTTCAGAAGCCATTGCTTTCTGATCAGATTGGCCAGACACAAGTGAAGAAACCAATTTTCGTGGCTGTGGGAAACTTTTGCATTTAGAACTGTAGCTTAATGTGTGACCCAGCTACACACACACACGCACGCACACACGCACTGAATCAAGTGACTCTCACGGGAAGCGACATGTCTTGCAACAGAGTGGAAGGGGTCTGGATCTGCTGTGTGTAGATAAAGTTGTTCGCCACCTGGTGGGCCCTGTGAAGTGAAACCCTGAGCAGATTCCCGTTTCCAGTGGGCAGACAGACCCTTATCACCAAAGGCCCACTGTCCCCGGGCTACCCTCACCTGGGATGGCTTAGGAACAGACAGTGAATGATGGCTGAGCAGCTGTCTCCTCACTTCAGAAGTAGCCCCTGGGGATGGATTTTACCCAACCAATGACATGCTTGTCCTTGGTTCCTTCCTTCCTCAGGCACTCAGTTATTCAGACGAATCAAAGCTGTTTGCGGTAATAGTACTATTACTATTAATATATAGATGTCCAGCTGAAATCAAGCAAGTCAATGCAAGAACTAAAAAATAATCTAAAGACAAAATAAAGGAAGATGCTGTGTAACTTACTTTGAAACGGTATCCATCTTTTAGAAAAGGATATAAACTCTGACAAACAAGTTTCTGCCATACTGCTTGTGATACATTTGAGTAATCCAGTGAATGATAAGTCATTTGGGTCTCAAGGAAATCCAAAGAGAACTCATTCTCAGTGCTCAGGTGCTATAAAATATAATCTGCCAGTGGCGATGAAACCCTGTTACACAAAGTGGCAAGCAAAAGGAATCATGCAATAAGCTACCTTATTGTGGATAAGGATTTGCAATAATATGGTCACTTCTAACAGAAGTGTCTGTTTAATATCTTCACTTTCCTTAATTCTGTGATAGCTAGGAGCATTTCTTCTGGGGAATAACCCTAATAAACCTCCACCCTCCTGTTCCTGGTGGGTGAATTTGATCCTCTCAAGTTACAGACATCCTAGCTTGCTTTCTTGGTTCTTTCTTACCTCAGGACCTTTGCACTTGCTGCTCTCTTTTCCTGGAAACCTCTTCCTCAAGGTCTTTTGCACGGTTAGTTCATTGTGGTCGTTCAGTCCTTAGATACTATGTCAGTTTATGGACCAATTCTTTAGTTCCCTCCTCAACAGTCATTCTCTATCTTATTCACTTGGTTTGCTTTTCCTTGTAGCGCACAACAATATCTGAAACAATCTTTTTGAGTTTATTTGTCTTTTGTCTGCCTTCCCTAACTAGAATCTAAATGCTATGGCAGTGAAGTCTGTACTGCTGACTAGTTTGTTTCTAGGACCTAGAATAGTACCTGACATTTAGTGGGCACACAACAAATATTTATTGAAAGAAAGAAGAATGTGAGGTTGGAGAGAAGTATAGAGCTACTTTACCTTGTGTCAAGTTCTTTCTCCCCAAAATATTTCAGTTCAGTCCCAAGACCCTATTATGTCTTGCCTTTCCTAAAATTGTTTTGCAAAAGAAGAGCAACAATAATAATAGTGGGGAGAAGGAGGAGGAGATGGGTCAGAATATTAGCATCTTTGGGAATGAAACACAGAATCTGCATCTCAATAAGATTCCCTTGACTCTTACACACATTAAAGTTTGAGAATCACTGAACATTTTTAGTGTTCACAATCAATAGTTCTATAGCTAATGCACTTTGAAGTATTTGGAGTAAATGTAGCCCTTAGTAAATACTCACTGAAGGCCTAACAATTTCAAAATCAGGCATTCTGGAGAAAGAACACAGTCCCTATCGTTAAAGAAACTTTGATCTAATTAGGGAGAAAAGACAAGGAAGGAAAGTTAAATAATAAACCAAGTGCTGAATAATAATAAGAGGCCAGGAAACAATAAATCAAGGCACCGGCACTAAAAAGGAGGCAATTTCTGTGATCTTTCTTCAACTATGAAGTGAGTTAAATACTATTATTACTTTAGAAATTTATAAAGCTTTCAAACTAGCATTCCATTAATTTGTTTAGCTCCGTGTGTGTGAGATAGCCAATTAATAATTAGTATCAGCTGGGATATGAAAATGGATTGATTTTTATTTCAAAACATTAAGTTCTTCTGTGATAGGATCTCGTGGACTCTTATAGGGGACTAACCTGGTTTAATTGTCTCTGTAACATACGATAACCTTCATGTCCAAGCTAAACCTCACAGTTTGCGCTGTGATGAATGTGAATGTGTTTGTCACTACCCAGAATATTTGCAATCAGATCTGTCCCAAAAACATGATACCTGTTCAGAGGTGATTTTTCCCTAACCTCTAGGGCCAAGTGGCAGTCCAGTACAATGTGTGTCCTGCACATTCTGGGAGAAAGGGACATTAAAGATAAACACTTCATCAATCAATAAGTATTCTTATTATATACTCTTTGAGGGACTGGGTAGGATGTTAGGTCATAGAAAGGTAAAGAATAAGTATCTCTTAATATTATTACCCTACTTTGAATTTGGTCTAAGGGAAGAATTCTCTTGGGAATCAATGAATTTATGATCAAATAATTGCTAAAATTGGGGAAGGGTCACTTATGAGACACACATTCTTTCAGTCTTAAATGCTTGTTCTAAGCCTGGGACAAATAAATATTTTTATTGCATGCTGTATTCAATATGATTTCCCAAATAAAAATCACAGGGTTGCATGTTCTCAGCTTAGACAGCCAGTCCACAGGGAAGCCTTCCCTGACGTGTACCCCAGGTTAGATCTGAGCTGTACGTTTTGTCTCATAGCTGTAATCCCATGATAATACTTATCTGGCTTATTGTTATTTCTTGTCTGAAATAGTCTGCCTCCTCTGTTAGACAGCCAGCTTTCAGAGGCTGGGGATTTTTCTCACTCTTTTTTTTTTTTTCATTGTATTCCTAGGCTTTACCATAATGCCCAAGTCTTCAATAAATATTTGCCAAACGAATCAGTATTATCTATGTAAGGATTTTAAATTTCTTCTAAAATAAGCCCACCTCAAGAATTTCTGACCATGTGGAGTTACTGAAAAGGAATAGCTAAGCATCATAAATATCAATTTCTCCTGCCACAATTTGTAGTTCTATAACTAATTCATTTCTACCTTCTTGCTCTAATCAGATCTCTTAAAACATGCTCAGAATTTTTGAGCTACATGAAAAACTTAAAAATCATCAAAAGGAATTCATAAGTGGTCATATGATTTGCCCGAGGTCACTGGTTAGTGGCAGATGTGGGAATAAAATATGAGTCTCTGAAGTGAACATCACTAAGCATATGGAAAATTCAGTGCCAGTATCTTCTAAGAAGTGACTTAACATTATTTGGACAGAATTTATTAAAATGAAGAGCTTAGGCCTCCCCAGTTATTGGAAAGAAAGAAATATTTAAACATCTTATTATTCTGAAATGAATATGAGAATATGCTAGATAGAGACTTACACCAACAACTAACTTTGCAACACTCCTCGAAAGAGCATAAAATGCATGGGACTAATGTAATTGGAACAATCTGCAAATCAGAGTAGGTTTTGCCTTTAAAAAGTCCACTAAGCCAAAGGGAGTGTCATGTTTCATTATTTCAGAAAATGTCATGACCAGACCACTCATTTAGCTGATTTACCTTCTCCACGGTAGGGAAGAAAACATCACCAGGAAGCTCCATCAACCAAGAGTTGGAAGAGCTGCCATTCTGCAAATATCATTGATTTCCCCTCAGTTCTGAGATGGGATATTTATTCAGAAGTACTTCTGCCAGAGAAGAAACCATTTTACCTATGGTAGAGAATAATACCTTGAGAGTTGTAGGTCGGGATGAAATGGAAACACTATATTTTTTTTTTCATGGTTTATTAAGGAGGTGTCTGCAAAGTTCCTGGGAATTCACAGCATCTCAGACTACTCTGCATTCGAAGTACACTTAACCAATTGTCTTATAAGGAAGCATTCTGGAAATTAATTGCACATATGGAACATCTCCACTGAACTTCAAACACTGCTGCACTTGTACTTACAGATCTGTTTATCCTCCTTGCGTGCTTCCGGTGGCTTCCTGTGGGCTAGAGGATGGGGCTCAGATTCCTTAGGACGGCTCAGCAGGGTCTGGCTGGACTGCTGCTCCACCTCACCGCGCACAGCTCTCCGCAGCCCAGGTTCCAGCATCCTGGGAACACAGCTTTCTGTCTCACACATACCTACGTTTCTTTGGCAAGAACTAATTCCTTGAAACCCAGCTCAAGTATCTCCCTTCTGAAGTTTTTACAATTTCGATCTCCATGTAGAGTAGATTTGACATTCTCTTAGGCCACTCACACATCAGTCAGTCAATCACATTGGCTGAGTACCCTCCTACTATGTGTTAGACACAGGCCAGGGGGCGTGAGACAAAAGATTTAATCCCTGCTTGTGAAAAACCAATGAGGAAATAGATACAGTCATGTGTCACTTAACCATGAGGACACCTTCTGAGGAATGCATAGACCACTTTGTCACCACATAAACATAGTGTGTACTGAAACCTACATAACTACAACATCACTTGGTGATGAAATCTAATGAGACCACCATCATATATGTGGTCTGTTGTTGACCAAACTTCCATTATGCTGCACATGCTTGTACTATAATTACTATACCTTGATAAGTGCTAAACTATTCATTGTATCCTGTACACACCTCTTGCAGTTATTTGTCCTCATGTTGACTCCGTGAGTAGACTGCCTTCCTGAGGCCAAAACATGACTTGGCCATCTTGGTATCTCCAGAGCCTAGAACTGTTTTTCATGTGTGCAGTTCTCAGTGAACTTTGTTGAATGTTGGGTAGGCAGAGTCCCGTTGTGATTATGTATAATATGAAGAAAGTTGAGCAAATCTGGCTAGTAGATTCATTAATCATAAGAAAGGATAGGAATGATAAATGAGGGCAAAAGGACTTCACATATGCAATATGCCGATCTTTAATTTATGTTTCCCCTTTGAATACAGAGCAGCATTTGATGACCCTTCCAGAATGCTAGACCAGATGTTGAGATGCAGTAATGCCCATATTTCAGAACAGGGCAGTATCACACGAGACAGGCAGACATGCCCACACTTTTTCCTTGCCAAATTACATAACTTCTAGTTTGAAGAGGAAGTTAAATGATATTTATTCATTCCTTCATTTGTTAAATAATATTGTATTCCTACCGTGTATCTAATGTGTTAGTCTGCTTTTCATGGCTGGGACAAAATACTCCAATACAAAATTTAAATATGAAAAGTTTATTTTAGTTCACAGCTTCAGAGGTTTCAGTCCATGGTCTGTTGGTTCCAGGGGAGAAGCATCATGGTAAGAGGGCATGTCAGAAGAATGAATGGTTCTTACCTCATGGCGACCAAGGATCAGACAGAGGGAGAAAGAGAGAAAGGAAAGGGGCAGGGATGATGATTTACCCTCCCAGGTTACACCCACAGTGGCCCAACTTCTCCAGTGTGGTCCCACTGCCTAGTGGCACATTCAGCTAAGAACCCATCAGTGATTAATCCATTGATGAAGTTAGTGCCACAATGATCTAATCACCTTTTCAAAGTTCCTGCCTCGGAGCACATGAGCCTTTTGTGGGACATTTTAGGTCAAACAGTAACGCCCAGCTTTATGTCCCGCAGTCCACTGAAAGATGAAGAAGGTGCGGTCCCTGACTATGTGAAACTTACATGTATTGGAAGAGACAGAGAAACAAACATAAAAGTATAGTGCAGTGTAGATCAGAGTATTTACATGCTATGGAGATTGGATTTTGTCCTGAAAGCTTTCAGAAAGCTTTGAAAGAGTAAATTGGAAGAGAAACTCCATTAGGTGGGTGTTTGAGTAGATCACCTTGGCTTTAGCATGGCCTGGCTTGGAGTAGTCACAGATTATAGGGAAGTGGACCAGTTAGTGGACCCTTGCTGTGGTCCAGGTAGTGGTGCTGGCGGCCAGAGGTTGAGGGTAAGAGCTCTGCCTCCTCAGGTTTCTGGGATGACTGCCCCACTGTGTCTGTGCAAACAGCTGGAATGCAGCTTCTCCAACAGCAGAAGGTTTGTGGTTCAAGATTGCTCTCGATACTTGGTAAAAAAGAGTGTGAGAATGGTCCCAGATGGCACTTCAACTTTGTCTAATTTCAAACCTTGCTGTGCATCATAATACCATTTCCTAACTTGAGCAAAACAGGAAACGGTGTTATGGTTAGGACTGAAGCAGGCTGTTCGTGGAGAGGTCGTAATGCATGGTGGTAACAACAGGAATTAAACCCTCCACCTGCGACAGAGCCAGTAGGATGTGGAATAAATGTGCTGGCAGGGACTTTATTATGTAACAGTTCTACAGTGGGGCGGGCAGATCTTATTCTAGACAAATCTTGTCAAGGGAGACTTTGTTGCACAATAAATCTCACCAGGTATAGATCTATTGGAATTTGGGGTAGAAAGTGGTTTCCTCTCCATTTCCCACATAGCTATAGAGAGAGCAATTACCATTCTTTTAAATCACTTAAGTTTGCTAACAACTTTTAAGGAAAGTAAAGTTTCCCTTCTACTTGCATCAGAAGGAAATTGGCCATAAAGTAATATACAATTTGTCAAGAGTGAGTCTGGTTCCTAATTCACTAGAAAGTATTTGATTGGGAACAAAAATGTACACTGTACATCTAAATGAACTTCAGGTTTATGGGACCGATATTTGGAGTTATTGACAGTGTCACACCTGCCAGGCTGCCGCTGAGGATGTATCCAGGATGTCTCACATTACCCGAAGTAGCATCTGCTTCCACTCTACTGAAAAATCATAAAGCTCATGCGCTTCATGTTTATTCCGCTTGTATAAGTTTTGAATGATGAAAGTCCAGAAAGTGAGTGCTCATTGCTTATGTTCCAGAACACAGAGGTGGGGAAAGGGTCAGGAAGAACTGTGTGGTCCCCACTTCCAGTGCTCCAGCCACTCAGGGGGCAGCTTTGCACTGCTGTCCTGAGGAATCCTGCTCATTGCTCTCATGAACAACTGTGTGTGCTTTGGAGCTGGAGATGCAGTGGGGTTTTAATCCCAACACTTGGAAATAAATGTCAGAGAAAGAGACAGTGAAGAACAAGGTATCCTGACAGAGTGTGCTTACAGTAGTGAAGGGAGTTTTTAGTCTATTGTATGCTGCTATTACAGAATTACAAATTTGTTAAGGACAGAAATTTGTTTCTGATTGTTCTCGAGGCTGCAAATCCAAGATCAACCCACTGATACTTGATGACTGGCGAGGACTGCATCCTGGAAATAGGGGAAAGTTTCCTAACAGGACTGAAGGTGAAGGCAGAACTCCCTCTGTCTGGCTCCTTCATGAGGGGCTCTAATCCCATTCATGAGGGAGGAGCCCTCCTACCCACCTCTTAATACTATCACACCAGCAACAGCCAAATGTTGGATGAGACACATCCAAATCACAGCAGGTAAAGATGATGTAATTAGACCTAGAACTGAGAATAAGAACCAGAATGAAAACTAATGGAATCACACAGACATGAAATGTTGACTGGGTTCCAGAAAGGCAACTGAGGCTGGCTTGTCAGGAGCTCTGCATTGACCATGAGAGGTCACAGTTACTTGATATCATTACATTTGAATATGTTTGGTTTCCAGTTAATAACAGAATCACCATGGACAAAAGAATCAGTCAAAAATAAGTTCCTCCCATCAGGACCCAAGACAACAGGGGCAGAGCAGCAACTAGGTCTTTTCTGGGAATGGGCACTGTAGTACTGCTCCATGAAGGGCAGACTCGGGCCTCTAGAGAGATGTGAATCTCCACATGGACTGCTCTGCTGTTCTTAATCGGCCCACAGAGCAGCCAAACCTTTGGAAGGTTTGAAGAGCGGAATGGGGCCAGATGTTCCTTTATGTATCTTCTGGGGTTCTGTGCCACTCTGTGATCACCAGACTTCCTCAGTTTTCCACCTGAACACCACTGGTAGGCCATCTTACAGAGCACAAGATGCCTGTTTGGGAAAATCTTCCTCTGCCTTGTTCTCACTACACATATCAAAAAGGAAATAAGGACCAAGAGAGCCAGAGTGCTGGTTTTGAAAAGTGAACGTTACCATATTGTTTGTAATTGTAACCCCATATGTACTCATTGACTTCTCCGAATGACTAAAAAGTAAAGAGGGAAAAGTAAAAATTAGTCATAACTCTACCACCAGAACAATTGCTGTTGACATATATTTCCTTACAGAGGTTTTCATGTAGATCAAGATATACACCCAAAATAAAGAGAAGTCTACTATTGTACCAACTGTATTTCTTAGTCTAAAAATTTCTGAAATTTTAAGAAAATAGAAGAGGGAAAATATTCCCATAATCTTAACAGTTTGGTATATGTATAATTTTGGTTTGTTTTTGCCAGTTTTTTCACACAGAATTCTTTTTTAAACCTTAATGTGAGTATATTATGCATGTTTTTTTAAAGTACATATGATTTTTGTCTGTATTTCCATTTTGGTGATATGAAAATAGCCATTAAATTTTCCTTCCCCAGGGGCCGGGGATTTAGCTCAGTGGTTTCGCCGCCTGCTGCGCAAGCGCAATGACCCGAATTTGATCCCCAGTACCAAAAAAAAAAGTTTTCCTTCCCCAAACACTAGTTTGCTTTGTACATTTTTTCCACTTCATACTTATCTGTCTTTCTGAGTTTTGTGCATATCCCCAGCCCCTAATATTTGCAGTCTACTCAGTAGTACGAATGGAAGCCCATGTACTTTATATCTGTTTTACTCAATAATTATGTCATTTAGGGAAGATTTTCAAATTTTAAAGGTTTTAGTTGATGTATTCAGTTTTGGATTTGATCAAAATAATTCTCTTGCTTGTTTATTTTTTGATCAGTAATTACATTTTCATTAAATAAGAATGTGTCATATGCTGCTTGAGAATTTTTGTGGGTGTCACTTGACAGAGGTCTGCCAGGTTTCATTATTTCTAGTATTGTTGTTGTTTATTTTTCTTTTGTTAATTCCCCCTTATTTCCAGTGTTTAAAGATGTAAGCAGATTGTCTATTTGTCCTTTTTTCCCAAAAATTTCCCCTAAGATTTCTTTTCATAAGTTCTGTTTTACCACGATCTCATTCTATTGTACTGATTCTATTCTCCCTTCTTGATAGATATGGAAACAGTGACCAGATTTTTAGCAGTGGCAGAACCTACAAACTGCAGCAGGAGATGTAGGGTCAGGAATGTGGAGAGCACTTTTTCTGAGTGTGATCAATATTGAACACAACAGTGGAGGTTTCTGATTGTGGTTGGTGCTGGGACAGAATGACAGAAGTCTCTCTCATGGTCTTTAATAAAATTCATGTCTTTGTGATATGCTATGCCACAGAAAGTGCTTCCCAGACATTAATGTAGAATTCATGACGATGCAGATTCTCAGCCTTTTGGGTAACAGATTACAGGTGCGCATCCTGCATGCATCACCATGCCCAGCTCACTTTCCATTTTTCAGCCTACTTTGCCTCTTTCCTTTGTCTCTGCCCACCACTCCCCCATTCTTTTCCATTTTTTTAAACCTATACTGGTTTAGAAATTAAGAGTCTGATTTCTCTTGTTTTAATATCATTCTAGAGATTTGAACATTCATACTTATCAAAGTCTTAATATAGTTCAAATTTATTTTTAAAATCACAAATAAAATTCTGTTTTCCTATTATGAACAATACAGTGTTTCAAAATGTTTTTGTATGTTGTGGAATTACTAAATCAAGCTAATTAACATATGTATCATCTCACATACTTATCTATATAGATTTATCTGGATATTACATATTTCCTTGGTATGGTTTTAGTTTAAACATTTTTATTTTGTTTAGATTGGTTATTTTCTGAGTATTTTGAAGTCATTATTCCTGTTGTTTTCTTTCTATTATTATTGATACTGAATTTTCTGTTAGACTAACTAGCATAACGTTTTTGGTATACCAAACCATTTTCTCTCCTAAGTACATTATCTCTCCCTTACTCTGTTCCTCATAATCTTCTATTTGTCTCTCTGTGCTCATTCTGGTCAGTTTCTTCTGCTATTTCCTCCATTTCACTAATTTTATATCCAACTATCTAATCTACTATTTATCTCTTCCATCAATCATTTTTCCTGTGCATTTTATTTTAATAATTATATTTATCATTTTTAGATTTTTTTCAAATTGCTCTGATCCTTTTCATGTCGTCCTTTTACATACATTTCATTTCTGTATCTGGTAACTTCATTATCTTAAATCTTTGCAGGCTTGAATATGCTTTTTATTTCTGTGCTGATTTTATTCAAAGGAACTTATTTCTCCCACGTGTTTTATTTGTGTAGGTATGTATGCTTATAGGGATTCTACGCTCCTCTGGACTATGTCTTGGGGAATTCTTAGTGACCTGAAATTTACTCCTCCAAAGAGATGGCATTCATTCCTCCCACTGCCTCATTCCTGCTCCTACCTCATTCCTAAACCCTTCCAACCTAAAATGAGCCCAGATCTTCTGCACACACATCACTAGTGTGACTGTAACCCATGAAGCTGCATGGTTTTTATGAATTTTCAATTTTTATGTGGATAGGAAAGCATTTTCCCTTCTTCAGAGAAGAAGACAACAGTTTTTCTTTTACTTGCTTTGTACTGGCTGGATTTTTCTTTTTCTAGTTTGCTTTTGCCTTGGTTATGGATTTTGTGGCCTTCCAGCTCTCTGCTTGTTGTTTAGGCCTGAGACTGCCCCCTCTTAGTCCATTGGCTTTTGAAACACAAGGTCCTAAGGTAAAGGATCAGCAGTTACTCGTAGGTCAGCAGTTGTCTTCAGTACCTGTGATTCTGCTAGATTTATACTCCAAGGTTATTTTTGGTACTAGGGATCTTCCTTAATTGTCAGCTTACATAATAAAATATCTAAACACTTTCTTTTACATTTTTAGGAATTCTGTAATGTGAGTGCTTATCAATGGTAGATTTTAAAATATTGTTTTTAAACTGATAAATGATTTTATGGTTAACTTGAAAATATAGAAAAGTAGAAGAATAAAGTAAAAATCTTTAGGAACTTTTATAAGCTAGAGAGAGTCCAACTATTGTAAAAATCATGAAATGTTTTCTTAAGGTCATTTTCCTATGTACATTTTTGTACAGATGAGATCACACCATGTAATATAATATATAATACATGTACACATGCACATATATCCACTTAATCATCATTAAAATATAGTCACAAGTGAGAAGATGGAGAATTTATAGGCAGATTGGCAGCAAATAATAGCAAATCTTTCCAAATGAAAATTTCAATTCTCAGGTCAACCAATATAAATTTTTAAATGTAATAATTAATTGTGTTTATTTTTAATAATGAAACTGCCCATTATTCAGACCTCTAAGTACTATTTTTTGTGTGGAATGCGTGCTTTTATTTTTCTTGGGTATATACCAAGTGGTACAATTGCCAGTCAATCATATGGTAACAGTTCTTTAGTCTTTGAGGAACTGCCCAATGGTTTTCCAAAGAGGCTGTACCATTTACAGTCCCACCAGGTATTATGTTAAAATTTATCTACATCTTTGCCAACACATTATCATGTCTTTCTTTTAACCATACTAGTGTCTAGTTGTGGCTTTGATTTACATTCCTCTAATGAATACTGATATTGAGTGTCTTTTCATGTGCTTATTGCCACCTGCTACTTACATATCTTTTCTGGAGAAATGTCTATTCAGATCCTTAACTCGTTTTAATTGGATTATTGGTATTTTTATTGTTGAGTTGTAAGTGTTCTGTTTATATTCTGGATACAAGACCCTATGATTTGCAAATTATTTTCTCTTATTCTGTGAATTGACTTTTCATTGTTTTGATAGTGTCTTTTGAAGCAGTAAAGTTTTTCTTTAATTTTCATGATTCTAATTTATCTATTGTGTTTTTCACTTGTGTATATCTTTAAAAACTATCACTTAGTCAAAGGTTGTGACTACATTTTCTTCTAAGGGTTTTATAGTTTTAGCTCCAACATTTAGGGTTATGGTCCAGTTTGGATAAATTGTGTAGAGAATATGACACCGAGATTCAACTTTTATCTTTCACATGTGGATATCTGGTTGTCCTAGCCTCATTGTTAAAAAAATTGTTCTCTCTCCTCTTTAGTTGTCTTTGAATTGGTGTAAAAAAGAAAGAGAGAGAGTGAGAGAGAGAGAGAGAGAGAGAGGTCCAAATTTAAGGTGGGTGTGGACAATGCTTATCACTAGTCATAGAAAAGAAAACCCACCTGTGATGTCCAAAGATCCTGTAATGATACCTGTGCAGCTGCAAATTTGTTTTATTTATACAGACTAAGAATAAGTCTACTTTTTACCTATTGAGTAAGTAGTTAAAAATTGTAAAATATCTTGTCTCTGAGAGCTCGCATTTGTGAGAAGCTTGATTTCACAACTTGTACATGACAGTTTCAAATAAAAGCACTCCCCTGAGAGTGTTACTAGGGACAGAGAAAAAGACTACCACTTTCGCTTCTGCTGTTGTTATTTAGGCCTTGTTTTTTGATGTCGTTGTTTCAAAAGATTGCATTTTGCAATGAGCAGCAACACCTCAGGATAGATCTTAAATAGAGAGAACCGTGTTTAAGATTTTTTTCCCCTTTAGTCACACTGCTTTTCCATTTACTCTGGATGGCATTCACCATTACTTGTAAACAATGAAGATAAATGTAGCTTCTGATACCATCTTTATGAATAGTCTATATATATATATATATATATATATATATGAATAAGAACAGAGCTAGAGTATTGCCTCAAACTTCTCATTCAACTCTAGGAACATCTAAATGTATTTCAAATATCTTACCTAAATTAATCTCTCTCCTAAATAAAACATTACATATCTGAGGTGGAGCAGAAAATAATTTTTGGCCACACCACACATGAATATTTTTTATAGAAGGAGAGAGACGTGTTGCTGATGTAAAAGAAATATTGGAAAGGAAAAAAAATTTTCTTGTATCAGGAGTTCTTTAAGCAATAAAGGAACTGCAAAAAGTATATATATAAGCCCTGCATATATAATCAAATCTTTTCTCAAATTTTTGTGCCTTAGTGTGTCTGGTTGTGGAAAGAAAGAGGATTATATATGCAATTTAGTAGCAAGGGCCTCTAGCAGCTTCCTAGGCAACTTCCCTACAGGAATCAATGCTTGTCCCTTGCTCTCTGTCACTTGTTTGTCCTCACCAACAATTATGTGCTGGGATGTCCAGATTTATGACTTTGGCCCCAAGGGTATTAGATTCCTAGACAGCAGGATTTTGTTTTTAATATAATTTAAACATTCACTCTTTAACTTATACCCACAGTCTTGGTGGGCGTAAGGAGTTTAGTGGTATGAAAAAATGTAGAGTCTACCCTCAGGATTCTGTAATATTTAGAGATCCAGTGGTTAGAAGGTAGGTTGGCATGGAGAAAATGATTTTCTAAAAGTTTGTTAATAGGGAAGGAAGAAAGAGGAAGAGAGGGAAGGAGAGAGGAATGGACAGACTTGGGTTCCATCCTTCATACCAGAGAAAGATGAAAGGAGCATATTAAGACATAGAAGTGGTATAGAAGACAGGAGGAGATGAATTAAAGAACGTGTCAAAAGAGGAAAATTATAGTAGCATAGTGCTTAAGCGCACTGGCTTAGGTATAGACCAGAATTAAATATTATATTTGCTAATCACAAGTTATAGTTTTAGGCAATTCACTTAATTATTTGTGACCCTCAATTCCCTCTATAATGCATATGAAGTAACAGTACCCGCTCCATTGGATTATTGGGATGATTTAATAAGAAAATAACTGTAGGGCCGGGGATTTAGTTCAGTGGTTCTGCCGCCTGCCTCACAAGCACAAGTACAAGTACCCGAGTTCAATCCCCTGTACCAAAAAAAAAAAAGAAAAGAAAATAACTGTAATAAAACCCTCCTTATTACAATATCCAGCAAATAAGAACTCATGAAATAACAACCATTAATAGAAGATACTACTCACATTCAGCTAAAGTGTGGCTGTGATACACAAATGTAAACATTTTCAAATCCATCCTGTGTAGTGAGAGTCTAGATTTTTTTCCCCACTTTTGAAATAGATCCAAGATAATACTGTCATGGGGGGGGGATTTGATGTATTAAATCAATAGATAGTTAAATATATAGATGATAGATCTAGTACCATTTGCCTTTATAAAATCTCTCAAATCTCTAAAGATTATCTCTGACATTCCTAGAAGCTTGGACAAAAACTAAATCATCATAAAACACGTTGCCTCTATTTTGGGTACTGCTTAAATGAGGTCTCTTGCTAACTGACCTCTGTCATCCCAAACATACCCGTTCTCTTGTACTGGGGCACACTTTCTGTCTACCAGCCCCTGTGGCTGCAGTGTTCAGGAGCCTGAGAGGCTCATGTGAGGAGCAGTGACAAAAACCAGCCAAGTGTGCATAATGATACCAGGTGACTCCGGAGCTTGGATCACAGGACAGACACGGGGGAATCTTTAGGCAAGGAAACTTTGTGTCCAGCTGTGCCAAATGGGCCTTCCCTGTGAACTCAATGGACAGACACCCTGTCATCACTTGTCACTCAGTAATTGAGGTCACATTCCAGGAGAAAATAAAAGCTTTTTTTCTTGCATGGTGTCATCTTTCAACAATGCAGCTGTACGAGTGAAGATGGTGAATGCTCCAGCAATTAATCCACTTCTTTAAAACGTTACCTAATTCCTTGTAGGTACTAGGTCTGTAATAAAAGGAGATTGGAGTGGGATTGGCATTGAGATTTGTTTGGGATGTGAACCCTTATATAAGCCTTATACGAGTAAGGGTTAGTGTTTTCACCACAACCATGAGTAATAAGCAAGACTTTGGATTCCTAACTACATTTATTAAATGTTACATAAGGGTCAACATACTGGACATACTAGTTTCTCAAAAAAGCCTTTGGAGTTCCCCAGAAGTAGGCCACGCTTTTGCAAGAGAAAATTTTTATCAAGTCTGCCATAAAGAGAAGCCAATCATTTGTTTCTTTCTAGGCTTTTAATAAATTCCCTTGCTATATAGTCAACACAGTAGAACATATGTTGAACAAAATGAAAGAAGAAAAGTGGCCATTTTAATTTCAAAGTGAACAAACTTACAAATATAATTATCACTGCCATTATTTCCAATCTTCCACTTTCACACTTTCCAACTAGAAATAACTTGTCTTAAGTGTGTTTCTTATTTCTTCAAGTGGTTCAAAAAAATGACATGTAGATACATTTACTGCTAATGAATATTTTCATAGTTTAATTGGCTTGTTGAGAATTTTTTGAATATATAATTAATAGAGATAATGAATTCCGAACAGTAATATGGATTAATATTTGCTTGGAACATCAGTATTGTAGCACATAAGATAGTTACAATCAGCACATTATTAGCCTCATTAAATGTCAATGAAGTTCTCACTTCATATGCTATAAATTTCCTCAGTAGTCTTGAATAAGAAAATATTCTATTTTAGAGCATAGAAGTTGAAGAAATGGAATATTTGGAGTAAGTATTCCTGTATGTTAATCTCAGCATCCTTTTCTGATGAAAATACGTATTGGTGAATTTTACACATCAGCGATAAGGACACAGAATATTTTCAGGACAGAAAGAGTTATGAATTCCCCGGGGCAGCCTCTTCGGACTTTGCCCACGTAGGGCTGAAAGGAGCCTGTGTACTCCTACTGCAAGTTCCCTATGCCTTTCTAGCACCTGCCACAAGAGGGAAGCACTGAAACTGTCTCCAGCCCTGGGATTGGTGGATGGTCTTGAAAATATGTTTGTACCTAGACTTACTCTGTATATGGAAGAATTGCAATCAGGTTATGGTGATATATGTCCTTGTAGTGTCATTTTAGCGCTTTATTACAAGTCCTCAAACACTATTCCTGTGAAATATAAGAATATATTATAGTACACTTTAGAAAGTGCTGATTAAATAGCCAGAAACAAAAGAACAAGGCATTTTGAGAATACAAGGTCTTTTGAATGAGAAATGCTGTGTTCTGGCTATGACTGAATTTTCTACTTGGAGAGAAGCTCTATTTCATTGGTCATCTCAATTAGCTAATATTTTCTTGATCCTTTATCTAGAATAGCAAATAAAATCCTGTTTAGTCTTTTAATTTTGAGTTTCCAAAATATCTTTATTAATTTGAATTTTACTTTCTCACCTTAACTTAGCTGATTTTAAATTTCTCTTGGGTGTATTCACGAGGTAGCCATGTAAAATGGAATACACAAATGGAACCTGTTTCTATTAGCAAATACTACACATCTTGTTTTTGTTTTGCCAAATCAGTTATACAGTCAGCTGAGAATGAACATTGTATCACTTTGGTCTTGAATTCTTTTGCAGATGACCATTTTGGGTTATGGAGAAGATGCTATCTTCTCATCTCCAGAAAACTAATGTAAAATGATACATTGAGGTAATCAGGTTCCTTCTTTATTGTGATTACATTTCTATAAAAATAAAAATGGACCTCAACGTGTAAAGAAAATGTTAAGGAATACTCCAAAACAAAAAGTGAGGTAAACAAGGTTGCAGGATGCAAGATCACTATACAAAAACCAGTTGTATTTCTGTAAACTTACAATGAACAGACTGAAAATGAAATGAAAGAAAAAATTCCATTTATAATAGCATCAAAGGGATAAAATATTTAGGAATAAATATGACAGAAGAAGCACAAAGCTTATACTCTGAAAACTATAAAATCTTATAAAAAGGTTTTAATATGCATAAATGAAATAACTACCTTATATTCATGGATCAGGAGACCTCATATTATTAGGATGATAGTACTTCTCAAATTCACCTATAGATTTAATGCAGTAACTTCTGGAATCACTGCTGTCTTCTTTGTACAAATTGACAGGAGGACCACAAAATGATATTGGATTCACAATAAGGGTAAGGAATTCAGAATAGTCAAAATAACTTTGAAAAGAAGGGAAAAGAAAAAATATGAGAAAAGGAAAAAAATGGAAACAAAATCTTTGTAAATAGGGAAGAGTGAAGGGAGGGCTGGGGAATGGGGAAAAAGTAAGAACCAAGATACATCATGTGCAGGTACAAGCTCCCAATGATGAATGTAACTGTCTTGTATACCTAAAATGTACCAATAAACTTAATAGGAAAAAAAGAAAATATAAAAAGTACCAGGGAGTAGAAAATAAAGATCAAATAATGCCAATATCCAGAGACAAACTCTGTTCATATTTTTAGGTGTACTAGTTCTGGGTAAGATTATTTTTTGGCACACTTAAAATATATACCATACACAAATGTAATATCCTGTCTCTCCTACTAATTCATAACATATACATACCCATATATGTATTATATGCCAATATGTAATATTATAAAATGTGTATCTGGACCACTTCCCTAGCTTGGAAATTTTTAAAGCATAGTTTAATGGCATCATTGTGTGTATTTCCATTGTGTCAACATAATAAAATGAACCACTCTCTCTCAAAAAAAAAAAACTTTGAAAAAGAATAAAGTTGGGGGCTTCCAAATTTCAGTACTTTCCAATTTCAAAATTTATGATAAAATTACAGTAATCAAGACATGCATTACAATATAGAGGCAGACATAGATCAGTGGGGTAGAATTGCAAGTTCAAAAATAAAATAAATCAGTTGACTGTGATCAACTGATTTTAGCAAGAAAGCCAAGACTGTTCTTGAAAGAATAACCATGTCTATAAGTGATGCTAAGATGCTGGATATTCCCACGTGAAAGAATGAAACTAAACTGCCTACCCCATGCCATGTGAAAAATAACTCAAATGGCTCAAAGACATGAGTGTAAAATATATGTAAATATAAAAAACAGAAGAAACATTCAGGGTCAATCTACATGGCCTCAAATTTGGCAGTAGATTCTTAGGCATGGCACAAAAAGTATGAGCAACAAAAGAATAATAAATAGATTTTCATCAAAACTACATTTTTCTGTGTTTTAAAGGCCACTGTCAAGAAAATAAAAAGTCCACAGAATGAGAGAAATTACTTGCAAATCATATATCTGATATGACATGTATCTAACATATGTAAAAGCTCTTATAAAACTCAATAATGAGGAGAAATAACGATTTTAAAAATAAGAATCAGAACAAACATTTCCCTAGAAAAGCCATACAAATGGACTGTAAGTGCATCGAGTGATTGTCAACATCATTAACAATCAGAGAAATGAAGCTCGGAACTGTAGTGGATATCACTTCACACTCCCTAGGATGGCTGAGTCCGAAAGATGTAACAGTAAGTGACAGCAAGGATATAAACAAACAATTCCAGACTGAGCAGGCATGACACTCTGGTTACAACATCAAGCACAACAAAGAGGAGGAAGAGGAGGAGGGAGTGGAGGAGGAGAAGGAGGTTAAGAGGAAGAAGGGGCAGGGAAGGAGGGAGACAGAGGGGGAAGGGGAAAGGGAAGAAGAAAGAAAGCAAAAAATATTGGATCCCTCGTGCACTACTAATAGAAATGTAAAAAGGTACCCCGCTCTGTAAACGGTGTAGCAGTTCCTCAAATGATTACACCTAGAGTTACTATTTGTCCCAGAAATTACATTCCTGATATATAACAGTATAATGAAAAAATAAAAAATTTAAACACCACGCTTATAGAACCATTATGTCCCTTAGTTGTCAAATGGGTAAACGTGACATATCCATGCAATCAAATGTTCCACCACTTTAAAAAGGAGTGAAACTGTAATACATTTTACAATATAAATGAATCATGAAGCCAGGAGACTATTACACTAAGTTAAAAAGATGATCACAAAAAAACACCAATTATATGATCTCATTTTATGAAATGTCTAGAATAGGCAAATCCATAGACACAGGAAGTAGATCTGTGATTGTTCAGGGCTGGTGGGGGATGAGTAGGCAGAAAAGTGATAACTAAAGGTAAGAGTTTTCTTTTTGGAATGTTAAAAATCTAAAATAGACTATAGTGACAGTTTCATATATCTCTGAACTTACTTAAAAAAACAAGTCCATGGTACACTTTAATGGGAGAGTTGTATGCTATGGGAATTAGATCTCGATAAAAATGAAACAAAACAGCAGTGTGATACTCTACTTGTCTTAGGCTCCATCAGACACTCCTTGTCCCTTCCACAAAGGAGTCCCACTGGCAAGTAGACAGGTAATTTCTATGGCAAAAGGTGAATAGATGCCAGTTCTTAGCCCCAATAATACCCATCAGTGTTTGAGCAAATAAACCGCCATGTTCAAAATCGAAAACCCTATGACAGCAAGAGTGAATAAACTTCAAAAGTACCCATACAAATGAATCTTACAGACGATATCATATGAGAAGAGCCATTCACAAAAAGATAGACTGTATGATACCATGTCTCCAAAGCTCAAACATAGACTAAATGAATCTGCTGTGAGAAGGTGGGTTAGTGTCTGTCCTTGGGGACTGTGCAGGGGAGAAAAAGCTGTAGGTGCAGCTCTTGATCTGGGGGAGGTGTTTACATCATTGGCCTACTTTATGAAAATTAACCAAGTGGTGCACTCACTTATATGCCTTTTCTGTGATGAAAGATGAGGGAAAGCAGAGAACTTTGTGTACTCTGTAGAGATAAGCAGTCAATTGTGTTTAACGCTAATTGGAGGTAGATATGCATACTGCCCAAAGATAGCATGGAAGGATAGTCACTGAGGGGGTGAGAGTTATGGGGTGTTACCCGAGTGTGGGAAGAATAGACCTGCTTACACTTTAGCCATTTCATTTTTATTATCTTGGAAACAAACTCTCCAGTGGTTCTCCCTGATACCAGGTTAGCAATGGTGATGGTCATCTCTTGCCACATTGGTTAGGCCAACCTCACATTCTCTCTTTCAGATTTACACAGAGAATGAGGTTTAAGCCAGGGTGCTAATGACATAGGGGACAGAGTATCTACCGCCTGTGGACTTGGGTCCAAATCAAACCATTCTCTTTCTTGATCATTAATCACTAAGAATTGTTAGCTATCAGGTACTGTTCTTCAAACTGCAACTGGGAGAAGGACTTTTTCCTTGAATTCTGTGCTTTGATAATGAATAAAAATAAGTTTTCCACTTGTGAAGATAAAACTTTATATTGCAAAAAGAATCATACCACAGTGATATATGTGCACCCATGTTTATAGAGGCACAGTTGATAATATCTAAAACTTGGAAACAGCCCAAGTGCCCATCAACTGGAGACTGGATAAAGAAGATGTGGGTTTTTTTTATAAAATGGAGTACCACTTAGCTATAAAGAACGAGAGACTAGAGACACTTATAGCTAAATGGGTGCACATTGAGGCCATACTCTTAAGTGAAATCAATAGGACACATGTGTAAATACTGAATACTTTCTCTAGTATGAGAAACTGAAAGTATAAATAAGGACTAAAAGGTGTAATAGATAATGTGAAATAGGAAGAAAAGGTCCAAAGGGGAAAGGGAAGTGGGAGGGGTAGAGGAAAGGAAAGAAGGGAAAGGAACAAATATGAGAAAAGGAAGAAACAGAAACAAAGTCTTTATAAATAGGAAGGTTTGGAGGGGTTGAAGGGGGAATGGGAAAAACATAAGAACCACAATGTATCATGTAAACGTACAAATTCCCAATGATGAATGTCATCATATTGTATACCTAAAATGTACCAATAAACTTAATGAATTAAAAAAACTTATTGCAAAGCTATTTGCATAGAATAAAACCTTAGTTTCTTAGGTCAGTTTTCTGCAAATTGGGATTCATGTGCAATTTATTGAGAAGGTCTTTCTGCCCAATAAGTGCAGTACGGTATGTTTAGGTTGGTTTGCTATATACAGAAATATTTGGGCAAGGAGAATGATATGGTCATCTCTGATTTGCTGCAGTCTTTCTCCGTACCACAGCAATTTTTTAACTAGTGTTAGGATTGGAAAAGATGCTGTTTATTGTGCTGGTTCTGAACCACCTTACTCATCAGCACAGAGTTAGCATGACCTAACTGCTTGAAAGAAAACAAAGTGCTGCAATTTTAAGCATATTCATCAGTTTGGAGAAGGAAAAGCCCTAAGGAGCCCTTCCTTTCAGTTTCTTACTTGAAGAATAGCAAGTGATTTTTTAAGTTGTTATCTAGAAACAACAAATTCAAGCTGATATTTAAAAATTGGACACTTTCCTTTCTCTAGGTAGTAATATAGCCAAGGTAAAGTCCTTTCAAGATGGAGAATGTCACAAGAATAGGGACATGGCCCCTAAACAAAGTGGGCTTTCCAAGATCTTCCAGAATAAAGCCACTCTTAAAGTTTTCACAATGTTGTTTGTTCTCTGAAATTATTTCCTCCATGGGGAAAATAAAGTGGTGGTATCTTTCATTACGGTTGGAAAAGATGAAGAATTTGAATTGAGAAAAGAAGTTAAAATAATTCCTGAACTTTTAAACTTCCTGATCAGGTAATTATTCTTGAAAGTCTGTAGAAGATGGGAGAAAAGAATTATTCCACTTAACATGTTGAATTCTGGAGGAATACCATCATTAAATGTCGTACTCCTACCATAATTTTTATATTGTTGAGTAGAGACACGACAAGAATTTTAAGAAGACACTGATGATTGACAAGATAGAGTATAAACAGAAAGTTCTCTTACATAGTGAGGTGTGTTTGGAAATTGGACTTGTCTCTTTTGGCTTAGCAGTGTACATGATTAACATATGATGACTACCTGTATCTCCACCCCAGGTCTCCTCTGAGCTGCAGATCTATATATTTAACCAATTATGAGATAAATCCCTTTGAGGTACACCACACGTACACTAATTCAACATACTCAAAATAAAACTCACCAACTCAGCCTTCTCCTGACCATCGAAATTTCCCCACAAGGGTTTCTTGTTTTCATTTTCTATTAACCATTGTTTATCCAGTTTCCAGAATCATACATCTAGGTATCATGCTTGGCTTTTGCTGTCTCCTGCTACGTACCCTAATCATTCACCTTCCATAGAGAGAGTCACCTTCTGAATTTACCCACTTTCTATATCCTCACTGTGGCCATCTAGAGGCCACCATCATTCCTCCATTTGACTCCTTTTACATTCTTTTAGCTAGTTTTCTTGTGACCTTCCTGCCATAAGCCCTTTAATCCCTTACAGCAGAAGGATCATTCTAAAACTCAACTTTAATCATATTATTTCTCTACCTGTTATGGCTTGTGTCTGGATGTCCCCACAAAGTCTCTATGCACTCATAGGTGGGATATTTGAGAGGTGGCTGGATCTAGGGTTGGTGATGCTGGATTAGGGTGTGTGGTACTGGGATTAAGGTTGGGTGTGGCTAATGGAAGCTCCAGCCTGAGTGTGGATAGCACCAATCAATAGGCTTAAAGCCTGGATGGAATATAAAGGACAGAAAAAAAGACAGGCTTGATGCTGCTGCTTGCTGCTTCATTGCTTCTGCCTGCCATGCAGTGAGCTGTTTCTCCTCTGTGATGCCCCTCTGCCATGCCACATTGCCTTGAAGCCAGCTGACTATGGATTAAAACCTCTACAAACTGAGCTGAATAAACCTTTTTTCCCTTAACTTGTAGACATCAGGTATTTTGTCCAAGTAAGGAAAAAAGTAACTAAGATACTACCTAAACCCATTCATTGGGTTTCTGTTGTTCTTAGGGTAAAACCTCTAGCGTGGTTTATAGGCTCCTAAGTGTAAAGTTGAGGTCAAAGCAGGTGTGGTTGCTGAAAAGGTTAATGTCATTTAGAAGACATCAAATCCTTTGAACTAAGACAAGAAAGATGCCTTAAGGTAATCAGCAAGACTGCACCCATTGCAGGCTCAAGGGTGAAAAGTGTAAACCTTTTATTTGAGAAATGATCCCCTATGCTCCTTGCTCCAGAAAAGCCACCTAGGGAATTGTTTTCCTGGGTTCATTTCACTGTATTCAGCTATCAGGACACTCAGGCTGCTGCAGCCCTGGGCCGGGGGCCTGGCTACTGATTTAGCTGGTTACAGACCTTGCACCATCCGTCTGATGCTGGTTGTTCAGGCATGTAGAATGCAAGAGCTGTGGGTCATGGAGGCTTCCACCTAGATTTCAAAGAAAGGCCTAGGAGACCAGGCAGTGTCCCACTGAGGTGGGTGCATGAAGCTGTGAGAATGAAGCCAAAGGAGCAGTGGAGACCCAAGGAAGTCAGAGATGTCAGAAACATGGAACATCTGCTGGGAAAGCCATGGGCAGTGAGCAGAGCCAGACTGAGAGAGGCCCAGTGGACTGAAGACAGGAAGGCAATGGAGGTAGTGTGGCCCAAGCACTCTGGAAATCACATCTCACCACCATATTCCCTGGAGGTTGGACACGGAACTACAGGACTTAATGTTTGCTTTCCTGGGTTTCGGTCTTCTTGATCCTATTCTTTTCTTTCCTTATATTCCTCCCTTTTGGAATGGAAATTTTTACCCTGCACCATTGTGTATTGGGATTGTGTCATTTGCTTTTTTAATTTTCATGGGTTCGTAGCTAAGAATTTGCCTTGAATCACAAAGGAGACCAATGCTAGAAGGTTTGAGAGCTTGGGAAAGGCATCAGGCATTTGTGGTTGTACACAGGATACAGATATTTCTCCTTTAATGACCTACCTGTTAAGACTTATGACTGAGGTGTGCTATTCAGACTTCACAACCCATCTTTTTTTCTGTACAGTTCTGTACATCCTGTTTATAGAGCCTTGGTGCCTTTTTTCTACAGTATACTTTGTTTATACAATTTTTGCTGATTATACTATACAGTACTGTAGTTTTAGGTTCTATTATACAGTACATTACAGTACTGCATGTAACAGTTATGCAAATAAAAGCAAAGTCATCAGGTTGGAGCATCCTCTGACCCTTTCTTTGTTTTGGATGTCATAATGTACATACTACATACAATTCCTCATTTAGCAATCAATTTATTTAACAACCTACTCACAGTAAGAGCTCAGTCGTTAAACAAGGACTGTCTGTAGTTAGCATGTTAGGAGGAATTGTGACCTTGCATTTGATTGGAAATAAAGCATGGTTTAAGGAGACATGTTTGGATATGGAGTTGACAAAGGTGGAATGTGACAATTAAGCTTGTCAACTGGATTGCTTCAGAGCTGCATAGGGGATCACTAAAGCACACGCTGGGTATGCCTGGTGGGTCGGGAGGCATGGCCGTGGGGTCTGTATCTAGTCTTTGGCTCCTTCCTCCTGTGCTGGTCCCTTGCTCTGTTTCCTGGCCACTGTAAATTAGCAGCTTTACTCCACCTCTACTATGGTGTTTTGACCTCAGAGTCAGCCAAGCATGGACTGGACACTTGAAACTCTAAGCCAAAATAAACCTCTCCTCCTTGAAGTTATGGGTGTCAGGTGTTTTGACCCCGTAATGGGAAAGCTGACTGAGGTACCTGGCTACTGTGTACTTCATTGACATGAAGTTTGCTCTTTACTCAGCGAGAGAAGAGAAGTCCCATAATGAGGACAATCAAGTCAAATGCTTGGACCAAGTCTTTGCCTCTGTTTCACTCTGGCTGTATCCTTAGCTTACCTTAGTTCTGAGATCATCCTAGCTCCCTACTTTATATATTTGGATTTTCATTAACCATGAAAGTTAAAACATTAATTTAGTGTATTACACCCCGTTTCTCCTATGGTTAGCACAAGAGCTATTTGCAGCAGGCAGGACCACCTGCAGAAACTCTGAAAAGGTTTATTTCCCAAATGCACAATTAGCAAAAAGCCCTTTAATGCAATAGATTTTCTTTCTGATTATGCTACTTACCTCTCTCCACCTTCTCATTCCTACCCATTGCTCTAAGCAGACTGAATTTCTCTTGGATTATTTTTGCCATGCTTTGTTTTGGTCTCTTTGATCTGAGTTTTCATCAATTTTATGTTGGTAATAACATGATATCACAGACTTGGTTAAGTTTTAAAGAAAATAGATCTGTTCTGGCTCAGTGTTCTGAAGGTCTAAGGTCAAGAGCCTGCATCTGACACAGTCCTGAGTGGTGCAGACAGTCATGTGACATGGAAGAGCGAACAGTGTGTTGAGGTCTCACCCCACTGTCTATAAAGCCACCAGTGTTCAGTCATTATGGATTAGTCCTGATGAGCTTTCCTAATGCTAATCACCTCCCAAAGGCCCCACTTCTAAACACCATGGTTGGCTTAAGTTTCCATTCTCTTAAACTTCACAATGGAGCTTAAACTCCAATGTGAGCTTCGGAGGAGATAAACTATGTTCAACCCCTAGCCAGTTACTATAACAAAATACCATAAAGAGGTTAAGTTATAAATAACAAATTTATTTCTGACAGTTCTGGAGCCTGGGAAGACCAAGGTCAAAGTGTTGGCAGGTTCAGTGTATGATAAGGTTTCACTTCCCTGTGGACAGTGGTCTTTTCACTTTAACCTACAGGAAAGAAGGGGCAAAGGAGCTCTCGGGCTGCTTTTATAAAGACAGTAAGCCAGTCATCTCTCAGAGGGGCCACCTCCTAACATCATCACATGGTAATTAGGTTTCAACAAATGAGCTGGGGAGGGACACGACATTCTGACCATAGCACACTCTTTCCTCCAGATACTGGAATCTTAGCTCTCCTCTCTACTTGGCTACTTCATAACATCTGCATAGACCTCTCTTCTGCCAGGACATCTAGGTTAGACCTTTCCCGTTGCCTTTGCCTTCCCTTCACGTAGCCCCCAGTGCACCCCATTGGTGGATTTTGAGGGCTGTGAGCCCGATATCTGCAAGATGCTTCTCTTCCTTGTTTATTCTCGCATCTTCAGACTACTGTAGCAGCTGACCCAGTGCAAGTACTTAATGCTTATTTGTTCCTGAATGAACAAATAGATTACTCTATTAATCAGATAATCAGTGAATCAACAAATTTACAATTATACACAGTTCATTGGTGCGCTAAGATATTGAAATTTTATTTTCTTAAGTTACATGTTAATTTTATTTCTTAAGGAATGTGCTTTATTCTGTACTATAGATTGTCACTACACGATATTTATTAAAGCTATGGCACTGTATAGTAAAATAATGAAGCAACTAATACTGCCGTAAGAAAGTACCTCAAATAGCTTTATTTTCATACTAAAACTCTTCAAATCTCTCTGCACTTTCCACTTCATATTGAAATCATCGTTGTTTGTGCCTCTCTTACTTGTAAGACATTGAGTGCCTCAAAGGCAGGGAACGTGTCACTGCCATGCTTGTATCCGCACAACCTCAAATCTAGAGCAGGGCTGAAAGTCAGGAAATGTTTCTATAAATGATTAAAATAGGCCCATTTGCATCTTGGCTCAACTCCTTGGTACTCTCTGATAACTCTCAGTACTTATGCTCTCCAGGCCTCAGTTTCTACATTTGTGAAATGGGAATTCTGTTGCCAGAAAAGTTCAGCTTTCAAGGTTGTTCTCAAGTATTACATAAAAATCAGCACAGGGCGTGCAACATTCAGGAACTATGAATACGCTGGAATGAAGAAAAATCTGAATTCCTTTGTGAGGACTTCCAGTATGTCAGATTGTTAATTAGCAAATTATGGTCTGAAATCTAATAAAATAATTGCAAAAAGAAATAAAAGAGGCAAACTTTATATTAATGATACTTGTCTGAAATATAAAACAATGTGAGAAATTGGGATATAAATAAAATACATCGTGCAACAATTTATGGAAATTCAAGTATATGAGTCCTCTGAATATTTGTTCCTAGAAGGAAAACAAATTCTACAAACAACATTCCTAGACTATAGTCCTTATAAGTGGGATGTATACTTGAAGAAAGCTTGTAGAAAACAGGATAAGAAAATCATACCAAGACCTGCTCTTTCCTAATTAAAATTCTATACAGGTGTTTGTGTTTTATTATCCTAGTAATTTTCCTTCCTCTTTTCTTTGAGATAATAAGAAATCACCAGGGGAAAATGTAGTCATAACATGTTTAGGACACTCAAGATGTTAAATATTCATGTTATAGGACCAGAAAAAGATTTGAAAGAAAAAGCTTCTTAGGCCCCCAGTTTCACAGTATAATGTCATTAAGTTTGCTAAGATTAAAGTGTTTTTCCAGAATGTTTACTGTTTTATGGATGGGTTCATCTTAAAACATTTTCTTTTCTTACACTGGTTTGTCTGATGATTTTCATATCATTTAGTATTATCTTAGTGGAAATTTGTAATTTTTTTTCAATTGTTGCCTATTACTCTGTAATTATTGTAATTACATCTTTCATAATTTGTGTAAATATATGCAATCATGGAATTAGAACATGCGGGTGGTGATATGCAATGTCACAATTGTACTGGTTAAAGATGTATAATTTTTTTTAAGCTTTGAAAAAAAAAGCCATGTAAATGTAGCAATTTCGGGAGAATTTTAGCTGTCTAAATTGCTTGCCCAAAGAAATCAACCAAACTATTTTATTTATATGTTGATAAGAGGTTTTATTTTTGGCCTATTTCTATCATCTAAAGCTTTGGAAATCTTAGTTTTAAATAACCAGTTTGATGCCTGGTAAAACATTTTTTAAATTCCAATATTAATTTTAAAACATAAAATACTGAAGATCATATGCTTCTAATTATACTTTTACTGTGGGTTGTTAAAGGTGAAAGTTTGAAAGAGCATTTATTAATACCATACATTGGTTATACAATGGCAATATTGATGCCTATACTTACAAAGATATACATGTTTATGTTGAAACAGGTAACGATACCGGTATCTACATGGTGGTGATTTATGTGATTTTCAAAATCCCTGTGCCTATAAAATCTATTTTTCTGACTACATATTAGTAAATATACTATTAGCAAGTAGTATATTTAAAGAAGTGGTCAAGGCCGAAGCAATGTAGCATGAAGTTCAGTGCCCACCAGAATCCTGGCTGACTGAAACCAGCCCTTAATCAAGCTAATCCTTGCAGTAGAGCATTCCATGTGCACCAAGAGCACAGTCTGTTGAGCTACATTCATCTTTAACTGGGGAAGCAGAGGCTGGTGTATGTCTCTGTGAAGATTTTAACACGTTTATAAGACTTCCCTGGTGATTATAACAATCACTTTGTACATTCAAGAATTTGAAGGTGAACAAACTTTCTACCAAAGCCAAAGGCAAGACAGATTTAGTGACCTCATGAAAACAGAAGTCAGCTCACAGAAGTGCTTGTGTAGAATAGATCCTCCACGGATTCACGCTGCATTCAGGGTTTGTAGAACAGTATCGTTTACCTTTGAACCAAGAAGAGAATTCAGATTTTGATTGAAAGCATTCCTGTCCCATCTCTGAGTATCTCTGAGACATGGCATTTGCAGGTGGGAAGCGGGGAAGCTGGGTCAGGCAGCACATCAAGAAGGGACAGAACTGACCCCCCCCCCCAGGTGTGCACAGCTGCTCCGCTTTGTCTCTAACAACTCATCCCTTGCTCCGCATTTTGAAACAGCCATTCATTACCAGAGAGACTGTCTGTCTTCTTGTTTTCTCTTTTATTCTATTTAAAAGAAAAAAAGGAAAACACAACTGTATGCCCTATTCAGATACCATACATTGGTCCCAGGGACTGGAACTGAAAACTTTCATGATCAAAAAATGTTCTCTTCCAATTGTGATGGCAGTGTGAATTTCATTTTTCAATGAATAGAAGTTTCCTGAAACATCGAGATTTTGGCATCCACTGGAAAGTGAATGATTCGTAATAAGAATGTAAGGACTTATGTGACCATCATTTAGCAATCTTGAGCCCCAGGCAACAATGTAAGTTCTAGTCAGAAATCTGGCAGGTTTTCGGGTTAGGCCAAAGGCAAGCGTTCATTTTTACCAGACTTTTTGTTCCATTCAGATCTTCAGCTGATCACCTGAGGCCCATCCATCCCCACTGGGAAGGGTCATCTGTGTCAGTCTGTTGACTCAGGTGTTGTATCAGCTGGGGTTCACCAGAGGAACAGGTTTAATATAGGACATATAAAGGATTTACAAGGTAGGCTTACAGTGGCCACCTGCAGAGTCAGGTGTGGAAGAATCCGAAAGGGCTGCCTGCACACTGGAAAGCACTGCAGAGTCTGTGCGAGTCTGTATGGGGAGGCCACAGGCTCTGTCCTGGAAGCCTGGAGATGGATGTCCAAAGGCAATGGCGAAGACTGGAGTGCAACCAAGGAAGCAAAGCGAGACTGCCTTCTTCTTTCTCATTGTATTCCTTCTAGGCTAAAAGCCTATTGGTTGGTGCCACTCGCACCCAGGTCTCCTTCCGTGGTGAGTCAGTCATCCGGACACACCGAAGCAGTGCTGAACCAATCAGCTCGGTGTCACCACTATTAACCTTCACCGAGGTTAATCTCTTCCAGAGACGCCCTCACAGGTACACACACCATAACGTTTGGCCAAAGGTCGGGTGCCCCTAGGCCCAGTCTGCTGACACATAAATTAACCGTCACACTATATAACATAAAAAGTTATTTTTTAAAAGAAAGCTACTCAGCTGGGTGGAAATTGTCACCTTTCTAGAAAGCAAGGACATAGAAGAGAGGCAAGCTGATGATAGGCCTGAAATCTCTTTTTTCCAGCTTTTGTTACAGATTGAGAATCAGGAGAAGAGAGTTAAGGCAAAATGTTTCTAGTATGTGGGTCATTTTTACCAAGATTGCTGGAAAGCCAGAAGAATGAGACCCCAAGAAGGGCACCAGACACTCCTCATCCTTTTCTCTGCTTTTGTATCTGCCCAATTTTGGTACTAATAGACACTGTCCTTAACTGGAAAGCAGCATGAAGAACTCTGTTCAATGAATGGTATTTAGGAGAGAGAGAGACTGATTCTATAGCTAAAGGACTGTATTCCACCTACTTCCTGTTTTCTTCTCCACTGAATAGGTTTACTGCAATATCATCAGGATACTGTAATACAGCATCAAAATCCTACCTTTTAGTTACCTCAGTCAGTACCTGGGCGTTCCTTTTACCGGTGGCCTGGCCCTTAGGCCTTCGTATGTTTCTCTTTAATTTTGTGAACAGAAAGGTCACCACCTCTGATTTTACTCCTTCCACTTCACCTTCCTACGCAGTTGACTGAGTGATCCCTCTGAGGAACAAATATGCCTGCAGCTGTGTCAGCTTACACAGCTCCCAGACTCCCTCAGTAACCCGAGGATTGCATCAGGGCTCCTCTATGTGGCTTGGGCGCCTCCATCTTGCCCACTCACCCCTTGGCACCCCTCCCCTAGCCATACTGGTCTCCGGAAGCACTAAACAGCATGTGGATCTTCACAGGCCACACCAAACGTGCTGCTGTTCATGCCGAGTCTCACTCCTGGACTCCGCCATGTCCCTCAAAGCCACACCTTCCCTTCATGACTTTCTAATGATTCTTCAAGATGTCGTTCAGGCATCTTCTCTCAAGTTTTCTCTGCAACTCTCTCCCTCTAAGCACAAGGAGCCTTCCTGTGTTGCCCAGTGGCCACCACATGGGGCATGCACTCAACTGTGTCTCATCATCTCCCAGGCTGTAAGGTCTTTGATTGTGGAACCATATTAATTCATCATAATGACTCCGGTGCTTGCAGGTGCTAAGTGCTAAGTAAATGTGGGCTGAACTAAGCTAAATTCCCACGATTAAGCCAAGAGTTCTTAGTTCCTTTTTATAAAAAATAAACTTCTGACCTGTCTTCATTATAATCTTGGCAAACTCAGAATACCTTTGCCCTAAAGTAACTTGGTAATCAAGGAGTTGAAGGTGGGGTGAGAATGAGAATTGTAGTGATCCCAAGTGAACTGGCTGGCACCGAATGTGAAATCCTAGAAAAGCCCCGCAGGTGGGTTCACAGAGAACTGTTAACAAACACTAAAGAAAATGCCATAAATATGGCATTAAACAAGGGGGGAAACAGTGCTGAAGCTAGAAGATGGAAATATTTGTGGAAAAACAAGGCAGTGGGAAATAATGTCCTCTATCATGTTTTTACATGCTCTTTTCTTTCTGGTGACAACTTTATTTTACATGTAAATTAGAAGAAAAAGGGGGGAAAGGATATATATGCGTATCTTTCACTTCCAGGAACAGAGAGTCAGGTATCTTAGAACAGCAACTTGAGTCAGCTCTGGGCTTAGAAAATTCCTGTGAATTTTTAAATCCTGTCTTCTACAAAAAAAAGAAAAACCCTTAGAAATTAAAATATTTAGCTTCTGCTGGGCACAGGAACACACTGCTATAATTCCAATTATAAGGGAGGTTGAAGTAGGAGGATCACAAGTTCAAAGCTAGTCTGGGCAACTTCCCAAGACCCTGTCTCAAAATAAGATTTTGAAAGAGGCTCCAGAGATGTAGCTCAGTGGTTGGGCAAAATAAACTTACTATAAATGTAATGACTTTCCATGAATTAATCTCATTACTTTTGACATTGTATATGATTGATAATCTTTGATGAATTTCAGCTACATGTGCAACAGATGCTGTGAAGAAATTTAAACCTGAAAGTATTCATACTTTTTTAAAGCTTGCCAGTTTTGATGTAATGTTTATCATTCAATAATCTACTTAGCTCTTCTACTAAATATGACCAAAACCCAAAAGACATCAGATGTACACTCAGTACAGAATTCTACATTGTGGTTTACAGTGAGTGCTTCACAGAAGCCCCCTTCTGCTGACAAGATTCTTCTGCATAGTCACCATGCTAGGTATCACCCTTCTTTCCTGGGCTGGTCAAGCTGACTGGATCAGGTAATGGCACCTGTTCCCAGAGACAGCCAAAAGGCTATTGTTACGAATAAGTGTGGCCAATTAGGTATTTTTACTGAGAATGACTAACCAACCAATACATAGTCTCGTGCAGAAACACAAATACAGAGTGATGCTTAAGGCAAGAAACAGGTAACCAGCATGCTGTGAGCAGAAGCTACAGAAAACAACAGTTGTAGCTGGAAAGAAAAACAGAAGTCAAGTCAGTGGGCACATTATAAACCACCATGTAGTGGGCAGTTAGCGTCAGGAGTAGAAGCTGGTGAGCAGAATCAGAGTTAAACTGAGTCGTGTTTAAGGCAAAATCACGCCAGTAGATAGTCACTGAGAAGTAAAATGTAATGGGAGACAGTATAGATGATGTTCTTAAATGTTTGGGGGTAAAAGAAAGCTACAGCAATAGTTCAGTCATGCTGGGTGAAATTTACTTAGGGTGTAATGGGGGAGCAAATTTATCAGCTAATGAGTAACTTAAATATGAAAGAAAGCAAAGTTACTGAACATGACACAACCACAGAGGGAAAAAACTAAAAAATTAAGAAGGGCGTGTTTAGCTTTAGAAAGGAGAAGAAAAGAACTTTCCTCTAATGCAGAAGGAATGAAGAAAGGATAGAATAAACCAAGAAAGAAAATTATCAAAAAAGAGCTCTTTTCCTATCTTGGGGACTTGGTCTTCAATATAAAGAAGAGAGAAATATAAAGCAAGAAAACAGCGGAGAAAATCAGTGAAACAAAAAGGTGGTTCTTCAACAGAAGTCAATAAAATCGATGAACTTCCAGCAAGACTGATGAAGACACAGAGAGAAGACACAAATCATCAATATCAAGAACAAGATACAGATATCACTACAAATTTTTCAGCCATGAAAGGGGTAATAATGGGGTGCTGTGTGCAGCTTTACCCTCATAAACTTGACCAGGAGGAAGAAATAGACCAATTCTTTAAAAATCACCAGTTACAACTAAGCCTCAACCTGAATAGTCCTGTAACCATAAATGAGATGGAATTCGTGCAAGCTAATTCACCACTTGAAAGTCTGTCAAATCACCATATTAACAGGCTATTAGAGAAAAACATCTTATTAATTGACAGAGAAAAGCATTTGACCAGTTCTAACACCCATTTGGAATAAAAGCTCTCAGCAAACAGAATAGAACTCATCAACTAGGTAAGAATATTACAAAACAACAACCAACCTAAAGCTACTATCGTTCTTACACTAACAGACTGACTGCTTCCCCTTTAAATCAGGAACAAGGAAAAGACGTTTGATACCACTCTTACTAAGCATGGTACTGAAAGTTCCACCCCATAAAGTAAGGTAAGAAAAAGAAACTAAAAGGACATACGTTTTTAAAGGAAAGAAATTAAACTGTCTAGGAAATTCCCAAGAATCTATTTAAAAAGGAAAAAACCCCTAGTGCTGAAAATAGGTTAAGTAAGTTGAGTGGTCTAAGATATAAAAGATCAACATACACAAAGCAGTTGTATTTGTCTTTATTCACAATGATCACACAGATTGAAATTTAAAACTCAAAACTATTTACAGTCTGAAGTAAATGGATAGTGGGATATAAACTTAAAAACACATACAGAATCAGTGTGCTAAAACCACAAGATATGATCAAAGAAATTTTTAAAAAAAGAAAAACATTTGTATTAATGAATTAGAAGAGTCAACATAGTACAATGTTAGTTTTTCCCAAGTTATCCTATTGATTTAATACAATTCTTATCAAAATGGAGCAAGATTTTTGTGTAGCCATACATACGGATATTTCACAATTTAAAAGGAAAGGTATAAGCTGTACAATAGCTAAAATAATCTTGAAAAAGAGTAAAGTGAGAGTAACCTCCCCACTTAATATAGCTATAGTTATCAATGTAGGATGATACTGCAAGCAGAACAGACATATAGATCAATGGAGTAGGACAGCGAAACCAGAAATAGATCCACACAAATATGTCCAACTGATTTCCAGCAAAGATGCCAAAGGTTTTCTGTCGGGAGCAATGGTACATAATTTTAGGGAAAAACCATTTGATTAGGCCTAGTTCTCCTGCCTACAGGCCAGCTATGGCATTCTGAGCCCTAACTCCATTTTGGCCTCCTGTCACAACTGAGACCTCAATGATCCGGTGATGCTGGGATTCTCCAGGACAAGATTACACCAGCTGAAGACATCCTGGGAGGAACAAAATCTTCATCTACTCAGTTCCTCATTGTTCTGGGATTGTTATATCTTGTTTACACAGATGTACTGAACTCTGCAAGTTGTTTGTTACATCTTGTTTACGCAGGATGTACTGAACTCTCTGCAAGTCATTTGTTACATTTGTTTTTCCCAATGGTGGGGTAAGATGGGGGCTTTCGTCTTTGCTGCCCAGAGCAGCACTGATCAGACCCAAAGCTCAGCTTCTTAGTCTCATTTTTCTACCCTTCCTGTAATTTGCCTTGTGCTGCCGTGGCTCGCAGGAGACTAGGACTTACTGCAGAGGTTCTAGTAACGTCCCTTTTCCCTGTTCTGTTCAGTTTTCAATGAAGAAAAGACAGCATTTTCAACAAACAGCACTGGAGTGATTGGCCATCCATGGGGCAGGGGTGTGAACCTAGTGTGAGATCCTGTGATGATGAGATAGTTTATCTCTTGGTTGTATCAATGTTGCTGCGCTATACTTTTGCAAGGTGTTACAACCGAGGAACACTGGTAAGAGGTGTACCCCATCTCTATTATTTAACTCCATATGAGTTTATTTCAAGACAAAAAGGTTATTTTTAGAAATTAAACCATGACATAATGAAAAGGAAACAAAACAAAAAGAGTGAAAGATCAGGGAAAGAGATTAGAGATTTAAAAGCCCCAGGTTGGAATTTGGAGCAACCCATGTTGAAGGTATTTCTTTTGTCCAGTGGAGATGAATAAAAGGATTACCCAGTTTGGTTGCCAACCCTGCAGAGGTTAGATCCCATGAACGTGTGGCAGAACATTAGACATATTTAGTGGGCATGTTTTGGAAATGCATGATCCAAGATATGCCCATCCCCTAACATCTAATAAACACCATTCAGATTATCCCAGAAACTATAATGAATCTGTTTCTACTCTAAAAATATTGCCCCATTTCAAAGAAAAGTTACTGCATATTGCACTCAGAGCTTTTGTGAATGCATCAAATGAAAATCCTATGGAAAACATGGTCAAATAAACACAGCATGATGGTACTAAAATGACCATTAGAGCCAAGAGGGGCGAAATATGCCCTGCTGTGATACCAAAGAGCAAGAGAGAATGCTGCTGGGTGGTCCTAATATATGTGGGGGGGTGGGGGTGGGGGGGTTGTGTGAATGTATCCACATATGCCTAGGCCTGAATTAAGGACCTTTACTTCTAGATAAAAGAAGTGTTATTTCTAATTTCCAAAGCCTCAAAACCAGAATCTGTTCGTGTTTGGTGGCTTTGGCTTCATACTCTCCACTAAGCCCTTCTATTCCAATTTCATGTGGAAGTAGCCAACAGCTGAACACTGCAGGGATATTCTGTTACCTAAGTATCTAGAGACACAGTTTCTGTTTGGAAGGTTCATTCAAACCGTTTCTTGAAGGCAGGTCTACCTCATGCCTCTTGATAAATCAACCAGTTACTTTTATTTAGAGGCCCACAAGTTATTTGTTGAGTGATTGCATGAATCCACACATTAATGAGATCAAGCTTTGTGTCTGATATTTTATTAGACATTATGCAAATAGCAAAGCATTTAACACATCATCCTTTCCCTAAAAGGTTCATAACCAGAATTTTGCATGTCTCCTTTTCTCTGCAGTGGCAACTACACTAATGGGCAAGTTCAGACATGTTTGTTTATCTTCCTCACAAACTTTTGTACACACAGCCAACTTCTTTTCCCTACCTTGGGCACAACAATGGCAGAGCATCTTGAGTTCCATGAGCTCAAACACCCAGTTTTAGGCCAGGGTGATCTCAATTGAGGGCTCCAAGAGGGTTCAAGAAACATTGAGGGTAATCTAAACACTTCCTGGTCACTACAAACCCATGAGCAATAATTATATACTTTATTCACTTTTTTGAAATTTAAAAAAAGTAATTCTACATAGCCTGGTTTCCTTAAAGATTCCAGCAATCTATTTGTGTTTGCTAATTAAAAACCGAAAGCACATTTTATGTTTGTCATTAGAGTAACTCACTCTTGAAGGATCACAAGGCCAAACAAATCCATTTTTCTGCCACCAGTCAATATTGTTCTCAGATTAATTCCAAGTAAGAGCAATCTGATCTTGGCTTTAAATTTTCAAGTTTCAGAGCCTCTCTTGGAAATGCAATCAGAAGTTTTAAACCGACATCATTAGCTATAATCACTCAAGGCAAATACATGCTATCTGAGGAAGAAAAGCAGTTAAAGAAGTCTGTGTGTCCTTCATGATACAGCCATGATTAGTGATGTGTTTTTAAAGCAAATACATAAACAGAAACCTCGACTCTAAACTTTTTCAGGAGTTCTGATAATAAATGTGGACATTTCCTCTATTCTTGAACTGCATACATTGCCATTTCAAAAACTTTGCTTATTTTGTATTTGCCAACTTTAGAGAGACAATATTTTTAAAAATAACAAGTGATAAAACTCCATAGATATATGCTGGGACCTAGACTGACCAGTGTAATTCATACAAAAACAACACTGAAACCAGGACTCAGAACACACCTGCAGCTTGGGAGGGATCCCCACGGAGGTCCTACGGGCAGTCTGGTGTTTGTGGGGAAATTGAGAGGATCTGTTGCTAGGCACCAGTAATTCCATGGTCTTGTTCTTTTATTTTATTATTACTGTGTTACGAAAATGAAACAAAAGTAATAGTAAATTTCATAAAATGTTTGAAAGCTTTAAAAAATGTAATTTCACTATCAACTGATAATAACTTCTGTCTTTGTACACAAATATATTTCTAAAACTAAACCGCATACTTTGAAAATTCAAGCAATATCAAAATAAAGGTGTCCCAGAACCCAGAGACAACTATAGTTAATATTATCAGTGAACACGCATTCATCTTTGTATTCATACCCACACTCAGTTATTCCTGTAATTTATGGAAGGGATCATTCTCTATATCATGCCCAGCTTTTTATTAAATTGAATTTCAGGGAGATCTTTCCATTCTAGGAAATATAGAAAAACATTTTTAATGATTATAAATAATTCCTTTAAATGAATGGATATATGCTATAGAATATTACATGACTAATCCCTTATTTTTTAGTACATAGTTTTTTTCTAGCTTTCTGTTTTCTGAAATAATGTTTCAGTAAAGTTCTTGTACATGTATTCTTATGTGTAATTTGATCTAACAGCTCCTTGAGATAAATTTCTAGAAGATGAATTACTGGGTTGATTTTGATATTTATTTTAGGACTGCCAGAAGAAAGATTGTGAGAATTCATGTTTTTGCCAGCAATACATAAGAAAAGTAGGTTCTCCAAGCCCTTGTTGGTATTACTAACATTTCCCAATTTACCAGGAGAAAAATGTGGTATTTACCCCAGTTGTTAGGTAAAAATAATGAGTCATTTTTACTACCAGTTTTTCATTATTAGTAGAGTCAAACATCTTTTCATATATTCACTGATCATTTTATTTCTTTTGCAAACTTTCCATTTCCAACCTGGGATTTTCATCTTGTTCAAAATTGCTTTCAGAAGGTTTATTTTATACTATAAATGTGTACTTCATGCCTATTATATACTGCAAATATTCTCCCAATTTCTTGTTTGTCTTTTGAGTTGTTTATGATGTTCCTAGTGCACAAAAATTTTTAAATTACATATATGTTTTAATACTTTCAAATAATACCTGATATATAATTTTATATGTGGCTTTGTTCTTTTTAACATTGTGTGTTTTTATGTTATTAAAAATTCTGCAAAAAATATTTAAACAAAAACATGAAATACCTTTTAGGAACATTATTTCTTGCTATTGACTATATCTCTATTTTTTGTCAGTTTCTCACTACTCTAAATAGTGCTGTGTTGGAGGATAGCGAGGGTGGGCAAAGGAAGAAAATAAAGGAGTGCCAGGGCCAGGGATTTAGCTCAGTGGTTCTGCCTCCTGCCTCGAAAGCACAAGGACCCGAGTTCAATCCCCAGTACCAAAAAAAAAAAAAAAAGAAAAGAAAATAAAGGAGTGCTGATTCTCAAATTTTTAAGAAGAGAGATCAAAATGAAAGTGAGAGCTGGGGATTTAGCTCAGTGGTTTCGCCACCTGCTGCACAAGCACAAGGACCCGAGTTCGATCCCCGGTACCAAAACAAAACAAAAAAATGAAGGTGAAGGGCCGGGGATTTAGCTCAGTGGTTCCGTTGCTTGCCTTGCAAGCACAAGAACCCGAGTTCGATCCCTGGTACAAAAAAAAAAGGTGAGACTGTTCTTCCCTTATCCCTATTAGGAAAGAAGAAAGATTTGGCAAAGGCCCAATTGTGATGACTTGAAGAGATTCTTATTAACAAAAATTGAGATTCTTACTAACAAAAAAACAGTCCTGGGAGGAAGGAAATACGTTTTCTTGTGTGTTTCAGTAGATTTAGGATTTTAATTGGGCCTCCACATTTTTGCTCTGTGCTGGTCCCTTTTGTTTTAATGGGACATGAAATCTTTTTTTATCCTTTACTGTAGGACCCCTAATGGTCCCTACCACATTTTGTTACTTGTGGCAACAATAAAGTGTTACCTTTCTCTTTATGTTTGTCTAATAAACGGCATTACTGCATGATTCAAGCGTTTAAATTTGATAGATGAGTTTATCCATAGAGGTTATTCATAAATCTGTTAAAGCCATTTATTTGTGATTCTGGTATAATTGTGCATGTCAGTACTACTGCTGCTTTCCAGAAGATTAACCATATGTTGTAGGGCCCAATTTGGGGTTCAGAGTGGAAAGTGGTGATCTTTTCAATGTATGATTTATTGGAAGAGAATAAAGCTTGCTGGGGACAATCTGTAAGTGCTCGCTTGGGAGGGGCCCTCAGAAAGGCCTCAGTATAGCTTTGCTCTGCTTCAACTTACACTGTGGGACTTTAGCACCAGCTGGGTGCGGCGCAGTCTCGTGCTTCACCATCATTCCTGTTGTTTCTCTCTCTTTTCCATACTAAGGCATAGAATGGAAAGGTAGACAGCTTTATCTGAATCTGAAATGTTTTGAACACCGTACTTGTATTTTCTTCCTTCATTGACTTTTAGTGTGATGTGATGCATTATAACAATATTCATTCTAGTGTGCCACGCCAAAATTATGCCTTTGGAAACAGGGCTTTTACTAAAAGGCAAAGCTTCCAATTATTTATATCATATCAACATCAAGTCTTTGATACACCTAATTCAGTTGGGGTGTTTTGCCCAATTTCATAACAGTAAAAACAGCACATTGGTTCCACTGCATTACCTAGGTTTTAGAGTTGTTTTGCTTGCGGTTTTGGTGACATTTCACCTAAATCAGACAGGTGAATCTACCGCAGCTACTCTAGGGCTCAGGATAGCTATAGTAAATGAAAAAGGTGCCTTGTTTTGCAAATGTTCATGCCTACTTTTACCTAGCCTCATATCTGTTACCTTTGCTCTTCAGGTTGTGACCTCCTGCCATCCGCACTTCCCTCCCCCTACCCTCTCTCCGGCGTCCATTAATCTTTCCCAAGTTTTCCAGGTTCCATTCCACACCCACCCATCCGTTCTCTTCTGTGCATGGTAAGGGCAAGTTCTGGATCTGTCACCTGTACTATCTGGACCTCTCTTAGGCTGCGGCACATGTGACATTTGACAAATTCTACTGAGTGAGGCCAATTTCATTTTCTTAATACACTGAGCAATTAATGCATGCAGTTGATGGTGCAAACAAAATCCATCAAGCCTTCCTTTCAAGAATGTCTGTTGAGGGCCAGGGATTTAGCTCAGTGGTTTTGCTGCTGCTGCTGCTGCTGCTGCGGCCACGGCGCAAGCACAAGGACCCAAGTTCGATCACCGGTACCAAAAAAGAAAAAAAGAATGTCTGTTGAGTGCTTGCTATTTTGTGGACACTGTCCTTGGCACAAAGAACAAAGCAGTGAAAATGGTAGAAATAACCTTTGCCTTCAGGGAGTTAAAATCTTATGGAATAACTCAATAATCCCATTCGTCCAATTCCCAAGCTTTCAAGCTTTAGTTTGCATGAACAAATCAAGTATCCTCTCATATTAAAGAAATAAATTAAAAACTGAGTCTGAGGCTTTGCTAGTGACAGCATAGTATAGCAGGATCGCTTGGGTGCTGTCTGTTCCAGCAACTCACTGCCACCTGAGGCTGTTAACACAGCATGCTCGTCTGAGTTGAGACACACCGTAATTGTAAACTACACACCAGGTTTTGAAGATTTAGTATTTTTTAAATGTCAAAACCTCAGTAATTGGAAGATTCATTATGTTGAAATAATATTTTTGACATTTTGGATTTAATAGCATGTTATTAAAATTCATTTTGCCTGATTGTGTTAATCTTTGAACATGGCTGCTGGATAATCTTAAATCGCAGGTGTCGCCTGCACTTGTGGCTTGCATGACATTGCCATTGGATGGTTTCAGGGCACAGCGAGACACAGCTCAGGGTGGAGGTCATTTCACACCCAGCAACTTATTTAATCTGTCTTTACTTCTTTTGTCTTAGCATCTTATAAAATCAAGGTATCGGTTGTCCCCAACTGATACTATTGCTGTGAGGTTCGCTTAAATCCCTTAAAACTCCACCTCTGGCACAGAGCACCTGTCTTGATTTGCTGTATAAGTAAATAAATCCACTGGTCACTTGCATTTTCACCTCAGGAGGCAGAATTATTAAAGAAGTAATGTTTTTAAACAGCAGTGTTATAAATAACCTGTGTTTTTCTGGGAACAATAATAGCAATTGTAGTCTTAACATAGTGAACAGTTTTGGTGGTTTATTCATCCAATTCCCTTCTCCCCACCCTTTTCTTCCCCCTGAAAACAGGTGGAGGAAAAGGGATAAAATTCAAATGAATTAATTCATTACTTTCTAGCAGACTCCTTGGGAAAAGATTGCTAAAATGAATGGCAAATCTACATGTTTTGCGATTTCCTGTTACTTTGTGCTGCTACCTTGAAGGAAACCTAAGTATGAAAATCCAAGCTTCTGACTTGTGAATGTGTTCATTACAAAGTCGATTCACTGAAGAACATGATCATAGGCCACTTACAGACAGGCATGTATTCCATAATGAGAAGAGACACCTGGAGGTCGGCCACAAATTAAGATATTTATGACATCAATAGGGAAGGAAAATACATAATGCTTGTGCCAGAGAGATTTGGGATGCCCTTGTTCACATCCTTGAGTGATGTCCTTGAGTGTATGCAGGAGCTGTGACTTGCTCCTAACCATGCAATAAAGCAAATGTTGGGCCATTGTGACTACAACTGTGTGATAACAGGCCAGAAGATGGTGACCTCATATTTCTTCAGTTCTGCGTGCACTCAGAGTACAGTGGGCAGCCTTGTTGGGTGACTCCCACAGCCAGAAATGCTGGAAGCTTCTAGTAGCTGAGCTCAGGCTCCTCCAGCAGCCAGTAGTGCAGGGCAAAGAACTGACTTCTGTGAACAACTGGCTTGAGTTTAGAAGTAGCTCCTTCCCCCGCTGAGCCCCTGCTGAAACCCAAGCCCGGTCAACACCTTGATTCCTTCCTTGGGAGACCCAAGAAAACAGTGCCAGGCTCCAGACCACAGAAACTAAGACCCCAAAAGTGTGTGTGTATTTAAGCTGATTTGTGGTAACATCTTTGTTCCTCCATAAACTAAATTACTCGTACTTTGACTTACTCTTAAACAACAGCTACAGGGGATTATAGAGTCTAGAACAGAGCTTTCCTTACATGGTGGAAGAGATGCTCACATTTGTTGGCCTTGAAGACTTCCTCAAAGAGAAGCTGTCAGTGTAAGAAAGGAAGCAACCATGGGCTGAGGGCCAGTTTAAGAATTAGTGCTAGAAGAGGAAGCACACTTGGCGTTCTCCCAGGCCAGAGGGAAGGAAACCAAACCCCACAAAATCTGAAAGCAACATCACTGAAATCTTTCTAAGTTAAAGGTGCAGGGACTTGGGGTCACCTTGGCAGAGTGAGAACCCTGAGCTTGGGAACTGTCTTACAGTGCAGCATCCAAGGCTGGTTCAGAGGCCCTCGGACCTCCTGGCTCCCCTCAGCCTCCTGGCTGGCATGCTAGGCTCATGCTTTGTTTTGTGTTAATTTAGCAAGATCATGAGCAAAAATATCTTCAGATTGGAAGTGAGCAATTCATTTGTAGGAGATGCTTTTTGCAGTATGTGGAGGGGTGGATGCTCCCTGCTTGTGAGAAATGTTTTCGGTGCTCTAGGTCAGCTCTCCTGTTGCTGGGACAAAATAGCTGATATACACGAGCTAACTTCCTCTTTTATTAGTGTATGTTTGCAATGTCTCATAACTACATTCACCTAGGAGAACTGGCTATATGTATGTGTATATATATATGTGTGTGTATATATATATATATATCTTTTTCACATCTTAATATTTTTTATTCTCCTTTTTCTTTCCACCCTCCCCTCTCCCACCTTTCCCAGATCTCCTTACCTCCAGCATCTACCTCCCTGTTTCCTACCATTTCTCTTTCATGCTGCTCTTTAAATTATTTCTAATCCGAGTCCCTCATGTTATAAAAACTATGTGATATTTAACCTTCTGTGTCTGATTTATTTTATTCAGCATTATGGTCTCAATAATGCTAAATATTGGTCCATCCGTTTTCCTACAACTGACTCAGATACTCAAATTATCCTTTATGGCTGTATAATATTCCATTTAAACGTATAATTTTCTTCATCATATGCTGATTAGCATATATCCTGCTTCCATAATTTAGCTATCGTGAATGATATTGCTGTAAACATACATATACATGTATCACTGAAATGTGATAACTGTAACTCTTTCTGGAAGAGGTTCTTTCACAGAAGAGGTACTGATGGGCCACATCTCACCTACACAACTTAAGATGGTCATTGTGGCCCAGTCCCAGCGGTTTCAGTCCGTAGTCATCTGCTTGAGGGCATGGGGGGGAATGGTGCTCGAGACTTGGCAGCCAGCACAGAATGAGGGAAGGGCCAGAGAGAAGGGGATGGGCCAGACGCAGTTCCCTGGCCCCACCCCCACGGACGCACTCCCACGCGCCCAGAGCTGAGCTTTCCTAGTTTCCTTAGAGCAGGACTGGCTTCTCTCAAGTCCGCCAAGTGGCTGCTCAAAAGTGCCTACCTCCCTCTCCCTCCTCCCAGTTTAAGGGAGACAGGGTAGCAGGCGTCCCTCATCTCTCTCTCGGACTGGCTCTTCTGAAACCTGTGCACCTTGCAACTCTTCAGAAGTAACTTGTTTTTCTGCTTCAAAAAAATTTTTTTTTTAGTACCGGGGATTGAACTCAGGACATTAGTAACTTGTTTTTCTTGAGAAGCCTAAGAACATGAAACTGGAATTGTTTTCTATTCCTGCTCTTAAATAAACTTCCATTTTTTTTTCTCTAGAGAATTGGTCTGTAACAAAAACATTCTTCTTATCAAGACCATCTGTGTATAGATAGTGCTCCGGAGTGGCTATGCCAGAGCCAACATCTAGATCAGTCTGATCTCCAGATACAGACCTTCATTTCAGGGAAATACGTGCCTGTGAGCATGTTGTGGGAGGGGATGTGAAAATAAATGATTCGATAAACAGGTACAAGAAAAAGGCATTTCCGACAGTGATGAGTGACAAGTATGAATCAATGAACACTGGGGAGGAGACGGACAAAACTGGGAAAAGCCCGGCTGAGATAGCCTGAATCTACACAATTCAGATTTTCAAGCTGCAACCAGAGAGCGAAACAGTCTGTGAGTGACTGGACAGGAAGATAAATAGCATAATTCCTGCTGTGTCCGTATTTTGGGAAAGCAGAAGCGAAGTTAGAAGTCAGTCCTTCCATGAACTTTGACCTGTCTGAGGTTAGTGTGGGTGGTCCCCCAGCTCCTCTGCCAAAAAAGGAAAATGATCCAGAAAACCAAAAAGGAAAGGGGGCAGAACGCCTTGAAGATGAGATGAATTACTTTTTTGGGGCGGGGGGTGGTGGGGTAGCGGGGATCAAACTCGGGCGTTGCACTTGCGCAGCAGGCGGCGAAACCGCTGAGCTAGATCCCCGGCCCGAGATGAATTACTTTTTAACACTCAGTCTCAAGTCAGGAAAGGGTCTTATAAGTGTAGTGGCAGCCAGGACTCTACTGCTATTACCCCAACTTTATCTTAAATTTTCAAACTATCTTTTGATTACATAATGCCACCGCCTCTTTTTCCCATATAAATATTCTCAAACCTCCATCTTTTCTTTTATTTCATACTTGGGCTCTGAACTTTGAGTTTCTTGACTACATTCAGACTCTGAAAAATGAAGGTTTCTGAGGTTACATTTGAAAGCTCTTTGAGTGACAGGCTCCCTTTGGCCACACTGAATTTCAAGAGTGGAATAAAAAATGTGGATTGAGTTCACCTCCGGCTGCTTTTTCACCTCAGAAATGGTATCTGGCTGTGGCTAGCCCCAGGGAATGTAAACAGAACCTTACCTGTAATTAACCTAGGGCCTTGCTTGTTCTCAATGCAAATGGAGTTATAATTGTATTTCCCGGTGATAGAATAAAAAGCCTGTGTGGCAGAAGGGAGCTGGCAGTTGAACAGGGGACGAGCTCTCTGTCTAACTGTGACAGCACTCTCCTATCTCCTCCTAGAAAACCTGAATGATAATAAAACTCGAGTTGCATTTGATGTAAGACATATGGTAATTACTATAATAATATTATCATCCAGTTTCTGCAGTGGTTTTGTCAGTGAGGTGCAATTTCACATATTGTCGGTGATAAAAATCCGTTTTTGGTTATTGATAGCAATGCCTTCCTAAAATGGTATAGGTGTTTTGTGACAGCTGCGAGGTTCCAGCTTCATATCCAGGTAATTGGGTTGAGAGTGAGGCCTGCATGCTAAAAGCTGATGATAGGAAGGCTGGTGAAGGCCCAGGGAATACTGTGAATATTTTGGTAGTTATTAACAGGCTAAATGGGAAGTCTTTGCTAGTCCGTTCTTCTGAAGCAATCTCAAAGGAGGAAGAAGAAGGAGGAGGAGGATGAAGAGGAAGAGGAGGAGGAAGGAGGAGGAAGAAGAAGAGGAAGAGGAGGAAGAAGGAAAGAAAGAAAAGAAAGGAAGTCCTCTGTAGAAAGCCTCTGTGAGGGCTTCAGTTATGATCTTGACATTTTTGAGCCCCCAAGTGTATTGTGAATTTGTAGGTACTATTTAAAACCTGTGTACAGTATTCACAAACTAAACTATACTTGCTTTCAGCTCATTTGCTGTCAGTTGTTTCAGAAGTCAAATTTGACTTTGCTTAATTGCTGGTTTAGTAGAATTTATTTCAGCAGAATAAGTATGTAGGCATATAATAAACACTTCTATTTATTTTTCACAGAAGGAATTGGTTCTGTAGTAGGTTAGCTTGGGCTTAGCTATATATATTCAATTTCACGGCTGTTTCCAGGAAACCAAAACTCGTAACAGCATGTTAAAATGGATGCTCTAAATCCTTTCTTTGGAAATATGTGTAAAATAAATAAGAAGTAATGACAGTGTGTCAAAGTGATTTTATTGCTTAGATTAATAAAAGGAAACTAATACAGTGTCTGCATGAGGGAAAAACCAGATTATAGGGATTTTTCCTTTTTAATGTCATCCCTTGTGCAGAATTTATTTTTTAAAATTCCCACCAAAGACCCATAAAGTAGTGAGTTCTATTCAAGAGTTATTATTTAGGCACAAATCATCAGTAGTAGCAATATGCATCCAGTGTGGCAAAGCATACTCTTGTTGAATTGAATAAATATGTATATGTAAAATGGAGTTTAGCAATTTACTTCTGTTATGAAGGGCTAAAGAACTAGAAATAATGTGATTAATTTGGGGACAAAATTGGCATTGTATTAGATGGTTGCTATGATTTAAATTCCTTAGTTGCTTCTATCTCTTTTTTCTTATAAAGGGGAAAATTGTCCAGAATGTCAAACAATTAAATTGCAAAGTTAGCCCAACAGTTAAAGACCTTTGGCTCTATTATTTATTAAAAAAAAAAAACACAACCATTTGAGATTTCTATAAAAGACCTACAGCAAGGTAGTAATTCTAATCATTTTGATGCAATTTAATTCAAGGGTTATAATTATTATTAAATGTCTTCGAAGTCTAGACCCTCTCTAGGCCCCGAGGATGCAGCTAGGAACAAAATTAAATCCGACTCCCATGCGCTTACACTGATTAGGCATGACTTCCATGCCAGATCATGTATATTTGATCATAACTTCTTGAAGTAGCACAACAATTTTTACCAGATGAAGTTGAGATTCTGAGCTGTCATTGTCAATAAGAGAAAAAACAGGATTGGTTCCTGAGTCCCCAAGCATTTTGGACTATCTTCTAGTGTAGCCAAAATGTTGTATAACCTTTGAAGTAATAAAACATTATTTTAGGGTGGAAGGATATGATCAGAGTATGTTATATGCACATAAGAAATGCCTCAATGAAACCCAACATACTGTATAATTAATATACACTAATAAAAAAATTTTTAAATAAAAAATCTCAAATTTCCAAAATAAGTTTGCTAATGTAACAGGCAAGAAAGATAGCTCAAGGCAGGGTGCACATTTTTGCACATATTTATTTGTTCGTTGTACTATTTCCTTTCATGAATTGTTCTTTGGCTTTTGCAGGAGTCCTAATATTTTTATATTCACTTGAAGCTTTTTGCATAATTGGTATGTTATGCTTTTCATACGGACTGCATAGTGTGCCTGTCTATCAGGTACACAGCTTTTAAAAGCAAATGTCTTATTCATTGTCTTTAATTTGAGAAAACATATCTCTCTTCAGATTATAGTAAGAACCAAGCTTTCAGTTAATTTGGTTGTACATATACTAAGAATGGTTGCATGCTTGCCTAGTATGTATGAGGCCCTGGATTCAATCCCTAGTACCACAATAACAATGATAACAACAACAATAATAATAATGATGCTGGTTTCTTTCTGTGAATGCTCCTTCCCCTTGGAATAGATTTTGTGTGTAGGTTCCATAGAAAGATATTCTTCCTCTGAGATCTTACATGTATATGTTACTGTAGTCTGAGGAATAATTTCATTAATGGGGTTAACTTTTAATTTAAAAAAACATTATTATAAGACAGTTCAGTAGTGTTTGTGAGGTTTTCCAAATGGAGGAAATTTCATAAACACTTATCTTCTGAAACTGTGTTAATTGTTCAACTATGAATAATGAACCTTGAATAGCAAAAAAATTGTCTAAGGCCAGAGGTTATATAGTCATGTTTTGAGAAGAGCATTAGATTTTGTGCCAGAAAATGTGGGTTTCACCTACAGATGCGAATGTAAACTAGATAACTATAAGGCCATTTTAGAATTTTGCAATTTTAAGACCACTGGGAAGGTCTTTTAATTTTTAAATGGGTATCCTCTTTTCATAACTTCTCCTCCTTCCTAGACTATTTAAAGAGTTCAAATATTTAATTGTACATGTTGAGTCTTAGATATTCTTAGTTGTACGGGTTTGGAATACATGTGAACAAGTGAAACTGAAGTTACATATTTGAAATTTTTAGTAGATAAATTTTTTTAAAGTTGTGAAAATGAATAATGGGAGAAATATGTGAATTTAGAAAAATTAGGGATGGAACTCTGATAAGTTTCAATATAATGGTTCTATGGAGGAACAGATGGCAAAGGAGACAGTGGGTCCCTTGAACAAATATGTCCAAGGCTCAGTGATGCCATTTGGTTCTAAGTGACACAGAGTTGAATAAAGCATCATGGTCAGTGTCAAGACATTAACACAGATAATAAATCAAGAAAATAAATAACCGCAGTCTTAAATGAAACAACAGTGAAGGTATTAGGGGTCCCTGTGACACACCTTTAGGGATGTCGTTACTGTCTCAATTCCTGTATAATTTGGGTTTAGAAGGAAGAGGACCTATAATCAGTTTTAAAGAAGAGAGGGACCAGGAAAGTCTTTATGAAGGAGGAAATAACTAATTTGAGCCTAGAAGGATGGTGGGAGAAGTTGAAGGAGAAGACATATCAGACAGAGTGAAGTAACTAAGCCAGAACTGGAGAAGGACCTGAAGAGAATGTGTTCAGAAAGCAGCACAGGGCTGAGCAGCTCTCTCTAGGACTCACGGAAGGTGGAAGGTGGACAGGTAAACAGGTCCTTATTGTACAGTGCTCTGAATTCCTACCTGAGGAGCTTATTCTTGGCCAGCAAAGTAATCAGAAGTTACCAGATGAATTCAAAGTAGAGAAATTTGTTCTACATAACTATTTAAAATGAACCTTTAGAAATCATAAAATTGGAGAAACAGTATCTAATTTATTTGATAATGAGCTAACATTTCAACCCCCTCAACTTGGAAAGCTTCCTGTGAGTGGAAGCAGAAGGTACGACTAGAAAGAAAAGCAAAAAGACTAGAGAAGAAAGTGTCCCTCTGCGTTTACAAGGCCCGCTCCATTCTCCCCCATCAGTTTCCTGAGCACCTCCTAGAAGCCAGAGGCCTGCCACACTCACCTAGTGTTTATTATCAGAGGAAGTAGAGTGGACAGCTGACCAAATGCCCGATAGCTTCCCTTTCCTCCTTACTGAAGGAAGGACTTCTAGACAAAATCTGAAAGGAGACAAAGGTGTGCTGGAGTTTATCAGGGATTTCCCTGGTTTCCTCAGGTACTCATAGCGTGTGTTCCATCCTCCATTCAGCAAATACCTGCCAATCTCAATGCCAGACGCTCAGAAAATGAGCTGCATCACTGTTGATAGCCACAGGTGGAACCATTAAGATGATTTTCAGGATAGTCTGACTTTTCTGCCCTACCTGAGCTATGACACTTGCTGTCACAAGTCCTCCCCCTCTGCATGGAAGAACCCAGGCTGCTCCTGACCAGAATAGAAAGCTGGGAATAGTTATTTTTTTCTTTCACCAGTCACCATCACTCTGTATCACTCCACCTGTCTGAGAGCTCATTGTGCAAGATACAGGGGAGCAAAGAAAGCATGGAGTCAGTCCAAGGTGTGTGGATTTCTTCAGGCAAAAGATGAGGTCTTCAATGAAGGCAGTGACTGCAGAATTAGACACAGAGGGGTGGGTGTAAAAGCTCTTTCAGAGGGAGAATGGAAAGGACTTTGCAGCCTGTTGAAGGTGGAAGGTGACAGAGAAAAGAGACTCAAAAGTGGCTGAAGTAACTGTGTGTGTGTGTTTCGTTGGGGAGAAAGTGGGACAGGAAGAGATTCACTTTGGACACATTCTCTGAGGACAGCACGTTGAGATATTTTATAGAGAATGAATACCATCTCCTTCTCCGGAGCATGCTCTGGGCTGGAGGTATTAGGTCTTAGGGTCAAGAACACAGAAGAAGTAATAGGAACCAAGAAGAAAAATAAGATCTCTCAGGAAAGGAATAAAGAGCAGAGGTCCTAAACTGGCCCTGCAGGTGGCTTTTGGCTTTTGTTTATCATTTCTTTTTGCTTTGTTTTGGTGGGTTTTGCAGTAGTGGTTGTTGTTTATGTTGTCACTCTATGTGTATTTGACTATATAGACTTTCTGGAAAAAAAGATAAATTCTTTTCAGAATAATGCACTAAAACTAACAAAAGTTATGGGGGAAATAAAGATGTGACGGACCACTGAAATGCATAGGATTGCAACCATAACACTAGCAAAAGGGCCAATACTCATTAAATTATTAGCACAGTTAAAAATAAATCAGATAGGGCCGGGGATTTAGCTCAGTGGTTTCGCCTCCTGCTGCGCAAGCGCAAGGACCCAAGTTCGATCCCTGGTACCAAAAAAAAAAAATCAGATTCCCAATTGTTTTTCACATTTCAAAAATGACTGACAGCTGGATGGAAGGGGGCTGACTTGAAGAGGAAAGAGCAGAGACAGATGGCCAGTGGCCACTGCCACGCGAGTTCCTGCAAACTTGAACTCAGTAGAAGAACCGGTGATGAAAGCACTCAGCCAGCCACTGCTCTTTAGGACCAGCTGTTGTTATCTTGGTGCCAAACATTAGGGTTGCAATAAAAAAACAATGTGACTCCATTCCTGGTGTTGTTAGCTCTATCATTACCAGAGCAGAAGCACATTTACAAGGAAGAAGCATACTTTTTCTTCCTCACCTACCTGGCTGGTAATGTTCGTACTTGTAGCTCATTGCTCATAGTAAGAACCCTGAAGAGCTCAGATCTGTCTCTATTCTCAATCCAATGCTTTCAAGAACCCAGCATTCCATATCCATTTGCTACAGCCTCCCCCATTCCCTATTTCTTGTCTCATACACCTCATCTCCTACGTGTTCCATATTTCTGTTGAGTCTTAGTTTGCAGGCACTTAGGTAGAGAAGAAAAGAACTTATTAGGAAAGATCACAGTTAAGGGCAGGCCAAGAACTAAGAACTAATCATTAGAGAGGGAGAAAGAACATTAGACAAAAATTATAGGGCTGAAATCAAAGAAAGAGAATTTCAGAAGAACAGAGCTGTGAGTGTAAGATCTTGTAGTGAGGTCCCATGAGGTCACTGGATTACCCAGGCGGACAGCACTGGTCAGCTTAGTAAGAGCAGCTTTTGCACAACATGGAGGTGGGCCTGGGCTGCCACCCCAGGGAAAGGAAGCTGCAAGCGCCAGGGAGGGGATGTGCTCCAGCCTTTCAAGGAGTTTGATGAGGGAAGAAAGGGGGGCCAGGACTGGCTGCTTCTATGGGGAGACATGTTGAAAGAATTCTCTTTGTCGGATGACAAATACTTGAATGTATTATTTTTAGACTGAAGAGAAGTAGCTACTGGGGAGGAAAAGGGAAATGATTGAAGACGAGAGAGCAAGAGCAAAAGAACAAATGGAGCAACTCTCCAGAGAGCCAATTTCCATTATATAATTCACTAAACAAATGTAGATTCATCTTTGTTTCATTTCTAGCTCCCTCTGGCTGGAATTGTGATTTCTAGCAATATATTTATAGAATCTCCTCTGCCCCCTTCAAACACTCCCCAATAAATCTCTGAGTGGTGATACCTGTCCTGTAGTAGTTTCTACCCCCAGATACCTTCAGATCTCCACCAAGCCCTGATGCAGGGTTGAATCCTGAACAGCCAGAAATTCTTGTAGGCTGTTACTCCCTGACAGGGCCCTGAAGGTGCTCAGCAGAGATTCAGCAAGAGTGGGCCCCTTTATTACTGATAGATTGCCTGCCTAATTATGCTTAACATTTCAAACATTTTTAATTTTTAATTGTTTACATTTAATTATCTGCATTACTTAAGCATCCAAATTCCACAGCTAATGTTCTTGATGAAATATTTACTAAACAATCAGTCCTCTTGGATCCCACAGAGCTACAGGGTTTTGATTCACAGCAAGCTTTCCCTCCTTTGCACACTGGGGTTCTGATGGTGGCTAACGCCTGGGTGGCTTCCTTTTCCACGCAGGGCCATCATGCTGACTGTGAAGGGATGAATCATCTGCTGGGCATTAGCATGGGTGGTGGGTGCCATGGGGACCCTCGTGCCATCTCTCTAACCTCTTCTCTTAGGTTAGGGCTGGAAAATGTACTAAGAACTGATTCTGGGGACTGGAAAGCAAAACAATGTTATTTTGAGGTCAAAAGGCAGAGGTAGGATGAAAACCCATCATTGTTTCTGTAAGTGACAGTTACTCAACTACTGATGGACCAGGAAGCTTTACCAAAACCAAATTAGGACTGGCAGTGGGAATGCCCTGTATTATAGGGGCCAAGGGAACAGGTCTACCTACCCCTAGATCCATCCTTTGTGCAGAAAGAGGGGCCCATGGTGAGAAGAACATGAATTGTTCTCAGTTGGTTTCCAGGAAGGAATAGAAGCTCACTAGAGCTGTACCTTGGTCACCAATTACAAGATCACCAAGAGGGCTGATTATGTGGCCTGTAAGGCATATGGTGGTTAAGAGTAAGGAATATGAATTAGACCTTCAGTCATTCCACAAGTATTTACTGATCACCTACTGTGTGCCTGGCACTGGGCTCCACCCCTGAGAGATAAAAGCAAACAAGACAAATGTGGCAGCTGCCTTCATGGAACTTTCAGTGCAGTCAGTCTGAGATTCCTTGGATTTGAGTTGCAACAGCAACCTACTAGCTACATCCCTTTGGAGCAAGTCACTTAACCACTCCTCAGTTTCCTTACCTTTGCAGTGGGAATAATCCAGATGCCTTCCTCATAGGATAGTCACGGCGATTTAATTGTTCATAAGCAGCTGCACATAAAACTCAGAAATCATAAGACCAGGACTTACATCTGGCTTCACTGAGTTGTCAGAGATTAGTTATGCATGTGTGGTTTCACTAAACACTTGTATCTGAAGCCTAACAAAATTAGCATTTTAATTATGAATGTTAAATAAAAACTGTCCTTACCGAGCACAACTCTAGTTTAAATAGCGGTTGGAGAGAGAAGCAGAAGATAGGGCTGGGGTGACCAGATGTTAAAGAATACAGATTTCTGAGCTCAGGCAATGAGGAGTCCGACGTAATGCTGTTAATACGTGGTATGAAGTAAGTATTCAATAAATGCCAGTGGCTGTCAGTGTTGTGATTATCATTATTAAGCCCAAAGAGCTTCATAGTAATGTGACACTCATGATGAGCTTGTGCCTGGTTAAGTCATACTAACAATGGAGTACTAGTGTGAGGCTTGGACATGTCAAATAACTAATGAATGCTGGCGGCACACACGTACACACCCATAATCACAGCTGCACATCAAAGTGGTGTTTTTGTTTTTATTTTTGCAGTGCTAGGGACTGAACTCGTGGCCTCCTATATGCTAGGCAAGTTCTCTGTCACTGAGCTACCCTCTCAGCCTGTCAGTGGGCATTTGTAGATTCCCTGAAAACTTTTGTTTGGAGTCACACAAAATTAGCATTTTAATTGGGAATATGTAATAAAATTTGTCATTACTGGGCACAGCTCCAGTTAAGTGGCTGTTGGAGACAAGATATAGAAGATGCAACCATTCTAACTGCAGATCAGGATTTGACAGCTCTGCAACCTTGGGTTTGGGTCATTGTGAAAGTTCTTGTCTACACAGTAGCACTCAAATACTGTCCTTATGCTTTCTTAAATAACTGATGTTGTGCTCAGCCATTTACACTGGACATACAATAGGCAGCACACAGGAAAGTTAGCAGGCAGTGCCTTCTAGTATGGACGGGATTTATCCTTTTATCCTCCCAGGGAGTTCACATAATAGTCAATGTAATAAACACTTCCTCACTGTCTTCACATGAGGTAATGCACAGAATTCTGCTTGAATCCCACATAGTGAATTCAGAGAACAGGATGCAACCTACTTACTATGGTGGAGTGAATGATGGCTTCCATGAAGATATTCTAACTTACACCCACAACCTGTGGCTGTGACCGCATTTGGAAAAAAAGGATCATAATGGAGATAATAAAGTTGATGGTCTTAAAATGAGATAGTCCTGGATTACCCATTGTCTGGGTCACCTTTTCTTCACTGGGACAAAATACCTGACACCCACAATGTAAAGGAAGAGAAGTTTGTTTGGGCTCCCAATTTTCAGTCCATGGTCAGCTGGCTCCAAGGCAGGAACATCATGGCAGAAGGGTGGTTAAGCAAAGCTGCTCACTTCCAGACAGCCAGGAAACAGAGCTCAGGGGAAGAATATCAGTAAGAGATGAACACTCCACAGGCTCAACCCCAGTGACCCATCTCCAGCCGAGGCCCCTCTCCTGACAGCACATTCATCTATGATCATCAGTGGCTCAACCCACCGATTGATACAGCACCCACAGGATCTCACCACCTCTCCGAGGATGTCTTCATCCCAATACCCAATGGCAAATGTCCTTACAAGAGATGAGAGAGAAGACCCAGTACAGGCTAGAGATGGCATGAAGATGGTGGCAGGGACTGGCATGGTGCTAAGGACACCCAGAACCACCAGAAGCTGGAAGAGACAAAGAAAGATTTTCCCTCCCAAAAACTTCATTTCTGACTGCTGGCCTCCAGAACTAGGAGAGAAGACATCGCTCCCGTTCTCAGTCACTAAGTTGGTGGTAACTGGCTACAGCAGCCCCAGGAAACAAATGCACCTTGCCAGCTGAGAGGAAAGTACCCTTTCCTTGTCCGAAAGGGGTGCGAGGTGGGACAGTGTCTCCATTTGGTTCTGAGAAGCCCTGTCACGGGATGCCTGTGTGGTTGGCGTTAGCAAGATGAAGTATGGAGAGGCCTGACACTGAGATTCTGGGGTGAATACTTACATATTCTTCTGCACAGCCCTTTGCTTCAGACGAATTGCTTGACGGCCTGTTTGGACACAGATGCTTCTATTTCCCCCCCTCCTCACATATAAACAACCCAAATTTGCCTTTTTCTTTAAACTCCTACTATGAGAACAACTTGAACTTCACAGCCAACTTCTTTAGCAAGCATCCTTCCTTAGTTTTTTTACCGTTTCTGTGACTTATGTAAATTAGAGTTCAGATTTCTTCTACTGTTCATTCTAGAATGTCTGTCACAGGAAAAATCACCATCCTTGAGGGTTGGGAAGATTACTTGCAGTAGATAAACAGGCTCTGCCCCACATATGTGGAGCAACGGATGCTCCTGTGTGTGCCTGGCACTGGGTCAGGCACAGGTTGTGCCCAGTGGTGTGTCAAGAGAGGTGTGGCTGCCTCCCAGAGCTCTGGGCACAGCTTCTGGATCTTGGTAACTCTGGGCTTGGTGTTTCTGAGATCCCTTTGGGACTGAAATTACTCAATTTTCTCTTAGAGATCTCTCTCTACACGCAAATCAGAGCAACCCAGACTCCAAAAGAGACCTCTGAAATGAATGAGGTCATCCACAGGGCTTCTGGGACCGTGGGATGACTGTTGGCGGAAGTCCCCTGTCCTTGAGCCCTCTGCCTCCCCAGACATCTGAAGCAGCTTGCCCAGCCCCAAGTCCAGACAGAACTTGCCTTGAGATCCACAGAAGCTATTTGACACTATTTGTCGCAGACACTTAGCAACCTGACCAATTACCCTTGTAGAAGTGTATTGTGAGGCATCATAAATCCCATAAAGAAAACTCTATTTCTCTCCAAGGTGATAACAACATTAAGAGTAGAAATGGTCACTCACCAAGAGCCTGACTCACCAGCGCTAGTTGTTTTTCACAACTAGCAATCTCCAGTCACAACTAACATTAATTGAGTCTCACTGCTCTAAAGGTTTTAGTGGATTGATTTATTTGATCCTCACAGTAGCCTGAGGCCGGTACTATTATTCCCATTTTACAGATGAAGAAACCCAGCTAATGAAGGGTTAAGTAACATGCCTAATTTCCAAGCCAATTCAGCAGCAGGGGTGGGATTGAAACTGGGATAGCTTAGCCGTGCTAGACTGCAGTCACCCACGTGCATCCTTAACCTGTCTCTGACTGAAAGGGAGTAAGCTAAATAGCAGCCAGACTGCAAAGAACCCAGATTCTTTGACCAAGGGTACTGATCTCTCTGCTCAGGGTTATCATTTTCAGTTGCAGGAAAGGGGAAAACAGTATTAAAGAACCAAAGCATTGCACTGAATCCTGACATCTGGCTGAGTTAAGTGCCCATGATCAGAGAACAGCCTTTTCCCAACCAGCCTTCCACATCCTGGAGGATGAGGCCCAGCTGGCTTGACTTCTGTCATGAATTTTGCAATCCTGGAGCATTTCCAAAGGCAGGCAGGGCACCCCCCAACCCAACAGGCCCTTCTAACAGTTTGGAGAGGAAGATATCAAATTCTCTATGTCAACCACCAGAGATATAAGTAGCTAGCTTGAGAGTTTAACCAGAATCTTTTTCTTTCTTTGCTGTTATCTCAATATATAGTTTGTATTTTTAGTTCAGTATTATGACAAGGTAATACATCGAATTCATGGAAACACTTAAAAACTATGAAGGCATTTTAGTAAGCAAGATCTGATAAGCACACATCTCAAATGGTACAGGGTTCTTCAGAGTACAATACCTGAGTATTGCACTCTGTGAGGAAAGTTGGGGTGTGGATTTGCACACAGAGGGAGCAGGAGAGTGGGGGGCCCAGCAGGTGATTTATTTAGTGGTCATGTCCTGAGTGCCACCAGGGTCCAAATGGAGGCGGATCAAATGAGGGGAGGACTGTGCGTTCCTGGCACTGCTTCGCTCCCCGCAAGGCTGCCCAAGGCAACAGTTTTCATCCTGGTAGGACACAGCCGTGCTTCCCCTGATATACGGGGCCAGAAATCTGGGGGAAAACGTGCCCTAGTCCTGTCTGAGAACACTGGCAACAATTCCTTCAGAACAGCTTTCATTTTGTAAAAGAGAGGAAATAGACGGCTGGTGTATCGCATCTACAGCTAATAGTGTGTAGGTCAAGCTGATCTGGAGCTAAGAAATGTGATGTGAATTATGATCGTGTACCAAACAGAAAGAGAGAGTTGTTTGGTAAAGAGCCTTTTTTTTTTTTGGTACCGCGGATCGAACTTGGGTCCTTGCGCTTGCGGGGCAGGCAGCGGAACCACTGAGCTAAATCCCCAGCCCAAGAATTTTATTTAATCACAAGCACCAGAGGGTGAGTACAGAGAGGTATTTAGTGAACTGAGAATAAGTGAGATTAACCCTCCTTTTCTCATGCCAATAATTATTTATTACCTACCCAAAGGATGGGAGGCACCCGAGGGCAGAGATTTTTGTCCATTTGTTCACTTTGATATCCCCAGTGCCTTGAACAGAGTATCACTGTTAAGTGAATGAATGAATGAATGAATTGCAATCTGCCAAATTGTCCTTTTCAAACTATAGAGATACATGCATGCCTGTGTTTATAGCAGTGCAGTTCACAAAAGCTAAGTTCTGGAAATAGCCTAGGTACCTATCAGCAGACAAATGAACAAAAAAAGATGCATCTATGCACAAAGAAGAATGAAATCATGTCATCCAAAAAAAAAATCATGTCATCTGCAGGAAAATAGATAGATCATGAGCTCATAATGTTAAGTGAAATAAGTCAGACACAGAAAGTTACATGTCACATGGTTTCCCAAAATATAAATAAGTTAAAGAGTGAAATAAAGGAGACATGGTAGAAAACAGGGTGGCAGACTTTTTGGAATGGAGAAAGGAACAGCTACCTAAAGGGATAGAAAATTATCAAGAATATAAATATATATATATATTAAAACTAATATGACTATTCTGTACCACAAACATACACTGTTTTTAAAAAGTGTTCATTTGATTCAGTTGTTAAGATGAGCTAGCACACTGTCTCTAAAGCAGCTTCCTTGATTGAGGGGCAAACTCTAAGGTGAACATGAGGCAGAGTTTGCAATTTTCATACGTAGCCTAGAGAAACTGCTTCCCCTTAGAAACTTTTTCTCTGGCTTTATCAGTATTTACTTTGGATCCCTAATTATAGCTTTTACTATCCAGAGTTCACTTGAGGAAATATATGTTGTCCTTACCTTCGAAGCTTAGCAAATTAAGAAATGCCAGCTTAGGCAGAAGTCTGATCATCTTTTGAGATGTAAAATGCTGGAAACTCAAGACATCATCCCACTGCTGGTGTGGGGACACTGGGCATTGTGGCCTTGGCCTGAGGTTGTTCTCCAGGAAGTTGGGGTGACTCTAGACTCTTACAAGACAGCTCCAGAGTTACAGGGTAAAATGGCATTGGAAAGGTTCACACATAACCATAAGGAGGGTCTGTGAAACCCTTCTGACCTGGGCTTAGGCTGACAGTCTAAGCCTCTAAGATTCCTCTAAACCCGGTAGGAAGTTTCCAGAGGTCTCAGGTAGAGAGTGAATTCTTCAAGAACAGGATTATGGATGCCAATAAATTGCATGTAAGATGGTTGAGATGTTTGTAGCAGCAAAAAAAGAGGAAGATTAAAAAGGCTGTGCCAAAAAACTGTTTTGATTAGACTAGAAGAATAATTTTAGAAAATGGAAAATAATACAATGTAGAAAATGTGCCTGGGCCCTGCGCCCTGGGGACAAACCAAGGTTATAAATTACCCCTACATTCCCTATTTTTCCACTGTGATGTTTCTATGTTTTGTAGACTTTAATTTCCTACATGATGAAAAATCACCAATGCACGGTCCCCTATATTTGAGCTTGTATTATTATATTTGCCATCTTTTTACTTTATGGAGGTTAATTAATTTCTTGTTTTCAGGAATATATGATGATGCTATGCATTACTCCCTTATGAAGGAAAAAAATGTCAAAGGAGAACGCTCCTTGGTTTAGGGAGAACTAATTGGTAAATTTCTCTCCAGTTCTGCAGGCCTGTGGCAAATAACTTTCTTCCTGAGAACTGAACTTTGAATCCCAACCTCCATTAGTCTTAATAGAAGCCATGCATTCTCTCCCCCTCGCTGTGATACAAGAATAATTTTTCCTCTGAGTGGAATAATGGTTGTGAAGTCATTTAGGTATTCACAGAAAAAAATAGCCCTTTACTGTTGTTTTTTATTGATTCCAGGAATGAGGCTGAGAGAAATCCTGTTCCATTTTACTGTAAATACAATTAATCCAGAGATAGATGAGTTCTTAGTGTACAGAAATGATTGATTTGAATTTAAATGAGTTAATGTTCTGCATTTCTATCTAGACACAGATAAACAACAAAATTATCCAGTGACTGGCTAAATTTTAGAGTTGCTATTTAGAATGTCTAAACAAAAGCTTGCATTTTCAGTGTGTGTGTGTGTGTGTGTGTGTGAGAGAGAGAGAGAGACTAAAAGAAAGCTATGTTCCACCATCCTGATTAGATGCTGAAAGTCTATACTTCAGCAACACGGTTTCTGATTTATTCATTCCTGACTTTATTCCTCGGAAACTCACCCATTTACTCCACCAGGTCTAGGACCAATGTTTTAAGTAGAAAGTTTCCCCTCAGAAAAGTCAACTTGGCTTTTTTATTTGACAAAGTAGAGAATAGCTTTGGTGCTGTTTTAAGAGAAGGATTGGGAGGCCTGATTTCCAATCTACAAAATAAGACAACAGAATTTAAGGCTGTCTTTAGCACTCTGCATTAGCCACAAATAATTACCTCCAAGTAGAATGAGATGAGAGTCAAGAATGTCTCCAAGTAATCCAGTGGAAGTGCTGCTTGCCTTATTGAACATGCTAATACAAAGCCATATTTGGAAGAGTCAAAGAAGAAAAATGTCTCCAACTCAAATTGCCTTGGGAGTTTTTCATTAGAGTGGTCCAGAGTGGTTGGTAGATAATCACAATTTTAAGTTGGAGTTGTTTAAACATATTCACCTATGGATTTAAATAGTTTTGGATCTGTGCTTTTGTATCTAAATTGAATGATGTCTCCTGGATACACAGCATAAGCACACACTTTTTGTACATCTACCTTATTTATTTTCAAATGGGTATGTCTCTTGCTCAATGGATAGGGGTCATCCTAACAGATTACTAAATTAAGAGACAATGAATGCCACCACCTGCCTCACAAGTGCAAGGTCCCAAGTTTGATCCCCAGTACAAAAAAAAAAGACAGAGAGAGAGAGACAGCAAATTGCATAGTTTTAGTTTGTGAAAATATTAACTGAGTTCAACTTCCTTTTGTGAAATACTAAGCTTATAAAACATACTTATCAAAACTCAAATACACTTTTATTGACTTATAATCACCCACAGTTCTGATCTGCATGGGTAACAATTCAAACTCATGACAATAATTTATTTATTAGTAGAGTCACTTTGAGAACAGAAATGCAACCAAGTTTGGAATTCACGAATTGACATATTTTCATTAGATATTAACCAAAGTTTAGGATAATATATTTTATATATCTAAGTTGATAATAATATGAAGAATGCCAGCCTGAAAACAATAACTTAGTTTTTTTTCATATCCTCTATTATATGTCAGGACATAAAGAGAAATTAAAGTCTTTCAACTAAAAAATTGAAAAGCTGAATTGTTTAAACTGAAGTTAAATTATGATTATTAGAGAAAGGTTCAAAAGTATTGAGCATTTGCAAAGCCATCTGAAATGTTTAATTTACCCTAGAAGTTTTTATTTTTATCTTAAAAGCTTTTCAAGCAGACATTTAAACAAAATAGGAACAATTAAGAGAGCAGGACTTTGGGAAGTGTTGAGGCAGAAGAGACTCTAAATGCAAGCCTGTGACTTCTCCTCAAATCCCTTTACCTTTACTGCATTCTTGTCTCTCTGCCATCCTCAAATGAGGTAGGTTTGACAGATCAGAGGGAAAAGCTAGGGTAGGAGAGGCCATGCTTCAGTAACAAGTAAACCCGAAAGAGTGTTTGGCATACAAAGCATTTACTTTGCACCTAACACCCAGAGTGCTTCAGATGGCCCTCTGCCATCTTGCAGGCTGCAAGCTTGCTGTGAAAGAGAGAGCTGAAAGTTCACACCAGGTACGTCTGCAAGAGCCAGGTCTAGAAGTACCCGTGGTGACACTCCAACATCTCACTGATCAGAGCTCAACCATGTGATCCCACTCAAGGAAAGGAGGGTGGGAGAGGTGTGGCCAGCAGGAGGACAGGAAGTAGATTCTACACTTCTCACCGGAAGAGGCTTCCTAAGGCCCTTGAGCTCATCTAGCCTTAGCAGGTAGCACCTCCTATGCTCTCTCCTCAGGCTTACACTGGGGGCCTCTGATTCATTCCTCCAAAAAAAGGAAACTTCCATCCTGCTGATATTTTCTGAAAGCATAAAAAGAGACAAGCACAGAAGAGAGGGGTACTGAAATAAGAATGTACACTTATGCTATTGAAATAACATAAAAGAGAATATATTTCTCTGTTGTCTTTCCTTCCTCCATTATCGCTCCTCCCATGAGAATGACCATGACAAAGTATATTTCTCATATCTTTACTCCAAACACATGTCAGGAACCTTAAGCCTCTTTCCTGAGCCACGCACTATCAACCTTACCCTCATTGCTTAGAGTAACTGAGTGACACTTTCTGGAGTCCTCCGGTAAACATTTGAATGTCTCCCAAGTGCCAGGCCTTGTGCCAGCTTGATCTTTCCTTCTCTCAAGAAGCACCTGGTCTGGCAGATGACTTCTGAGTCCCCACAGCCTGGTTTCACGAAGCACAAGTGCTGATTCTTGTAGCCCACACACAGAGGTGTGTCCCAGGCTTTTGCCTGGTGTAAGAGAAAAGGGCTCCCAAGTAATTGTGCTCGGGCTCCAAATGGAATACATCCAAGAGAAGGCTTTGCTGTTCTATTGAGAGTTAAGAATTGGAAATGAGCTTTTTCCCAAGACCAGTTTCAACTCTGCCATACTCCTGATCTGTCAGACCTTAATCAAGAATTGGTGCAGGGAGAGGAGGGTGGTCTGAACATTACCTGTTCGTACTTTCTTGGAATGCACTGTGTCACCAGAGATACCCAGTGTGAATCCAGTGTGAGTGGGGCTGGTGGGAGGAACGGAAGTCCTGAGCCTGGACTCCAGGCCCAGCTCTGCCGTAACTAACTCTGTGACCTTGGAGGTGTCCTCTGGCCTCTCTGAGCCCCAGATTCCTCATGTATAAAATTGAGTGTCTGGACTAGACAAGAGCTCCTCCAGCTTTGACACCCAGTTATTCCCGGTGCCTGTGTTCCTGCCGCTGTAATTGAGGTCACCAGCCCTGTGGCCTGCAGGGTCTTTGGAGAGGATAAACAGGAGCAGTGTCACCAGATTGATCAACTCGAGAGGTGTCCCTCTCACAGGTCTTGCCGAGAGGAAAACCATCAGACGTGTCACCACTGATGGCACTGTTTTTTTTTTTTTTCCTATAATTTTCAGTGGTCACTATGGTCATAAACTGAGGAAAGCAATAAATCTTGTCCAGTCAGGACAGTCACCAAAGCGAAATGGCCAGGTGTCTTTGTCCCCACAAATATATCGCCAACACAGCACTGGCCCCTCACTGAGAGAGACCCCATGGACTCAGAGACAGGAAGTCAGAGAAGATAGGCACTGCCTGTCACTCGGAGTCCAGCACAGCCCAGCCTGAGGGGACTTGTCACACAGCATGGTGCAATTACAGACCATCACAGCTTGCAGAGGAGGCAGCCGAAGCTCAGAGAGGCACTGACCCTAGCAGGTGCACAGTGGGCAGAGCCAATTGCAGAACTTCGTCTGCTGCTGACTCCTGACTCTCAGGTCGGAACTCGCACACTGCCCTGTGCTCTGTAACTCCTGCACCTGCTCACTGAGACCTGAACCTGGAATCCACAAGTCACACAGTAGCGACAGTGCCAGTAATGGAACTGTGTATCACATAATTATTCTAAATGTAGGCATGTGCATTATATTATTTGTTTGGTTGGTTTTTTTTGGTACCAGGAATTGAACTTGGGACATTGTGCTTGCAAGGTCATATCTTATTATAATCATCTCTTATCTTTATTCCCAACTTTCAGGCAAGAGAGCTGAGGCCCTGAAAGAAGAACCAACTTGCTCACTTTGTGACACTGTGGCTCATTCATTCCCTTGAGCCAAAATTTTTAAAGTTTTTACTACATACAGACAATAAATTAGTCACTGTGATTAAATTCAAGCTAAGGTAGATGTGATATAAGGTAGACAGATATATGTGGCAGTAATGTCAGAAGAGAGATGTGGCCAGTTTCTGGGTGAATTGAGAGGAAGAGATGTAATATTTTCCCACATTGAATGAAGTAGGTAGGGAAGGAAAGCTACACAGAAAGATGTAACAACTCAAACGAAGAGCAGGTTCTGGGTTCTCGAATTGAGGGTGAAAAGCCAAAATAAGCCTAAAAATCAAGAGCCATGCAGCAGGCTACACAGCAGGTTGAAGGTTGATCCTTAACCTGTTTCTCGGTCACAACAAAGGAATAATAAAACATTTAGTATTAGGTAAAGTCCAAATATACTTCATCTCATGAACCACCTGCCATGAAGCAGTCTTGCTTTCTGATTCTGTTATAGCAAAAGAAATTGAAAAACTATTACAACACTTGAGAACTTGGCGTGCAAATACACGCAAATTGGAACTGACCCAGATCACTGTGAGGATGAGAGGAACTGAAGCATTTTCCTATAAAGTCAGTGGGGTTTACAATTGTCATAGGCCATTGATTCTGAACACACAAATCTGGACATACCATGGGTCAAACCAGACTCCCTGGGACATGGCGTTTGCAAAAAAAGAAAAGCCAGATGCAAACACAATTAACCCACATGAACACTTTGGATAGCAGAGCTGTGATCATCTCCACTGAAGAACAGAGAGAAGACTTGGTTTAAACTAGTGTTGTAGTGATAAAGGTTTAAATACCGACTCTCCTTAAAATGTTTGTATCTGCATGGTTAAGCTTATTATTAATTTTACTAATAAAAAGTAATGCAACTCTGATTTCTCTTCAGATCATGTAAATCTTTTGCCTTTTACTAAAAAAAGTAGCACAATTTACAAATAACATTAAAATGTGCAGTACTCCTTTTGTGGTAAATTCCATATAGCTGATCAGCTCTGGAAGAATGCTTTGTTTTTTATTTTAGCCATATATCTTCAGTCAACCTGAGCTGATGATGAGTGAATACAACTCCAACATGAATATGATTGATAGTTTTGGTTACTTTACTAAGAAGAAAATGAAAGGAAAAAAAAACACTTGTGTTGGAACTTCACTGACTCCTCAATAATAAAAGTTTTTACTGAATCAAAGAAATTTTTTCAAATAACAGAAAACCATCTTTCCAAATCTATACCATTCACAATGATGTAATGGCTACAAACATGACACACTTCTAAGTTTATAATATTTACATTTTCTTCATCAATTTTTTGTTTGTTCTTACTCTTTAATTTTATTTCAATTAACAAGATTGCACATATTTATGAGGCATATATAATGATATTTCAATACATCTATATATAGTGTACTGATTGAATCAAGGTAATTAGCATATACATCCTTAAATATCATTTCTTTGTGTTGAGAGCACTTAAAATCATCCACTTTGGCTGTTTTGAAATACATAATACATTATATTGTTAAATACAGTCACCCACTGCAATAGAACACTGGGATGTGTTCCTCCTGACTAACAGTAATATTTTACCTATTGATTCTCCATCAGGTTCTTAACAATCAACAGTACAGTGCACCAAGCCCTGATTTGGCACTGTTCATTTCTGTGATATAAATATTCTATATGGCTCCTTTCTAGCAACCAATGAAATGTCACTGAATATGAATTTGGGAAAAAACACACTAGCAGACTTCATAAACTATTTCCTCCATGGAGGTCCAAACTTGATCTGTTGAAACCCTAACCATTAATGTGTAAGAATTTGGACATGGGCCCTTCGGTAGCAAATTAAGTTTAGATGTGGTGGCAAGGGTGGACCCCCTATGAGGGGATTAGTGCCCTTATAAGAATAGAGTTTGGCTATCCACGTTGGACCTCTTTTCATGTGCTTATTCGCCACCTATATCTCCTCTGGAGAAATGTCTTTGCATACATCTTTCCAACTTTCCAAGGCAACTGTTTCTTTGCCATTGAGTTTTAAGAGTTCTTGATGTATTCTAGATTATCAAAATTCTATAGATACGTGGTTTGCAAATTTTTCCTCCCAGTCTGTAACTCTTAAAAGGGTCTTTCACAACACAAAAATTTTTAATTTTGATGAAATACAACTTAACAATTTTTTTCTATTATGGATCATGTTTTTGGTGTCATGTCTAAGAACTCACCTAGATTTACATCCTGAATATTTTCTCCTATGTTTTCTTATAAAAGTTATAGGTTTACATTTAGATTTTGTCTGTGATCCATTTTAGATTAATTTTTCTATATGGCACAGAGTTTTAAATCATGGTTCCTGTTTTTGTCCACAGATGACCAATTGTTCTAGTATTGTTTGTTCAAAAGATTACCCTTTTCCCACTAAAATTTGCTTTGCTTTTAGTGTCTTTCATTACTTTGTAAGTTTAATTTTTAATTAAACAACTAGCTCACATGAATTCTTTAAACTTAACAATAGGCCTGGTGCCAGTACAGGCTGTCCTCTGCATATGGTTTAAACTTTGATCTATTTGTGGATTCAGAGGAGAAAAGGGAATCATATGGATGACTACAGATGATGTTTTCAAATGCTGAAATATACAGCACATTATAAAAGCAGCAAAGCCGGAAGGTGGCTTTAGCACCATTGTGTAGAAAACTGAAACTTAGATTTAAAACTCACACTTTACAGGGGGAGAGGTAAAGGATAAAATGTAACTCATTACAATTTGAGATTGCTTGATACATAAGTTTCCTTCAAACCAACTGCATAGCCAGGAAGCTGGATAGAGAATGGCATGCAGAATCAAAAGCTGTGTTTAGTAATTTAACAAATGTTTGGTGAGAAGGGACTGTGGATATGGCAGTAAGCGAGGTAATCATGATTTTTGCCCTCAAAGAACTGACGGTCACTAGTGGACAGTGATGAAAAAAACACATCAGAAAAATGGGATTCTGGTTGTTTTCAGGCATAAAGGAAAGAAAGCATGTGATAGGATTGAAACAGACAAACAGAAAACTCTTCATTGTTCCTAGCACTCAGAGGTGGCTGGGTAGTGGCTATTTTGTTATTCTACATTAGGGTAAAATCAGTGTGGCATAGACCAAGATTTGGAGGTGTCCTTCCGGGGATGACACCTGTCATTACTTTACGTATTATAAAGTCTGCTCTGCGTAGAGGGCTGAGCTGGATGGGCCTAAGCCCCGCCTCTTACTCTCACAATCTGTGACCACCCCGTGTAATCTGATGATGGAATGCGTTTAATGTTTTTTGCACAAAGATGCGGGTTAATTCAGCAATTAATATAGTAGCCATTGGGTCAGATACGGTGTAGATTCATATTTTAATACTATTTTCTACCACATTTCCTACTCATTGTACCCTTCCTTAAATGGGCCAAATTACGATAAAAGATTTAAGGATCTAGAATCCTGAAACCTAAGACTACAAGATGTGTGCTGAAGTGTTTACCAATTTTATTTTCAACTATTGTTTATTTTCAACACATCAAGTTTTGTTTGGAAGTAAGTTACTGTTAATCAATGTTTTTTTTGTAATGAAGCCCATAAATCCTCATTAAATAAACATCCAAACTTATTGATGTTCTTTTGCTCTACTGCTTGACTTTGTATATTTTCATCAGAATAATTCACTGAATTCAATCTGATGAGTTTTTAATTGAATTTTACTTTTTCTGGCTTTTCGCTAACTCTTCTCTTACCTACTAAGCCCCCAGCTTCCTGGGCAGGACAGGTATGTGTCTCTGATGTTTCTACTTCTAGGCTGCTGTTTGTATATTTTGGGGAAAAAAATAAAAGAATAACCTTTTCTCCTTACCACTATCTCTACCGTTTTCGTTTTTCAGTGGGACAATGAGTGAAAGGGACATAGTTATTTTGTTTTCCTTCTTTTTTGCTATCAATTAATTGTGCCTTAATGTAGGAAACTTTGGAAATAATAACCACAAAGATGAAAATAAAAATTACCCAGGTGCTCCTGGTAGCAGTCTTCTCTCCTGCCTTAAACTCAGGTATGCAGTTCCAGAATCTCAAGGTTAAACTCCATTAAAATCACTGTCCCTACCTCCAAAGCAGTTTGGAACCTAACTTAGCCTCAAGATCCAGGGGGGAAAAAAGTAACACCTATAAAATGCTCTTTTGCGAAAATATTATAAATGCTTTGCAAATACATTTCTTCCAACAACCTCATTTTTATAAAAGCAGTGAGAGACAGAACCTGAATTCAGTCACAGAGAGACTGGTTCCAAGAGTCCACAGTCTGCCTACAAAAACTGATTAACCATTCCAGCCTTCTCCCAGCACACGCCCTCTTGTGTAAGCCAGACCCAACACTGACTTTGTTCCTAATTTGACTAATTATAAGATAGTGCCTATCACTCCTGTGAACGGAGGGTCTGCTTTATCCTTTATCAGGCCAGCTGCATGTCTGTGCCTGAGCAATCCGACTCCCAGTCGTCTTGCCAGTTCTGAACACCTGGCACTTTCACACCATAATCAGTCACATACAGTGCGGAGCAGAGATTTGGGGAGGAGGCAGAGAAATGATTAAGCGCGCTTGTTAACATGAGATTCAAAAGGTTTGCTGAGGTCCAAGGACTCCTCGAGACCATCGGGGAGAGAACCTCTGTTGAATGGTGTATTTCGTTGAATTTCTTTTTCACATACTTTTTAATGTTTATTTTTATTTTACCCAACTTGTGATTTTAAAATAACTTAAACCCACAGAAAAGTTTAAAATATTTTTATCAAGCACTTTTTTTTCTCTTTACCTACTGTACCAGCTTCCTAGGGCTTCTGTGATAAGTGACACAAACTGAGTAACTTAAAATAACACAGATTCGTTCTCTCACAGTTCTGGAGGCTGGAAGTCTGAAAGAGAAGTGTTGGTAAGGCCTTGCTCCCTGCAGAGGCTCTAGGGGAGATCCTTTCCTTCCTCTGCCTAACCTGATTCTTGCAGATGTGGTCCTTGGCTTGTAGATACTTCACTCCTGTCTCTCCCTCTGTGATCACATGGCCTTTACCCCATGTCTCTGTCCCCAGGTCCCCTCTCCTCAGAAGGAATTCAGTCATACTTCCATTTAGCCGCCTCTGCCAATCCAACATGACCTCATCTTAATTACATTGGCAAGGATGCCACCTCCAAGTAAATTCACACAGCAGTTCTCGGTGGGCTTGAAGTTTGGAGGTACACTAATCAACCTGTGTATGGCTTAGATCTGGAATGATCTGCAAAACTCTCATGCTTTCAGAGACAGGGCTTTTGGAAGGTGATTGGATCTTGGAGCCGCGATACTTCTCAGTGGATCCATCCACTAATGACTTCAGCAGTTGAGTGTGCAGATAGGAGGTGGGGCCAGTTAGAGGCAGTGACTTGTGGGTGTGACCTGGGAGGGTGGATCTCCCTTCCTGGTCCTCCCTTTTCACCGTCTGCTTCCTAGCTGCCGTGATATGAACATCATGAACCTTTTGCAGCAGGCCCTACTGCCATGCTGTTTCTGCCTAGAGCCAGGTGACTATGGACTGAACCTCTAAAAACCATCAGCCCAAATAAACCTGTTTTCCTTTAAATTGTGAGTGTTGAATATTCTGTCCCAGCAATGAAAAAATGACTAAGAAAAAACCCAGTGTACCTACAGTCATCAGTCATTAACATTTTGACATTTATCCATCCATCCATACATACATACACACAGATTTTGTTTACTGATTTTGTTTATATCTGAAAGTCCTAGTACGAGACATGAAACTTCACCCCAAACTCTTCAGTCAGCTCGTGTTACCTAAGAAGAAGGTCATTTTTTACATAACCATAATGTTATCACTGCATAAGTGCTTTGATGTCACAATACTATGTAGGCAACATTCAAATGTCTTTATTTGTTTCAAAAATATTCTTTACAGCTGATAAATACACAGTAATGATGAGGAAAAGAAGTATTTCCCAAGTCAGGATTAAATGAGGAATCATATATTGTGTTTTATTCATTATGCCTCTTGAGCCTCATTTTAGCTAATCTATCCCATTCCCTTTTTTGTTTTTTACATTTCACCACTATTTATTTAGAGTCCAAGCCAGTTGTCTTTGAAATTGTCCTGTATTCTGGATTCATCTGATTTTTCTTTATTGCATTCAGGTTCAACATTTTGGAGAAAATGCTGCACAGATGATGTTGTGTACCCCTATTAAAGCCAATCGCATGCCTCTTTCTGCCTTTGTTCTGTGATCACTAGCTGGGTGCTGACAGTCTCTTGTCTTTATTGCAAGGCACATTGTTTCCTGGTTCTTTCAACTCCTATTTCCTATACTCTTTCTGTTTGTCCTTTTCTATTATGACCCTTAGAACTTCCAGTTAGAAGTATTTTTAAAATACCTGAAAACACTTTTTTATAGACATTTAATTCAGTTTGGGGGTTGTGATAGAGTTTACTTCTGCCATGTCATATGGAGGAGGACGTTTTGCCCACTGGAATCTTTTCATTCTCATTGTCTACAGAAGACTGGCATTGTGGGGGCTGTTATGTGCTGTTTCAGCCCTTGTCTTGCATTTTCCTGGACCAGCAAAAACAGATGGTTCTAGACAGTTAGCAGTAGGTTTTAGGGAGGCCCATGTAAGCTTTCCAGCTCTGAGCATGTTCTTCTGTAGATACGGGGAAGTTCACTTTCTTTACAATGGATGGTGCAGTTTGTGTGGTGGCTTGGGTACTGTGCCTTCTCTTTCGGGGGAGGACCTGTGATTTAGAACACTGTACATCTTCCTTCCCTTGCTCCTCACCTGGGTCCCTAGAGCCCCTCCCCTCCCACAGGAGAAGCCTTTCTAACACTGCCACTGCCACACCTGAGCGCCTCAAGCCCCTTCTTTTCTGTCCTAGTGGCAGTTCCTATGGTCCACAGGGTCACAGACACTCCTTGGTGTTTATCCTCTCAGAAAGTGACATTGTCCTCAGTGCTGTGCCACTTCGAGGCTCTGCAGCCCCTCCTCTTTCCCCAGAGTTCTCCACCTAACTCCCCATCCCAGCTGGGTCTTCAGCGCTGGCTCTAGGGGTTTGAGACTTTTATGTAAATTGGGATGTGCGATATTCCGTCTCCTGGTTAAGTGATATACAAGGGTCATGGGTGATTTTATTTTCTTTCCTTGTTCATATCTAAATTTTAGAAAACACACAGGGAAAGATCCATATTTATTAAATGTCTAGAAACACAATCCTGCATATATTTCTTTGTCTTTTTTTTGGTGTTTTAATATAAATACGGTTCTGTATTTCACATTTTAAAATCTAATATTGTAATATAATTATATCTATCATTTTCCTCTCTTTTCTGCAGTTTGCTTTTCACATTAACTCTTTCATTGTCCTGGAATCACTGCTTATTTTTGGCTTGTTTATTTAGACCTTCTGTTCTTGCCTATGGGCGCAACAGAACATAAGGAAACATGGCCTAGTTTGCTTAGAAATGGACAGATGCTTAGAGAAATGAGGGGCAAGCTAGGGTCGGGTCCAAATGTAGCTGATGCTTTCTGAAGCACAAAATGGACAGGGGCAGGGGAAGGCTTGATTGCAAATTTCTTAGCAAAAGTTGAGTGGCCAGCCTCCTGGCTCTTCAGTCACTCACTCCTGCTGAGTGCTTTGAGTGCCAACTGCCCTCTGAATCTGGCAGCTCATCTGATTCCTCAGAACAGCATTATAAATTGTCACAATCCTAGTCACCTGCTTATGTCCCAGATTCTCTGTTAAGGCTTCTTCTGAACATTAGTCCATCCTTCTCTCCTGGGGCATCAGCTGGAGCCTTGGCCAAAGAGGTTCTCAGGAGCTGTTCAGTCCCTTAGAAAGCTCTGTCTGGAGATCCTAAGAGGTGTTACATCAGATACTGTTTATTTTTCCCTGAAGGCTGATTTAAAAAAAAAAAAAAAAAAAAAGGCAGCTCTACTGAGCAGTCCTGAATACAGCAAGCACTTGTGGGCCACGCAGCCTCTGGGAAGCCTGACTCAGTAATATCTTTAGCTTCTTCATTTTGTCCAAGAAGTGAGGAAAAGGAGGGCTGCCAATGCTTGCCTTTTCAATATATATTTTCTGGGTGTATTCAACCACAGCCACCTAAATAGCCGCTTGTGCATTGCCCATGAAGCCCTTTGGAGAGGCCAGATTATGAATCCAATTCAGAATCTGTCTGCAAATTCGAAAGTTCTCTTTGAAGTTCTGAGAGTGAGTGATCTTGTTTGCAGTTGTCATCCGTAGCACACACGTGTCCCTGGAATGCAAAGGAAGCCAGAAAGGACAGGGGAACGGGGAGCCTGACGATTGTATGCTGTCACCCACCCTTGTTACTCAAGTTATCCCTTGTTATCCTGCAGTGGTTCCCCTTGACCTGGAGTATGGAACCAGCCCTAACAGAACCTGTAAGGTTGTCCGGGCTCTGCCCGTGCTCACTTCCCTGGAGGCATCCACATCCCCAGCTCTGTCACTCTAGGCATCGCCACATGGCCTCTGCTCAGTTTCTCCACTGTGCCCAGCGTCTTCCCAGCACAGGAGGTTTGCATCTGCTGTTCCCACTCCCTCGAAGAGTAACTCCTCTTCTGAGTTACTGCTTGGATGTCACTCAGACCCAGGGCAAATATCCTTTCAGAGAAGTCTTCTTCAAATAGCCCGTTACACATCCTCATAGCAACTGACCCTTCCAGAGTATTTCTTACAGTTCTAATTTTATATGCTTTACAGGATCCTTTCACTAATAACATTCTCCTCTTCCTCCACTGACGAGAATCTCCCTGAATGTTGGCAGTTCACTTTTGCCAAGCATTGAATTTCACTTGCTTAGAAAAAGACTGACTCACAGGAGAGCTGAGTAAAATTTTGATTATATACTTAAGTGATTTAATTAACATAAAGCAGCAAATGAGGGCTAACTATCCAAAATGAAACAACCATTGGACAATCATTAAGGCAGGCACACAGTTGGCTGATTTTTTTAAGTCTTCCTTTAGTGATCTCTGACACAGATGCTGAACTGACTGAATATATAGATAGCCTGTGAGACAGATGGAACAATGAAGAGGGCAAGTTGAGGAAGAAGGTTGAAGAAAACATGTTTAAAAATTCAGAGCTACTCACTGGCTGTGTCTGAAAGCAGTGTTTATTTCTAGTCACATCACTGCCGCAAGGAATCGAAAGATACAGAAGGAGAGGAGCCTGAGAAGGGCGGCCTGGATGATCCGAGATCAAATGTCAAGCAGCTCAGAGAAAATTTAGAGAATTACAGAGGACATCAAGAGAACTTATGGGAGATGCAATGACATATTCAAAGTTCAATGGCTGCATGTGATAATGTCACCTCTTTCATTTTAACAAATGCCTGTTTACATAACATAGATCCTAAACTGGCAGTCTGGGAAATTCAAAGTGAATCTATGAGGTGTTTTTATTTTCAAAAGCAACTAAAGGACCTAGAAGCATAAGGTTGTGAGTAGCTTTAAAGTTGCTATTTAAGGAGAAAGCATTGTTGCTTCTGGGAATGAATTTTCCCTCTCTGTTGCATGCCCAGACATACACATTTGTTTTAAGAGATATTTTTTTAAAGCATATAACAAAAAGATAGTTTTAATTTGGAGCTTTTAAACCAAAATACTACACATTCATCTTTGCATTTTAATCAACCTCTTTCTTCATTGTCTGAAAGAAACAGAAATATGGTGGTTGTTTTCCACTCATTAGTGTATTCTATTGACTCCAAAAGTAAAGGGAGATTTAGAATTCCTTACTGTTTCTAATACCATTAAAGGAAATGGCTGAACATTGACTTTTTATAGAGTTGTTTCTGTTACACATCATACTGGTGAGGAGATGGAATTGGCTTCTTAAAGCATAATTCCTGAAATATATCCCTCCAGCCCCTGGAAATTTTGTACATAGTATTATTAGGGACATTTGTGAAAGATCTGGTAAGACTAGAGAAGGTAGTTGGTAAGATAACTGGGGACAAAGCAAAGGGTTAAGGTAGGATTCACAGTAAAGAATGTGGCTGAAGGCTTAACTAGCCTTACATTTTTTCCAGTTAGAAAATAAATTTAACACAACTTGTCCAAGATTTCTACACGGTTATAACCACTGCTATTAAAGCAGATGCAGTCCTGCCTACAAAACAACTATAGAATTGTGCAAGAGCAGAGAAGTGTGTTGTGTGGCTGCTTTTGTCTTTGGGAAGAGGAGATTGCAGGACTGAGAAAGATGGAGATGAAGGCAGACATTCAGGACAGGCCTGTATTGAAGAATGACTTGGGTTAGTGATCATCATAGACAGAGCAGGCTGGAGTATAACTTGGCATGTAGAGGCTAGAAGAGGCCTCCAGACTGCTTCTCAAAGGCAGGGGAATACTTTGTGTCCTTTCCACTCCACTCCACGCCTTCCCATGTGGTCGGAAGACTAAATACCAGAAAGATGCCCACATGTCAATCCCCGGGTCTGGTGATTGTGTTACTTCACAATTCCCTACCTCACCCTATCAAAATGGACTTTGCAAATCGGATTATAGTTAGGGGCCTTGAGATGGGAGATTATACTCCATTATTCAGGTGAACTCAGCCTCGTCATATGTGTCCTTAAAAACAGAGAACTTTGGGCCTGGAATTTAGCTCGGTGGCACTGCGCCTGCCTCGCAAGCACAAGGTCCTCAGTTCGATTACCTGTACCAAAAGAAAAAGAGAGAGAGCTTTTCCTCACTAAAGTCAGAATCAAAAAATGATGTGGCTCGAAAACTGGTGAGTTAAGTGATATCGCACCTTTTGAAGCTGGAGGAGGGACCCTGAGTCAAGGAATGTACATGATCTCTAGAAACAAGAAAGAGCAAGGAAATGCATTCCATTTTCAAGTCTCCAGGTAGGAGCATGGCTCCACCAACTCCTTAATTTCTGTGCCAGACTTGTAGTACACAGATCTATAAAATAATAAATGGTGTTGTTTTAAAGCCCGTATGCTGGTGATAATTTGTTATAACATTACCAAAATGAACACAATCCCCTAATCCAAGCCACTAACATTATCATCCGAACTACTTATTGCAGTAGCGTCATACCTGGTCTCCCTGCGCCCAGGTCTGTCCTTCTAGAATCCATGAATGTTCAGAGTCTTTTTGAAACATGTAGGCCAGTTATATTTGCTGGATTAAAACTCTTCAGTGAGACCACTGTCCTCATGATAAGTACCCTAAATGTCCACTGCCTCAGCCTTGGATCACCTCCACACTCAGAACATTTCTCCTTCCCACTCCCACCATAGGCCCAGAAGTTCTTCCTCAGAGGTAACTTTTCTGATTTCTGTAATAATTGTTTTCTTGCTTTTTCTTCATCATGTTACCAGCTACATATATGTCACTAAATTGTATGATTTAGTTTTGTCAGTTTCTTCAACAGTATACAAATGAACAATACATAAGTATTCCTTCAAATATGTCTTTTATTGAGCACTATCATTGAAAATTGCACATAGCAAATTTATTCATTGCATTCTAACATCTCTTGTTAAATTCTTTCACATTTGCTACATAAATAACTACATCATCGTTAATAAGGAAATTTTTGTTTCTTCCTGATAAGAAACAAATATCTCTCCCAAATTTGATATGTAGGAAACTTAATCCCAAAATTTATGTTGATGGCTTGTGTTGGGGGGTGCTGGAGAGCTAATTAGAATTTGATGAGGTCAGAGGGTGGGGCCTCCATGCTGGCATTAGTGGCTTCATAAGAAGAAAGATCACTTGCTCAGTTTCACCATGGGTTGCTGTCTGCCTGGCTGTGATACACAAGATAATGCCCTCTCCAGAGGCTGCCACACAAATGCTGTTGGACATCTCAGACTCCAGAACTATGACCCAGTTACACTTTGTATTTTTATAAATTTCTCCATCTTGGGCATTTTGTCATAGCAACAAAACAGACTAAGACACCTTCCAAACTACTTTTTGTTGTTATTCTTCTTCTTTATTGATATGTTAAAGCAGTAATGGCAACCAGTATTGTTTAATCTTCAATTTCACAAAAGAAAGATTTCAGCAAGTCATTACTAGGTATAAAGTTGGTTGAAAGTTATTTTTTGTTTTGTTTTGTAGGAAGCATTTGTCATATTAGGGATGTTCTCTCCTATATATAACTTGCTAAATATTTTTGATATGGATGTATGTTGAAATTTGTTATAATTATTCTACATTTATTGAGATGATCATATTCTTTTCCACTTTTTTATTGTTAAAAGGTAAATTATGTCAATTTCTGACACATTAAACTAACTTTGTATTCCTGAAAATAAACTAAACTTAATTTGATCATGATGTGTGCGTGTGTCATTAGATTCAGTTGCCTAGTATTATATTCAAGATCAGGATTTTTACAACTGTCAAAAATGAAATTGGGGCCAGGGATTTAGCTCAGTGGTTCTGTTGCCTGCCTTGCAAGCACAAGGTCCTGAGTTCAATCCCCGGTACCAAAAAAAAAAAAAAGAAAGAAAAAGAAATTGTCTCCTCATTCTCCTTTCTCGTAATGCTCTTATGCGATCTTACTGTCAATATTATGCTGGCTTTATAAAGCAAGTTGAAGATTGACCTATCTCTGTTCTGCATAAGAGAGTCATTTGTTTTACATGTCTAAGAGTTTAGTCCTGTACTTTCATCATTGGAAAATTTTAAACTTGAGATTCAGATTTTCCATTTCTTCTTGTGTCAGTTTTCATAAGTTTTGTTTTCCTAAGACTCTTCCCACAATACTCTTATTTCATTTTTTATCATCTATCATATCATTATCACCTGTGCTATTTTGCTCCAGGAATTATCAGTTTTATTAGTCATTTCTGAGAAGCGATTGCTGATTCTCTCTGTTGTTTATTTCTTTACTATTTGCTTAGTCCTGTTCTTTATTATTTGCTTTTTAAAATATTCTTTGGAAAATTTTGGATTAAATTTGTTCTTTTTCTAAAATATTCAAATGGATAATATGAAGTTACAAATTTTTTAAAAGCACGAATTGAGCTGTATCTTGCAAGTTATATTTTTATTCTGTTTAAAATATTTCCTAATCACTAATATGATTTCCACATTGACATCTTGGTTTATAATAGCATTTCTTAATTTCTCAACATGTATTTTCTCATGTGTATTTTTCGTTACTCATTTCTACCTTAATTGCTTTAAGTTCTGAGAAACATACTACACTATTTTAGTTATTTGTGCACCAGCATATGGTTGCTATTCATAAAGTCTTGTATGTTTCTATAGAATATACACATTGCAGTTATTGGGCTTTATAGTTGCCAATCTTAAAAGCTACCACATCATTTTATCAATCTTCCATGGATTTGAATAAAATTTTTATCTAATTTTTCTACATTATCAGGAGAGTAGTATTAAAATCTTTTACTGTTTATTGATTTATATATTTCATTTAGTAATTGTGCCAAATTTTGCTTTACATTTTAGGTTTATAATTTGGAACAAATGTAGAAATGTATATTCCCAAGAGGTTAGTTCTTTTATAATCTAGTAATGCTCCTCATCTTATTTCTATTTTGTCTGATAATACATATAGCTACACTTACTGTCTCATGGTATACTTTTTTTCCAGTTTTGATTTATCAAATTTTTTGTCTCTATTTTAGATGTCTCTAGCCTATACTTTAATCCAGTGTGTCAATTGATGTCTTTTAACTCAAAGATTAAGTTGCTTTAAAATTTAATGAAATTAATAATATCATTGGGTTTAATTTTATTATACATACATATCTATGATTATAGCAGTACAACTCATAATAACTAAATCTTGGAAGCAGTCTGTATGTCTATCAACAGATGAATGGATAAAAGAAAACATGGTATTTGTACCTGATGGGGTACTATTCTGTTATAAAAATGAATACATTGGAGACGTATGAAAATATATGCATCTTGAGACTACAGTGTTAGGTGAAATAAATCAGACACACAAGCTTAAATATTGCAAGGTTTCTCTTATAAAAGAAACCTAAAGTATAAACATAAAGTAAGGATCAAAATAAAAATAGACAATAGGAAACAGGGAGTAGATCTTTTGCATATGGGTAAGGGCCCAAGAGACAGAGAGAGGAGGCTGGGGCGGAGGAAGAGGATGGAAAAAGAAGTAAAATGTGTTATGTACACGGCCCACGCCTCACAGTGATTGTAATCAATATGTACTATGTACATGTGCTAATAAAGATAAAAATTTTTAATTAAAAAATGAAAGAGAGGCAAAACATTAAAAATTTTTATTCTGTTTTGTCTTTCCAGTTACACATTCCCTTTCCCCATATTTTGGCTTCTTTTGGATTGACTGCCCAGTTTCAGTTGCTCCAGGGAGCCCCTCTACTAACTCAGAATTTGCATTACTCTTTCATTGTTCTTTTAGTGGTTGCCCTAAGACAGTGATTCTTAAGTTGCCTGTGTATTAGAACCTCCTGCAGGGCTTGTTATAATACAAGTGTCGGGGCTGCTCCCTTGATTTTTGAGTCCATAAGTCCGGAAGAGTGTCTGAGTATTTCAAATGATGCTGCTGCACCTGGCGCAGGGACCACATTTTGAACCATCACGAGAGAGATTAAAATTTCCATCCTTCACCTAATCATAGTCTGGTAACAATTGACACTTTAACCTCTTCCTGGACATTATAAGGATCTTAGAATACTTTAACTCTGCCATCCCAGTACTCCTGTCCAGAATTATGTGTAATTGCTTTCATATATATTAAACCTCTACAAATTTTTAAATCACCAAATCATTATTGTTGCTGATACAGTTAATATTTATTTAAATTTACTCAAACAGTTGTATTGCTCTTTATTTCAATCATTTGATTGTGCCTGAAAACTCTTTTCATGTTTTTAGTGTTGCTTTGCCAGTGATAAATTCTCTTCACTTTTGATTATATAGAAGCATCTTCATTTCACTTTAATTTTGAAAGGAAATTTTCTGAGTATAGAATTCTAGGTTGACAGATACTTTCTCTAACACTTTAAAGATACCATTCTGTGATAGGGTTTTTTTGGTTCTTGTTGACTTTTATTTTTATTGAGAAGTGGCTTGTCAGTGTAATTGTTGCTTTGGTTGATTTCATTTTGTTGTTGTTGTTGTTCGAGGTATTCGTTTTATTTTTGTTTGATTGTGTGTTTTGTTTTGTTTCTTTGCCAGTGCCGGGAATTGAATCCAGAGTTTTGCATGTGCTAGCCAAGTGCTTTACCCCTGAGCTATATCTCCAGAACACCTTTTAATTTTTTTAACTTTTTGCCGGCCTAAATTACCATAATGTTAGATGGGAATGTTGTTTTATTACCACTCTGCTTTTGGTTTTTAGACCTTTGAAAACCTGTGGATTAATATTGTTTTTTTTCCTTTGGTCCGGGGGAGGTCCAGCCATTATCTCTTCAAATACGAGTTTTTCTCTTAGTCTCCTCTTTTCTTCTGGGTTCCCCTCATGCATGTGTTAACCTCAGTGTAGCTACTACATCTCTTTGTGCTTCACTCTGAATATTTTCTTTTGACTTGTAATTCACTAATTATCTTTTCCACTCGTATCCTCTGTTTTTAAACCTATCTATTAACTTCTTAATTTTAGTTATTGTAGCTTTTAATTCCATAGTCTCCATGTTATTCTTTATTTTTCCAGTTATTCACTAAAATTCTCAACCTTGCCTTTTTCTACTCACAAAGTAAATACACTTATCTTAAATTCTGTATCATATTTAAATATCTGAGGTCTCCTTGGGTCTGTTTCTATTATACTTTTGTGCTAAGCTATCTGTTGCTGTTCCAACATTGGCAAAGACCTCTAGAGAAAAGTAATTCCAAAAATTCAAGTTCCACCTTCTCTTTTTCTTGATACCTCTGGATTTTAACTTAGTGCATTTTACTACTTCATTAATTCTCCAGTGCGTTCAAAAACTTGTAAGGATTTTTTTTACATTTTTTAAGTTGTCCTTGGTGAGTAAATTGTCTAAATTACCCAGTTCTCATTATGCAAAGTAATTCAATTATAAAACAATCCCTATTAATGTTTGCGAAACATTGTTCCAATAGGACAAAGAATAAAACATAATAGAATGAAGTCTTCTTGCTGGTAAAGACCTTCATCTACCCAATTTGCATCCCTCCCTCCATAGAATATAATTGTTTTAAGCTGTATAGATCCTTCTAGAAATATTTTATACACATATAAGTCAATAAAAGAATATCTTACTCTACCCCTCCCATTTTACAAAAGTTATACAAACTTTAAAATAATTTTGCACCTTGCTGTTTTAAAGCTTAGATTTTTAAAAGCTTCTCATATCATCCATACAGCACTACATTTTTATTTAATAATGTGTAGGTTTCTCTCATATGCATATAACATACTTCATTCAGTCAGAACCTTATTCATGAAATGTTTGGTTGTTTCTTATCCTTTGTCTTTATGAACCTACAAGCATTATACATATGTCATTTTGCACATGAGAATATATTGTGTGTAGAGTAAATTTTTGGACATGCAGTGCTGAGTCTATAAGTAGATGCATTTTTCATCTTGATAGATAATGCCAGTTGCCTTCATGTGATCTGTACTATTTTATACTCTAATCATCAGTTATTCATGCTGCCTCTTCCAACGTTCTCAGCCACAGCAGCTCATACCTTTAAAGTTTTGTCACTCTGAAGCTAAGAATGATAATTCTGTATGCTTTTATTTTTATTTCTAATTCTGAGTAGTGAATATCTTTTTCAGAAGTTCAAGAGCTATATGAGATTGTTCATCCCCTTCTCCCATTTTTCTGTTGGTTCACTGGTCTTTTTAGAATAAGTAGGAGGAGCTCCTTCTCTGTCTAGGACAGTAATGATTTGTCTGCACAAGTGTTTTACCCAGCTGGTGAGATACATTATTATTATTCCACGTTTCCAGTACATAATGATTGCATTTGTCACGGGGAGTTGGTACCCGGACATAACACATCTTAGTTCTTTTTTCATCCCCTTCACTCCTCCCCCTCTCTCCACCTCTGTGTCCCTTTCTCCTTTGCAAAACCTCTATCTCCCTGTTTTCCTATGATCTATCTTCTATTTTGCTCTTTATTTATATTTTGGGTTTCTCATATAAGAGAAACCATGCAATATTTAAGCTTGTGTGTCTGATTTATTCTGCTTAACATTATGGCCTCAAGATGCATCCATTTTCTTACAAATGATCCAAATTTATCTTTATAGAAAAATAGTACTCCATGGTGTGTAAATACCACATTTTCTTTCCTTTCACCTGTTGATGAACATATAGGCTCTTTCCAGGACTTAGCCATTACGACTTGTGCTTCTATAAACATGAGTATGCACGTATCACTATAATAGGATGTAATTACCTCTTTTAGGAAAATACCTAGAAGCGTGAAATGTATTCTGATTTTCCTAAGGGCAAAGAGGTTGGTTTGGTTTGGTTTGGTTTGGTTTGGTTTGGTTTTGGTTTGATTTGAGATAATGACAATTTTTTTATACATGGTATAGATTTTTATTTCAAGTTTTTCTGTATTGTTTAGAATTCTTTAGAGAAATTGAACCAATAAGTTGTATATAATTACAGAGGGAGATATATTTAAAAGGAATTAACTCACACAATTATGAAGTCCACCAAGCCCCAGATCTGCCGGGCTGGCTGATGAAATAGAAATCCACAGAAGAGCTAATGTTCCAGTTGAAGTCCAAAGACTGTCTACTGGAAGAATTCTCTCTTCCTCTGTGGTAATAGGTCTTCTTTTCTATTCAGCCTTCCAACGATTGGACGAGGCCCACCTACCTTACAGAATACCATCTGCTTTACTCAAACTCCAACTATTTGAAGAATAATCTCATCCAAAAAGACCTTCACAGAATGGTCCAGAAATATTGTTTGACCAAATATGTGGCACTGTAGACCCCTGTCAAGGTAACAACTATGCAGTTTCCTTTATGGGTTCTGGGTTTTTGTTTCATATTTAGAAAATTCTCTTTCATTCTGAAATTATAAAAGAACCCTCCTATTTTTACCTCGAGTGCATTTATAATTTCATTTTATTTAGATCTTTCATTCTTCTGAAATATTCCTTGTGTGTGCAAACAGAAGATATAATTGTCCCAACATCATGCATTGAATATAGTCACACTCACTTTTCCCTTTCTTATTTAAGATGCCAAATTTTTACTAAAGTTCCATGTGCATTTAAATCTTTCTTAAGCTTTATGTTTTGATTGGATTGACTTACCTGTCTTAGGCAACAGGACTGACTAGCTCAATTTACTGAAGCATTATAGAATATTTTAATTAATGAAAAGCTAGTTCTCTTTCTCGTTTTTTTTAACTATTCAAAATTATAAAAGGGAAAAGCAGATGATCGTATTACAGAAGAAAACATGTTAGTGTTTTTATTATATTTTAATTAAAATTACAAGTTAGTGGAGATTCACATTTTTGTCATTTTGAATCTTCGATTTAAAAAATGTAATGTGCCTTTTCATCTATTTAAATAGTCATCTATAGTCATCAATGTGTTTTAGAGGCTTTTTCTTTTCTAATAGAAGTCTGCAAATTTTCTTGGTAAATTTAGTGATAGGTACTTTATTATTTCTGTGGTTGTTGTAAAAGGGGTCTTGTTTGAAGATTATTAATTTCTGTACACAATTGGTATATAATTTGATACATTATTGCATTTATGTCTTGTATAGATTCTTATGTATAAAATCTTACCTTTCCTTTTCCTTTCCCACTTTTTATACCTCTAATTTTTTCTCAGCATTATTTCTTGAGATTGCAAAGCTAGTATTATTTATGTCTCTTTGTATTAAATAATAATGTTAATGCTTGGTATCTTTTTCTTGTGAAGCTACTTCTATTGTTTCTCCACTAATAACGACACTAGCTTTGGGGCAGAACTAGATACATGATGTTCTGTTAAGCACCTATCCACTGATTACTGTTTCATTGAGTTTATCAGGCATCAATTTGGCTTTTCAAGTGGTTTTCTATATCTACAGAGATTATCATATTAATTTCCCTGGTGACCTGTTAAAACGATAAATTATATTCATGTATTTTCTAGTTTTGAACCATCTTTGCATACCTGAAATATATTCTTCTTAATCGTAATGATTTGTTTTAATTCTGCAAGGCAAGAATGTTTAACGCTACATTATAACATTTGAAGACTGAAAATAATTCATTTTGTCAACAGACTAACAGATAAATTGGGGCATTTTTGTACCTGAAATACAATACACGAATATATTATCAACATATGCATTAAGAGGGATAAATTATATAAGTATAATTTTACACCTTCTAGACACCCCAAAAAACAAGACACACAATACATATGACAGAATTTCATATATAAAGTTCAAACACGAGAAAAATTTAACTACAGTATTTAGAAATGCATATTTTAAGAAAACAATTATCATAAAGGTAAGGATAATAATTACCTTCCACAAACATAAAAGTGATCGGGCAGAGTAATAAGGTACTTTCCCCTGCTGGTATGTTTGAATTGGCGTGTACTTCATAATAATTCATGGAGCTTTACATTTATTCTTAGTGTAGTTTTCCTCTATATGTACATATTGGATTATCAAAAGGTCTTTTAAATTATTTTCTAATAATTTGGGGTTTTTGCATCACTATTCAGAAGCGAAGGTGTCTATAGTTTCTGCTTGCTTTATTCTTTTTGGAGGTTTCATGTGCTGCCTACATAAACACATGGATATTTCCTTTATTTGTCTTGGCTCAGAAAGTGCTAACATCACTGTGCGATTACTTGTTCTATAAAGATTTAGGGGAAGGGTCCTGTGGATCGAGGTGAGATTGTTGTATTTCTTATTGGAGAGGAGGCGATTCTTTAACAGTTTTCTATATTTTTGTCTATAAAATTTGGTCCATTTAGGTTTTCTCAACATCATTTGATAAATTGAAGTGTTGTAGAAAAATATGCATTTTATCTAAGCTTTGTATTTTGTATCAAAATGAAGCAGTCCCTCATGTTCTTTTAACTTCCTGTATTTTTATAGTTTTCTACCATATCATTTTATAGTTGCATGGGCTTTTTCCTCCTTTTCAAGCACAGCACCTGGAGTGCTTTTGAAAGACTGATTCTGCTTCAGTAGATCTGAGTTCACCCTGGAGATTATGCATTCATAACAGATTCCCAGTGATACCAATGTTGTGGCCCCATGGCCCACACTTTGAGTAGTAAGGTACGGGAGATGGAAAAGGAGGCCTTCTCAATGAGCTACATCCGCATTCTTTTTTATTTTTATTTTGAGATAGGCTCTCACTAAGTTGCTGAGGCTGGACTCAAACTTGCAATCCTCCTGCCTCAGTCTCCCTGAATGCTAGGATTTCCCATGAGCCACAACACCTAGCAAAACAGATACTTGATACACTTATTTTTGTGTGATTTTATTTATTAATAATTTAAGCAAAATTAGGTCTTTAAAATCACTTAAGTAAATTAAGAATTTATAAATATTAATTTTATGAAAATTGCTTTAGTACTATTTAGTAAATTTTGATGTGATATTTTTACTATCATTTTTCTAGATACTTGGATTTTTCAGTATTTGTAACCTGTCTGGCCTAAGAATTGCATGAAGAAATTTTTAACATTTAAGTAGTACTGACTTCCATTTTCTGAATTTTAATCATTTCTCATTTTTTTGCATTTTAATCAGATTATTACCATATTCTTTCTCCCTTTTTAGTTTTATTGATGTTTTCTTTGAGGCCTAGTATGTGACTAGTTTTATGACTGTTACAAAAAGAGATATTCTTAATTTTCAGAGTACATAGTTTGAGGTATATTAGATTAGATATATGTTCTCTAGTACTACATATTATGTTATTTAGTACTTCTATGTCTTGCCTAATTTTCCCCACTTAGTGTAATGAATGGAAAGAGGAAGATTAGAACATCCTAAAAATGGAGAAAGAATAATTTTTTTTCAGCAAATCATGGGAGGACAACTGGGTCTGCACATGAAAAAGTTGTACTCTTAACTCACACTATACACAAAAATTAACTAAAAATGAATCAAAGATCTAAATGTAAGGACAGAAAGAAAATACAGATATAAATCTTTATGACCTTGATTAAACAATGCATTCTTAGATTCAATCAAAAATAGATTAATTAGAAATTATCAAAATTAAAATGTTTTTGCTTCAAAGAACACCATTAAGAAAGTGAAAAGATGACCCAAAGATTTGAAGGAAAAAATTGACAAATTACGTATTTGGTAAAGAACTTCTTATATATAAAATATACTTTAAAACTATGATGGGGGCCGGGGATTTAGCTCAGTGGTGCTGTTGCCTGCCTTGCAAGTGCAAGGTCCTGAGTTTGATCCCTGGTACAAAACCAAAAAAACTATGATGGTTCAATGATAAAAGGTAAATAATACAATTTTTAGTCAAAGGTTTTTAATAGATATTTTTCGAAAGGAGACATACAAATGGTCAACAAATACATGGGAAGATGCTCAATATCACTCAAGATGAAGGAAATGCAAACCCAGACCCACAGTAAGATAGCACTTGATGCCCATAGCTATATTCAAAAAGAGCTAGAATAAATAACAAGTGACAGTGAGGATGTGGAAAACTGGAAATCCCATACATTTCTGTTAGAATGGAAAATGATTGGGCCACTTTTGAAAACACTCTGACAATTTCTCAAATTATTAAGCATAAAGTTACAATGTGACCCAATAATTCCACCCAAGAAAAATGAAAACACGTCCATACAAAGGTATTGTATGAGTGTTCATAGCAGCATTATACATAGTAGCCAAAAGTAGAAACAACCCAAATATCCATCAACTGGTGACTGGATTAATAGAATACGATTCATCCACGCAGTGAAATATTAGTCAATAACAAACAGAAAATGAAGTGTGAATACTTGCTAGAACATGAATGGCCCTTTAAAACATTATGCTGAGCAAAACAACTGAGTCAAAAAATGGCCACATAGTATATATTTTCATTTACTGTGTATGAAATGCTCAGAATAGGCAAATCTTCAGTTACAAAATAGAGTAGTGGCTGCCAAGGGCAATGGGGATACAGACACAAGGGAGAGTGGGGCTAATGACCCTAGGTACAGTATTCATTTCAAGATAATAAAAATGGTTAAATTGATGGTAGTGATGTATGCACAACATTGTGATTACACCACAAGCCATTGAGTTGTTCACTTTCAATGAGTAAAATGTATTTTATATGAACTATATCTCAGTATAGCTGTTAAAAATTTAAAGCCCCCTTTACTACAGTTGTTCTCCTTATTTCTCTTTGCAAATGTCCCTTTCGATCTTACTGTGTCAAGCTTGATACTACTTTCTCACTGCATATATAGTTCATGACTTACATTCTGCACTATGAATCCTCTTAACGTTCTTTTTTTCTCATTTAATGCTTTGTTCCCTGGATACACAAAAATGTCATTATTCACAAAATCTGGATTGACCAGGTTTAAATGCTGACATTACCACTTACTGCTTTTGTATTTTTGTGCCACAGTTTATCTGGGGGAAAAAATGAACAGTGACAGTAACTATGCCATTGGGCTTGAGGGAAGATTATATGAGTTCATATATGAACAGCATTTATTATAATATCTGGAATATTGTAAGTGCTACATAAATGGATGCACTTTGAGACCACAATGTTAAATGGAATAAATAAGACACACAAGCTTAAATATCATATGATTTCTTATATGAGAAAGTCAATTATAAATAAAGAGCAAAATAAAAGATAATAGGAAGTAGGGACATAGATCCTTCTCACGGATAGGAGATCAAGAGATAGAGGGAGCAGGGAGAAGGGCACGGAAATCAGATGAAGAAGGGAATTAAAATGTGCTCTGTGGGCTGGGGATTTAGCTCAGTGGTTTTGCCGCCTGCTGTGCAAGCAGTAGGACCGGAGTTTGATGCCCGGTACCAAAAAAAAAAAAAAAAGAAAATGTGCTATGTGCATACACCAGCTCCACAAGGAATCTAATTATTATGTACTGCAAACATGCACTCAGTGTCAGGTTAAGTATTGTCCATCAGAGAGCTATATTAAGACCATGACTTCTGCTATCTTTTCCTTTACATGCACTTGATGTACTTGTGTCTATTATTTGATTTTTTATTTACTTTTTAAAATCACTCTATTTTAAATACTCTTTCTCTCCTACACTAAATATTTCTTCTAAAATTCATTTTCATTTACTAAGTAATTTTGACCTGATTAAATATTTTGTATCAGTTCCATCATTTCATCTTATATTCTTTCATCAAATTTTAAATTTGAATTGCTTACTCTATGTTCAGTTTCCTCACTTAGCTTTCTATATGAAGTTAGGGGGCAGCTCTTAGATAATTTTATTCTTTTAGTTATTTTTATAATACTAAATTACTCAGAAATTACTCATAGTTTTTTAATTTAGTAGTTGCTTATTCTTAATACCTGTAACTGAACGGTTAAACAATTTATATATTTTCTCCTCTTTATTTTCATCTTATAGCATATGATGTTAGTTGGTATTATTTGTCTTGGTGTTTGCCTAGATACAATTGTGGTTATGTTTTATCACTTGGTTTGTCAACTTTAAATGAAATCTTTTACCTTCCAGCTCCTGTAGGCGGAACAGCAAGCAGTCTCCAATTTCTTTCCCCTTTCCTTTCCTGGTTTTTTTAGTTGTACTATAACTCTAGCCCACATTTCTTCTAGATTTAATGGAATTGTTAAATATATTTGGTGTTCTCCAAACTTTTCCCAAAACTTTTGGCATATCGAATTTTGTCCTTTATCAGTTTCCACAAAGGGGGATCAGTAAAATAATAGTCTCCCTGTTTTGGAACCCTTAAAGCTGTTTGCAGCTTTCATATTTAAAGAATTTCCATGTGTAGTCCTTATCTCATACTCTTTTCCTTGGAAATGCTGTAGGTATTATATCTCGTGTTCAATGTTACTGTATAAAAAAATCATGAAATGAGCTTTTTTTCTCTCCTTATACAGCTAACTTCATCATTTCACCTGTCTACCCAAAGGATTTTTTTTTAATCTTAGCCCCATAATGTTCTGTTGGTCATTCTGGATGTTTTCTGGTTGCTATTTCGTGCATTGATGTTTTCATTCCTATCCTTTATGAATCTATTGTGTTTGCAGAGAACAATTTATGCTTCTTTTGCTTTTTTAAAATTTTTTCCATCTTTTTTCTTACACGCTTTTTCTAAGTTCTGCCATCTCTTCCCTTATCTCCTACTATCTTACCATATTTTCTCTGCATTCTTCTGTTACTGCATTATTAAATCTGCCCTTCTGCATCCAGGTGATCACAATTTATTTTTATTTTTCACTTCCAAATTCATGTCAAAATATTTCTTTACAGTATCCACTTACCCTTGGATAGTATTTTACAGAAGGATGTAGTTTGTTAACAAATTTTGTCCCTTTTTTCTCTTAGAGTATCTTTGTAGAGAGGATGTAATCGTTGTTTTTTATTATTCATCACTGAATGGTTTTCATTTTCCTGGCCTTGGTATTTTACGAATTTTCTTGAGGCAAGGCCAAATCAGCATTCCTATGTAGCATGGTTACACAAAGGCTTTCTTCTGATTTCCTTTGATTTCTTCATTTCTTCTGCTTCATTGAACTCACTGTAGTTCTGCTGGGGTGGAGAATGACCTGGCGTTTCTGCTGTACTTTTGCCAACAGGGGCACAGCTTCCACCCACCCCTCAGGAAGTAGACCTCTCACCTTCAGGAAGTGATTGTGGCATGTCCTGAGATTTGTCAGGGCTCTCCTCAGATCATGCACTTTCTCCTCCGCCTCTCTCTGCTTCTTCCTGGGAGAACTCAGTTGCTCTTAGAAAATCTTAGACATATATGAAACTTTCTCTAGAAGTTTTACTTAAAATTTAACTTTTGCTTTGATCTTTTCCACTTTTTTTTCCATCTGTGTTAGTGTGGTTTCCAGGTAGAGAAGTCTGGGTAAGGCTGTGTCACACAGCCATGTATATGTATTGGGAGCTTCCTTTCTGTCTCCCAGTCTCCACCAAAAAGATATTCTTTTATGCTTTTCAAGATTCTTTGTCCTGCCACTTTATTTTCTTTGTACAGTGGCCAAAAATAGTACAAGAATATCTTCTGTGTAACTGCAGGCATTGCTCATGGTATTGCAACCTGAAACCTGATTTATGGAACCTCTCCACAGAATTGATGGTTCGGAGCATGAACTCAAACAGCAGTTACCTGAAAATCCAGATACATGAGGTTTCATCCCCCAATCCATCAGCTCTGTCAGGGTGAAATGTGTGCCTTCCCGGCCTCCTGCTGTCTCTTGTTGCTCATTGCTGAGTGGCTGAGGAGAAAGGCCCGAGAGGAATGATGTTGGCGTTGGCTCCCAGGCACTCTGCAGAGAGCTCAACTCTAAAAGAAGACAACCTGTACCTTCCCGGGACTCATTCCTGCCTCATCTGCCCCCTAATCTTCTCAAATACCCTCCTCATTTAGTGCTAGTCCATGGAAAAATAGGTCACTGACAAACTACCGTATGAAATAATCTTTCCCTGGTAGCAACCCACTTAGATAGCACTCTCAATCTGGGTTATTAGAGAAGTTAATAAGGGACTATCATTAACCCTAGGGACTCTGAGCCCCCTTTCAGGGCTTAGAGAAAGCAACCAAGGGAGAGTGCAGTATTTTGGAGTTTGTAAATGGCAGGGAGCCTTTATTCCTTCTAGCTCTGAAAGGGCCAAGCGTGGGAATGGTGTGGGACCCCACAGAAGGCGTTGTTTAGACAAGGCTTCCAGAAAGGAGCTGTGGCCCATGGTATGGGGTGTAGACTGCAGAAGGAGAAAAGTACAAGGGGAAATGCCGACCTCTCCAGCCCTCACTTTCCCGGCACCTGCCAGTGCTTGCATGGACAAAACCCAGTTGAAAGCCAGATGACAAATGGAATCCTGGAGCCATCCCTAGAGGTCTCCTCCCTGGAGGGAGAGTGGGGATGGACCTGGAGAGGCTAAGAGAAGATAAACAGTGCTCCAGGGAGCCACAGTGGACAAGGCAAAATGTGAAAGGGATCTTATTCCACAGCAGACATGTTGCTAATGTTGTTGGATTGCAGAAAGCAAATTGAAGATTATTCTAAAGAAAACATAAATTGGAGGCCATGTATCAATTACAAGACGAATTTTAGGGCAGAAAGGAGTTATATATCATTATGTTCAAAGGAACAAACACTTAGATTTGAAAGCTAAGGCACTGAGTTATTTAAACACACAGAGAGAATTACCCACAAACTATCAGGTTGTTCTTTGTCATTTTATCCTCAGTAACCCTTCTCTTTCATTTGCCATAAACAATTCTCTTCCCACCCTTATTTCACTACTTGGGTTTTCTACCCGTGTCTTCTTCTCTAATAGTTCTACTCTTTCTCTTGGGAAGGCTTTCTTTTTTCTTTCAGGTTTTTAACATCAACTGCCACATCTTTTCAAGTTTAGAATCCAAACTATTTCTCTGGCTCAAGCTTTTGTAAACACTTAGCCCAAAGATCTAGCTGCAGACTGGACATTTTTACCTAGATGTGCAATGAGCATCTTAAATTTACATATTGAAAAGCTAACTCGTTATCTTAAACCTTCCCTCCTCCCCATACCGTGTTCCTGTACTCTCAAACTCATCTACAGTTTTATGGGCTTAATTTTTGTTTTCTAACCAAAAAATAAGTTAATCTTTGGAGGATAATTTTTTGGTGGAGAAATAAATCCTCACAATTTTTCATCAGTGCTTCCTCCAATAAAAGGAAAATCAACACTGTCTGAGTGTATGTAGGGATCAGTGTCCTGAAACCATGCTTCAGTAGGAAGCACCAGTCCTTTTCCATCACATCTGACATCCAAGTGGCCCTAAGTCCGCCATGAAGACATGCAGTTCATGCATTCCCGCCCTGGTTTTGTGTTGTTTAAATTAATGAGTGGCTCTATATCTTTCAACTTTACCTTTTGACTATGTCCACCTCCAGCCCTTGTCCACCCCTGCTGCTACCACCTCGACATAGGCCCTCATCATCTTTGTTCAAGAGCCTGAAGACCCATGCTCCTTTCTGCCTCCAAATATTCTCTCCCTAACTGTTCCTCTTCACTGAAGCAAATTCACTTTTCCAAAGTGCAATTCTGCTCTTACTGTCCTTTTTTAAAAATAAAATAAAACTCTCACTACCTCTCCCTTCTTTGCTGGGTCTCCAAAAAGCTCCTGTACGTTTTCCCTGTGTGCCTTGAGTTTCAGTCTGCCTGCTCTGAGACAAGTTGCACCTTCTCCACATAATCTGCTGGCCCCCGAGCCTCCTTCCAGTTTGCTACCTGTCTAAGACCCAGCTCCTTAACCTAGCAGTCCACCTGCCTGCACAGTCACATCTCTCTCTCCTCTCCTGCCATTCTCTTAGAGGTTGGACCCCTCAGCCTTCCGTAGCCTTGTGCTATTCCCCCTCTCCTTTCCCTGGGGAGCTCCTAATCATGCTTTAAGAACCACCTCAAATAGCACCCTACCGTGTGCCTTTATGAACACTAGCATTAGTTGTTCCTTCCTCATAGATTTCGTAGTACTTTTTCTGCCTTTGAGCTGCACAGTAATTTCACCTTTATATTTCTCTCTGGCCAGCATAAACCCCAAAGAGCCAGACTGTGTTGTACATTTGTAAGACCAAGGGCCTTACCAAATGCTCTGAGGAGCTGACTGCAGCGAAGAACACCCGGGAAGGAACACACCGGACAAGTTGGAAAGTAAAACAGACCTTTATTAGTCTGGCCAGACGGCACTCCCAAAGCAAAGTAGCTTAGAGAGGCAACTGGCTCAGAGTCCAAAACTGTTTTTATAGGGGGTCACAGGGGAAGTTGGCAAGCAGAAATACAAAAGCGGAGGAGAGAGATAAAACAGACCGCAGGGGAAGTGGGCAAGCAGACAGAACACCATGCCCACAACAGACCTTCCTGGCACAACAACAAACACATCTCTGGAACTTGATGTCTACCTGGTGATCCGTAACAGAAGCAGAAAGTTGGGGCCCTATTACAAAGATGGAGTAACTGTTGTTCAGTCTTACACATTTTCTTCATCATCTCACTCAGTGCAAAATTGGAAACATAGCAAGAGCTCTATCAATGGTTGCTAAATTAATGAACGCTTTATTAGCCTGCATTTATGGTGCATTCTCAGTACCCACTAAACATTACCATCTCTCCCTTGTCTCCAAGTTGTGTTTCATTGCAGCCTTCACTGATGAGTTTTGTGAGAAATGTGGAATATTGTCACACTATTGTTTGGTCACATGAGGCTTTAATTTCTATTTATACTTTTTTGTATTAGAAGTAATGGCTGTGGGCCGGGGATTTAGCTCAGTGGTTCTGGCGCCTGCCTCGCAAGTGCAAGGACCCGAGTTCCATCTCCGGTACCAAAATAAAGGGAAGAAGTAATGGCTGTAAGTAGTTATCTGGCAAATCCCTGAGATTTCTGCTTAAGAAATTTGTTAAATGTTGGAGGAATTTGCAAAGCCTGACTCTGCCAGGATTCTATTTCTTATATCTAAGTGCTTAAATTCTCCATTGTATTATGTTTAGCTTTCAGCTCTGGAAAATGCTCATTGTGTGCCTCCTTTGTGCAGATTTATCCAACTGCCTCCTCTTCCTCTCATTAAGGGTTCCCAAGGAGGCCATTTTCCTTCTGGTTCAAATTGTGAATTTCTCTTCACTGGAGCTTCCTGACTTAGAATCTATTTGAAGAGTCTTTGGTGGAATAGGAGAAAGAGAGGCAAAGGAACTGTTTAAAAATTTCCTTCCTTCACCTAATATTGGAAAGAAATTTTTTTACTATTAAAGAAACTTCTATAAAATAACACATACTGTGAAATAAACATACAACCACAATGTGGTTATAAATATATTTTTCATATCAGTGAAAGCAACAGGAAAATCAGCCTGTCCTGCGAGGTTATATTTCACAGGGACAGCTGAATTTGCCCAGTGTTGAATTATGTTATAAAGCCAGTGATTTAGCATTGCCATCTACTTTGATTGACACCAAAAGCCTTCCAGGCCAGTAAATGTAAAAACGTTACCAAAAACTTCACTTAGAAAATAGCTTGATAGTTCCTGTTAATGAGTTTTAAAATGTGGTATAACAACTTAATCAAATCCGACAGCTCCGTAAAAGAATTAATTTGGTCATTGGCTCTCTTTCCAAAATGACTTTGTTGCACTGGTGAAGGTGAAAATTTTTCTGTGACCACAACACTCACAACTACATTGAGAATGACATGACCTGGGGTTAAGGTATGCTTTTCCCCAAGCCTCTCAGTGGCTGCTGGTATGGTAACCAGTTGAATGAGAGTCACGCTTAAGTGTCCTTCTAATGAAGGAGAATGTGGAGGAAATGTATTCATAACCCTGAGTCCATGCTTAACATCCTCCATTTGGGCCAACTTGTGTGTTGAATTTCAGCAGAATGACACTGAACTGCTATATTTGGCCACAAATAGGAGGGATTGAGAACTATCAAATTGTCCCAGACAGTAGCAGGTTATTTCCTGAGATCCAAGAGAAAATTACATTCAAGACAACAACTGGCTGAAGACAATGAAATCTTGCTTTATGTCCTGGAAGACTTCGGGCCCCAACTCTAGAGGAGATTTCTAGGAAGGTGACTTGATCCCCAGAGAAATGTGGGCTTATGCCCGATGTAAGGAAATTCACGTCCTGTCTCCCCAGCATCAGATTCCAAATTCCTTATGTACCTCAAGACTAGATTTGGTTTTTAAATCAGCTTTAAGGAGATTACATATGGTCAGAACTACAAAACTTCCTGGTTCACTCACCATTGTTATAGATCATAGTCTGTTGGATTAAGTGCCAGACGAAGTAGTCAGATTGCATTTTGGTTTATGTAATATCAAATTTCGTATCTTTAAATACTAGAAATAAAATGCTGAAAGGCAATGAGGGACAGGGAAATGACTCAGACTCACAGACCCACTGATCCATTGCAAACTGGCTTGTTAGTGGGCAACTTACTTCCTCCTTGGAAATTGTTATTTCTCCTTCTCTCTGGCCCTCTCCCCCCTCCCCTCAGTTTTACTGAAAGAGAGAAAGCATGTGAGTGGCACACATTGAAAATAATGAGCACCACTTACAACCTCCACTTGGGCTGTGTATGCATACTACCAGTGCCTGGTGTGTTTATTGAGCTTACATCTGTGAGGCACTTGGTTCAAGGTGAGAAGAACATCTCTTTCTTATTAGTACATGTTTGCAGTACATAATAAATACATTGAGCACTGGGCACTGGTACTTGTACATATGGCATCTTACTCCTTTTACCTACCCTTCCTCACCCCTCCCTTCTCTCTCCCTGTATCCCTAGATCCCCTTTGCATCTGCAAAAGGTCTACCTCCCTGTTACTTATCGTCTGTTTTTTATTTTGCTCTTAATTACACTTGTGTGACATTTAACTTTCTGTGTCTGGTTTATTTCACTAGGCATGTGGCCTCAAGGTGAATCCATTTTCCTACCAATGACTCAAATTTCCCCTTCTTTATGGCTGAGTCATCCTGAATCATGTGTACATACATTTTCCTTGTCCATTCATCTGTTGATGGGGCCTTGGCTCTGTGATTCACCATTTTATTCCCAGCAACCCACACAGAGCCCCGGGAGGAGCTGATTATGTGTTAACTAGATGAGAACAGAGATGGAAGAGAGAGGCCAGTAGCCATCAGTATCTTAGATAACATGGGTCCATCATGCTGTAGCTATCACCTCAGTGTACAAAGAGCTTCCACACTCATGGCCTTATCATGTCACAGGCGTGACTGTCCCCTCCCTTATTTTGGGGAAGAAATAGCGGTTTGAAAAGGCAGAAGGACTTGGCCAAAGTTACACAGCTAACTTGTGGCAGCACTGGATTGTGAACCACTGTCTTCTATCCCTGAGCCCGAGGAGTTGATGTTCCTCATAGCCTCACCCGTGTTTGGGGGGTGCCTCTCTGTCAGAGCCTGCAGACTCGTGCCTGCAAAAGGCAGGGATCACTCCTCACTTAACAGAGGTGATCCAGTGTCTACAGCAGACACTGTGCAAGGCATGCGGGGGCAACCATGGATGAGGATGAGGGTGGTCCTCACCCTCAAAACACTCCCCTTCTATGCTAGCAGAGTGTTTTGAACATGTAAATGTCTAATTTAAACCAGAGAATGTTTTTATGGTTGAAATCCCTCCCTGCCTGCAGCTACGATAATACACAGGTTGAATGGGAGGGAAGGCAAAGATTGGTGGCTCACACATACATTAACAACTGCCATTTCAGATTTGGGAGATTTTAACCTTTCTGCACATGTATTTGGAAGCCACACAGAGTGCATATTTGCAGAGCTAAAGCCAGGAGCTTTAAATTTTAGAGCGAGATTTGAAACTTCTTTCAGCATGTACTGTTGGAATGAGGCTGTCATTGTCAGGGAGCTGCTCGGGAAAATGCAGGCAGTAAACGCGTTTCGTCTTTTCCCTTATTCCAGAGTTAGTGTCTCCGCAGAATTCCGAGTGCAAAAAGAACCTGCCCAGGTGTGAAGTGGTGAGCATATTACATGTGGGCAGGTGAGATCGTCAGACATGACAAGGAAGGAAGTGGTACCTCAGGCATGAGAGTAATCTAGGACTTGTACCAGGATGTGTTATATTTTAACAGAAAAGAGTTCCCAGAGGGTCAGCTTCAGGAATGTCACGTGAGCCTCCAGAAGAGAGATAGTCGATCCACTGTCACACACAGAGCTTGGGGATTTGGGATGAAGCAGAGTGAGGAAGAGGTGAGAGCCCAGCAAGTGCAGATTACAAAGCAAATGGATTTTTTTTCAAAATAGATGACTTTCAAACAAAATGAGAAAAATAACCCTGCACATCCGTAGAAAGTCAGAAAGTTAAAGCTGAGTGAGAGAAGTTAGCTTTTATGTATACACAGAGTACACACTGAGTATTTACACAGAGATTTTGTGTGGCTTCCTGGTTGTAAGAAAAGGTAGGTTTTGAGGGAGGAGGTTGTTGGGAACAGTGGCGCCAAGGTTTGAGGGAAGGTGACAGGGTGCTGAAGGACCCCCAGGAGTGGCTTCCTGAAACATAAGAGAGGATGGCTGCAACAAATTCAGCTGGCTTTGGTTCAGAACAACCTGAACCCTTCCATGGGAAGTTTCTGACATAGCAGTGTGATGTATGGAAGACCCTACCATGTGGATTGGAGCTTTTCTAGGACGCTGAGTAGTTGATCCCTCACAAAGAGGATCCAGGCAACTAATTACCACTCACTGAATGCAGTGGAGCTCAGCATTTTCTTTCCATTTTACACTAAAGAAATATGATCAGGTGTCTAAAGTTACATTTGAAACTAAGAAGCTTAGGTTGTACCCACAATAAAAACACTCTAGAAATGACATTTTAAAGGAAAAATATTTAGGACAATTATATTGTGTACTTGAATAAAATGTATTATTCTTTTGGGTCCAGTGACAGTCTACAATGACTGTGGACAAAGTGATGAATTATGTTCACTGCTGAGCAGAATGCAGGGCATTCTTTGCCAGAAAAAGAAAATTTAGTTCCCTCTACATGCCACTTGTACGTTGCTCCCCCGCCCCACCATTATTAGAACTTAAATTTTTAAAAGTTTGGAGTTTAAAATTTCCCACAGACTTCTGCAAAACCTGAACCATTGCTAAGTAATCCATCAAAAATCCAGAGGCATTAAAAGTTCCATGACTAATAGGTGTGAAATGTTTGAAGATGAAACTCCCTTTTGTAATTATACACCACAGAATATAGAATAGTTTCTGCGTTGTGAATTACCTACCCGAGGATACTATTTGAAAGTTCTATCTCATGTGAGTAATAGTCAGTCTCTTACAGAAGAGAGACAGTGTTTTCATATCTGAAATGGAAATTATTTTAGAATCATTTCCATGCAACATTTTTTTCATTACTGCTTAGATGTAGTGTCTGTGAAAGGAAAGTAAACTCACACAGCTAGCTCTTTTCAGACACAGTGATTCAATTTATTCTTGCTCCAATATTGCAGGAAAATAAAAAGGTTAGAATTACCTTTTGGATTTAGTATGGTATTTCCCCTGGATGCCTAAACAAATGGAAGTCAGGCAGATTTCCCAGCTTTGAAATCAAAGATAGGAAGGGATTTTCCTTACAGTGTGTTTTATCTAAAATATGGTGCTTTTCCATAATTAGGTAAGGGATTTATGTATGGAACTTAATCCTCCAAACACAGCCAATAACTCTTGACTTCTCCAGATATCGTCCTGGCTCACAATGAGGCAAGACTCACTTTAACTCTGATCTAGTGTATACATGCCTTTGAATTATACAGAAACAGGTGGGGGGATAGGAAGATCTAGTCTAAACTTTCTCCTGCCCTGGAGACTATGATTTTGTTGGTCTGGGGTAGACTCTAACAATGCCTAAGTTTTGGATTTCTTTGAAAACTGTGGTTTAAAAAAATTACACAACATAAAATGTACCATTTTAATCATTTTAAGAGTTCACCTCAGTGGCGTTAAGTACATTCACAGCATTGTGTCGTCATCACCACTGTACACATTCAGAAATTTTTCATCATCCCAAGTAGAATTTCTGTATTCAGTAAAAATACCTACGACCCTCTTCCCCATGTCCTTGAACCACTATTCTACCTTGTGTTTCTGTAAAACTACTTTGGGTACCTCGTATAAGTGAAATCATATAGCATTTGTCCTTCTGTATTGAGATTGTTTATATAGGATGTTTCAAGGATTATACATAGTGTAGAATGCATCAGAGTTACATGTTTTTAATCTCTTCATCCCCTGTGGACAGTTGAGTTGTTTTCACCATGCGGCTATTGTGATTGATGACTGTTTAATTATCAGCCTGACTGGATGAAGAGATTTCTAGAGAGGTGATTGGATCTTGGGAGTGCTATGCTCACTACTGGATTAATCCACTTATGTTCACAGCTGAATGTGCTGCTAAAAGGTGGGGGCCATTGTGGTGGTCAGTGGCCTTTGGCCTTGGAGAGTGTATCTCTTCGTGGTGTTTTTCCCTTATGCTGTGCTTTCCAGCCACTATGAATTGAGCAGCTTTGCTCTACCATCCCCTTCCACAATGATGCTGTTGTACTGGAGCCACCCAGCCATGGACAGAATCCTCTGAAACCTTGAGCCAAATATACTTGTCCTTTAAGTTGAGGGTGTCAGGTATTTTGTCCAGCAAAGGGAAGGCTGACCAGTACAGTCAGTGAAAAAAGTGCTACTGCAGATCTTAATATACAAATGTATCTTCAAGCTCCTGCTTTCAATTTTTGGGATGGATATCTAGAAGTGGAATTTTTGGATTGTCTGGCAATCATATGTTTGATTTTTGAGCAAACGCCATGCTATAGGAAATACATGATTTTTAACCAGTGCTCAGGGTGGTTTTTAGGATCAGAAACTTTGAAAAACCTTTAATTATCAGTTACCTATTGCTACAAAAACAAAGCACCCCAAATAATTAATGATTTCAAATCGCATCTGTTTATTTGGCTCACAACTATACTGAGTGGCAATCCTGTACTGGGTTGGGCTTTCGTGCTTTCGGTTGCTTATGCTTTTGTGCTCAGTTCACCCGTGAGTTGAGTGCTGACTGGTCACAGATGGCCTCAGTCACGTGTCTAGTATTTGTCTGGCTGGAGCAATCGGGTGACTGAGTTTATAATCCCTCATTTCCCCAAAGCTAGCCAGGGCTTGCTCACAGGGTTAAAAGGTACCAAGAGCAGCAATGTACACCCACCTCCAAGCCTTTGCGTGCCTTATGTTTACTTGTCCTATTGGCCAAAGCCATTCACATGGCTAAGTTTAAAGACAGTAACCAGGGCACTACCAAGGAGGCTGGACACCACGTGGCAGCGAGAAGGCTGGGACTATCACTGTTATCACTCCACCACATAGCTCCCTGATGAACTCAGTATGCTGCTGAAAGTATATGGAGCATAACAGAGACTGAAGTTGTCTGCATGCCTCAGAACTACATGCCCTCACATCTCTAAAGTGCTTTGCCTTTGTGTATTCGTTCATTCATTCATTCATTTACTTTGAGACTACTGTGTCTGGGACTCTAGGTCCTGGGGATATAGCTCTCAACCAAACAGTCCAAGCTTCTGTTCTCTTAGGACTTACATTCTGCTGTAGATGGAAAAGTTTAGGGAATGAGAATAAGTGTTCACATCTCCACTCCCACTCCTACACATATCCAGAAGTTGGTGTTTTATTTTGTTTGAGATGAAGCCTGGATAATATTCTTCACTTCCAATTCTTCACCACTTTGTGCTTCTATTAATACTTGAATGTAGAAAAAAAAAAGTTTGGTTAATTACAAGTTTCAGTTATTTGAAAATGAAGCAGCAGATGCCAAGCTAGACTTGAGAACTGACTGTCAACTTGTAATCTTGGTATATGACACAGAATTGTTTCTCATTCTCTTCACACTTCGCAAGGTTTGGAGCCTAAAACTTATGTCCCTGTGGCTGCCTGAGGGAGTGCAGCTGATCTTTCCAACTCGGCAGGCACTGTTGAGTCACATGGAGTGGAATAGTGATGGATGTCTAGAACAGATATTTGGGGGGGCATTTTTTCTTGTTTTTGTTATTGTGTGTGTGTTTAGTCCTATGGGAGTACAGTGGAATTCTTTATTTTTAAAGTAGCACTACTTTAGCCGGGCACCATGGCACACACTTGTAATCCCAGCACTTGGGTGGCTGATGCAGGAGGATCGCCATGAGTTCAAGGCCAGCCTAAACTATATAAGGAGACCTTGTCTAAAAACAAAATACTAAAATAGCACTCCCTTGTTGGGATTTTTTTATTTTTATAAACTGGATGTGTGTCAGCCCCTGGAAATGAGATAAACTTCATACCCAAGTGGGTGGTGTGCCAGGACACTCAGGACAACTTTGCCAACTAAAACTCACTTCAGGCACCAGCACTTTGACTGGGTGCCAGTTGAGCTTCACGGTTCAGTGTCACTGGGCATTGCAGCTGGGGAGAAAGGGGTTAGGAGGTGGCAGGTAGGAGTGTTCAAAGCACACACTTTCGAGTCAGACAGGTGTGTCCGCTTCCAGTACTGACCTTGGACAAATGACTCAACCTCTCTGCATCTCAGTTTATCTATAAAATGGGAATAATAACATTATCTTCATCACTAAATTAGAAATGCTGAGAATGCACTGACACAAACAGTAGCTAACGGTACTGGGGGTGGAAACCAACACCTGCACACTGAGTGGGATATATCCCCAGTGCCTTTTACATTTCTTACTTTGAAACAAGGTCTCACCAAGCAGTGGAGTTGCCTAGGCTGGGATGGGACTTGCAATCCTCCTACCTCCATCTCCCAGGGTGCTAGGCTTACAGGTGTGGGCTGCCATGCCCAAGTTGTTATCTTAATAACTGCTGCTCTAATTGTTTTGTAACCACCACAGCGGGGCGGGGGGGGGGGCTGACTCTCAGTGTCAGAATTGAAAATACAGGGACAGTAAAACATGACCCCCACCCTAGCATCCTCCTCACTGAATTATCTATGAAGCTGCATTTTGCAGTGTTCAGTCCAGAATACCCAGCTGTCCTGGAGCCACAGGTTGAAATGACTGTCACACACTGAATCTTCTGAGAGTGGCCACCCTGGGCCACCCATTTAGAAAGATAGGATCTCTGGCTGAGATTGACTGATCCAAGAAGGAGGGAAACACTTTCCAGAGCTGCCAAGTGCTACTTAGATCCCTGACAGTCTGAGACCACACCTGGAGAAGTGATTGTTTTAAATGGTAGACCAGCTGTCCAATCACTAAGTAAATGTTTATCAAGCACTGGTGGTGCACCAGACCCTGTGTTAGGACCTGGGTAAGAGACAGTGCATCCTCCTGTCTGGAGTGCTGTCACTTCATGGACAGCCACTGCTAATACCAAGGACTCGGGGGGAGACATTTTAATGCTTTCAATAAAAACTAAACATGCTGTTAATGCTTTCGCTAAATTGACAACCTCGTCATTCAACTTTTCTAGTTCCAGTCTAGAAATTAGAAAGCACAGCAAATGGGAAGGGATCAAGGTCATTCTTCAGTATTTCCTTTTTTCCTTTTTTTTTTTTTTTTTTTTTTTGTACCAGGGATTGAACTTGGTTCCTTGTGCTTGCAAGACAGGCGGCAGAACCACTGAGCTAAATCCCTGGCCCTAGTATTTTCTATAAAAAAAGGAAATTGGCAATCTGTCCTGAGAAAATACTCTAAGAGTAGTAAGAAACTTAAAGGTACCTCAATTTTCACAGTGATGGAATTATGATTTTCCTCAGAGGGATAAAGATCACCTATAATAAAGTAAGAGGTAAGACAAAAATTGAAGAGAGAAATACAGCCCCTGGGGGAAAAAATCCAGGCAGGCAGATCACCTTCCTGTCACATGGAAGAGGACAGGAAGACAGGAGTTTGCTACTCTTCTTAAGGATGTTAAAGATCATGCTCTAATTACTTGGGAAATGGAATTTCATAGGTGATTTCTCAAAGCAATTGCAGCCTGAGGACAAATTGATTCAATTCACCAGTTCTCCTGAAAATGATATTTGAAAGGAAAGTTGAGCTGCCTCTATCTTCCCAAACAAATCTACTTGACATTCAGATGTTGGGGACCCTCAAGAGCCAGAAACTTCCTCACCCCTTGATGTTTCAGTGCTGATTAGAATGTTTGATCATTTTCCTTGAAGTCTGATCTGAGGCTGTTGCACTGGCTTCTGAAAAGCGGGTACCGCACAGCCTCCTACTTTCCATCAGGTAGACAGCTCCTTGCTGGGAAGAAACTTTAGCCTTTTCCCAGATCTGCTAGTAACATGGGAGTGTCACTCCGTAGGACAATGACAATTAGAGCTAATGAGAGCTTTTTTGCTTCGAGAAGGATGGCTTTTCAAAGCAGAATTAGGAGACGTGGACATGATTTTGTTTTATGAACCTTGAAACCTCTGCCTCATACAAGGTCACCCACACATTCAAACTGGAGTGGATCTGGGGGCACAAAAGTGTGGCTGGTGGAGGCAGCACCTTGTTAACCTCTGGAGGAACGATGCTCACTTGCTGCGTGGAGATAGAAAAGCCTTCAGAGATACTCCCTGGGAAAGCAGCCTAGTTATTTTTGGTTTTCATTAACTACTCCCAAGTGATTCTGGAGCGTTTCAAGATTTGGGAATTATAGTCCTTAGGAGCAATCTCCCATTTGCAGTTTACATCGTTGTACCTTAAATTAATTGAGTTTAATTTTGTTTTCTATATAATAATGTGGGTTTTTTTGTATAGATAATATTTTTACTGTTTATATTTTGTACATACAGCAACAAATGCAGTATACAATCAGCCCTCCATATCTGGTGGCTCTACATCTGCTGATTCAATCGTGTCCAAAAATATTTGGGAAAAAATGATTGCATCTGTACTGAACATGGACAGATATTTTTGTCATTCTTCCCTAAGCAACATAATATAATAACCATTTACATCACAATGTTAGGTAGTGGAAGGCATTTAGAGTTCTTTAAAGTATATGGGAGGATGTGCATCCCTTATATGTAGATACTACACTATTTTACATAAGGAACTTCAGTACCTGTGTCTTTCTAGATCCCTTGGGGAAGGGGTCCTGGGACACCTCATCCCAGAATTCCCTACAGATATAGAGGGATGACTGTAATTATTCCCCATGTAGTAGTTTCACTTTGTAAATAGTGACAGCAGTATATTAACTGTGCTTGTAAAACCACTAGTCATACACAAGATATTGTTCTAAGTGCTACATATACATATTAGTGACTTTTTGACAGAAGAGTTATTATTCATCATTTTGATTTTACAGACAAGACAAGATGGTCACACAGAAAAGACGTGATTCACTCAGAGTTCCACAGCTGGCAAGTGGCGATGTTGGGACTGCTGCCCAAACCTGGTGATCTGGTGTCTGAGTATTTTAACTACCAGGGCACACTGACCAAGGTGACCAGACTCTGCTGAAATGTCACTGGACAGAGTTCAATCACTAGGCAATCAAGAAGTATAAAAGTCTATGGGGACAGAGGAAATGCCCTCACTGCCGAAGTGATGCTTAGGAGTTTTTGAGCCTTCAATAAATTAGGCCATCTATTCATGGCCAGCAGCCTACTCCTGTGATTAATGTCAAACCTATAGAAAAACAGACAGCAGAACCTTCGAAGTCAGTTTCCAAGAGGAGCGCAGACTCTGCGGGAACAGCTCAGTACCTGCTCTGGAAATGAAGAAGGGAAAGCATCATCTGCAGCAGCTCCTGAGCTTCAACCCACGTGGGAATGGGAGGAGGGCTTGCCTGTCCGCGCCAGTCAGTAATCCTAGGGACAGCAGGAGAAAAGGTACAAGCCAGGAATAGATCTTTCCCATCTCTGATTCAAAGCCCTAGAAGCTTTTCTGTTGTTTGTGCTCTGGTGGGAAAAGCTAGCTGGGCTAGACTCCTGTTGGTGGGCAGCCCCTGGCCACTTCGAGCAAGTGCCAGGGCTTTTCTAACAAGCTGATGCAGATGTTTCTGAGCCGAAGTTCCAGAAAGTGATGGGTGAATTAGCAGAGACTTGTAATAGATTTTAAAATTACAGTGCTCGCTCATAAACATGCATGCGGTGCTGGTGATGAACCAACCAGGCAGCACTCTAGGAGATACAGAAAGGGGAATGTGGGAGGGGATGCAGAAATGAAGGAAGAATTCTCTCTACCCCTCAAAGCCTGCAGCAGCTCAGTGAGGTGTTTCCATGGGCACACCAGAGTGTCACTGAGGTATCTAAGAGGCAGGGATGCTTAAAACTTCACACAGGCGGGAAAGTCAGGTCCCAGAAAGCCCGCCAGAGAAGGAGGCCTTGCACCCATGATAAAGTGCAGACTCCCAGGCCAGTGTGGGAGGGTGTGGCCAGCCCAAGGTCCGCAGGTGCGCTGTGAAAGAATAGAGCCAGTCCATTGGCCACCACTCTCCACTCTGCCAGAGGAGGGCTTCTTATGGCTTCTGTCTAGATGTCCCCCCAGAGCCTAGTGTGCTCATAGGTGGGGGCAGTGGCTGGATCTAGAGTGTGTGACACTGGAACTGAGTCACAGCACAATGCTATGCCCAAGGGCACGAGGATTAAGGGTGTGAGTGCTCCCTGCCCTAAGCAGTCTGAATAAGATAAAGAGGGCAGAAAGACTGTTAAATTCTTTCGCTGCTTTTGCTACCTTGTGGGTGCCACAAACTGTTTCTCCTCTGTGAACCCCTCCGACTTCCTTGTTGCTTTTGCTGTTTTCCACCGCCATGGTCTGTTGTCCCTCTGCCACCCTGCCTTGGAGCCAGCCAATTGTGGACTGAAACCTCTATGAGCTGTAAGCCAAATAAACCTTTTCCCCTTTAACTTCGGGTGTTGAGTATTTTGTCTGAGCAAGGAGAGAAAAGTAACTAAGACAGGGCTCAAACCCAGATCCAGGGCCCCTAAGTCCCAAGCCGGGTCTGTGTCTCAGTGTGAAGCCAGGCGCCCTGTCTCAGAGCTTCCTCTCTCTGGTTCTCTGTAGGTACAAGTTCCACCTGAGCAATGAATGCTTACATCCAGCCCATTTTGTGGACTTCGACTTGCCAATGAAGAAAGTAGCTCATATTTCCTAGTCACTGTGTTCTAAACACAAGGCCAGGTGCTTTTTGTTTTGAGGGGCTTTTTGTTTTGTTGGGTGGGGCACATAAATCCCTTTACTACCAGGTCTCACCAACGGTAGCTACTTGCCTTCATTGGCCATGGAGAAGCATCTTCTCAACATGCAGTGAGTTGTATTCTTCTGGGCTTATGTTTGCCCCTGGATACATTTCCTTCACTTGAGAGGAGAAGCCATCCCTAAATCCTAAGGCTACGATGTATTTCTCAAAGTGGCTGGTCACACTCTCAGCCGCCATTCATCCCTTAGGTATGATTATGTTCACTTACATTGACATGGTGGCTCACCTCCATAAGTGAAAGGATAAACAATTAATGTCCCAGCTCCTGGCAGCAGGCTGGCCTTTCTAAGATGCCACTAGGACTTTTCTTGAGAAGGCTGTGCAAAACAGCTACCTAGACTGAACTTTAACTAATTATTCAATCAATACCTTGGCCAATCCATCAATGGGAAACAATGTACAGCTGGCTGAAATTGATCACACTTCATTTCCCATCCATTGCCAAGCCAAATTGTGGAGAAAGTCATAAGTAAAGGATCATTGCCTGTCATTCTTGGGGCTGTATTTCCCTACCCCTTCCACTTATTTAGACCCTAAGCTAATCTATAAAAGCAAGAATCTTCTGCTCTTACAGAAGAAACCAGCATCAAATGTTTACCACCTTCTGAGATGGAAGGGGAAAGGAGAATGTTTTCTATTTCATAATTGATGTGGCTGCAGCCATATAATCTGCTAACCTTTTCAGGCAGGTTGGATGTGGAGGATGAATTTTAAATCCCATGGTCCATTATGCATCACTTCCACATCTATTACCCTTCCATCGGCCAAATGACAGGTTTCCCCATCCAGGCCCCTGACTCTGTGGGGCTCTTCAACTTTATGCTGGTGGAGAGGCTCGTGGAACTTCACACCTGAGTGATTTACAGGTAATTAGCAGCAGGCGATGGCAGGTTTAGTATCACTTTCCTGAAAAGTTATGAATAAAGAGTCTAGAGAGAAAGACTCCTCCCCACACCACAATGGCCTACCATGATGTAAGCAATGAATTTTGAGATACGAACTACTGCCCACTTTGAAGCTACTGTAAAGCAGAATGTATCCTTGACTAAGGTGACTGGCAGCTTCTAAAACCCTCCATTGGTTCAGATTTGTAGAGCTCCGCCGGGTGGGCCAGAAGAAGATGAAGAAAGTAGAGACGTACACTCAGGTGACAGTCAGCTTTCTCAGCCCCCCATTCCCACAAAACACCTGGCCTCTTGCACATTGGGATGGAGGGGTTGTTATGCAAAGGCCCCTGGGGTATGGGATTTTCTAGGAAACATGGCTGTGTGCAGAATGATCACATTTGTTTCTCACAATGATTTGTGAAGTGGAAAAGATGAGGTTTTTAAATCTGTACTTTTTTTTATTCTTTTATTGGTACATTTCAGGTATACAATATAATGACATTCATCATTGGAAATTTGCACCTTTACATAGTCTCTCTTGGTTCTTATTTTTCACCCTTGCCCAGCCCTCC
>NW_004624742.1:19865103-20074700 GCF_000247695.1 Heterocephalus glaber | reverse complement strand
TTTCATTTTTTCCAGATCTCCTTTTGTTGCCAGTTCAGTGGGTCCAGGTGGTTGAGTATCAGAGTGTTCCATCTCATTTCCCTTTGGGGTTGGTGTAGGTGATCTGGAAGTCTGGTTTTGAGACTTATTTATGTGTTTTCTCATTTCGACTGGGGGACAGGCAGGGGGCCTGCTGTTGGTGTCCACACGGCTCACCTCCTCTGAGCTGGGAAAGGTAGGACAGGGGCCAGGAGCGGCAGTAGGGATGGTGGCCCGAAAGCCCCTTCCTCTGGGCTGGGAGTGGTGGGACATTTGGTGGCCTGGAAGCCCCTTCCTCTGGACTAGGAGCAGTGGGATGGCAGCTCAAAAGCCCCTTCCTCTGGGCCAGGGGTGGTGGGATGGATGGCAGCCCAAAAGCCCTTTCCTCTGGGCTGGGAGCGGCGGGAGGGATGATGGCCAGGCAGCCCCTTCCTCTGGACCAGGAGCAGTGGGACAGTAGCTCAGAAGCCCTTACCTCTGGGCAGGAATTCTTTAAATGCTGAGAACTTGATAAGCTCCAGTACAGTGGTCTGGTGGTCCGGTGTCCTCTGCGTCTTTTTAGTGTGGAACCAGGTGGCTGTACAGAGAAGAGGCCAAAGGAGCGGGGGGAGGGGGTCCAGTGGATTGCTGCCAGGGCACAGGCTGATTCGGTGTTTTCCATGCGACTGGCGACCTCGAGACCACGTCCACAGACCTGCCTGTCTGCAGCAGGCTGATTTGGTGTTTTCCACGCAACTCTAAAATCCGTATTTTATAGCTGAGGAAACCATCTGAAGAAATTTGAATGATCTGCTTAGAGTCATATTGCTACATAATGGCAAAGCCAGGTTTAGACTCCAGATGTCCAGAACCAGAGAGTTTTTTCCTGAAATTCCAGTATCTCTGTCAGTGGATTGAGATTTCCCAGTGTAATATATATATATATATGAATTTATGAGGAATTGGCTTATGCAGTTTTGGGGGCTGAGAAGGCTCATCATTTGCAACCTGCAATTTGGAAACTAGAGAAAACCGGTGGTGTAAAGCAAAGCACCCCAAGGGCTGAGAACTGGGGGAGCTGATGGTTGGAATCCCAGTTTGAGGACAAGAGAAGAAATAAGATGTCCCAGTACAGCAATGAGGCAGAAAGTAGGGGGTATGGAGAGAGCTGTTTCCTCCTTCCTCCACCTCGGTTCTATTCAGGCCCTCATGGATCAAATGATGCCAACTCAGTAGCAGAGCTAGTGCACTTCACTGAGTCCATCGATTCAGATGCTAGCTCATCTGGAAACACCTCTACAGATACCCCCAAAATGATGTTTCACATGGAGCACCTGGGGCTCAGTCATACCCACCCACAAGGAGCTTAGTGTAGTGGAAGAGACCAGAGAGCAGGGAAAGATGGTACAACATGGACAGCAGCAAAAGGGTTAGAGTGGGGTTGCTTTGGAAGTACAGAGGGGACATCCACTTCATGCTGGAGGGAGGTGTCTAGCAAGGTCTTTTCTGAGGAAATGACTTAAGTCTGGAGGATGAGCAGGAAGTGAACCAACCTCAGAGAACTTGTTAGGCAGAAGGAAAGGCATGTGCTTAGCCCAGGCAAGGTTAGCAGGCAGATGACAGAAGTAGTACAAGGCATCAAAGGTAAGAGGTGGCTGGAGCCTCTGGGGCAGGTGTATGGAGGAGCCTGTGAGCTTGCAAGTGGCTTCCTTCTCAAAGGAGGCAGGCCTCAGTAGTCCTGGAAGGCAAAGGACTCAGCTCCAGCTCTCACTGAGGTCAGCATCCACCGCTCCTCCTCGCTAGAAGGAAGGAAGATTTGCTTTGGGTCACCATCAGCACTGCCAAGGGGATGCCCCTGGTCCAAAGGCCACAATGAGGGTTACTCTCACCAATATTCCCCGGCCACCCAAAGGAAGGCCATGTAAGCTAAATGACAATACCAATAGTGCTTACTGTCATCAGAGCAGAAGCTGGGATGAGAGGCCTGGCTTCCTTGCCTACAGCATTCAAATGCTTCCTTGGCCTCTTTGTGTGTCAGTCTCTCTACTCAACAAACTAACTGGGATGCACATCCTTTAGAATTACAGCTTTCTTTTCCACATTATTTCATACTGAAGAAAATAATTCAAGCCTTTGAATTGTCCTACATCCACACAAAGGAGGAAGAACATTGTGCTGAAATTAGGATCTTCAGCAACTTCTTACGTGTGTCTTTTCTAATTGGGTGAAAGTAATGTTCTCAGAATTGTTTCAGAAACACTATGGTAAGCCTCATTATTAAGACCTCTTGTTTCTGAATGACACAAGCAATTTCAAAGTAAGGAAAAATAGCAGTGGCAAGAATGGTCCATTATGTGCTGCAAGCCTGGGTACAATTGCTGAAGAGGGAAAGAGACAGACAAGAGGCTTTCCTGTGCCAGGTCGGAGTTGGTGACTGTAAAGGGACAAGGAATCCAGGCCAAGCTTTTGTTTCACATTGTGTAACCAGGAAAAGACAAAAAGAAAAAATGTGTAGATGCAGTCCTATCTCCCACTTCCTCCTGAGCATAAACATAAAACACTGGGGAGCACTCAGAGTTAGAGGCCATTCTGACATCAGTTTCTAACTCTTTCAGCATCAGTGCCAATGGAGTAGAACAGAGGATGTTTCTGCAGATGTGGTGTGAAAATGACAGGGTCTTACTCGCTGTTCCCTGCAGAAGAGTGGGTAGCTCCCCACCTGGTACGGTACCAGAGCCTGCAAAGACCAATTTATCCAGGAGCCAGGAAGGAGTTCTCATATGTGAGACTGGTCCTGGTCAAAGGCACAGGGACAAATGCCTTCTCTGAGCAGCAGCCCCAATAATAGTGAGCATGAGGGAATGGGGACCCAGGGACACCGAACCAAAGTATTCAAAAGAAGCTAAAATTCTGGGTTTTGTTTTATTTCTTTTACATTTTTAAAAGAAAAACCTCATTTTTGAAATGTGGTGTTGTTAGAAGTTACTAACTATGATTTGTGCTTTTATTTGGTAGAAGAAAAAAAGATGTTTACACCATGGAAAACTCTTAATGTAAGACATTGGAAGGCTCAATAGCATGAGAAATAATGAATGCGCAATAAGAATTTGGTATTAGATTTTGAAATCAAGTCTTTTTCAAAATACAGATGGCTTCTATATTTTGAAATTGCAGAGGTTATATGTGAAGAGAAGTGTTAGGATACAATGGAAAGAGCAGTGGGGATGGCATAAGAATTGCTAAGTTTTAGAGTGTCCAAAGCCAAAGGACTTAGCCCTGCCCCTGTTTCTTCATCTCTAAACCCAAGACTTGGTTCAGATTGCATTTAAGCCCTCTTCTGCCCTTAACCTTGGCAACCACCTGACATGCCCCCCACACAGTGAAACCCACATGACACCTCATCAAGAATCCCCTATCAGCACTGACCAGTTTCTCTTTCATTCTAAATGATAGAGTTCTTTCCATCACTCAACTTCAGACAAAAAGAAGAGTCTATTCAAGTGTATTTAGCAGATTTCCATTACTATAATAAAATACTTGAGTTGGGTAACTTAAAAACAAGAAAGGTTTATATTGGCTCAAGGTTTTGAAGGTTTCAATATGAACGTTAGTTGGCTTTGTTGCTTTGGGACCTGCAGTGATACAGTGCATCATGGCAGCTGGGAGTCAAAGAGAGAAACAGGAAGCTTCCAGGTTCCCAGGATCCACTTGAAGGGCTTGTGCCCAGTGATGAAACTTTCTTTCACTGAGCCCCACCCCCTAAGGTTTCTGCCTCCTCCCAATAGTGCCACAGACTAGAGACCACGTCTTCAACCCACGAGCTTTTGTGAGACATTCAAGATCAAATCTATAGCACAGACATTCATGGAATAAAAAGGGGGAGAGCTCCAGATAGAGCCACTCTTCGGAAGAATTCTAGCATACATGAATTCTCTTGCCATCAGGATTTCTCCAATTTTCTGCTTCTGGTGCTAATAATTTTATAAATTGCAACTCATTCTCCCATCATCAGTCAGGAATTCTGAATCCTACCAGCTGCCACCATCCACTGATCACTCAGGACACACAAGACCCTGTGCCAGGGCTACATACTTTCCTATTCCCTCTGACCAGCCAGGCCGTAGCTTTCCATACACATGTTGCAGATGGGAGACCTGAGGCTTAGACAAGAAAACCAACTTAGGCAAACTCACACAGCTAGGAGCAGGCAGGTAACCCAGCACTCTGACTCCCAAAACTTTGATCTTTGTCACTCCCAAGAAACTAAAATGTGAGCCATCCCACCTGCTCTTGGAGGCAAGCCTCAGTTTAAATCCTGCATCAGCCACTCACTGAAAGTCTCTGAAATAGTGATTGAACTTCAGCCTCAATGTTCTGCTCTGTAATGGGGAAGAACTCAACACCTGCCACAGGTGTTGGGGATTGGTGATCTGTAGGGAAGGTTTGTCAGGTACATAGCTGAAAACTGGCACAATACAAGCATTCAATGAACAGTGATGACTGTTGCTATTAGTCCTTTATCTTTCACTGATGTCTTCCTTCTTACTCAACTGCCAGCAAAAGGCCACAAAGCCAACCTGTCCTGCAAAAGAGTGAGGAAATCACTTATCAGATAAATATGACATTTCACAAGGGAATGAGAGACTGAGAAAGGACCTGGACAGCCATGGCTCTGCCAACTGGACGGATCACTTCCCCAAAGACCCAGGGAAGCAATGAAACCCCATTAATTCTCCTGAGCTTCTGGGAGGGAAAAAACACCATCCCTGTTTAAACTGTTCCCTTGTGCAGAAATCACATCCTGCTGATGACAGGGCAGAGCAAAAGTACCCTGGACCTTCCCAGAGCCATTTGTTACAGGCAGAAGTAGTGTTTCCCACAGCTTGACAGCATCAAACATTGAGAAGGATCTTTCTCTAGATAAGACCTGTGAAGGGAAAAGGAAGCCCCTCCTGCCAGCAGAGTGGAGAGTAGGGCAGTGCTGTCACCTCAGCAGTGCCTGGTAGCACAGGTGACACTGGACAGGACATTGGACACTTCCACGCAAGGTTGCTCTTCATGGCTATGTCCTTATCACATTGCAAGGTGCAACGCTTACACCGTTTCTCACCAGGAGAGCCTGCATCTTCATACCTAAGGAAAAGAGGCAGTTTGAATGCCATTCAAACTGGCAATTCCAGCAAAACATTCCCTAAACTGTCTGAGAACTATCTCAGTTCTTCATTTTGAGTTAATCTGAAAGGCTGGCCTGGAGGAACTTCTGCGCAGAATGTATAATTAGTCTAGTTCTGTGAAAAAGTCAGGCCTGAGTTATTTGTTCTTAATGCTCTAAGTAGCAAAAGGATTCCAGAAATTTCCTACCCAGGTGTAATTACAATGTTCAGAAGGTTCAGTCTTTCTGCTAGAAAACCCAGATTGGATATGCTCCTGGCATTGGTACATATATTCAAAATGTGCTTCCATACTGGGCATGGTGATGCACACCTATTTATTGTCCCAGCTACTTGGGAAGCTGAGGCAGGAGGATCCCTTGAGCTCAGGAGGTTGAGGCCAGCCTGGGCAACATATGGAGACCCTATCTTAAAACAAACAAAAAATGTGTTTTGTTGTATTTAAAGATGGCTGTTTTGCCCCTAGTTATGGAAATGTACGCATGTCTGATGTTTCATTTCTCCTGTCCTGATTCCTCTTTGTACTGCCCCACAAGCTAGTCTGTGAATGAAATCACAAATAGCCAAGCGTGGTCTCCAACCTACTCCTAAACAAAAGACCCAGACCATATTCTAAGGGAGAGGCTCCTGAAATAATGTAAAGAATTAGGCCAAGTATCTGTGTTATTTTGATATTGGAGAAAACTAATTATACTGATAACTCCAAAGTCCTTGGTGACAACTCAGAAATATAAATTGGAGGTGATTCTTCAACTGTAGAGTTTCCTTATGAGCACTGAGGACAAGAAGTGTGTTTGAGGGGATGCTCAGTTTAACTGACATTTTGAAAGTGTCTTGAATGTGCTACTGAGAAGCACTGGGTCTGTGGTCTTACTCCCATGGGGTAGTTCCACAGTATTTTCAGCCACCTTCTCATTGTAGACCTACAGTTTTGGGGAGCAGAGGGAGGAATGGTGTTTATGTCATGCCTCTTCCTGAATGTAACAGGGATAAATCACTCTAAGTAGTGTAAATCCCTGAGACTCATTTATTCTTTTCTCCCAGTATCTTAAGCATTGACCAAATCCAGTTGGGCAGGTGTCCCTTAAGACCCGTCAGATTCTGTAGTTCTCTGGTCACAATTAGATAGAGACTTGGGGTAGAATGACTGAAGTCTCCTTTATGTTTCTGAGGACTGAGGGCGGCTGCTGGCTGGGATCTTAACCAGAGCTTTGGACCCGAACACCTACAAATGCTACATGGTCTTCCTTACATCATGGCCATGGGATTCTAGAGTTAAGTGATCCAGACAGAGTGAGCAGAAGCCAACTCAATATTTTTAATCTCACCTTGAAAGTCACAAGGTGACACTTTCTGTTTTATTCCATTACGGGGAGGCAGTAAGATCAGCCCATATGTAAGGCCAGGGGAATGTGATAGCTAATCTTGATCATCAACTTGACAAGTAGGAGATTAGTAAAGCACTCTTCTAGGTGTGTCTGCCTAGATCATGGGGTTATGGCCCTAGGGACTATATCTGGTCCCTTGATCCTTCCTGTTTGGCTCTTCCTGCTCTCTGTGCTTCCTGGCTGCCATTAGTTGAGCAGCTTTCCTCCACCACACCCCTCCGCCATGATGTTTCTGCCTTGGAGCCAAGCAACCATGGACTAAAGCCTCTGAAACCAAGAGCCCAAGTAAATCTGTCCTCCTTTAAGTTACTTAAGTGTCAGGTATTTTTTCTCAGCAAGACAGGTGACTAATACAGTGAATTGGACTCCACCTCTTGATCAAAGGAACATCAAAGAATTCCAGGACATGAAAAATTTCAAATTAGCCTTTCAAAAAATGTCAAAATCCTACCTTTTTAAAAAGACATTCAAACCTTTCCTCCCTCTCAGACTTGTCAGCTCACATCTGCAGAAATAACTACTCCAATAATTTCAGACTTTAATAAGCCAAATTGGTTTGGGCTAGATATGTTGCTTTTTATCATTTCCAAGATGAAGTTATCTGAGCAACAGGAGTACCAGCTTCTCTTTTAAACATCTCTGAAGTTAGCAAATGATTCTCAAGTAGTGCAGGTGAGACTGAGTAGTAATGACTTCATTACATCCCAGTGCCCTCGTATCTACAGTCCCAAGCTGCAAGATGTGATAGTCCCTCTCCGCCATTCTCCTCAAGATAAGCAATAGGCAATATCCATTGTGTGAGAACCTGCATTGTTCACATGCACCTTTCTCCTGGATAACAGCTCCTGTTCATCAATGTGATACATTGCACTCTGATTTTCTACTTCTGTCTTTCTTTGTGGATATTCCTTTCTCTTCTCTGATTGCTTTTTCTTCTTAGACCATTACTCTCGTTGATAGTGCCAGGTTATCATTGGATCCCATCTCCCTCTCCAATAAGCCTGTGATTGATACTAATCTTCCCTGTGGGACACATTTTATAGGATGCACAATGGAAACCACTCTCTAAATCTTAGCTTTCTATGTGCTGACAGTTTACAAGGTTGCACCTCACACACATCTCAGGAGGCTTAAGGGGAAATTTGAGAACCATGTAATCAGACCTCCTAATAAGAATACAAATGCCTTTCAACCAGAGATGCTGTCATGCCATTCAGCAGTCTGTGTCTGTATTTTTTTTTCCTAGCCAACAAATGCACATCTAGGTAAGTGCTATTTGGGACATGGCCAGTTCCTAGAAGCCCAGCATGCATCATTTCCCTCTTCTGAGGAGAGTGGTATTTTAATTACTCTAATGAAAGCTTTTGCTTGCCATCAAGTCCATAAAAACAGAAAATTAGAAGTGGTTGCAAACACCTCATTGAAACAGAAGCCTTGCTTTATGATGTACCTGCACCTTTCCTAGGAAAATTGACTCTTGGGAGATTGATAAATATAAATTGTCACCCTCTCAGCATAGCGCATGATTTTGGATTGAAATTATTTTCCCAGACCAAAGAGTATTTTGTGTAAAGTTTTGGTTTTTTATGTGGTGTGTGCCCTAAGATATGCTGGCCAAGGAAACCGAACTAATGCAGTGTTTGCTTACAGTGGCAGTATTGGATTCAGTGTACTCTTTAAATGAGGGCTTGGTTCCGGACAAGAGTGGCTCATGGGACCCAAAACTTTCAAGCAACCCAGGCTATATTCATGATTTGCTAGCTACATAAATGTCAGAGGAAGAAGTTTCTGTCTCCTTCCTATACCTCATGGTCACACTGAGGGCCAGTAAAACTTGGAGTTAACTGATTTTGTTTTACATTTTAATATAAAGTTTCAGATCCAGTTATATCTACTATGGAAAATAAATATACAGAAAGTATTTCTAACAGCTAGATTTCACTTTCATCCTTGTTCTACATCTGAATGTGGGGTTCCCCTTTGGGTTGGCCCTTGTAGGAGAGGTAATGCCTCAGAATCTGCCTATTTTTCTTTCTCAAATAGCTGTGGATTTTTGGGGGGTTTTTTTTTTGCAAATTGAGTGTTATGAGTTGAGTGGAGCTGTGTACCCCTAAAATTTGTATGTTGTGGTTGTAGGTACTGTGTCCTCGGGTGATGACTGTATTTGATAATAAGGCCTTTACGGGGGTAATTAAGTTAAAATAGAGTTTTAGAGGGGCATAATCCAACGTGACTGTAAAAGAAAAAGAGATTAAGACCCAGACAACACAGGAGTGATCACAGGAAGACATGGCAAGGCAGTGGCAGTGGCCACCTGCAAAGGAAGCAAAAAGGTCTCAGGAGAAACCAACCTTGCCCACACCTGGATATTGGACTTCCAGTCTCCAGAACAGTGGGAAAATAAGCTTCTGTTATTGAAGCCACTGTTGTGTTATGACAGGAAGCGTGTTCCTGCATGTACATACCAGAAACTCATTATTTCTGGGTAGCTAACAGTTGCTTGTGTAAGTGCCGCTCTGTGCCAGGTGACAGTGGCCCCGTCGACTATGGTGGAGCTAATGCTTGGCACCACTCAGCCTTGGAATCTGCAGAGTCAGCAGTCTGTGCCCCAAGAATACATACCCCTTTGGCCCTTCCAGCCCAGCCCCCGAGAGGCATGAGGGATGGAGGGAGGTCTGCTCGGTCACAGTAGAGTGTGCAGGGCCACCCGAATTGTGGGGTGACACAGTCAAGGCGGAAGCTCCATAAAGGCAGACCTGAAATGTGGGACAGTCTCAGAAGTCATGGGCAGAGGAGGAGAGGGGAGCTTTCAAGGCTGGAATTCAGGGCTGGCTTTTTCTGTATCCGCTGCACTTTTTTCTACTGTATCTGCACAGCACAGGCTGCACAGCAAGAGGTTGAATGCGGGAGCTGGGGAATCGGGCGCAGAGAGGAGCTGGGGGGCATGGGCTTCAAAGCAAGCGGAGCAGGTTTTCAGTGAGGCCAGAGGAGGAATTAGTGCAGATGCCCTTGCAGGTGTCCTGTGCTGTTGGCAAAATCCACCCGCATGAGCCTCTTTTGTATTTTAGCTTCAAAACTCAGTCCGAGTTATAGAAATAGTTGGAGAAAACTGCCATGGAGAAAGAGGTCACCATCAGGGAGCAAGTTTGGAGACAGCCCAGGCGACATGCTGCAGCCCGGGCACAGGCCTCAGAGGGAGGACACCCTGGTTCATGTGAGCTGGGGGGGTTCTCAGAAGCCACGCCCCAGCTTTCTTCAGCACCCCACCAGAAGACTCCATCAGCCCCCCTAGAAGATGTCTTCCTAACCCTTTGCACTTTTCTTTCATAGCATCCATTGCTGTTGGTGATTCTGGATGATCATAATTGTATCTATCCTCCCCATCATATTCCCAGTCCCTAACGTGGTCCCTGCCAAGAGTAGACACTCAAGAAATATTTGCTGAATAAGGGAATGAACTGATTGAGTTCATTCATGAACTGATTTGCTGAACAAGTGAATGTTGAGATCACCTTCCAAAGGGAGCCTCCCCCTTGGTGTGGAACACTGAGGAAGCATGGAAGGGCAAGGTCAGAGGGACGGCCCGGCCGGGACTAAGCTGAGCAGCCTGTGCCCACCCAGCCCCAGGATCTCAGGTTAGGGACCCCTGCAGACCTGAAGAGCAGCTCGTGTCTGGGCAGCTCCAAGTGCTCTAGAAGGCCTGGGAAGCCCTCAAGAGCAGGGCTTTGGGGATTTGGGAAAGGACTTGGACATGTGAGCCCCAGAAAATGTACAAGGGAGACAGAGGACCTGCCTCGCCTCGGCTAGAGATGTGAAGTAGGCCAGAGGAGGTGGCGTGCACACAGCTGTCAGTGCCTCCAAGCCTTTCTCAGAACAAACTGGACCAGACAGAACTTTATTCCCCAAGGGTTTCTGCTAGGAGGCAGGATCATGCAATGAGAAAGAAAGTGGCTGGAAATTGTAACCCAAAGTCTAGTCCTGGCCTTGACCCTGACCCATTGAGTGACCTTGGGCAAGCTCCTTCACCTCCCAGGGATGCTCTCTTCCACAGTTTGTAGTGCGGCTTATTTTAAGGGTCGTGCATGCCACCTGTTGCTGCCATTTTCACACGGGAGAGCCCTGGGACCTTTTATTAAGCCAAGGTTGCTGGCTCTCAACCAGAGGCGACCTTAATGCTCAGACACTGTGAGCACGTGGGATCAGCCCGAAGCCCTCTCCTGCTAATGTCCTCTTTCTCCTCAGTCCTGCTGTCTCCATGTAAGGGCACAGCATGGACGATTGCCTTTAAAATTGTTTCCTAAAAGGCTCACAGGGCAGACTCAGTGAAGGCAGGATGGCAGTTGGCACCTCTTGCAGTTCCCACTGAGAGTGACAAAACCTTGCCGGTATAGGAGCAGAGCTCTGGACCCTCGGCCGAGGCCTTGCTTTGGATTGTGTTCACAGCATTCTCCCAGTTCGGCTTCTGCACTAGACTGGGTTGTCCCAAATCCCACAGTGGCCCATCCTGGGCCATTTCTGAGACATCCAAATGTACTCGGCGAGCAATGCTCAAAGAGCCCAAAAGGCCCGTGACAGGAAGCTGCTTTTCCAGAACCCCCTAGTGCGATTTTGTCTTGGGACCAATCACAGGCAGTGACATGGGGCCTTTGCCCTGAACTACCTACGATGCCGAGAGCTGCCAGATTACTAACTTGGTCAGAGAAGATCATTCAGATGAACTCCGCTGAATCAAGAATGTAGTCTTTATTTTCATGGCATGGATATATTGGGTGAATGTGGCCTATATAATAATGAGCCACTTTCACGTGAGCCTCAGAAGGGGCAGGTACGGACTGGCCAACGTTACCAGCCCTGCCCAAAGGAAGCCTGAGAAGGGGCAGCAAGACCCTGCCCAGAAATACTCTCCTGCTTCAAAGCCCTGAGGACCCAGACCCTGAGAAATCCCAGCTGAGTTGTTCACAGCCCTGACTTGCTCATAAGAAGTGGATCTGATTGGTCTCAGCCTTCCCACCAGGGCAGCCCTTCCTGTGAGAGTCTCACTTCTGGGGTCATCTGCTGGGATGTCCATCGGTGTCAGCACTCAGTAACAACCTTCAAGAACCAAACTAAATACCCAGCAATTCTGAGCAGCCAGAGGCCCAGTCCTGTCCACCCCACCTACCCCATGTTCGGGACCCACCGGTTCTGAGCCCCACATCCTGCCTTGTGATGGGGGAGGCTGCCCTGTACGAGGCCACTGTCAGCTCTCCTGGGGAAGGGGAAGTGGACCTTGTCACTGGGGGGGGAAAGTTCCCTCATGTGGCGCAAGGCCATCTGGGCGTGATGTAATACAGGTTTCCTTAGCAAAGATGTCATAAACACAGGGCGAGGCAACACATGCCTGGTTCCCAAGGCTCAAGGCAAGTGGCTGCCAGAAGGGTTCTACCCTACAGGGCAGAGCATCTGCACTCCACTAGGCTGGATTGCTATATCGCACTCGTTTTGGTCCTTCCCCACCCCCACCCCTGCCATGTTCCTGCGGTGCCCCTGGGTTCCCGCACTCCTCATCTGGCAGCAGTTGTCGTTCCTGGTCCTGGCAGCCCCACTTTCAGAAAGGCACTGGGTCCCGCTGACCACCAAGCCAGAGTTGTCCGCTGAGCCCTGGTTGCCTAATCTCCTGCCAGAATTGCCCGATGCCCTTACTCCACAGCTACAGCCGGAGGGCTTTGATGACCTAGAGTCTTCTGCTCCCTCCCTGGAGTTGTCCCCAATTCTAGGATCCTCTGAGCAAATTGAACTTCCTCAGGTCCAGCCGGAGGCCCAAACTCGAAATCACAAGCCTGCAAAGGTCCAGTCCTCTTTACCTCTCCAAGAAGTCAAAGATCAACTCTCACAGCCCCCCGAGGAAGCTGAACCTTCTGTAACCCAGCAGGCTCCCCGCGCTCAGTATGAACTTGGTACTGAGGAGCATACAGGTCAGCTGTCGATGCACCAGGAGGCAAATGCGCCATCTGGAAGTAGGAGTGAAGCTCATCATTCAAACATGGCGTTTGTCACAGTGAGACCTGTGGACATGAAGGTTACCACATCTGCAGAGGCAGGGAAAAAGCCACAACCTACTTCAAGCCACCAGCAGACCCTGACCGAAGCCCCAGAGAGTCCTGAGGAGGAGGAACCTTCCTCAACCCTAGAAGCAATCCTGGCTCAGACTTCAGAGCTCTCTGAAGAAATGGAAATTTCCTCAACCCACCAAGAGGCCCCAGCTCAGCCTCTAGGCCCTCTTGTGGAGGCTGAACTTTCTGCCACTAAGACAAAGCCAGCTCAACCTTCTGAGTCTTCCAGGACAGAAGAACCTTCTGAAATCCAGTTGAAAGCCCCAGATCAGCCCTCAGATTTGGAAACTGAAGAGCTGGAAACTTCTCCAACCCAGTTGAAGCAACCAGCTCAGCTTTCGGAGCATGGTGAAGAAAGAGTGTCAATTCCACATCACCACAAAGCTAAGCATCCACACTTGCTCCACGTGACTGGTAAACCTCTGAATCTGCAGCTTGCCAAAAACCCAGAACCCACCACAGAGGAGGGAAACTTCCCAGTGCTCCCCGAGGCTGCAGCTCAACCCTCAACTCCAGTGAATGATGTGGAACCTCCTCTAAGTCAGCAAGAGGCCCCAAGTCTGTTTTCGGAGCCCTCTGAAGGAGCTGAGCGCTTACAGTTTCAGCAGGAGGCTCCAGCTACATCTGCGGAACTCGCTCAGCAAGAGACCCAAGTTGGCAATCTGCACACTTTGGAGGAGGGTGAACCATCTTGGACCACTCAAGAGGCTGCAGCTCAGCCTCCAGAGCTCCTTAATGAACTCATACCTCAGCCTCCAGAACTTCAGGAGAAAACAGTCTCTCCTCTAGGTGATGAGCAAGTTCAGCCTCCAACACTGACCCGTGGCGCTGTTACTCCTGCAGAGTCATTGTCTAGTGAGGTTGAAATTGAAAGTTCAACTGCACAGGAGGCCCCAGCTCAGTCCTCAGTGTCCCTTGAGCAGCTTGAACCTCTCGGAGACAGTCAAGAGCTTACAACTCCACAGCCAAACCCTGCCGTAAAGGATGAACTCTCTCCATTTGATAGGGAGGTTCCAACTCCACGCCCAGAGCTTCCTGGGGAACATTCCCTAGACCAGCCTCAGAGCTTAGCTATGTCCCCAGGCTCCTCCCCAGGTGTAGCAGTTTCGCCAATGCAGCAAGAGCTCGTAGCTCAGTCTTCAGGACTCCCCGGGAAGGTTATTCTTTCTCTTTTGTTGACAGAGAGAGTAACATTTTCAGCCCAGCCTTCAGAGCCACCTGAGGACACAGAACCACTTTCAGTCCCCTGGGAGGAGGATGCAGCTCCACTTTCAGAGCCACCCAAGGAGACGGAACCTTCTCAAGCTCAGCAGATGACCCCACCTCAGCCTGCAGAGGAGGAAGAACCATCTCCCGCACCACCAGCAGCTGCATCTCCACCTCCAGATTCTCCTGAGGAGGTAGAGCTTTCTCCAACCCAGCCCATGATGCTCCCTCAGCTTCCAAGTGAGCCACCCAGTGAGAGCACAGCTCACCCTCCACCCCGTTCTGAGACGACAGTTCCAACTCCAGCTCAGGGTCAAGCTCAGCAGCCAAGCGTCGCACTTCATTCTTCGGACCTGGAAGCCACCATCATTCCAGAACGTACTATAGATGGTGAATTTTCTACAGCCCTGAAGAAGGCTACAGCTCTTCCTCCGAAGCACCATGAAGTGACACTTCCACCTCCAGACTGGGTTCAGACTCGGCATTCAAAACTCAGTCTGCTCACAGGCCGACCTTTGCACGGGAAGCTTATCAGCGCTCCAGGAATTATTGCAAAAGTTAGGTCTTTTCCAACTATGCCCGAGGCCCCATCTCACCCTCCAGAACCACCTAAGGTGGTTCCAACTCCAGCATCTCATGAGGTGAAAGTTGGAACTCCGGGTCTGGAGCCAGCTCAGCATCCAACACCACCCACAATCACAGACCAACCTTTGAACCCGGAGCTCACAGCTGCAGTACTCACCATAGAGACTCAGGTTTCTGTACCTCTGCAGGAAGCCGCATCTCCTCCTCCAGAGCAGCCTAAGGTGATGCTCACACACCCCGAGCAGGTGCAGGCTCAGCATCCAAACCTGGCTGAAGTCACCGTTCAGCCTTTGGATGTGCAATTTGTGGTCACTGAGTATTCTGTGAGTCACTCTCCAGGAAAGGCTTCCACGGTGCAAGAGAAGCAGAATGCCAGGACACACACGGACATATGTGAGCTCTGTACCTGCCGGAATGAGACCTTGTCGTGTACTGGTCTCAGCCCAAAGCACAAGCTCCGCCAAGTGCCTGTATTAGAGCCCAACAACACCTTTACCACCTTCAATTTCCAAGAAAATGCTATTTTTCACCTCGGTGAGAATAGTTGGACAACATACAGGTGGGTGGAGAAACTAAATCTCAGTGAAAATGGCCTGACTGGATTACATAAAAATTCCTTTAAAGGCCTGCTGTCCCTCCGGTATTTAGATTTATCCTGCAATAAAATACAGTTTATTGAAGCACAAACATTTGAAGCACTACCCTTTTTGCAGGTTTTAAATCTTCGCTGTAACTTACTTACACAGATTAGCTTCGGGACGTTTAGGGCATGGCATGGAATGCAGCTTTTGCACAGAGTCATCCTCAATCACAATCCTCTGTCGAGTGTTGAAGATTCCTATCTTTTTAAATTGCCAGCATTAAGATATCTAGACTTGGGGACAACACACACGCCACTTCTGGCGGTCGAGAACATCCTCATGATGACACTTGAATTGAAAACACTGATCATACCGAGGCACATGGTCTGCTGCCTCTGCCAATTTAAAAGTGATATTGAGGTTGTCTGCAAGACAGTCAAGCTGCACTGTGACAGTGAGTGCATGACCAATCCCACACAGTGTCTTGAGGAAGCCCCTGTAGGGAACCCAGAAGGAGTCTTCATGAAGGTGTTGCAGGCCCGGAAAAAGAACACCAAGACCGAGCTGGTGATCAAGTCTGGAAAGTCATCTTCCGAACAAAGTGATGTCAGCTGGTCAGACTTTATGGACGAGGAGCTTGACTCTAATGATGAAAATGATGTGGCTGGAGTACTCAATCATATCCTGCCATATTTCTCAGAGGTAAATCTAGAAGATGTAGACTCATTATTGCCACCCATTCAACTCCTTTTCTCAGCTATCCAAAATGAAGCTAATCCCCAGGGTTACATGAAAGGCAATATGAAAAACCCCTCTCATCAACCTGTGTCCAGCAGTTTGGCTTACAGAAATGAACTGAAGAAGCTGTATTTTCTGCAGAGTTGGTTAGATGCAGAAATTCAGGGGAAACTTGAGGAGGTTAAGAAAAAAGAGAAAACAGGCATGCTTACGCAGTCCAGCCTTTCAAGTCCCAAATTTCACATCATTCCCGACGTTCCCGAGAAATTGGCAAGTGCTCAAGCACAGGAAAACTGGCTGGTGGAAGATCAGCATGAAGGGAGAAGACAGCAGACAGTGGACAGGGTCCTCAAGGGCCCGAAGGGCATACGGAAAAGACTGCTCGAAGAGAGGCAGAAAGAGAAGGTGAGGGAGAAGCAGAGCACCCAGCCACTGGCCGAAAACACCGCAGACAGACGGAGCCTCAGGAGCCCCAGCACAGAGAAGCCGGGGCAGAATGAGGGGGTGCTGGGGCCCGGGAACCCGCTCCCTACAGAACAGAAGGTGCCCATGTCTTCCGCCCTGCAGGATCCCCTGCTGCGCAGGTCGGCCACCTCCGCCTTGCCCAAAGCCCCACATGGGGCGAGGAACGGACCCAAAGACCTCACCAACAGCATTTGGGTTTTAGAAAATGCCAGTATGAGAGTTAAAAGCATGAAAGCTACCAAACCGATCTTAGGTTCTAAAAATGGTCATGACTTTCATACAACTGCCTCCCTCAAGGCCCACAGAACACTCGAGGCTGACCCCAGGGAGCAGCTCACGGAGGAAGACACACGCGGGAAGCTGAAGATTGCAGAGGGGCCTCTGTTGGCAGCACTGAGGAGCCTCATCCATTCCCCCTCTCAAGGGTTCCTCTCGTCCTCTGGAGACCCACGTGTTCAGGCCCATCCTTTCCCCGAATTACATGATCCTGCTAAAACCACTACTGTGGAAAACCAAGCTGCAGGAAACACCCCTGAAAAAAATGTTTTTGCCACAAACTCTCTGATTTCTGCCACAGATTCTGCCCTCACCCTGATATCCACCAATGACCACACCAATGAGAGACACTGGGAGTACACCAGCACCAGCTCTGAGCCACCCCCTCCGGAAACTTCTGTCCCCTTGCTGTCGTCCCCCAGAGATGAGTTTGAGACCCAGCTAAACCAGCAGCTTCACGTCCTCATTCCCAACAAGGAGGTTAGGAGGTTCCTTTGGTATATGATAAGAACTTTCAAAAGGGACTGTTCGGAGCCCAGCATGCACCTGGCCTGTGCCAAGCTCATCTCCAGAACAGGCCTCCTGATGAAGCTGCTCATGCTCAGTGAGCAGCAGGAAGAGAAGGTGGTCCAGGCCCAGTGGGACACGGAGCAGTGGAAGAGCGAGACCTACATCAAGGAGAGCTCGGGGGTCTCCAGCAATCAGAAGGCGCAAGGCAAGCCAAGGGACCACACACAGGAAGTTCCGGGACACGACTACAACAAGAAGCTCATCCTGGCAATATTAGTGACAGGGACCTCGATGCTTCTGATCATCATCCTGTGTCTCATCAAGATTTGCTCCCACAGAACAGCTTCGGGGAAAGATGAGAAAGGGTCATCAAATAGCGTTTGCAGGCGGAGAAGGAAGTACTCAAGGAAAAAGGACAGTCAGGAGGGCTTCTCCCGGTTTAGGCTGCCGCTGTGGCTCAGGGACCTGAGCAGGCCTCTCAGCGTCACCCAGCATCAAAGCATGGTGCAGAAGCTGTACGACAAGTACTCTTTGGAGGAGGATGAGAGTGTCCTATTTTGGCACTACATAACCTTTGTTCCTTTTTCTCCAGCCCCATTGTGATTAAAATGTGAGTTAATGGATGGAGATGCTTGTTAGTCTAGGGACGCTAGATAGGGATCTGTAACAGACCTAGAGTCCCAGAGTAAACTACTCAACTCTTTGTTTACCTGGAACCGACATTCCAGGTACCACAATTGTTAAAACAAGCTGCAGATGTCTGCTGACCATCAATATGTGACCACTAACCTTTGTCCCCTTTTCTTTAATATGTTAACTTCCCCCTCAACCCCCTATGAAAACAGCCTCAGATTCTGAGCTAGTTGCCTCTCTAAGCTATTTTGCTTGGGGAGTGCCATCTGGCCAGACTAATAAAGGTTTGTTTTCCAACTTGTCCGGTGTGTTCCTTCCTGGGTGTTCTTCACTGTAGTCAGCTCCTTGGAGCATTTGGTAAGGCTCTTGGTCTTGCATTCTGAAGACACCGCTGGGATCCCTGGGTGTGCTTCACTAGTCAGCTCCTCGGAGCATTTGGTGAGGCTCTTGGTCTTGCATTCTGAAGACACCGCTGGGATTCCTGGGTGTCCTTCACTAGTCAGCTCCTCGGAGCGTTTGGTAAGGCCCTCGGTCTTACAATGTGGGAGGCCAGTGAAAGCCCCCTCAGAGGCAGAGGAATCCACAAAGTCAGCTGAGTGACCCCTTCCCACCTGAGGTGAGTTCAAAAAATTTTCAAAATGAAATCCCAGGTACACATGCACATCCTGGCTGTGCTGACTTTGGGAGGAGCTGGGAGGAATTTGTTCAGGAGCCCAATCCCGGCCCTGGCCCTGGGTTGTGGCGGTGTCATTGAGAGGGGTTTTGAGGGCCAACCTTAGTGACTCTACAAGGCGGGGGCCATGGAGCCCTGGCTCCATGCGTGAAGGAGCAGTGTGGCCCTAAAAGGACAGCAGGTGTCAACCATGGGACACGTTCTACTTATTTCACTGCTTAGCTGTCCGACTTCCCTGTGTGTACGTGGATGGACGGATGGATGGGTGGACGTTAGATACAAAGGACATGCCTATGAGACATACTTTCCTTTGTCCTGGGGATGGAACCCAGATCTTTCACACTGAACTACGTCTCTGGCCCTTTTCAACTTGTTTTTCATTTTGATACAGGATCTTGCTAAGTCACTAAATTGCCCAAGCTGCGCTAATACTTACAGTCCTCTGCCTCAGCCTCCCAGAGTGCTGAGATTACAGGTGTGAACCTAAACTTGATCAAGAGCAAAGCAGGTAGAGGTCCCGGGTCATGGGCACGGTGCTTTGAGTCATCAGCCTTTTGCCCCAGGGTATTCCCCCAGGTAATGGATGCTGATGGAAGAGGACCTTCACTTCCACTCCAATGACAGAACGCAGAGAATGCTCATTACATAGAGGCAAGTGACCAGCTCCCGCTCCAGCCACCAGTGCACAGTTGCTCGTGGTCCTTTTGCTGTTTTACACAGTAATTAACCCCAAAAGATATATCCCCTGCCCCTTAGTCACTTACAATAAAGATTAGTGTCATCCTTTACACTGAGTAAGATTGAAACCTGTTCAAGTTCCTTTGTTCTTAAATGTGAGACTGAGCTGGGCTCCAAGGGAGCAAGGGTGAGGAGCTGGCTTTCCTATTGGCCTCCTCTGATTGCCAGACCCCTGCACTGGAGATGGAGACCATTTACAGAGCATTTATCATGTGCCAGACATTGTGCTAAGCTGTAGCTAACATCCCCAAATTGTCTAGACTCCAGCAAGGAACCCTGGCAAGTAAGCCACCTGTGTAATAGAGATGGAATCACTCAGGTGCATGGTGGTGAGAAGCTGAACTTTGGTGTTGCCAGTGGGAATGGAGAGACGTGAACAGAACTGAGAGAAACTGAGGACAAAGGAGAACAGGGCTTGGCTGAGGTGGGAGGGGAAGGGTGGGCTCAGTGTGGCTGACTCCTGGGTTCATGGCTTTGCTGTCTGGCAAAGACAAAGGAGATGGGTCCTTTGCTGCGTGGAAGGAAGAGAAATGGATTTGAGGAGACTGAGGATGGGTTCAGCTTTGTGTGTGTTGATGGCGAAGTTCCCATGCTCTTCCAAGGGGGGGAGTCCATTAGATAGTGGAATCATTTAATACAAGATACTGTTGAAAGAAAAGAAGAAATTATTTTATACACACAAGCTTAAAAAGTACATGGGTTCTCTTATATGTGAAACCCATAATATAACAAAAACCAAAATAAAAGATAGATAATAGGGAATAGGGAGATGGATCTTTTTTGGGAAGATGGATCTTTTTTATTTTTTTTTTTAAGTTCTTTTATTGGTACATTTTAGGTATCCCAGTTCGTTTACATTTATCACTGGGTGCTTGTACCTGTACATGATGTATCTTGGTTCTTATTTTTTCCCCATTCCCTGTGTGCCCTTCTCCCCCTCCACCCTTCCCTATTTACATAGACATCATTTCCTTTTTTTGTTGTTGTTTTCTCATAGTTTTTCCTTTCTGTCCTTTCCTTTCCCCTTCCCCTCCCTTCACCCCTTCGTCTTTGAACCTTTTTTCCTATTTCAAATTATCAATTATGCATTTTAATCATTTTAACCGTTGTTTACACTCTCAGTTTCTCACACTAGAGAAACTATTCAGTATTTACACGTGTGTGTCCTATTTATTTCACTTAAGAGTATAGCTATTAATGACTCTAGTTTTCATTCTTTATGGCTGAGTAGTACTCCATTTTATTTTTTAAAAAAACACATTGTCTTTATCCAGTCTCCAGTTGATGGGCACTTGGGCTGCTTCCAAGCTTTAGCTATTACAGACTGTGCTGCTATGAACATGGGTGCACATATAGCGTTGCGGTATGATTCTTTTAATTCTTTGGGCAAGATGCCCAGCGGGGGAATAGCTGGGTCAAATGGCACCTCCAGCCCTAGGTCTTTGAGGTAGGGAGATGAATCTTTTGCAAAAGGGAAGGGGACCCAGCGATGGAAGGAAGGGGAGAGAATGTAAAAAGCATTAAGATGTGTGATGTACATGCGCCAACTCCCCATGAGGAATGTGATCGTTATGTACTCCAGACATGGACTCATAAAGATAAAATCAGAAAAAGGAATAGGGGAAGCCTGTTGGGTGGCACATGCCTGGAATCCCAGCATGCTGGGAGGCTGAGGCAGGAAAACTGCAAGTTTGAGCCCAGCCTGAGTGAATTACCAACTGACCAAAATAACAAAAGGATTGGGAATGTAGCTCAGTATGAAGACCTGAGGGAGGGAGGAAAGGTAAGGAAAAAAGAGAGGAGAGGAAAGGAGAGAGAGAGAGAGAGAGAGAGAGAGAGAGAGAGAGAAGAGGGAGAGATAAGTTTTATTGTTTTAATAGTTTTAAAATTTGATACTTTAGAGACACGAGAGCCTGCATTTGACAAAAGGCTCATCTACGGCTCTGCGATCCTTCCTAAGTCTTGTTTTTGAAACAAACACTCCATCAATTCTGAGAGCAGCTGAAGAGCAGCCAGGCCAGACCAGTGGGGAATGCGGTCTGCATTGAATAGTATTGCTCGGTGGCCTCTGCCCTGCACCTCCTGCACTGTCCACCCTGAAGGACATTTAGTCCTTGCAGCCACCCATTTTTTTCTGTGTCTTCTGAATGCATTTCCTATCTCCAACACCTCAGGTATATCCAGGAATAAGCACAAAAGAAGCAAGTGACCACCGTGCTGAACCTGGCCACAATGACTCTCCAAGTCTTGTGCCTTTGAAACCCAAACAAAAACTTCATAGTAAATCTGGTACCCATGATCAAAGGGTACACAGTTTTGCTGTGTTGGCAAAATGATAGCAACCTCTCTGAAACTTTAAGACCTTAAAAAGTCTTAGCAGTCTCTGATTAGAATTGTTTGTTTTAATAACCACAAGGGGCTTCTGTGTCTAATGTCCTCCTAGAGGAAGCAATTGCAGAATGACCTTTAAAGGAAACCTCATTGGGGAGCTAGCGGAGGTGGCGAGGTAAGCCGGACAGGAATCCCAGGAAGAATGGGCTCTAGCATGGGCTCATCCTGCAAATGGGCTGCCTGCACCCCTGCAAGAAATCTCTACCTCTTGACACGTGCTGGATGCATGCACCATGCACCCTCCATACGCTGGCATCGCTAGCACTTCATCGGTGTTCAGAGTGTTTAATATCTGTGTCGTAGAATAAGTGGGAGAGGCAGTCAGGGAGATCTGAAGGAGGTGGCTTTGGAGCTGTGACTAGGGATGAATAGGGACTAAGGAGCCAAATATGTGAGTCACTGCAGAGGCATGGGCCAGGGACCAGCCCTGCTCTGGCAGGAATGGAAAGGAGATGCATGGCCGGAAGGGCTGGAGGGTGAGGGGAGCATGAAAGGAAGAGGAGGGGGAGGGGTAGGCAGAGGATTCTCAGTGGCTGCAAAGTATCCCAGGGCCACCGGAACAGATTGCCACCGACTGCGTGTCTTACACCAACAGGAATTTACTCTCACACATCTGAAGCCTAGAAATCTGCAACTAAGGTGTTGGCACAACCCTGTCCTCTTTGAAAGCTGCAGGAAAGAACCCATCCCTGTGTCTTCAGCTTCCGGTGGTGGCCAGGGAACGCTCTGGGTTTCTGTGTCTCCCCTTCCAGCTTTGCCAGTGACTGGACTGAGCCTGCCCTAACCCAGGATGCCCTCATCTTGATTCATTCGTCAGTTACACCACAGAAGGTTCTTTCCTCGGTGGGGAAGAAGGTCTTGACAGCCTCGGAGGGCTGAGCTGGGGTGAGGAGGCCCAGTCGCCTGCCCAGCCACACACAGGCATCCCACATCTTTGTAGTTGGAGATAGAGACGTTTTCTAGCTACTTCCATCTGCTTACCCCAATCAAGCAGCCAGTGGCCCTGCCAAGTGAGGGTGGCTGGTCAAAAGGATCTAGCATTCATCTATCTCTGCAAAACCACTTCCATTTTTAGGCCCCCATCTCAAGTGTGCCATTCACTCATGGCTTGTTTTCAGGGAGTCCCCACTGACTTGGAACAGTAAGGACGTAGATGGATCTTTGTAGGTTTTCAGGAGCGAAGAGACCTGGGGTTCAGCCCAGCTGCTCCCTGTAGGATGTGGCCTAGAATGCATCCCACAATGCCCTGAGCTTCAGCTTCTTCTGTACGATGGGGGAATGAATGTGGCACAGTGGTTCTGACTGGTGAGGCTGGATCAGAGTCACCTGCAGGGTTCTTCAGAACAGCAGCTGATTCTCTAGGTGTGGGGTGAAGCCTGAATACGCATTTCCACCAGGTTTCCTGACCTTGTCGCTGCTGCTGGCTAGGGAACCACAAGGTGAGAATCACTGTCCCAGGTCATCTCTGAGATTTCTGCCACACATACTACTCTGAGCTTCTATGAACTGCATTTCAGTGTGATATGACAGCTGATATGAATTATCCACTCTTAGTTAACAAAAATTTGGATTCGATATGGAAATATAGCCTACCCACCTTATTTTTCCTTTTGGACTTACCTCTCCAGACTTAAAGATGTTGCTTAAATGCCTCTTCTTTCTTTTCTCTGGTGTAGTTCATGGACCCCCTCCTCTAGCTACTGGGTTTGACACCCAAGGCCTCTGTAGAAGTGAGCAAATCCAATGGAATCACCTATTCTTGGTGGCATTTATTTAGAATGGAAGGTGGGGTGTAATAGACAGAGTTAGAAACCTTAAAATAATGGCGTACATTAGACCCAAAACATACACAACATCATTAGTCATTAAGAAAATGCAACTCAAAAGTATAGTTAGATACTCTCTCACCTGTTAAATGGCTTTGATAGACAGGAACAATACTAAGTGTTCAGATGGAGAATTTAAAACCCTTATGCATCATTGGTGGTTATGTAAAATGGTATAGCAACTTTAGAAAGTAACTTGGCAATTTCTCGTAGTGTTAAAAGTTTCCTTGCAAGCGGAAGAACCCGAGTTCGATCCCTGGCACCAAAAAAAAAAAAAGATTGAAAAGTTCCACTCCTAGGTATCTTCTCGAGCAATGAAAATGTATGTCTACATAAATCTTTGTCTGTGGATGTTCATAATACTATTATTCATAATAACCAAAAATGGAAACAATCCAAATGTATATCCTCTAGTAAATGGATAAGATGTGGTACATTCATGCAGTTGGGTATTATGGCAATAGAAAGAAACAAAGTACTATTGCATGCTGCAGCACAGATGAATCTCAAAATTATTAAGCTAAGTGAAAGAAGCCAGATGCAGCAGACTACACAATAATCAACCCTTTTATATGGGGGATGCATTTCCAAGGGCATAGCCCAGTGGATTCCTGAAATCACGAAGCCATGTATACACTACACTTTTCCTATACATGGAGACCTTTATATTTTTAAATAAAGTTTAAGTTCTGAAGTAAGTATAGTTAGAGATTAACAACACTAATAAAATAGAACAATGTGAGATGGTGCAAGTCGTGGGTGATAAGATGAAGAGAGGAGGACGATGAAGGTATTGTGATGTGGTTCTAGGGTCACTCAAACACAAGAACCGCCATCCTGATACCGAGTTAATCAGTCCGATAACCAACTAAGAGTGCTGCTAAGTGACTAGTGATCACCTACGATATGCAGCGTGGGGACCCTGAGCAGAAAGATGATTCATTTTCCAGGCAAATAGCCCCAGGACAGCATAAGATTTCATCATACTACTCAGAGAGACACACAATCTAATTGTTTATTTGTGCAGTTTTCCATTTAGATTTTTTTTTTTTGCCTTTCCATTTGAGTTTTTATTTTACAGTTAAAAAGTGGTTATTGCTCTAACCGGATCAGAGGTAAGGACCTCTCCCTTAAGGATCCTTGACCTCACAGCCCCATTCAGCAGGGATAGAAGCCACAAGACAATGAGTGGAGCCTCATGCCCTCCCAGGAGGAAGCCCTTCGTATTGCTGACATCTGCCTTGTACCCTGTCTCTCCTCCCCTGTGCTGTCACACTTGACTGAAGCAGAGAGCTCTTAAGACTGGAAGGAATGGGCAGTCATTGGGTGATGGCTTTCAGCTCTCTGTCTTGGGTGCCAGTGCTCTTAACATTCAGCACAGCAAATATTTACCAAGTGCCTGCTGTCTATCAGGCTTGTGCTAGGCACATCCTCCACACTCCCCTTCTTGGCCACCAGTGGAAGATGTAGAGTCCACCTCTTCCCATGCAGGCATTTGGCAGCTGTAACACATCAGTCGCAGGGAAGAGTCTGCCTTCCCTCATCAGGCACCATTGTTTGTTTTTAACCAGAAAGGGGCAGTGGAGAGAGAGACCTGTCACCTCATACCACTCAGGCTCTAGGGAAGGACATGAGGACCCTGGGTAACTGTCACAGAATCCTGATGAGATGGTAAGATATGAAGAGCCTAGTTAGTTGTGACAGCCAGGCTGTTCTGCCTGTCTGTGTGAATGGCTCAGGCCTGCTTTCCAGCAACTTCTACCCCACAGTGGGTGGGTCAGCAGTCCCCAGGATATAAAATGTGGATGTGCCTTTTCAGTTGTTCCAGCTGGCTCTGCTCAGATTCCTAGAGATGCTTCCTTAGAAAACAGGGCCAGTACCTTCCAGGTCTTCTTAAAACTCCAGAGTGATGATCTCACCATCAAAGTAAATGTCAAAGAAGATAGGGAGGATACAGGCAACCAGCTCAAGTCCTGGAAGAATCCTCTGCCCTCTGGAACGGAGCCCTCCAGTTTTGTTTTTCAAGAGACAAAACAGGCAACATCTTACACACTCACAAGGGCATGTATCACACCCCAAAACAGTCTCTGATGGCTACATCCAGAAAAGGCTTGATGGCAGCCATGCCCCTGCGCAGCAGGCAGCTCCACAGCATCTTCCTTCCATGCTCCCTGGTCTAAAAGACACAGCATGAGTCAATCTTAGTGCTTGTCATTTCCCAGAGCATTGTGCATTTTCTCAAAGAGGAAGCCAGTCCAGGAGAGATGAGGCAGAAGGCTGTTTCATGCAGCTTTGCCTTTTCCAGGATGGGGCCAGCCCTTTGAGTTTTGTGGCTTTTTATTATTTTTTGAAGAATTTGGTTTGTAGTTCAGGCTCTTTCATCAGACTAAGACAGAGGGAAGAAGGAAAACTGCAGCTAGTTGTGTCTCCTCCCTTGATGCAGTTGGGCCTCTCCCTGTGCCCAGGATCTGGGGACCAGCAGAGAAGAAAAATGAAATCCTTCCCTCTTCAGACAGCCAGTCACCCTTCGATGATGTTCCCTGAGGGCTTGTTTGGAAACTTGCTGTGGAGGAGGAGGGCCCCCCCACCACCCCGGTGCTCAGGAGTGCTGGTTTCAGATGCACTCTTAGTTTTCTCCTTGTTGTTATTGGGTTCATTGTCCTTAATAATGTCATACTGGAGGCAGAAGAGGGCAATGACACCTGCCCACATGAACAGGACCAAAACGGTGATCTGCATCTCACCTGTCCCCAGCTGTTGGTTCCTTCCGATCTCCTTCATGGTCACCTCATCTTTGTTCTCGGAGCCCATCTTCCCAGCCCCTCAAGGGCTCGCTAGCTGGGCTCTGTCCCTCAATGGAGATGGCCTGCATGTGCACGTTGTACTCTGTGTCCTCCTCCAGGTCCCAGAGGGCACATGAGCAGGTGGTAGTGTTCATTTCCTGGATGAAGCGCATCATCCTCACATCCTTCTTCTGCTGAGAGATGGCAAGTCCAATGACAACCTCATCTTCCAGGACATCCCAGCTGACCACTGCAGAGTTGGCCTTGAGGTGCCTGACGGTGACGTTCACTGGAGCTGAGGGGCTGTCCGGCTGCACCAGCGTGAAGCAGACGCAGCCCAGCCAGAGGTGGAGCGCATCGTGGGGCCGCCAGGCACACGGTAGCCCAGGGGGCATGGCAGCTCCTCCGGCCAGCGGGCCACCTGCATGTCGGCTCCTCAGACAGCGACTCCCACGCAGCAGCGGTGGGCGCGTCCACGTCCGGTGCCCGGGGGTGGGGGTGGGGTGTGGGGGTTGCTGCTTGTCCTGGGGACATGCTTCAGCTGTGATCTGACCAGTCCGGGACAGGAGCTGGTGGAGCCAGAGCACCCTCCCTCCCTTTCCTTTTTCTTTTTTCCATTTAGAATTTTTAGATTACAATTGACCATGGATAACTGAAAGTGCAGAAAATAAAACTTCAGTTAAGGGTAACTATTTATTGTATGTTGTGTGAGTCCATTTATGTGAAATTCCCCCAGGAAAGGCTACTCTGTAGAGACAAAAAATAACTCAGTGGTTACAGAGGGCTGGGCGTGGAATTGAGAGTGACTACAAGTGGATGTGAAATTTCTTTTCAGAATGATAGAAACAGTCTAAAATTAGATTATGCTGATGGTTGCCCAACTCGTGTTTAAAATGGGTCAATTTTATGGTATGAAAATTCTGTACCAGTAAAGCTGTTAAAAACATATTTTAAAAAATAGAATGCAATTAAATGCTTAAAATGGGATTTCCTGGGCCTCTCTTTGAAGGTCTATTGCTGACAGTGGTTCTGAAATGTACACAAAATTCCAAATACTATGCTTTAGGAAATAACACCTAGTTACTCAGTCAAAAAATGGCAAGAAGTGGTTACCAGTACACTGGCGATGCTCAAATATAACACACACATCTATTTCACATTCTTTGTGGACCAAGCACTGTGGTGAGTGTTTTCTGTGCCCTATCATTCAATTATTTGTTCAAAAATATTTGTTGAATATCTTCTCTGTGCTGGGCACCATTCTTGGGGCTGACAATACTGTGTGAATAGGAAAATAGCTTCCTTTTGTGGAACTTACCCTGAGAAGAAAGAAAAATGATAACATGTGGACACCAAAACCAATAATTAAGATTACTTTAGATAGTGATACACAAGTTAAAGAAAATAAAACTAAGCATGGATAATTGGCGAGAGTGAACGGAGATGGGAAAGGTGACTGATTTAGGTGGCGAGGTGGAGGAAGGCCTTGCAAGCAGGGAGCCAGGTTGGGGTAACACCTGAAAGCATGAAGCGGGAGGTGTTGAACAGGCATCTGGAGGGGAGAGGCTTGGGTGGGGTCATCTGCCAGCATACAGGTCTCCAGGGGTCTATCGGGGTTGATTTAGAGTTGGTTTCTTATTCCTGGTGCAATAGGGAAAAACCACTAGAAGATTTAAGCAGATGAGTAAAGTGACCTGATTTACATATTAAAGATGGCTCCAGGCCTAAGCGACAAGGGTATGGGGGAGGGAGAGGATGAGAGAAGGAAAGTGAAGAGCTCAGTGCTACAGGAGCCCAGGAGAGAGGGCAGTGGCTTAAAGGAAGGTGGTTGCAGTAGGGATGATGAAAAGCGGTAGCATTGGGAATGTAGGTCAGAGGAGAGATCTGATCACATTGGATGAATTGGAGGGCAAAGAGGGATATCAAGAATGACCTTTGAATTTTGGCTTGAGCAGCTGAGGGGCACACCAGTAATGAGATGGCAAACCTCTCCATTGAGATTACCTTTGCTGTGTTCCAGATACAGATGAAAACATGGGCTCAGAAAGCTACAAAACTTTGCCCCAAAATTGCCCACCTGAGGAATGGAAGAAGCAGATTCAAAACTAGTGACAGGAAAGACCTTACTTTACACGTGGCTCAGTACTCACTACTGCTTTCTGCCGGAGGAGTTTGTCTAACCTTACCCAGTGGACGGAAGTCAGATAAAGGTGGCTGTTATGGTTTATATCTAGATGTCCCCACAAAGCTTTATGTGCTCATAGGTGGGGTTTTGGGGAGGTGACTGGATCATGGGGGCATGGTACCTATCAGTGGATTAGTCCACTAGTGAATTTATAGCTACATGTAATTTGGAGGTGAAGCCTGGTTGGAAGAGGTGAGTCACTGGGGTGTGGCCTGAAAGGGTCTGTCTCCCTCCTCCTCCCTTGATCCCTTCTGCTTCCCACTACCATGCCATGAATGACTTCTCTGTCATGCTGCTTTGCCGTGCCACCCTGCCTTGCATCCAGCTATGGACAGAAAGCTCTGCAAACTGTGAGCTTCCTCAAGTTGTAGGTATTAGGTATTGTGTCCCCGAAATGAGGAAATAACTAGGACAGTCCTGTTGGGTAGAGAGAAGATGACTTCTTGGCCTTAAAGGATGGTGGGTGCACTTGTCATTGAATAAAAGGAAGGGGGGCTTCTTGGAAAAATAACATTTTTCTAGCGAATCACATTAAATAATAGGCATAGCTTACACCCAAGTGTCAGCCTGAACTGAGATTGACAGCTAATAAAAGCCTAGTAATTACAGGAAAACATCAGATTGGAAAATGCTGAGATTCTCACAGCACCTGAAGCCATTTAGTATATCTTATGTTTGCTTCAGACCAACAGGCAGCTCCCAGAGCAGGACCGGTCTCATTACTGAGCTAATGGGCATTATACTCTGAGGTACATTTCCTTCTGCCAAATAAATCAGAATTTTATTTTATTTTATTTTTTTGGTACTGGGGATCGAACTTGGGTCCTTGCGCTTGTGCAGCAGGCGGCGAAACCACTGAGCTAAATCCACAGCCCTAAATCAGAATTTTAAAAAGTTAATCCTGGTACCACCAGGCTGCAAATGTTTGAAAGGACATCACCGAGTGTTTTAGGTGTCAAGTTTAATTTGACTTGGCCTGGTCTATTCTCTCAAGAAAGGCTCTGGAGGCATCCACGGGGTCACAGAGAGAATTCCATCTGCTCTTGCTCCTCGGGCTGTGACAGAAATCAGACCTTGATTTCCTGAGCATGCTGCCCCAGTAGGAATTGCTCCTGTCACCACAGCCCAAAGGGGTTAGTGATGAAAGTGATGAAAGTTGTTGCACTTCCCTATTCTCTAAGCTTGGGGATTTGTTTGTTGGTTGGTCTCTTTAAAAAAAATAGGGGTAGAGAGGAGGGAGGAAGGGTGGTGGAAGGAGAGACTCATTCACACATTCTAAAATATTCATGGGCCCCCACTGCCCTAGGTTCGGGATGAAGGCAAATGCTTACAAATTATAGCAGTGCAGAAGGGATGACAAGAACAATAAGCTCTGTGTGTGTGTGTGTGTGTGTGTGTGTGTGTGTGTGTGCACGCCCGTGCGCCCCTGCACAGCTGGCTGGTTCCCTGCCTGCTCCCTGCCCACTTGCAGGGGCAGGACAGTGGCTCAGAGCCACAGGGGACGGAAGAGAGGGTAACTCCTCCATGTGCTGTGAATTTTCCTGGGCATTTTTCACCTCCCAACAGCTCTAATGACTTTGGCATCAAGCTCTTACTGGGGATTAATAACTGGCTGGGCTTAATGGCCCTTACTGCGTCCTGGGCCATTTTCCCAGCCAGCCATTAATTCCAGGCAGTGCACTGGCCTTCAGCCATTATGGCTCCCGGGCTGAGAGGTCTCCCTGAGGCAAATGGCCACAGCCTCCTTCTCTAGGACAGAGGTCTCCATGGCTCAGTCCCCCTCCTCCCAAAAGCACCCATACCCAGGGCTGGGCTTGGAGACAAATTATATTATATTCACTTTGGCTGTCTTCAGTGGTTCATTTTCTCAGAGGACAGAAAAGCAAGAGGCTGATTTTGCTTCACTTAATTGTCTACTACCATCCTTTCTTCTATTCACTATGAATTAAAGGCTGTTTATGGGGCAGGGTGGAGGAAACATAGCAAGACCAGACTAGGACATTTTCTACCGATGGAAGGAGCTCCTCATTTAATGGGACTTTAAGGAAAATGTCCCAAAGAGTCTGGGAGGCTGACTGCTGCAAGGAGGAAGACAGAGAGGAGGGAAGGTCTTGCTAGGTGGAGAGTCCACTGGGGGCCACCTCCTGTCCTGTGTCCTCAGCGCCATAGTCACCCCCAGGCTGAGGGGCAGAGCCATGGGTTAAACTTCCTGTCCTCTGCTTAGTGACCGATCAGCCCAGGGACCTTGTGCTCCAGGGAACAACATGAAAATTCTGCATCAGGAATCTTCACCCACAAGGTGTGACTATTTCCACTCATCTCAGGGTGCCAAGGAGTCTAATGGCACCAAGAGGTGCAGGAACAGAGGACTGTAACACACCCTCAGAAACAGGGTCTCCCAGGGGCCAGGGATTTAGCAGGGTGGTTCCGGGGCCTGCCTTGCAAGTGCAAGGTCCTGAGTTCCATCCCTGGTACCAAAAGAAAGAAAGAAACAGGGTCACACAAACTGTATCATTTTTAGTCACTCTGCTTCCAAGACATCATTAGTCCCTCTGAATGCACCCGAAGCACTTCATTTCCTCCTTTGGAAGTGGTTTCACCCTAAGTACATGCTCTTCTCAGCTGCTGGAAGGGTGACACTGTGTTTGGGACAGCTGCTGTCATCTTCCTGGCACCACTTCCCGAAGGGACTTGAGGTGCAATTCAGACTTCATCTCTGCATCTGCATTGTGTGGGCATCTGCACAGCTCAGAGAAGGGGTGTCAGTGCCGAGGAGACAGCACGGAGCTCCTCTGGCTGGGGGGCTGCGTGGATCCAGAGCATCTGGTGGTGCCCAGTGATCACAGAGGACCAGTGTAACACAGTCGGTGGGGAACACTGAGTCTCCCTGAGAGACTGTCCTCTGGGGAAAAGAGAGAAGGAGAACCAGGTCCTTGGGATGTGTCCACCTGGTAACCAAGCTTCTCAATGAGAATCCCAGCACAGTAATTCATTACAGGGGAAACAGTTGCTCCTGGGACCTTCTACAGAACGTTTCCCCGGTAACAGTGAGCACACAATCTGGAAATGATAAATAGAACTGGAAAACTCAGGATAATTCTAGGAGATTCTAATGAGAAAAGCCAGGTTTCCATGGCCCTAGGTTTTTTAGGATGAACTTAGAGTAGCCTTTTAAAGAAAATGCACTGAGTTATACAGAACCTCGAGGATGTATTAAATGCTCAGGAAAGGTCTTTTGAATGAATGAATGAATCAGTCAGTGTCATCTCACCATACATACCTAGTTTGAAACTAGTAAAATGTATTAAACAGGTAACAAAGTTAGTTAACATTTGTGGGAAAAGTCAGCTTTCAACTCCTGGTCTCCTGAAACCCTACTTATTACTAAGTAACAGGCTATTTACAGGTGCTTTTTATCACTTTTATAGAAATATTTTAATGGTCTTCTCCATTAGTTGCAATAGTGAGAGCAACCATTCTGGCTTGCCTGGGACCAAGGCATTTCCCGGGATGCAGGACTGTGGATGTCAAAACCCAGGCAAGCCCAACGCACCAGGTCGGGTGGTCACCCTGTGTTCAAGTCAGTCCTGTGGCTCTACCACCCTCCACCCTCAGCCCCTATCAAGCTTTTGCAGTCAGGCTTTGGCTTCTCCTCCCTCACTTCCACCCAGAGTTAGTCTCTATCACCTCTCTTCAATGGAGACTGTGTTGGTGAAAGTCATCAAAACCAAAGGACACTTCCAAGTCTCGTCCTGTCACAGTTAATGACACTGTGAACACTCCCTTCTTTGTTGGTTTCCACAGCATAATCCCTTCCTAGTTGTTCTCCCACCTTTCTGGCCCATCTGAGCAGGCTCAAATGTTCCCTCATCTTCAGCCCCGTTTCCCAGTGTGCCTAATGAGTTATCGCACTTACTGTGTGGCTCCGAATTGTCTGGGAGCAACTTCAACCCGGACTTGTGCTCCTGGAGGAGGAGGTATCTCCCTGATCTTTTCTCTTTAGCATCAAGTTCAGTGCCTGGCACATAATAGGAACTCCATCGCTGATATAAACTCCCTCTTCCTCATTTATGCATGGGATGTCCCAGGAAAATGAGGGGAAGGAGAGTATTTCCTCTACCTTTTAGCTACTGAAATTGTCCCTCGACCCTGGAGTTCACCCAGGGGATTCAGAAGGATTCCTTCTTCCAGTTTCCAGCAGTTTCCTGGGAGGAATAGAGACCCTTTTCTGGGGATCTGGAAAGTGGCCCTTCCTCAGGAGGAAGGGCAAGTCTTAGTCAGATTTCACCATCATGGACTGAAGAAGGGTCCAGATAGATGAGTGTGCTGTGAATGAAACTCGAAAGGACAGAGGAATTGGACAGAAGACCTCTCACTACTGCACCCGACCGGCAGGCTCCTGGTGGGGAGAGGTGGGGTATGCAGTGGGGTCAGTAGCCATCCCACAACATTCTCCTCATCCTGCTGTGAGGTATGGGAATCATGGTTAATCCCATGGCCTGGGTTTAATTCCCAACTCTTCCACTTCCTCCATGTATGATCTTAAGCAAATATCCTGATTGTCACTTCAGAATCATGGCATCGAAGGGGTTACAATCTGCTGGCCACGTCTCATGTGATTCTTGGAGGACATTTATTTGGGGGTAAACATTTATGCATTGTCCAGGAATATTAATAAAGGCTTACCTTTTGAGGCGAGTTTTGAGCATCAAAACCAGAGTCCTGACAATTTGCAGTATAGCCCTGGCTTCAATTTGGGGAACTCAGGAGTTGGAAAGATCTAGCTTTGAAAATACAACCCTGTTACTCCAAAGTCTTTCGTCCTTGGGCAGATTTCCTAGGCCCCAACACCCTCATCAATAAAGTGACCCTGGGGCTAAGTTAATGCCTCATGATGGTCATTTACAATCAGAGAAGCCCCAAGCCATTGTTTAGCTGGTCAGTCCCAACTATCTTTCTCTCTTGTCCAACGCCCCCTGTCACCAGTTTGGAAAAGAAAGTAGGGATCCATGAAGTCACAGCAGCCTGAGCGGGAGAAGAAGAGGGATGGATGCCCTTATATTGAGGCCGGAAGTAGCTTCCTGAGACCAGAGGAATCCTTTGTGCCTGACCCTGACCTTCTCCTCCCCCTGCCTTCCAGCCCCTGAAAATGCACTGCAGGGACTGTGCCCTGGTGACCAGCTCAGGACACCTGCTGCGCAGTCGGCAGGGCCCGCAGATTGACCAGACCGAGTGTGTCATCCGCATGAACGACGCTCCTACTCGCGGCTACGGGCGCGACGTGGGCAACCGCACCAGCCTGAGGGTCATCGCGCACTCCAGCATCCAGCGCATCCTCCGCAACCGCCACGACCTGCTCAACGTGAGCCAGGGCACCGTGTTCATCTTCTGGGGCCCCAGCAGCTACATGCGGCGGGACGGCAAGGGCCAGGTCTACAACAACCTGCAGCTCCTGAGCCAGATGCTGCCGCGGCTGAAGGCCTTCATGATCACGCGCCACAAGATGCTGCAGTTCGATGAGCTCTTCAAGCAGGAGACCGGCAAAGACAGGTGCAGGGCGCGGGCGGGCCTGGCTGATCCACTGAGAGCAAAGCTTCCGGAAGGGCGTGTGGGGGTCCCGCTGGCCGCGCCACTGAATCGAGCTCCTGCGGGGTTCCCACGGCACATCTCTGCTACTGAGCAAAGGCTGCGCAGTTGCTGGCCTGCATTAGTAAAAGGTTCAATATAAAAGATGTGGTTGAAATGTATGGTGAATATTTTAAACTTTTTTCAATGTAGTAGAATACAAGACACATTTCCTTTCATCACCCTCACTTTGGACACACTTACCCCATCCTTCTTCCCACTTTCTGAAGCAGTTCTGGAATTTGTCTTTTGTGAGTCTTTAGTTGTGTTGTCCTGGCCTTATCAATGCCGACTTGATTCAAAACGTTTGCCTTTCACATTCAAAGTCTTTTTTTTGGGTACCAGGGCTTGAACTGAGGACCTTGCTCTTGCGAGGCAGGTGCAGTGCCACTGAGCCAAATCCCCAGCCCCAAATCGAAGATCATTTTGACCTTTCATGGTCAGCTTGTGAATGAGATGGAGGAGGACATAGCGTGATGTTTTTAGGAGCCTGCCTTTCCCATGGATGTTACACAGCAACAGCATTCACTGTATTTTTGATCACATCTTGTAAAGACCTTAAGAAAGAGGACATCCTGAACTGCTTCAGAAAGTTGCAAGAATGACTGGATAAATGTGTTACAAGCAAATAGAGAGTTTTTGAAAGAGATTAGTGTCAAGATGCCTTTTATAGTAATTTTTGAAATGTAAATATTCACCATATAGTTTGATCACAGCTCGTAGTAGCCTTCATACATTTCATTTTACTTTGTGAATACTTAGTGAAAAGAAGTGTGTGGATTTACATTTCCCTTCGAAAGCCAAACATTTATTCATTCAAATGGTATTTATCGAGTACCTGTTACTTGCTCATCACTGCCTGCTGCTGGGGACAAAGTAAAAAACGAGATCCTGCCCTCTAAGAATATAGTCTTAATCATTCACCCAGCAGTGCCCAGTGTGCTGAGCATCATGGGAGAGGGCCAAAATGGCGGTGTAGCATGGTCTCAGGCAATGTTTCCCATACTGTTAATTAAAACACAGAAGCCAGTGTAAAGAGGCACTGAAAGATTGTTGAATAGAAAAGAATAGACAATATCAGCATTCATCCCACAAAGCAGACAAGGCACAGTATTGTTTCAAATACTTTTCAAACATTAGGTAAATTGATGAGAGGCTTTTTTAAGTGGTGAAAGATGATCACAAATTAGTAGTGATAGTTTTATAACCCTGTGCCTGTACTAAAAACTAATGAATTACACACTTTAAAAATAAATAAAATGAAAAAACATACATATATGTGTATGTATGTATGTACTCTCAATCATGATGTAACCTGTTTCTCATTATAAATTGAAGATTTTTGCAAATTACTGGTGGATGTAAGGAAAGGGCTTTGTCAAAAAGGTAAACTGAGGTGGAAAGCCAGGCCAGTGAGTATTTATCCAAGCAAAGACGAGCAAGAGTGGAGGAAAGCCCCCAGCGCTGCACTCAGGAGAAAGGGTTGTTTATATAAGATGAGGTCGAAAGAGGGTCTCGAGCCAGCCAAAGCCTGGAGGAAAAGGACAGAAGTGTGCAGGTCCTGGGTGCAAACACACAGCTCCCGGCTGGAACTCAGGCTCTGGCACTCTCTGGTAGAACAGCACTGGGCAAGTTTCTAACCTTTTAGGAGCTCGGTGGCCTTGTGTGTGGACAGGGGACAGTGAGTACCAACCATTGGGCTGCTACACCAGTTAATTCTCCTTCATTCGGAAACATGTGCTTTCATAACATTTAGTGATGCAATTTACCATTTTATAAAGTGTCACTGAGCCAGTTTCTTCTCTTAGCACAAAGAGATATGATAGGTAAAATAAAGATGAAGTACCAAATCCATTACTTGTCCAGCACAGGCAGCACGTTATCAGAAAAGTCTTAAAGAAAGACCAAAGCCCAGTGGCCCCCAATTTTTGTGTGTGGAAGAACTATCTTTTCAAACTAGCATATGTTTGTGACACGTCATTACTTCTTTCAGGGAATTGGTGCACACACATATGGCATCTGAATCATTTTTATTCCCCTTTCTCTCCCACTCCCCCACATCCTCTTCCCATTTCCAAAAAGTCTATCTCCCTCTTTCCTACCGTCTCCTTTATTTTGCTCTGTAAGCTATTTATATCTTAGATTTCTCGCATAAGAGAATCCACGCGATATATATCCTTTTGTGTCTGATTTATTTCACTTAGCATTATGATCCCAACAATTCATCCATGTTTCTACAAATGACTCAAATACATCCTTCTTCGTGACTGAGGAGTACACCATTGTATGTCTAGACCACATTTTCTTTATCCATTCATCTGCTGATGGGCATATAAGCCACTTCCATAATGCAGCTAATGTGTGTTGTGCTGCTATAAATACGCGTATGTGTGTATCACTGTGATATGATGACCTCCATTGTTGGTGGAAGTATAAATTAGTATAACCACTGTAGAAATCAATACGGAGATTCCTTAAAAAACTAAAGCTAGACATTCATTTGCCCCAGCTGCACCTCTTCTGGGAAGAGCTATCTTTTTAAACTCTGGGCATCTTGGGACCAAGGGCTGGCACTGCTGGGCTGGGCTTCGGGTTGGGGATGAGGAGCAATGCTGCTGCCATTGGTACTGTGGGCCCTCCACTGAGGCCCGCCTGACCTGGGTCAGCATGAACAACAGGGCAGACAGAGGGTCTGGGCCACACCACAAGCCGCCATGACATCAGCCAAGTGCTGCCCTTCAACCCTGCTCGCAGGAGACACTGCCGCTCACTTAAATGAGCGCTTTAGCTAGGAAAGCATTTTGTAAGGGATGAAGAAGGAGAAAGTTGTTTACGGTTTATAATTCCACCGCTTGAAATTTCAAAATAAGTAGAAACTATCTCTTCAATAAAAAATAACCCTTTTTTAATGTAATGATTGTTTGTTAAATTTAAGAAGCCTTGAGCCTCTGGTGCAGGACAGCTGCACATTCCTCCAGATCTCCCTAAGGGAACTTGTTAGTGGGTAACTTGGAAACAAAATCTTACCACCCTGTGGCCACTTAGGATCTTTGGGAAACAGCCTCACGCCAAGACGTCTCCCCCCCATCTCTAAATTCTGACCAGTAAAGCTCTGCTCACTGTGTCTGCCTCGCTGGTGCTCCCAGCCAAAAGGAGAGACCTGAGTCCTCACAGAGAGACTCCTGGGCCCCTTTCTGCAGACCTCGTGCTCCGGGGCCCTCTGCCTCTACACAGGGGATCGTACTTAACAGAGTTTAGTGCCAGAGTGCATTAACCTTTCCAGCATCTTTGTGCCTCCAGATTTTAGGAAATTATCTTTACAAAATTATTATTAACTCAATATTCTTCTATGTCTATGTTCTTAACCTGATGGTTGCTCCAAGCTAAAAGAACCAAGTCAGAAACAACCCCTTCAGAACAACATCATTTCTGTCATTTGAAACACAAAATATTTCAGGGTGCAGTGGTGTTTTCTCTATGCTTGAAACCCAAACAGTAGCATGCACTGAAGATATATGAAGGATGGAATATCTAATTTTCAGATCTCGTGATCAGGACATTCATTTCAGGCTACTGTTTTGAAGAAATGGGTAACTCAATAGATTTTGATTTATCGAAGTCTCACTCTACTTAAAAGTGGAGGAAAAATGGTTCAGAAACACTCTGCAATTCAGAAGCATGACAAATGACATAGATGGCCAAGTGGTATTCTTTGATATTAGAAAGTAACTGTACTTGAAAATAACTTTATAATTGAATAAGGGTACATTAGGAAAATATGATTCAGAACCAATATTATAGTAATTAGATAAAGGAAGCATAAATGAAATAACTGCAGGAAGAATATTTCCATAGAGATTATAAATGAGATTCTCGTAGAGCAGAAAGGCCTTTAATTGTAATTTAGTGTGCACTATAGAATTAGCAGCTCAGTGTGTTACTTCATCATATAAAAGAATATCTGATCATTTTCCCTAATAAGCACATGACAGCTCTTCATATTCTTTCATTACAGCTGATTAAGTGTAAAAACAGTAGATATTCCTTTGTTGGAAAAAGACTTCAAGTCTCTTTAGAAAGACAGTACAAAGCAGTTGCATTTTCTACTGCACATGATTCCAAAAGGCTATTATTTAGGAAGTCTGGGGAATTTTAAGTGGCACTTTAAAGAACTCTTCACTTGAGTTTCTGTAGTCCTCTACTTCGTATTCTCCCCCATTTTTACCCACAAAGCTTTCTTATGCAGAGCCACAACCTCCTTTATTTCAGGCTGTGGCTTCGGATCTGCACTACATCACAGGAAAGAGCCGAAATTTGGAGAGCCTCTGGCCCTGGGCTCAGCCCCTATTGGCAATTCCCAAAGCTCTAAAAGCATAGGAAATGTAGGCATGAGTCCCAGGACAAGACCCTGAGGACAGAAGTGAACGCTGGGTCAAGAATAAGTGGCCAGTGTGTTGCCACAGCACAGAGGGTAAGACAGGCTACAACTCAGAGGAAGGCACTTTCCTCCCTGCCCCTTAGCCCTCAGGCAGCTCTGCTCTCTCCTGCCCCTCCAGCCTCCAAGGTCTCATGAATACTCAGCCCTGGTGGGGTGGGAAGGAGACTGCTAATACCTGTGGAAGTGGAAGGCTTCTGAATTCATATTCACTGCCCTGACTGCTGTGGTGGCTCCCACTTAAGACCCCGGTGTTGGATTTTCTTCTTAGGTACTAAAATGCACCACCGAAAAGGATGGGTGGATTATTTTCTTGTTTGTTTAACCTAGCCACTAGAGAGGAGGAAGGATCTTGAGGATCTACACAGCACACTGGATGTTTTCCTGGGTGTTCTCTCATTTAGTTCTCAAATTACCCAAAGGACAGCTTCCTGGGCCTGCTTTATAGGTGGGAATCCAGGGTCAGAAAATGCAGTGAGCTGCCCCAGGCCATCTGGCTGGGATAGCAGAGCCAGGTCAGAGACGAGCCCATGACATCTACATCTTCAGGAGCTACTCGCTGTACTTATGGGTTGGGACTGGCTGTGGATGGAATGAAATGGAGGGGAAAGTTGAGCAAAGGGCTTAAGAGCCAGAAAGTTGGAGCCAGGACATAGGGATGACTAAATCAGTCATGCCTGTCAGGTATTTGATGAAACAAAAGACTCCTCAAAAATGCTCTCTTTTATTCTGTTCTTATATGAAATGGAAATAATGCGTGCTGCTTAACACAGTCTTCCTTGTCCTCAAGGAGGGTGCTCCACAGGGCAGGGAGAAAGCCCTTCCGCAGCTCCGCTGTTCACAGCACACATGGGTATTGTGCTACGGCTGGGCAAAGTCAGAAGTCTGACCTTGGGGATTAGATGTTTGAAACTGGCTAATGAGGCATGCCATGGGCACTGGAGAAAAGGAGAAGCAGCAACCCCCGAATAATTGAAATTAATATCCACAGCAGCATAGTACAGTAGACCCACAAGTTGTTCTCTCAGGGTCAAATTAAACCTGGATGCTGTCTCCACCATCCGCCCTAGGCTTGGCACATTGTTGAGCTCAAGACAGAAATCCAAAAGGCAGTTAAAGAATAGTGGAATGTACAGATTTGCGCTCTATATTTGTTGATTTTTAGCTTCTAATGAAAGCTTTCAGAGGCCCCAGAATGTTCTGAGGGAAAAATAAAGCAAATACTCAGTTAAATATAAACATTTCCATGGTCTATCTCATCCCCCACCCAAAAAAGTGTACTTCTCCAAAGGAAAGACATTCAGCCAATCTGCTGGTGCTATTAAGTCCATTGAAGGCAAGCTTTGACTTTAAGATTGATCAGTCTATGAATAGATCAATTGACAGATGACAGACAGATATGGATAGATTATAGATGTACATGTTTAATCATTTAAATTATTAATTTATTACGTAGCCTGTTTGGAGTAGGAGAATTTCTAATCACCCAAGTATTTTAGAATTGTCACATAAATATTGTCATCATACAAAAAAATTGACCAAAAAATTGACTTAACAATTCACTTAAATGGTGAAACATTAGTCATCTTTCTGATGACCTAGAAGTCCCATGAGCAGGACACCTTCATGTCACAGATCCGCCATGACGTAGCATGAGTATCAGTTATGATGGTGCGGTGTAATATAGAGATATGGGTGTGAGAGTTTGATTTGATAACATCCCAATACTGACCAAATGGAGAGAGAGGATGTGTGTGTGTGCATCTGTTTATGGTCAGGCGAACTCCGGAAAGGATTTCAGAAGGTTGTGGGTGTAACTGTGACTTTACCTCTTTCCAGGAAGATCTCCAACACTTGGCTCAGCACTGGCTGGTTCACGATGACAATTGCACTGGAGCTGTGTGACAGGATCAATGTGTATGGCATGGTGCCCCCGGACTTCTGCAGGTAGGATTTATTCTGCAAGTGTAATTCATCAGTGCTCTTATGTAGGGCTTATCAATAGTCTCATTCGGAATATCAACCACGAAACATATCTGTCTTCTTGAAGCGATTAATTAGCATGTCCCAAGTTCTGGCTCTGGAAACAACAAACTGCATTTAATTATGTGATATAAAATACTGAAAGTTTTTGTTTGTACTTCTGGAGAATTAATTCATCTTATGGGCTTCATTCATCCTGTGACTATTTATCATCCAAAAGTAATGCAATAATTGGCATAATATTAACAGTGAACAAACATTAAGAAATACTAGTTTTATTCTCATTTGAAAGGAATGTGGTAATTTTTTAATGAGTTAAAGAGGGCATTTCCTTTGATGGTGAAGCCTGTTCTCTAAAATTGAAAGATTTCTTTGAGCCTCTTTTTCTTGCATGTCAGTTCCCTAGGTTTGCAATACTTAGGCCCAAAGCTCAGGCACAGTTACTATGCTTTACCACTGCAGAGGTAGCGTGCACACATCTCTGCTCCTGCCGAGGCCCAGGCAGAGTGTGGTGAGTACCAGGGATGCAGTGAGCAGTACTGGGGCCTGATTGCTAGAAGCACGCTTGAGAACTCATGTGTAATTAAGTACTGAGGCCAAAAAACTCAGAAACATCTCGGGTTTCAGGAATGCTCAATACCCTGCTCATGGGTTCACTCCTGGGCAGCAACTGAGCAAGTGGACAAGACCATGTCTCAAAGCCTAGATAGATATAGATAGATAGATGATAGATAGATAATTGATAAATAGATAGATGAGAGAGAGAGAATTGGGGATGTAGTTCAGTGTGAAGGCCCTAGGTTTAAACCCCAGGACCTCAAAAAAAAAATGTTTTTAAACCTTTGCTGGTTTAAAACTTCATGTGTTTTAAATTTAACAGTTCAAAAGCCCAAAGTCATAAATCAAAAGCTACAATTTCAATGTTGAAAGCAAGGATGAAAAAGGGTACTTAATCATGCAGGTCTTAGTCTGCTTTCTGTTGCTATGGCTGAATACCACAGATTGCATAATTTATGAAGAATAAAGGTTTATTCAACTTAGGGTTGTGGAGGCTGGGAGGTCCAAGGCCAACGGGCTGCATCTGGTGAGGACGTTTTTGCTGCTGGGAACTCTCTAGAGAGTCCTGAGGTAGCACGAGGCATCACTTGGTGAGAGGGACATGCACAAGGCACATAGAAGCCAACTGGCTTTTATAACAGACTCTCCCTTGGAATAACCCATCAACCCCTTAATCCGTCCACAAGAGCAGAACCTTCCTGACCTAATCACCTCTTGAAAGTCCCCTGTCCTGTTTCTTAATACCTCCCAATCAGGATGAAATTTCAACATGGTTTTGGTGTGTTCAAGCCAAGGTGCTGCCATCACCATGTTCTACTTTTCTCCACTCTTTTTAACCCAAAGATCCAACACAGCAACAGCATGGCCAGTGCATATGCAAGAGTCAGGTCACAAAGAGAGGGAAAGGCAAGGATAGGGGCTAAGCGGGTCCTGCGCGGCAGGCAGATTGCAAGGTCAAAGCCCAGAGTCTGTCTCAGTGTCCTCCTTATCTGTGCCAGTGATGCCCTGACGGTAACAGACTGTACCGGAGAGTCGTGGGTGGATTGAATGAGTTAATACGTGTGATGGGCTTGGAACAGAGCCTGGAACATGGCAAGCGTGAGACATGGTAGCTTGGATCCTTACCCAGTTCCTCATCACTTAATCCGCTGGCGTTGTTTCCCTGCTTAACAACCTGTGCACAAAAATAGGTAGAATGGTTTAGAAAAGCAAAGCCTCCCCAGACCCCCAGCCCAACAAAGGCAGTGGGAGAGGCACTTACGGACTTGCAAAGAGCCATCAAATTTGATGGCTGTGGGGCAGATATAATTAGGCAATATTGCCATTAGGACGACAGGAAGAAAAAGCATGAATAAATTGAAATGTTAATGACTTAGAGTGTTCGAGAACATATTCCATTTATTATGGAAAAGAAATGAAAAGCAAGTTAACCTGTCATTTCTCTTATTCAAAGTTAGTTCATCACGACTTCGTGTACAGTAGGATGGAAACAATTTATGCAGTGATACTAACAAGGAAATTAAGATAATGTCAATGTGCCATATGTTGCCCCACCCCTGGATTTCTGCTCATCAGCTGCCATTGCTAAGGTTCAGTAGTTGTCTGCTCAAGACGCTTTTAGCAAGAACTCTTCAAAAGGAAACTTCCCCATCCAAGAAAAAGATCCCTGTGCCCTGGGATCTATGGGCGGGGGGGCGCGGGCCGGGTGTCATCTGGATGGGAAGACTCGGGGCCAGAGAGGCCGCAGTGCTCTCCATCCTTCTCCCTGCCTGGGAAGGCGAGGGGGAGACCAGGAGCACTGAAGTCTGATTGCCCAGCTCCTTTCCTCTCCGCTTCCAGGACATGTTGGCTGAGCCACCAGACACCAGTTGCCAACTCTCATCCTGAGCCTTGTTCTTCTCATCTGTAGAATGGGGATAAGAAAATAAGAAAAGCAAAGAGGTCACAGTGAGGATAAAATGAGACAGCGGGTGTGGAGTGCTTGATGCAGTGCCCCACACACAGTTCGTGAACAGGAACAATTACTTAGTATCATTAATATTACTAATTTAGGGATATAATATTATTAGAGATGTAAAATAATTTATATGATCCCAAGCATTGTTTTAGAGTTGCTCTGAAAGATACCGAGAATTTGGGGGGCTGGGATTCAAAGAATAAGACTCAGCCCTTCCCTCCTGAAGGCCTAGTGTAAGCCTCACCCACACCAAAATAATAAGGAACATGGCAAAGCCACTTGCCATGTGACTGTAAAAAAGGCAGCTTTTGCAATCCTCTCATAAGCATCATACAAACAATACCGTCTGCTTCTGCAAACAATATCTGCTTCAGAGAATCCAAAATGAGCTTCTAAGTCAGCCCTGCTACTAGTCTAACCATCCTACCTTTATTGCCTCGTTTTGAAAGTAGCTGGATTACAATGCATGTGTCATAACCTGAGAGGTGCAATATCCCAAGGACCCCCAGTCGTTAGGCATGATTTTGTAAGATGGCAGATGTTGTTGAGCTGGTTGAGTCCACAGGACTGTGAGGCCAGAGACTTGTGTGTGCTTGACACAGAAATTGGAGCCCTGGAGCACAGGACAGTAGGTGTTATTGTCCCAGCACAAAGCAGGTGCTTCGTCCAGATCAAATGAGTAATGACTGTCCGCCACTCTCTCTTGAGAGCTGTGTGTAGGTGAAAATAAGCATTTCTGCCACTAAGGATTATGTGTGTGACCTTTAGAAAGTTATCTGACCTCACTGAGACTCAGTGACCTTGGGCAAGTTATTCAAGGACTATGTTGTAGAAGTCTTCACTTCCACATTTGTAAAATGCCCATGAGCTGCAGTGGCCCTGAGCATTCCTAGGATGGTTCCATCAGGGTGAGGCCAGGTGTGCTTAGCCCTGTTCTAGGATAGGCTGAGCCCACAGCCAAGTTTCCAGGTGCAGGGATTCACTGACCTGCTCTGCAGGCATCTGTCAGCACATTTGATGAAGACGCCAGAGCACGAGGAATGGTGCATTGAGGGACAGGAAGCGACGTGAATGGCCTTCTGTGTGAAATGGGCCTCTCTCTCTTCCACCATTGACAATTGGGAAGGATGGAGGGGGCAAAGGGAGGGCAGGGGAATGAGGAAAAAATAAAAACCAAGATACATCATGTAAAGGTACGAGATCCCAATGAGGAATATAACTGTATTTTATACCTAAAACGTACCAATAAACTTAGTGAAAAACCTGAAAGGAAAAAAACATTTAGTTTGCATGGTCATTTTCACTTTGGGAAAGAGCCAGATGTAGCATGGTGCCAGATTTGGTGAATAAGGTGGATGAGAACACGCTGTGATGTTTTTATGAGCTGCCTTTTCCTTGGATGGCACTCGGTGGCACCAGTCACTGTACAGTATTTGTGATCACAACTCACAAAGACTTCTTTCCTCCTCTCTCTCTCTCTCTCTCTCTCTCTCTTTTCCCCAGTGCTGGGGATTGAACCCAGGGCCTTCACACTGAGTCACGCCCCCAGCCCTTTCCTTATTTTTTACTTTGAGACAGGGTTTCATTAAGTGGCAAGGTCAGTCAGACTGGGCTCAACCTCGGGATCCCCTTGCTGCCCCCTCCTGTCTGTGTCTTTAGCACTTGCCACCACATCTAGAATGCAGTACATGTTCAGTATAGATTGGTTCAGTGATAAACAAAATGAATTTTCTTCGGGGGTATTGTAGAGATTGACTCAAAACTTTTATTGCCCAAAAAATGTACCAGGTGAACGAAAAGTGTAATTAGCAAATTCCAAATTCAGATTTTTGAGGAGGGCCCAGAAATCAATGGTGGCCACACTGTTTTATTCTCAGCCAGGGCAGCATTCCATTCTCACAGAGGAGCTCAGGCCCCAGCCCCTACCTTCCCACCCTCATCAGACTTCATCCTCATCAGTGTTCAGAACCCTGGAAGAAATTAATGTCATGTTACACTACAGACAGCATCAAAATATATTATTCTGAGGACAGTAGACCCTTAAATCATGCCATATGCTTATAGGAAGCCAAATCTTTTCTCCCTAGATGGACTATAAATTTCGGTGAAAAGATCTGTTATCTTTCTAAAATAAGTTATGGTGAGTATTTTTAATCTTACTTTCCTTGGTAAAGTATTGCAATAATTGTGGACCAAGCATTTAAATTCTACCTAATAGTCTTATTTCCAGTCATACTTAGCACATAACCAAGTTTACAACTCTCTGTTACCCATCATTCTTGAGTATTAATTAGTGGGGTAATGATTCAGAGTGATCACTGTCACGGAACTAAATTAATATCTCATCCATAATGTGAAGGACATCTCAAAGGTATCATGAATACCAGAGAGTTGGTTCTGCTAGAATTATTAGCTACTGAACATTAATAAAGCTGCCAGTATAAGTAACAGGAAAAGTTTCTACTTGACAATAGTCCATTGTGCAGAATCAGACACACATAATAGGTGTGGAATGGAAATGCTACCTGTGTGGTCTCTGTTTCGTGAGTTAGAACTAAAATATATTGTGGTATTTCTTCCTGGAAGTTTATTGTTTCTTCCAACTTTGCCATGGTTTGACCAACATTTACCAGTCACTAGGTGTTTTCATTGTCTTCTGCCTCCCATGGGTACCAATGATCCATTCTGAGATGTTCTGGCACTCCCTGAAAGGACTGAGTTGGTGGCCAAGTGGGGCTCTGGGGACTCATATGGCTCTTCATTTCATCAGGGCTGAGCAGTTGCAGGTTCTTGGTGCTCCATGCACCACAAACATACAAGTGGTAATGCCACAGGCTTCCAAAGTGTGCAGCTGCTTTCCTTCTGAAGAGGCTCCAAAGACAAGAAATGGAGACAGCAGAACAGAGGTGGCTGAGTAGGTCTCACAGCTCTGAAGAACAGCAGGAGGGGCTGTTGTAAAAGCATTTTCTTTTGAATACTATATGGTGTTCCCCAAAGTCCTTGATGCAAGCTAATTGCAGAACATCCATTAATTTAGCTCTAGTCTTCAAACATTTCCTGACTACCACCTCTTTGCCAAGAAGAAGAGTGTCTTTAAAGGCAGTGAGGGCTCTGGAGAAAGCCAAAGACAATATTCTCTTGTTGGGACATTTGTGACCTTTGGATAGACCATCTTCAAATCCAGTTAGCAGGGTCAACCTAACTAGTACTTGTCTTAGTTACTCTTTTCATTGCTATGACAAAATACCTTATACTCACAAGTTAAAGGAGGAAAAATTTATTTCAGCTCACAGTTTGTAGGGGTTTTAGTCCCTCATTGGCTGGCTCCATGGCAGAGGGGCATAGCAGAGGAGAAACAGTCCATGGCAGAGCAGGCAGTAGGCAGCAAAGCCATGAGCCTGCCTTCCATCCTTCCCCAGTCTACAAGCCAACTGATTGGTGCAATCCACAACCAGGGTGGGGCTTCCATTATCCAAATCCATAACTATGCTAAACCAGTTTAGGTATCACACGCCCTTACTTCCACCATCAAACACTTAATCCCAATATCACACACCCTAGATCCAGTCTCCTCTGACAAACCCCTTTGGACAATGGGGATTGATCTAATGATAATAAATGGAGGAGAGGAGCAGATTTAGCAAGGCCTGTTGGTTCAGATTCTTCTTGACATCTCTGTGTCTCTGGATATGGATGTTCCTTTCCTGAGTATAGGAGGGTACTTCTGGGATGAAGATTTTATAATTTATTTTAGAGGAAGGTTAAGAATTCTTTTATGACCTGCTTCAGAGAAGAACGAGGGAAAAGTGACAGTGAACCTCCTGCCTCTGCTGTTTGTTCACCTGCAAAGGTGCCACATTTAGGGGTAGCATCTGAACCTCATCAGAATCTAGAAATGGAAATATCCACCTTTGTGTTACTATTATGAGATGTCCCCTAGTTGTACAGTGCAGCCCTACAAGATACGCAGTGGAACATTGCAAATCCCTAGTGCATTAATATTAGTGGCAGAATTGTAAACGAGCCTCAGGTCTCTGCTTAACACCCTGGCCAGGTGCACAGAGCAAGCACCACACATAAGGTGCGAGGTACCAGGATGAATGCAGCCAGGACAAGCTGCCCCAAACAGGTGCTGCCCATCGCAGCAGAGCCTGGAGTATTGTTAGGACAGAGACCCCCACCTTGGGAACTGGAGTTCTCTCCGAAACACAGAGCTTCTCTCTTAAGGGTAAAGAATCTGTGGTCAACCAGCTTGGGGTCCAAATCTTGGCTCTGAAACGTCAGGGGGTTTGGGGCAGGGGGAGGTTGGTACAGGGATTGAACTCGGGTCCTTGCACTTGTGCAGCAGGCAGCGAAACCACTGAGCTAAATCCCCAGCCCTGAAATGTCAGTTTTTCTGGCCATGAGTTTCTCATCTGTAGAACAGGAGTAACGGTAGTATGTCTCTTAGAAGGGAATTGTGGGGATTAAATGAATTAGTATGTGTAGCATGCTGACCCTGCTCTGTGGGCTGGGATGGGTAGCTAGAGCCCCATAGATGGTCCCTGGGTGAAGCTGTGTGCCCAAAGCCAGGCACAGACTCCACCTGGGTACCGTGCTCACCTGTCACACAGAAGCAGCCAGACTTACCCCAGAGGGCTGACAGAGACAGAAGGGAGCTCCTATAACACACACTGAAGCTGAGCTTCCAACCCCAGCCTTCAGAAACTGGGCTGCACTTCAGAACCTACTAAGGAGCTTCTTTTTAAATACAATATATATATATAATTTATATATTATAATATATAACATAATAATTATAATATTATAATATAATATATATTACTTTTATGTTACTTTTTGGTTTTAAATAATTTTAGATTTTTTAAAAAGTTGCGAAAATAGTGCAGAGACTCCATATACCTTTTATTGAGCTTCCTCAAATGCTGACATTTTGTATGCCTATGGTCCAATTATGAAAACTAACAAGTTAACATCAATATCTGTTAAACTAAGAGGATTTATGAGATTTTGTCAGTTTCTCTGTTGACATCCTTTACCTCTTCCAAGACCTACTCCAGGATCCCCTTGCACTCACTTTTTTTTCTTTACTCTCTTCAAATCTTTCCTTGAAGATTAATGCCTTTTAAGAGTACTGGTCAGGTGTTTTGTAGACATACTTCGAGTTTGTCTGGTATTTTCCCCACGATTAGATTGTGGTTATGCATTCATTCCCAGGAAGGAGTTCACAAAAGGGATGAGTTCTTCCCATACCTTCTATCAGGAGGTACATGGTATCCTGTTTATTTGTTTACTTGTTTGTTTTGAGACAGGGTCTCTCTATGTAGTCCAGGCTGGCCTAGAACTCATGGCCATCCTCCTGCCTCTGCCTCCCAAGTGCTGGGATTACAGGCCTGCACCACCACACCCAGCCATAGTGTCTTATCATGGACCATGTTAACCTGGGTCATTGGTTAAGGTGATGTCTGATGGAATTATCCACTGTGAAGTTACTACTACTCCTCAATTGGTCCTCAGACCAATCATCACAGACTTGTGGACATCTGTTTCATTTTATGGGTTGTCTTATCCACTGCTGAAAATTATTCATTTGGATGCCCAAGCCTACTTTTAAATATACCATGCTGGCCACATGGTGGTACACACCTGGAATCCCAGCCATTCCAGAGGCTGAGGAGGACTGAAAGTTCACAGCCTGCCCCAGGGGAACTTGGCAAGACTTTGTGTCAAAATAAAGAACAAGGGCTGGGGCTCTAGCTCAGTGGTAAAGTATTTGCTTAGCTTGTGTGAGGCCTTGGGTTCAATCCCCAGTACTGCTGAAAGAAAGAAGGAAAGAAAGAAAGAAGGAAGAAGGAAGGAAGGAAGGAAAAATAAAGAGAAAGAGAAAAGAAACCGAGGGAAAGAGACGGGAGGTAGCTCAGTGGTCAAACAATCTGGGTTTAAAAAAATGTTGTGGGGCCAGGGGTTTAGCTCAGTGGTGCCGCCACCTGACTCGCAAGCCCAAGGTCCTGAGTTCAATCCCCAGTACCATAAATAAATAAATAGTTGTGCCTGAAACCTAATTTAAACCAAAGTCTATGCAAGCAGCACACTCACCAGCAATAGTATTTCTTTAAATCTGTCCAAGTACACTAAATGTTGGTTCCTTCACTCTGCCTCTGCTTCCCCTACAATGCCAGAGAAGAACCCTTCTTCACACTGCACTGGAGGACTCATCCCCACAGAGGCCTTTGCAGGGCACAGAGCAGTCTGCAGCCACCGGGAGCTGGCTCTGTGACATCTCCTCCCTGTCCCCCACAGTCCCCTCCTCTCCTCCAACTTTACTTGACTGCGGATAGAAACTTGAGCACCTGAACCTTTCCTTTTCCCGTAGCCTCTGTGCATGGAAAATCTGCTGAAGGTTTTGGTTGTTTTCACTGGAGTCAGGCAGAGGAAGAGAGCTATGGCAGCCTTTAGGAAGTCGGGTCTGAGAGGAGACCTGATGCATTCTAACTGTAAACCGGGAAGGACTTTCTACAGGGAGAGGTGGAATCCAGCTGAGAGCAGGCTCACAGCCCTGGGAGCAGCGCTGCGTTCCCAGGTCACACAGAGCTCTTCTTTGCTGCTTGGACAGAGGCTGAAAACATGGGAACAACTCTGTCTTACACAAGAGGCCCATTTGGGTACCTTTGGAATCAAAATACCTAAATACGGAATTTAATTCTCTTGCTAGGTGATCAGTGTGGAGTCAGATAAGTTTTCATTCAGAGAGATGGTCTTCCAAGCAAGGAAATTGATCCCATAGCATCCCTTAGCTGGGCTCCAATTACCCTCTATTCCTGGGTGCCAAATCAATGTCAGGATACTTTTAGAAGCCTAATTGTTTCTTTAGCCAGATGGATGCCAATAAGACGTCCAAAACTTAGATGAGTCAGATTTAAAACCTGATTTTCGATAGAATAAAAGCTTAACCCTGAGGATACCATGACGCTATGGCATGGTTCTGCAATTGCACCATGTAAACTTGCAGAGGTTTCCCTCACAGGTTTCTACACCTTTTTTGTTTATTTTTCTCTCCATAGTGGTCAGTTCCAGTCTAAATCCCACCCCCCACCCACCCACACATGCATTTTCTGTATTAAAAACATCTTCTATTCAAATTTTAAGGAATTCCAATTTCTAGGGTAAGCAAATCAGTGAAATCTGTCACAACTACACAGGGCAGGAGCCAGAGCTTCACTGGACAACATACCCTTTGGACACAAGCAAATTAGAGATCAAGAGATTAACTCAGCACAGCAGCCACGCCAGGATGAAGGATGTTTAGATGCTACATGACAAAAATAAATCTCTCTTCCTGGAAGAACTTTAACCTAAGAGAAGAAGCTGCTCAAAGGTTTATTGTTGTCAGAACCACAAACTTGACACCTCTCTTGATAAAAGACTTCGATCCCTGACCCCAGTAAAGTTGCTACTCTAAAAGCCATTTGTGTATTGATTCCTCTGAAGAAAACGAATAGGTGGCTAGCAGGTTGACTATCTTTGGAAACCAGGCTCCTGCCTGGAGGGGACCCCAGATCCTTGAGCTAAGAAAGAAGCTGGGCTGTGTGGGTCTTTCGTCTCCATAGTCCCTGCAACAGTCCCAGTTGGTGAGTGTAGCTCAAGCTAGGAAAGTTTGTCTGCTGGGAAACCTAGATTTTGTCACCTACTCTTCAAAAGACAGGTGGGATGGTTGGTCTAGGATGGAGACCAGTTTGAGATTAGTTCTTAGTGACCCTACAATGGCTGTGCTCTCGCTATGACTAGAAGTCTGTGGAGGGTTTGAGATGGTTCTCTGTAAAATAATCTGCTTTTGTTTCATAAATATCTCTGTAGCTATTTGTACTAAATTGTTTGTATGGGAATAAGAGTGGAAACAGTGTAATTGTGACTACAAATATGTAGTGCCTTGATCTTGGAAGACTGAATGTCCTAAGAAGATTTTTAATTTCTGTTTGATAATGTTGATCACTGCATTTATTTCACATCTCAAAACCACCTCATCTGCTTACTGAATACACATCAGAAAAACCATTTGGCAAAATTCATTTGACTAGAAAATAAGATTTGTGCTTAGCAGCTGATTAAAGGTAACATCTTGTCTGAATGGGTCACCAAAAAAAATTTGGCTTTAATCGGTTATCTCATTTTTTTCCTGCAGGGATCCGAATCACCTTTCAGTACCTTATCATTATTATGAACCTTTTGGACCTGATGAATGTACAATGTACCTGTCCCATGAGCGGGGACGGAAGGGCAGCCATCACCGGTTCATCACAGAGAAGCGAGTATTTAAGAACTGGGCACGGACATTCAATATTCATTTTTTTCAACCAGACTGGAAACCAGAATCACCTGCTGTGAATCATCTGGAGAATAAACCTGTGTTCTGAGGAACGAGTACACAAGATCCTAACCCTAGACCGGGTACCGGTCTGATGAGTGTTGCCCCTTTGAAAGGAGCCACATTGGAAACTGAATGCTCATTTCAGCGATGCTGCTGTGGCTGAAAGCATTTTGGATCTCTTTAAGTATTGCCTTTGAAACCCGAACGAGCAACTCAACAACACTGGTTGCATTCCTTTATAGAAACACCATGTCAGAAGACATTTTTCTATCAAGTTGTATTCTAACCCAATCTATAACCTTTGCCATTTGTCAGACTGTTTGTGTGATTTGTAAAAAGCAGCCTGAAAGTACGGACATGGTTTTCGAAGAGCACATCTCCACTGACTGACTTTCATAAGGCAAATGTTCGATATTTATTTATTCAGAGTTTTTTAGTGCACTGTAGGCCAGTATTTTTATGAGTACAATTACGTGGTAACTTATTCTTCCTAACTCGAATCTTCAATGATGGTTGGAAATGGCCTAGAATTGGGTCGATGAGTTACTGTGTCCTCAGTGATCACTGTCAGCATGCTGTTGGTATTTGACTTGAAAATGTTGTTTAACGTGTGTTTTGGACCCCTAGGCTTTGGGAAAATTGCTCTTTCATAGCAAGAACAGCTATATCATTTTCTAATGAGCAGACATGCTCCAAAAGAACAAAATTGAAAACCAAAAACTGTGTTATTAAAACAAAAAGATGCTAGCAAGAAACTTTAAAGATAGTTTTCTTTAGTAACAACTGATATGAGTAACTTCTCTTAAGGCCTAGTTTCCTCTTTTTTAGAATGATCTCATTGTACTGAAAGATCTCTTAGGTTTTGTTCCTCTTCTGAAACTCTATGGGTCCTCATAGACTTGTTTGAAGACTGTTTATATTTCAAGTGATAGGGTTCCATCTTTACCAAGAACTGTGTTCTGCAGGCATTTTATATTCCAGTACGACTTATCTCTGTGTGTGTGGTTAGAGCACTTCCTCCTGGATGGATCCCCATTGCCTAAATCTATCCCATTTCTCTGGAAGCAACACAAACGCACGCACGCGCGCGCGCACACACACACACACACTTCTGAAGAGTTTCCTGACTGCAAGTGCAAGGAATTGACCTTCTGTGAGGAGAAAAGAACAGGAAAAGATTCCCTATCACACAACTCATTATCTTAATGCACTATTCAGACTCACTGCAAATCTTAAATTACAGTCACTACCATTCCTTGGTCTGAAAGAATATGAAGGACTCAATTTATACAAAGCAAGATCAATTAATATGATAGATTTTCATTTAAATATAAGTAATATTGTTCAAAAACAGTCTTTTGAGAATACACTAGTGGTTTTTTTACACATTGCTTTGGAGGCATTAGTTCTGTAATGCAAAATTTGAAGATGCCGGCAAATACTATGTATGGAGACTCTCATGACTCAATTTGTGATTTAAGGTCTCTCCCTTACCTGTTCTTTTCCCTCTTCTTAGTAAGAAGATTCCATTTTCTCTCACTGACTAGTACTATTAATTATCTGGACTACTGTTGTTGAAACACAAACAGTCCAAGTATTCACACAGCAAAGACAAAGTTGGTATTATTGTGGTGTGGCTTGAGCTGTTAAACACAGTAAAATGTTGAAGTAGCTTTCCAAAGCATAATGGAATTCGTTTTTTAAATTTTGTCATAGTTTTTAAAGGGACTATGAATTTTACTCCAACATGATCTCTTTGCAGCATGGACTCTGAACACACAACGTTTCTGTGAACATAGAAAGTATATGACTTTTATGCAACTGATTTATAGGCCACATTTTGCTCAGATGTCGACTCTTTGACAAGGCATATTTTTATGGCAATTTGGAAAGGCATAATTACAAAGATGTAACAATATCACCTTACCTATTTGTGTATCTTTAGTAGGTCTTTCTTTTAAAAAATTGTTAGGATAGCCCCATCTTTTTGTAACTTCTCCCTCTGAAATACTAAGAGTGGAAAGCAACAGAATTTTGAAAGTCTTGGCTTTGCTGGGAAATGTATCTAGAATTTGATCATATTTTTTTAAATATGCTACAAATACGTGTAAGAAATTATCGCTTAGGTACTGGTTTTATTGCAGCATTAAAGAATATGCCTAGAACCCTGATGGATTATGCTGATGGACCTGGTTGTGGGCAATTGAATTCTTGTCTTGCCACTATCATTTCATGACTATCAGTCTTAACGCCATTCAATACCATTAAATATAAACCCTGATATAAAAGATGACTACCAACCATGTTTGCAGACCTGAGCGATTTCAGTATATGTGAAGCATAAGTCAGACTCATTCCGTAACACACCTTTTCCTTCTCTCCCTAGCTGTGTCATCAGCTTCCTCCCAGCTTTTAGGACCACAGGAATACAATGCCACAGCTGGCCGACCCATGGCTTCTGTTATTTCAGTGCAAGAACATTTGGCAGGGGCCATTACAATAGATAGCCATTACGGGCAAAGATACAGAAATTCACAAACAAAATCAATCACTTCAAATGGCCCATAAAAGAGGAATCTCACATTTAATATTCTACAGTAAATATTCACCCAAGAAAGCTTACATTAAAAGAACATTAGGAGGTAAATATTCAGTGCACTGCGTGGGGACTTACTGTGTGATTTCCATTACTGTTGATGGGTGTTTGGCAACTAAGTCCCTGTGCTCCGCTAACCCTGGAATGCACTCCTGAGGGCTTGATGTAAAACCAGAACAATTGACCTCCAGGGTCCTAGGCTTTTAGAGTTCAATGTTTCCTTTTAACAACTTAACACAAAGTACTACACGTAAAAGAGAAATCTGTGCAGCCTGTTGGAATCTTTAGGTTAATACTGGATTCCAAAGGACACCTCTCATCAGATGAACTCTCCTTCCCCAAAGTTTTCTCCTTTATGGATCTTTCTGAATTTCATTGCAATGCAGGGGAATTTTCTTGTTTTTGAAATAAACACTTCCTTCAAAAACTAAAATTAGGATTTAGAAGTTAATGAACGTTAAGCAAAAGTGGAAGGAAAAAGTTGAAATTCTGTTAAGTTTAAGACTGCTATTTCAATGCATATACATTTATCTAGGGCCTGCCCAGATACTTGCCCTGGTGTAAGAGTGACCTTATTTCAGAAAATGCCCTGGGTTCCACCGGGGTGATGATTTCAGTTGTTGCATCAACCTACTCCAAGAGAAGGTCTGGGGTCCTCTTCTGTCTCTGCATGGCTCATACCTAACCCAGTCATTTCTCCCATCTTCATCGTTTCCCTCCTGAGCCTCATTCTGTCTCTTTGATATCATTCTCTCCTGACTTCATTCTTCTGTCTTCAGTGTGCTCTCAAACCAGCAGTCTTTGGGGCTGTCCGAGTCTTCCTGGTATGTTTTAAAACTAGAGACCTATCTGGGGGCAGGTGGGGTAGAGCCCGTCCGAGCAATGGCCCCAGTGGGTGGGAAGAGTCCATGGTGGCCACAGGACAAGGCCCTCCTGGTGGGGCCGGGGAGGAGGGAAGAGAAGGGAGTTCCTCCATGCAGACTTTCCATTCTAAACCCAGGGCAGCCCTGGAGAAACCGGGATGTGGGCCACCCTATGGGGCTTCATGCAGGGGACTGTGACCCGAGGCTAGGGGAGGGCCGGCAGGGAGGCTAGGAGTGGACCCATTGCAGGCTTTTAGCACGTGCCTGGAGACACTTGGGAATGGAAAGAGGTGAGAGAGTCTTAGGATGGAAACCAAACAGGTAATCCCCTCTATCCTAGTTCCCTCGCCCTCACCTACTCAGGGTATTGAAAAGCAAATGCAAAAAAGGCTGAAATCCTGTTTATTTCTACTCAGTGCCCTAATATTATATGCTACCTGGCATTGTCCTTTGTCTTCTTATGTACGCGTCCTGTTAGACTAATTAGATTGTAAGCTCCTTGAGGGCAAGGACTGTTTCTCCTTTGTCTTTGTAGCCCTACACCTAGTACAGTGCCTTGCACACAATAGGCGCTCAATAAATGTCTGTTGTTGATCATGACCTTTAATATTGACCCATTGGACTGGTGCTTGGGGACTTCTATTTCAAGAGTATCAGAGATGCAATAGGTTCTGATATAGTTAAATTTGAAGGGGGTTTTAATAGGGTCAGTTCCTAAACCTGTAATATTTCTAATCAACAGAGCTGACCTAGATTTGGGTAGGATAATGTTGCTGAATTTATTGGCTTTGCTAATGCTGTCTGTACTGAACACACAGGCAAAGCAAAGTTCAGCAAGCTTTGTGTTTTCACTCTTAGGGACTGGCTCTTAGCACAAATTCAATTTAATATTGACAAATGCTTCACCATATGCAGAAAGGCAGCAGAGCAGCTGGGGCTCTGACTTCTGTGGTTGGACTACAAAAGGAAGGCTACACCGAGACAAGGCACTGCCTGCCTTCAGCTTGACAGCTTCCTAAAGCTGCTGGGAATCTAAGTGGTGGTTATTGAGGGTCTATCAAGAGTAAGTATACATTTATCTTAAAAACAAGCTAACAACTACCATTTCCATGAAGCAGATCCTAAATCATTTTATCCTAATCAGAAAACGAGAAGAAAGAGTCCTTGGGCAGAGTGTCCCAAGTTCCTGCCTCACAGCCTGGCCACACCTGGGCCTGGATCCCCTCCCGTGCAGGGCTGGACAGAGGCAGCCAGAACAGGTGGGTAAACTGCCACTGGATCCCTGTGCAAGGGATGAGGCTTCACCCTCGTGGGCATGTGGCGCCTACAGTTTGTCTCTCATTGCCTGCTCCTTCGCACTTATTTATTCAATCTCATGGGTTAAAGTGCAGAAAGAGAGCTAGGAGAACACACAATCAACTAAGAAGCATGCTCGTTTCTAAGTGTGTAGATTTACAGATTTTCCCACATTTTCAAAAATTTCACTATAAGATTTCATACAATATTAAGAAAGCTACCATAACAGGGTTGCATGCAAAATCTCAACAGGGATGCTATAAAAAATCTAGTATATGCCATATCTAACTACTCTTCAACCCAGGGCCTCCACACTGAGCCACATTCCTTTCTTTCTTTCTTTCTCTCCGTCTGTCTGTCTATCTATCTATCTATCTATCTATCTATATGAGACAGGCTCTCACTAATTCACTAAGTTGCCCAAGCTGATCTAAAACTTGAAATCCTCCTGTCTCAACCACCCAGAGTCCTGGGATTATAGCTGTGCATCACCAGGCCCAGCTAGTCTACTCTTAAAAGAATGCCTTTTCTCACTACATCAATCACTTCAAGGGCTACCATCTTTATTTCTTTACCATGGAACTAGTTCTTTCATTTCAAAACCAAATATAGGAAATCCATGGGATTAAATCAATTTTTTACAATTAAATTTTGCCTACTGACTATTGACTGTGCTTTACACGTCATTTGCAACATGTATATTGTTTCTCTATAATCCAACTAGCCCGTTTTGCAAATAAACTGAAACTAAGCGCAGTTATGCATCTGACCCACAGAGGCAAAGATGCGAGCAGGGTGCCATGTTACGGAACTCTGCTAACTGCCACACGTCTATGAATGCATTTAATTACCGCAGTAACCCCATTGGTTCTCTCTCATTCCCCTTTCACAGACGCAAACGCTGAGGCACAAGACACCTCACCAAGTTCCCCAGGGTAATGTTGCTCTTAGTTGGGAAGGGCAGATTAGAGGCCAGAGAGTTTATCTCAGACTTTCTGTCCTTCGCCACAATGTATTTCTTGGCAGAAATTTAATTCTATAAGTAACAATCCCCATTAGAATATTCATCATGTGACATTTGATTCATATCAAATAATATATAAAAATATGTAAATCATGAAGCAAACATAAGAACATTACCGTTAGTCTCAAAGCCACCCAAGTGTTCTTTCTATTGTCTTGGATTTTTTTGTTTACCATTCTCTTGCTTTCTAAATATTTTTATTAGATTTGGATACATCCATAAATATTAAAGTGTTTAGTTTTGCATATTTACAAACATTATAAGATTGTTATAATGTTGCATATCATTTTCTGAAACTTGCTATTTTCCAAGTATACTTTTTTCATGTAATTTTAGTTTATTGTCACTATTGTGTAATACCGTTGCTATTGCATGAAGATACCATAATTTTTTTTCTTTTTTCTTCATAAAGCTTTTCCTTCCATAATTTATTTATTTTTTCATTAAGTTTATCGGTACATTTTAGGTATACAGTACAGTTACATTCATCACTGGGAAAGTGTACCTTTACATGTTATATCTTGGCTCTTATTTTTTCCTCATTCCTCTGCCCTCCTTTTAACCCCTCCACCCTTCCCTCTTTACAAAGACTTTGTTTCCACTTTTTTCCTTTTCTCGTATTTTTTTCCTTTCCCTTCTTTCCTTTCCCTACCCCTCCCATTTCCCCTTTTCTAGACCTTTTCTACCTAGAAACTAAAAGTGTAAATAAGAATCAAAATGTATAATTGATAATGTGAAATAGGCAGAAAAGGTCCATGATTTATTTTTATCCATTCTTCTCTGGCCATTTGAGCTTTCTGCTTGTTATTAATATATCCGATTCTTTTATGGACATTCTTAGAAAGTTCTAGTACATGTGTGCAAGAATTTTTTAAAGTGTATACAGATGAATGAAATTGCAGGGCTGCATACAGAGTAAAACTGTTCACATAGGCATGGCAATGCCTAATTATTTTCCAAAGTAGTTGGATGCTCTATACCTCCAGCGGTAGCTGTTGATATCCTTGCTAATATTTAGTATTTACAGACTGTAAATTTTTACCCAGTTGCTGGTATAAATTATATCTCATTGTGATCTTAATTTGCATTTCCTCAGTTTCTCATAAGGTTTATAACTTTTCCTGCATTTATTTACCATTAGTTACCTCATCTGCAAAATGGCTACCATCTTTCTCTATTTTTTCTACTGGGCTACTTTACTTTTTCTTTTCCTTTTAAAGAGCGCTTATTTTATTCTATGTTATAGATAGTTTTGTCATATGTGTTGCAAATACCCTTTTCCTGTTTGTGTCTATCTCTTTCTCTGTGATGGCTTTTAATGAACAGAAGTTTTAAATTGCAGTGTGGTTATGTGTTCTATCTTATATGAGTAGGGCTTCTTATTCCTCATTTAATAAAATCCCACTGCTGTTGGTCAATAAATATTTTTCTACATTTTAAATTTTCCTATATCTAAAAATGTCATAATTGTTTGCTTCTGTATGGTAGTCAAGAGTTTATTTTTTTGTGGGATGGCAGGTAGAAGCCACATTTTAAAATATAGGCACCAGCTGTCCCAGCACCATTTCTGAAGAATTAATTCTTACCTAAGGATCTGCAAACATATTTCCATATATACATGGGGACTAATTCCTGCTCTCTTTATTCTGTCAATCCGGATCAAATTTTCTATCCCTATACTGACACCACGGTCTTAATTACTAGAGCTTCATAAGTCTTGATGTCTCACAGGGCAATTTCCCTTCCATCATGTGCTTTTCCCTGGGGAATATTTTGCTTATCTTTTAAAAATATTATTAATTTTTAAAATGTTATTAATTTTCACTGATGTACAATTGTCATTCAATAAGTACACAATTTACATATATAGATTGATGGAATTTGGTGAATCTCTCTACCCATGTAAGGTAACCATGGCCAAGACCAAAATGTGGAACACTTCCAGCAGTGCAGAAGGCTCTAGCCCATCCATTTCCGCATCTTGGGCAACACTTCGTCAACATACATTACTTTTGCTTGATTTTAAATTTCATACAAGTGGAGTCCTATGGTACATACTTGTTTATGTCTACCTTCTCTCCATCAAAATTATGTTTATAAAGAGTCAAAGATTTAGCTCAGTTGCACCGCGCCTGCCTTGCAAGTGCAAGGTTCTGAGTTCAATCCCCAGTACCATAAAAAGTAATTATGTTTATAAGATTTATCCTTGCCCAGGCACATAGCAATAGTTCTTCATTTCGCTACTATACAGTGTTGTGTTGAAATTACTAATTCTAATGATGATGTCTTTGGAGTTGTTCTTGACTTAGCACTACTGTGAATAGTTGTTATGTTCATTCTTATAAATGTGTTTTGCTGAACTACTTTAGTCCATCCAGGCTGCTATAACCAAGTGCCATGGACTAGGCAGCTCATAACTTATGTACATTTGGGCCAAGGATTTAGCTCAGTGTCACTACACTTGCCTCACAAGTGCAAGGTCCTGAGTTCGATCCCCAGAACCAAAAAAAAAATTACATACATTTAGTTCTCACAGTTCTGCAGGTTGAAGTCCAAAGTCAGGGTGCCAGAATGGCCAGGGTCTGTTGCACACACTCTTGCACACCGCAGATGCTGTCTTCTTAGAAAGAGCTCCTTAGAATCTCTTTCACAAGGCCATTAGGCCTCACCTTCTAATCTACTACCGTCATCTTGGACATTAGGACTTCACTATATGAACTGGGTGTGCAAGGGTAAAACATTCAATCCATAGTGTTCATTCCTACCAGATGTCAGGCAAAGAAAAGAATTGCTGAGTCCTGGGTTATACCTGCTGCAGATCTGGGTAGAGAGCACCAAACAATTTTCCAGGATACCTACACCAGTTGACAGTTCCACCCGCAATAACTGAGAGTTCCATCCTTCACATACTTGCCAGCGAACTAGGTATTGCCTTATACATTTAAAACTATTTTTTGGCTGTATAGTGATATCTCATCATGGTTTCAGAGCTTTATTTCTTTGATAAATAATGCTGCTGAGCATTTTTTTCATATGTTTATGGACCATTTGCATATTGTTTATATACATCTATCTATTCGAAGCTTTTTGCCCATTCTTTTAATTGGGTTGTCATGTTTTTATCTATAGGAATTCTTTATATATTATTGATTCAAGTCTTTTGTTGGACATTTATTGCAGTGCATGGCTCACCTTTTCATTGTCTTGATGGTGTATTTTGATGACTAATAGTTCTTACTTTTAATAGAGTCTAATTTATTCATGTATAATGTGTCCTGTTTAAGGACTCTACCCAGCCCAAAGTCATGAAGGTAATCTCTTATGTTTTCTTCTGGAAGCATTATTTTTTCTTCTTTCCATATCTGGATTTATGAACCATCACAAATGGATTTTGAGGTATTATGTGAAGTAGGGATCAAGGCTCTTTTTCTTCCCCTAGGTGTCCAACTGACAGAGCATAGGTATTGTAAACTCCACCCTTTCTCCACTGAATTAGAATGGTGCTTTGCTGGTAAATCAGGTCACCATGTGTGTGCTGGATGACTTCTTGACTCTGAATTCTCTACCATTTTTTATCCTTTTACCGTTACCACATAACTATCATAACTGCATGGGACTTGACATCTAGAAGTAGGAGCTATCCAGTTTATTCATCTTCGTCAATACTGCTTTGACTATTCCTCGCATATTGTACTTACACATACAATCTTAGAAAAAGAGTCTCATTTCATATTAATAAAATCTGCTGAGATTTTCATTGTGATTACACTGATTCCATGGATCCATTTGGGGAGAACTGATATTTGATATCTAGTCTTTCAATTCAGGAAGACAGTATTTTTAAATTTTACATTTAGAGGACTTCTACGTTTCTTCATCTCTCTATTCCTGGGCACTTATTATTATTCTTTGAATGATATGGTTTATATCTAGATGTTCCGTCAAAGACTCATGAGCTCATAGGTAAGGGCTTTTGAAAGATAATTGGACCATGGGGGCGCTATAGCTCAATGTGATGGTAGGAGATGGGGTTTGGCCAGAAGAGGCGGTCACCAGAGCCTGACCTGCGAGGGTGTATCTCCTTCCCTGGTTTCTCCCTTCACTCTGGCTCACTGGCCGCCATGATATCAGCAGCTCTCCTCTGTCAGGCCCTCCCACCATGCCTTTCTGCCTTAGCGCCAGGCAACTATGGACTAAAACCAAGAGCCAAAATAAACCTCTCCTCCTTTAAGTTGTCAGTTTTGGGCATTTTGTTTCAGCAATGAAAAAAGTGACTAAGTGGTTATTCTGTATTGTGATACTTACTATTGACTTCTAATCTGCCTCTGATTAGTACTTGTATATTTTCAAGAAAATGAGGGGTGAGGGATTTAGTTCAGTGGTTCCGCTGCCTGGCTTGCAAGCACAATGACCTGAGTTCGATCCCCAGTACCAAAGAAAAAACAGAAAATGAGAACATCACAATAGCTTAACTTTATGAACCATGTTTCATATTTTTGTGTTCTTATGTTTTATCATCTTATTATAACAACCAAAAAATTTATTATTTTGCTTTAAAAATCATTAGTCTTTCACATTCACTTACGAATTACACTTTCTTGGACTTCTTTCCTCCCTAAATTTTGTATTTCTGTCATGAATTTTTTCTAGTTTTAATAATTCTCTTTCCTCAAAGGGGGTGAATTTTCTCAGATTTTGCTTGTCAATAACATTTTTATTGTTTCTATATTTTATTGGTATAGGCTAGTGGTACATAATACATTCATTTTGGGGCAATGGTACATATCATTGTATCTTGATTTTAGATCCCTTTCCCCATCTGTAATGAAAGTTTTTCTTCCTGTTTACTACCATCTCTTCTTTATTTTTACTCTTCAATTTATTTACAGTTTCAGTTTCTCATATGAGAAACCATGTAATATTTAACCTTCTGTGTCTGACTTATTTCACTTAACATTATTGTCTCAAGATCCATCCATTTTTCTACAAATGACTCAAATTCATCCATCTTTGTGGCTGAAATATATATATCACATTTTCTTTACTCATCTGTGGATAGATATCTAGGCTGTTTCTATAATGTGGCTATTGTGAATTGAGCTGTTATAAACATGGGTGTGCACACATCACTATAATACGATGTCTTTAACCTTTTCAGAAAGCTACCTGGGAAAGGTATAGCTGGGTCTTTGATCCAAAATGGCTTCATCCCAGGAATGCAATGGTAGTACAACATACACAGATTAATAAATGTAATACAACACGTGAATAGAATTAAAGATAAGAATCACATGATCACTGGGCATAATGGTATATGCCTGTAATCCCGGCACTTGAGAAGCTGAGGCAGGAAGATCACTGTGAGTTCAAGGCCAGCCTGAGCTACATAGTGAGACCCTGCCTCAGAACAACCAAAAAAAAAAAAAAAACAAGAATCACATGATCATCTTGATGAAGTCTTTGGCAAAATCCATCATTTATTCATAATAAAAAAAGAATCCTGATGCAAATAGGTATATGAAGACATTATCCCAAACTGGTAAAAGCCATTCATGACAAACCTCACAGCCAATATCATACTAAATGAGGAAAAACTGAAAGCATTTCTTCTAAAATCAGGGATGAGACAAGGATATCCACTCTCACCATTCCTCTTTAATATAGCACTTGAAACTTTAGCCACAGGAATCAGGCAAGAGAAAAAATAAAAAGGATTCGAACAGGAAAGAAAGAAGTCAAACTATCTCTATTTTCAGATATGATCCTTTACATAGAAGACCTAAAAAATCCCACCAAAAAACTCTTTGAGCTAACAAACAAATTCAGCAAAGTGGCAGAATGCAAAATCACACACAAAAAACAATAGCGCTCCTGTACATTGATAATAAACCCACTGAGGAAGAAATCAGGAAAACAATCCCATTCATGGTAGCTTCAAAAAATTAAATATCTAGGAATCATCCTAACCAAGGAGGTGAAAGACATCCTATAACAAAAACTATAGTACTCTGAAGAAAGAGATTGAAGAGAACATTAGAAAATGGAAAGACATCCCCTTGTTCCTGGATAGATAGACTCAATATCATCAAAATGGCCATATTACAAAAATGATGTTCAGCTTTAATGCAATTCCTATCAAAATACCAGCAACATATTTCACAGAACTAGAAGAAACAATCCTAAAATTTATATGGGACCAAAATAGACCCAGAATACCAAAGCAACCCTGAATAAAAAGAACAAAGGAGGAGGCATTACAATCCTGGACTTCAAGTTATACTGTGAAGCTATAGTGATTAAAAAAAAAAAAAAGCATGGTACTAGCATAAAAATAGATGTGTAGAGCAGTGGAATACAACAGAAGACACAGAAACAATCCCAGGTACTTTTAGCCACTGATAGAAGACCCTACAAACACAGGCTGGAGAAGAAAGAGCATTTTTAACAAATAGTGCTGGGAAAACTGGTGATCCACATGGAGAAGAATGAAACTAGACCCTTATCTCTCATGTTGTACTAACATAAAGTAAAAATGGATCAAGGACCCAGATATCATTCCCACCTTTGAAGGATATCGTTACTGAATATCACAGTCTACTTTGTGCAGCACTTGATGACATCCCATCCCTTTATCATCATGTGTTGCTTTGTTTCCAGTTTCATTTTAAGATTTGTTTTTGAGGAGGTGATCATCAGTAGTTTGATTTAGATCAGGTAAAGTTTAATATATCAGCACTAAGTGTGAAGCTTCTCATAAGGACTGACAGACCCTTTCAGGTTAAGAATGAATCTTTTTTCTCCATTAATTTGATCAGATATTTCAGTTTCATTAGTCTTAAAGCAATTAACCTTATTAACTAATGATTTTCTATTTGATTAATTTCTGTACTTATCTTTATTGTACCACTTCTTCTGTTGTATTTAGGTTCTGTTTGTTTCTAATTTTGTGCCTTGAATAGATCACTGCGTTAATGTTTAGCATCCTATTTTCTACTAAAAATGCAATTGCTGTAAGCATTTCTATTTACATTATGAGAGGAGAGAGAGAGAGAAGAGGGAAGAGAGGAGAGAGGTGAAAGGAAAGAGGAGAGAAGAGAGAGGAAGAGAGAAACTATTGGTTTGGTTTCTCTGAAAACAGCAATGTTTTACATTTCTCCACTACAATTACTGCTTACCTCCCTATAACTAGTAAGAATTTTGCAGGGTGATATCTTAGAAATATGCAAATATCCTGTATCTTGTCATACTTTTACCCATTAATTGTAGCACCCATTGACAATTCTTGCTGTAACAATTATTACTGTGGTATTTGCCCAGTAACTGATTTTTTGCTTTTTTCATCATTTATTAACATTTTTAGATAATTTATTAACTTTTCATTAACATTTATTATTATTAGTCATATTATTTATTTATTTTTATTACTAGTAACATTTATTTATTTTTATTAACATTTATTAGGGCCAGGGATTTAGCTCAGTGGTTTCGCCGCCTGTTGCACAAGTGCAAGGACACGAGTTCTATCTCTGGTACCAAAAAAAAACATTTATTAACTTTTTTAGAATTTAGAATAGGACTGTAAGGAAGAACTGTCTTTTCCCAATTTATTAATATATTATAGATGTCAATTATAGAGGATTTTACTAATTTTTTTCTGTTGATTACTAACTCATGGTGAGAACTGCTCGTGGTGAGAGAATGTGATCAGTATTATGCTAATTCAGTGAAATATTTGACCATTGTTTGGTATACTCCATTGTCAAGTCATCTCAGCATTTCATGTGTATACAGCCAAATGAGTGTTTTTAATGTTAGGGACCCAGATTTCTATCTATACCTATTAAATCAAGATTGCTAATTTTATCATTTGATTCTTTAATATTTTCACCAATATGATATTGAATTTGTCACTTGCCCACTAATAAGTCTACAGAAGGTTTATAATTATTTTATCTTTCTGGTGATGCTAACTTTTATCATTTGGTATTAACCACATTTTCTCCAATGATAGTTTTCTTCCCCTAACATCAGTATTTTTCTGCCATTAAATATTTCAGTATTTCTTTTGTTACTGTTTTTCTGGGGATATCTTTTTTTTTCATCCTTCTACCTTTAGTGTATTTTAAGTATTATATACAACATTATTCTTTTTCTTTCTTAAATCTGACAATCTCTTTTACTAGAGAGCTGAGTTCATTTCCAACTTTGGGGGGATTAATAATATATTTAGATTTGTTGCAACAATCTAGCTTTGCAATTTCCATTCATTCTTTATTCTAAGATTTTCTTTCCATTATTACCAATTTCTTTCAGTTGGTTATGTTTATTATTATTATTCCATTTTCTTTTTCTATCAGTTTGGAAGTTAATGGTTAATTTTGAAAAAAGCTTTATCATATATACTTAACATCTTTGGAAACTCTATGATTAATCGACGTCTGTAAATGCCTGTCCCTGCCTAACAATCAAGGACCTTAGATCCTTTCATTCTCAACTGTAACCTTCACACGTGGAGTTTATTACCATCTGCCTCCTTTACAGCAGCACACATTAATCTTATATGTGCATTTATATTTTTTGCTAAATTTACACTTGTTTGCTTTTTGGTCTACATTTATTTTTACATATCAGAAATTTTCTCTGATTTCTTTCCATTCTTTCTTAATTCTTCCGATTTTTCCTTAATTCCATAGAAGTTCCATAGGTGAAGATATATTTGTAGAGAAATGACACCAGATGCATATGCCTCTTTATTCCATTCTTATTTTTCTGGATGTACAATTTTAGATTTGTAGTGATTTTTTCTTGCCTATTTAAAAATATTGTTCAACTGTATCCTGATTTATGCTCCTATTAAAAATCCTTCTGCCATTTATTTTGTACTTTGTACAGTCTTCGGTTCTTGTATGAATTTATCTCTGTCTGTAGAGTTCTAAAGTTTATTCCAATGCATCTAGATATGGATTTTTTATTCTGCTGAATGTATGGTTGCTTCCTACATCTATTGCAGCCTTTTATCAATTATGAAAATTTTAAAATATTGTCTCATCACCTTGCCTTTCCTATATCACCTCTATTCTCTCTATTCTCAGATTAGATACATAGTGGATCTTTTATTTTACCCTCCATGCTCTCAATCACTCCGTTTTTCATCTCTGTGTCCTTCTATACCATTTTCTGCAAAGCTTCTGCAATAACGTCTGCAATCCTACTTTCCAGTTTGCTAATGTTCTCCCATTCAGCCTAATATGTTATTTAATCCAACACAACCCAAACCAGCTGACCAATTGAAAGTAATGTTCTTTGGCCCAAACATATATTTTGATAAATGTGCTTTGCAAGGAACAACATTCCTTTGTAGGCTCCTCATTAGACATCCATCTCTATAAATTATATAAAATCACTAACTATCCAAGGAAATATGCCAACTGGAGTGAGAGTCAGTAGAAATAAACAACAATGTGGAAATTTGATTTATTAGATACAAAGCAAAATAATTATACATGCCATATGTTAAATATTTTAAATGGACTCCTTTTTGGTGATAGCAGGAAAGGAACCCAGAGTCTTCTGCTTACTAAGCACACTCTGACACCAAGCTGTACCCCAACCCCTCAATAAATCTGAAGGAAGCACTTGTCCAAAGATCAACTGTAATAACTGAAAGCATCTTAGTCAATCTGGGGTGCCATAGTAAGATATCAAAGGCTGGGTGGCCTCAGCAACAAGCATTTACAGCTCTGGAGACCCCAAAGTCAAGATCAGTGTGCTGGGAGATCCTGTGTCTGTTGAGAGCCTGCTTTCCGACGTGAAGGCTCATCTTTTTTGATTCCTCACATGGAAAACAGCTGAATGGTCCTGTGACTTCTCATGGTTTTATAAGGGGAAAAATCCCATTCACCAGGGTTTCATGCTCATGACCTAATCATCTCCTAAAGGCCCTACCTCCTAATACCATCAAATTGGGGAATAGGATTCAACATAGAAATTGGGGTAGGATGGACAAACTATTGAGTCCAGAGCAGCATCTTCCTAAAATCCTGTGTCACAAACCATATCAACCCTGGAAGAAGAATTAACCTAGAGACCTTAACATGGGTCTCTGTTAAATTTATCATACTGACCTAAGTTGGTCAAAATGGTTTTAATTCTGCCATCTCTTATACACCTAACCCCTCATTGTTTGTGCCAAGCATAAACTGACTGGCATATTGCTGGGAGGTGGCATTCCAGCCATGGCTTCCTTCCCTGAAAGATGACAGAAAGCTGTGAATTTGCCTACAACTGATCCACCTGGTGTTTGTTACCATCATCCAGAGAGAGATCATGCTTTGCAACATTTTTACAAGGACATAGCAGAAGATTCTGGCAAATGTGTTGCTGAAATAGAAACACTCACTGTCTATATCATCACCCAACCTGGCACCAGCCTCGGAAGAAAGCTAAGCTGGCACTTGGTGAAATCTCTCTTCCTCCTCTTAAATTTTCACTTCAAGCATAGAATTTTCAGAGTCCTTTTTGGTGACCCTTGGCTCAGGTACAGCACAACCCTTCCCTGCAGAATTCTGCCAAGGTTTCAGCTTCCCCTTTTTGTTCTGTGGCAATCATGACCTTCCACTTTGTGGGGTCATGTGTCTGTCTCTTTCCTTACCTGGATTCCAAGACACATCACCATCTTTTTTTAACTGGCCCGGTGTTTTCAACACAGATAAAATGTTGGGGTGGGAGTCACAAGGGCTATCATCAAGAACACAAAAAATAATACTAGCAAGGATAAGGGGGAAAAGGAATCCTCCTACATTGTTAGTGGGAATGCAAAGTAATACAACTACCGAAATCACAAAAACTAAAAATAAACCCAGTTATAAATCCAGTTATACCTCTTGGGTATGTTCCCCAAAAACACCATACTATAGTGATACATGTGTGTTTATAGCAGTGCAATTCGCTGCTGAACTATGGAAATGGTCTAGATGCCCATCACCAGATGAATTGATTAAGAAAATGTGCTATATATACACAATGGAATATTTTTCAGCCACGAAGAAGTGTGAAATCATTTCATTTGTAGAAAAATGGATGGAACTTGAGACTGTTGTGGTAAATGAAACAAGCCAGAATCAGAAAGTTAAATGTCGCAAGTTTTCCCTTATATGAGAAACCTAAAATAGAAATGAATAGAATAAAGGAGTGATGATGGGAAACTAGAAGACAGACTCCTGGAGATAGGGAGGGGCTCAAGGGAGAAGGGAGGAAAAGGAGAGTGGGTAAATGGGTCAAAAATGAGCAAGCTATATTTATGCATGTACTAATTTCCCAGAATTAACATCACTGTTCTCTAAAATAAATATGCACTAATAAAAATTGGTGGGGATGGAGTTGGAGGATTGCTTTGACTTGTGTTGTATTTGGTCTTTTCATTGTTAGTACCATTGTCCTTTGAGTTTTTAACAAGATGTGGGTTTGATGGTGACCAAGTGGTCCCTCCATGAGACTAGAGCTAGCTTTCTACATCAAACAAAATGTCTAGAAGGGAGACACTCCAGCAAGGCTCATCCACAGGATGAGAAGACCTTAGACATCACTGGCCAGACATTTGAACCCACAATGTGTCAAATCAGGGCTTTCATCCTCAGAAGTCGCTGGATTTTTGCCAACTCTTTTGGCATAGACAGTAATGTCAAAACCATGGGCAGGACCATAGCTGAAGGTAAGTAGAGCAAGAGGTGAGCACACACAAAAAGGAGGAGAAGAGAACTTGGAAGTGAAACTTGAAACAGCTTGTGGTGAAAGACTGTACACCTTGGGTTCCAAGTTGAAGGGAATGGACTTGCTGTCAGCAGTGTTGTCACTGAAGGTCATGACGCATGGAAGTTGCATGAATCGAGCAGTATGCCACGGGATCTCAGAATTAGTAAAAACTTTTCTGCTAAGAAATTCTTAAAAATAAAGACATCAGGGGCCGGGGATTTAGCTCAGTGGTTCTGGCGCCTGCCTCGCAAGCTCAAGGTCCCGAGTTCAATCCCCAGTACCAAAAAATAATAATAATAAAAATGAAGACATTAAAATGGCATTAAGTACCCATGTTTCAATTTCTAAGGATTACTTCTTGTTCTCAAAATAATTGTTAAGTGGCCCTAATGGAGAGACAAAGCTTGTTTGACTTATTTTTGTAATAATAAACCTATGTCTTTAATATCAGATGTCTTTTCCCATGGATTAGCCATCACTCTTGCCAAATGTGTGTGTGTGTGCGTGCGCATGTGAGCACGTGAACATAGGACCATAATATTGATTATGCCCAAAGCAGGCTGTGAAGAGTTAGCCCCACAATTGGCTTGTTTATAGCAGTGAGTCCAGCTGAAGCCTACATGCCGATGTCAGAGTAGCTCACACCCAAATTCTATTCCCACAGCTAAAACCTTCTTACTAGAAGGACAATGTTCTAACTACAACCATATATTTTGTCTATTCTGTTCCTAATTCGAGAATGCTTTGTCTTGTTCTTTATGGCCTTGTTTACATTAATTTCCATAGAAACCACTCGTAGCTCACTTTTACCCCAATTGATTGCCAATAACAGTCAGTGCCTGGGACTGGCCAGTGTCTTAGTCGATTGCACCAGCACTGGTCGTTCTGGCTTTCCATTCTTCCTTCCTAGTTCTGTCTCTTAGTGTATTGTTTTTCTCAGACCTGCATAGTATACTGGGCATGTAGGGACTAGAGACTTACTGCAGGAGTCTCTAATATGTGTATGTGTCTGTGTTTGTGTCTGTGTTTCGTTGATTCTGTCTCCATAATGTGATTGTTCGTTGGGCAGATGTCAAAACTGTTGGGCTGATTCTGGCACCTAGGAATAACTGAAGGCACAAAAGGGAGCCCAGTGTCCCAATCTGATCAAGCACAAAAGCAGAGTCATTGCAAGCAGGGAGCAGGGCAGTTGCTGTCTACTCTAAGGGAAGCAAAAGACTTGCAAGCTAGAAAACCTCCCAAGTCTATCCTCTCCTTCCTTACCAGTTTGTGACTCTCAGTGAATCCTGTACAGGCAGATTCTCCCTATCATTTCTATTGCTCAGTGTTGTAGTTAGAATTTAATAAGATTATATGGATGGCTCATGTCAAGTATAAATTTGTATACTGATTTTCACTAAATAACTCAGTCCGAGCATGACCAGACAGACACACAGCCAATTGCCTGGATCCAGGAGCTCTGAGAGTCCTCTGAGAGAAGTAACTACATGGCCGGGGATTTAGCTCAGTGGTTTCACCACCTGCTGCGTAAGCACAAGGACCTGAGTTCGATCCCCGGTACCAAAAAAATAAATAAATTAAAAAAAAAAAAGAAGAAGTAACTACATATTTCTAAGACATTCATAAGGTCGAGGTTGCCATGGCACCCAGCCACGTTCAAACATCTGTCTGCCAGATAAGCATTCCCCAGTGGCTTTCCCTCCTCCTGCCTGCCTTCTCTGGCTGCATGTCCATCAAGACTCCATATTAAGTGTTTCTCTGATGAGATATTTCCTGTTCTTACCACACACAGTTGACCTCTCCTTCCATCACTCGCTCTGCTGTTGTCTCTTATCACACTTGTTAACAGCCTCACTTCCAACATGGACCAGGGCCTCCGGGGATTCAGGTCTAGCTGAGAGTCATCTCCATATTCCTGCACACATCATGCTGCGTGAACCCAAGTGTTTGGGAAAAGGAAAGCGAGAAGAGAAACTATTTTGCTCAACCTTGTAAGACTGAGGGCCTTACCAAACGCTCCAAGGAGCTGACTGCAGTGAGGATCACCTGGGAGGAAACACACCGGACAGATTGAGATGGAAAAAAACAGACCTTTATTAGTCTCGCCAGACGGCACCCTCCAAGCAAACAAGCTTAGAGAGGCCCCGAGCTCAGGGGGTTGGAAGGTTTTATAGGGGCTGAGGGGAGCTTAGCAAGGGGAGCTTAGCAAGCAGAGCTACAGAAGCGGAATTTTTGCGGTTAGGGGATGGTTAGGGGAGTTTGCAGATGTTCTTTACTTATCTACAGGATGTTCTTTACACAGAAACAATGGTACATTCCATGGTGTCTTAACAGATAAACAAGTACATTCCAGGAACTCTGTGTCCTTTAGTGAACCCGAAAACCATAGGGACAAGATGGAGGGCCTGTAACAAGATGACGTTTCTTGTGCTAAGTCTCACCTGGGTCTTACAAACCTAATGAGCTGTTTATTTTCCCACCCACAATCTGCTGATCATAAAAATGCACACTCATAAGTACTGATGCAACACAGTTGGAACTGAGGTCTTCAGGGACAAGGAGGAAAAGGATTCTCACCAGAAGGCTCTGGAGAGGCCACTGGAGCCTGTGATGAGTTCCAATTGTCTTCATGCCATCTCTTTCATTGCAAACTAACTTAATGATTTAATGGGATAAAATTGTATAATGAGTTATGCAACCACGAGCTTATTTGTTTTTCAATAGGTAGTTTCTTCTTTTTTGAAAAATAAAGCTACCAGGAACTATTTAGTCTTCATTTGAAGCCAATTAAATATTAAAGGATACTCCCTTCTTTGCATAAATCAAGAGAATGAGACATTTCCTGGGGTTGGGGAAAAGAGAGGCACAGAACTTTGTAACCAATTCCCCTCCTTGCTACCCGCTGCTACCCTGCTTGGCTCTCATTTCACTCTTGTCTGTATTACTGTGATCTTCCAGGGTGTCTTCTCCAGCTTACTATGCCCCAATGCAAAATTAGTCTCTCAGTGCCCATTTGACTGCTAACCTGTTTCCAAATAGCTACTAGAGCTCGTCCTCATTCTATAGCCTGGAATTTGGGAGTCCATGATCAGCTTTGTCAGCTCTACTGTCATCACCCAGTGTCCCTGAAGCTCTTGCTACACCAGGTGACATCAGTGGCTTCCAGTGTCACTCATGCTGCTCCTTCCACTAGAGTGCTGCTCCTCCTGTGTCCCTACCTGTTGACAAGCCTTCCCTACCTTAACTCTTTTCCTTATCTCCATACTACCCTTCAGTTTCAATGGAGTAAACACTTGCATTGGCAGCTTAGCTTCTACTTTCCCATTCTCCGGGACACAGTTCTCCATATTTTCTTTGGAAAGTCAAGGCTACCACTCTTAACCCAACAGTTCATGGTCCATTCACTGTCTACACTGCTCCAGAAGGAGGCATTGGTTTAAACCACTGGCGTCTCTTATTTTCCCGAACACAATAAATGTTTTAGGTATGGGTACATGACCCTGTGCAAGGATCCTTCCACCAAGCTCATGACGCTTTGGGGTTTGGGACTGCTGCCACCATATTTGCTGTCCTATGGGAAACCACCTTGAAAATAGAGCCATCTCAAAGGAAGCATAGCTGAAAGATGATCACAGGACATTACTGAGTCCTGGATCAAACTGAGCCTGAAAACAAATCTCTCATGGACATTTAGTTATATCAATAAGGTCTACTTTATATTTATGTTGGTTTTGTGTCAAATTTTAAAAAATACGTCCAGTAGATACGATAATTCCATGATATCTTGTAGAAACTTGGGAGATTTCTTCTCCAGGATCCTTGCCCTCACTCTCTATTGTAAGCACATTGGAAATAGAGGCTGTGTCACATGGAAGGTACTTTTCACAAATGTTCATGGAACAAGGACCATGTATAAGTGAGATCAGCAACAGGGAGCAGTAAAGTGCTTTGTTATTATGAAGTGTGTTTTTGAAAATTCTGCCACCATGTTGAACACTTCCCTTGGCCGAGTTTCTCATTGCACCAGATTGGTGGGGTGTGGAGGTACAGATATAGGCAGGTATTGCTGGGAAACCATAAGCCAAACTATAACACAATATAATAGAAAACTAATGTCAGCATTGGTTTGTAAATTTTTCTTTTAATTATATAGATGCATATATAATGCAAGAGCAGCCAAGAGGTTGAAGGAAAGAAGGAGGGTCCATGACAACTTCAGTACCAACAGTGATGTAGGCAGGTAATGTGCTTGGAGTATTGATCCTGGGATTCTAGGCAAGTAGTGAAGGACAGGGTTGGGAAGAGGACAGGGCTGGAGAAAAGAGGCTGACATCACTCCACCCTGTTCTATTTCCTCCAGGTACTGAACTGAGAGCCACATAGACAGAAAACAGAAGTCTTGGGAGAAAGGGGAACTTGAAACAGCAACATATTTCGAACTGCTTGCCACTTTGGCTTTGGACTAAAGGAACCATGTAGGATGCTTTGCAAAGAACCTGGGAATCAAAGGTATAGTGATGATCTACTAGAATTTGAGGCTACTTTGTTATCTGGAAAATAATAGTTGTTTTTTTTTAAAGCTAGATGTCTTTGAATCACAGGTAACTTGCTTTTTATTTAAAAAGTTTGCACTTCATATGTTTCAAATTGTTCATCTCTTGTCTTCTATATTCATTGTTAGTTTTTTGGTTCTCTAAATGTTTAATACTTAGAGAATGTTGTACTCCTTTGACTAGTTTTAGCTTATTTTAAATATTCCTTTAAAATGTTTTAGCTACCTAGCTTATTCTTTGTTTCATTTAATTTTTCCTTCTAAAACATTTTTATTTCCTTTACTATTTTAGCTTTATTCACAATCATATTCTTGAAATTCTAAGCATTTGATTTTAATATTTAAATTGTTAATTCCTTTGTCACATTTCCCCTATTCTCTGTAATTTCTGAGCTTCTGGTTTTGTTTTTTAATCCATTTGAAGTGTTATTTTTACTCCTTTCATTTCACTTCTCTTATTCAGCCTCATTTTTCTCCCCTATTTTTGATCTTACTGCTTTTTAAGAATATTTTCTTATTTGTAATTTTAATTATTCTGTTCTGTATAGTGTCCATTTATCAGACTGACAAACAAGAGAAATCCAAAGCTCAGTCCCCTAGCACATTGTTCAGCCACCTTCATTTGTAAGCATCTTTGAGCTAGAGCATTCTCTACACCATACTGCCCTTAACTTGTTTATCCTCCCTCATTGGATCCATCTCTCTTCTTGGCAGGGATACAGGTGGCTTCTCCTATTGCCTGAATCCTTCCATTTCTTTCTATTTATATGAAGAGAAAAGAGGCACTGCCTAGAGTCAAAAGGGTTCAGGGTTTGAAAGCACAATCAGTGAGCTCTTTCTGGGGGTTTCCTCATACACAATAGGTCTGAGGTCCTCTGCCAGCTCCAACCACCATCGTTCTGCCCAAGGCTGGGCTCTTTTCATCTTGATGCCTCCAGAATTCAGGGGAGGTGATAAGAAATGGCCTCTAGCCCTTTGTTGGTCTCTTTTGATGAAAACAGGGCTGTTCCTGCAACCCAGAGACATGATCTGAACAAGGTAAACAACCATAGCCGAGAATTTCACCACCTCATGCCTTCCAGTTTCTAGGATGGGTGTTTCAGTCAAGGACCAATCAGGAGACAAAAATCAACTAGTAATTTGACCAAGGAATTCTTAGTATAATGGGGTAATTTGCTGGTGAGAGAACTCACAAAATAGAGGAAAGGCAGGCATTAAGAGAATCCCTCACTCCTAGGACTGAGATAGAGCACCCAAGGAAGAGATCACTTCTCTCAGAGCTGAGACCCAGATATAATTAGAGAGAGCACAGCTTGGCTCCGAGATAGGCAGAGAAGGTCTCGGAGGCATGATGAAATTGTTAACGGGTTGAGTTCACAAAGGACAGTAACAAGAACATCTGGAGGTGAAAGACAATGGACTGAAAACTGAACAACACACCCCTTTAGCTTCCTCAGTTATCCTTTTTCACATATTTAACATCAGCACAATGAAAAAACTATATTTCCATCTAACAAGATATCAGTATTCTTATTAGAAGTGAATAAATCCTCACCTTTCATCAAAATAAAGAGATGTAGAGTCCAAAAAATCATTGTAGCCGTTTTTGGTTCTGTTGGTTACCCCTCAATTTCATCCTAGCTCCACTGAATATTTGCTAACCTAAAGATTATATTGTAGGGTTAAGCACCACATACTTGTATAAAAATAAAAACACTTAGATATAAAAACAGATCTATTTAATCTGTTGGAAAAAAATAGATAAAATTCTTGAAGACATAGGCAATGACTTTCTGAACAGAACATCAATTGCATAAGAAATAACACCAACAACCAACAAATGGGATTATAAAAGGCATCTGTCCAGCAAAGGAAACAACCAACACAGCAGTATAGAAACAACCTACAGCATGGGGAAAATGTTTTTCCAGCTATTCCTTGAATAGAAGACTAATTTCTAGAATTTATAAAGAACTCAAAAGAATTTAGCCCCCCAAATAAAAGACCCAATCCATAAATGGGCAATTGAAATGAATAGACACTTCACAAAAGAAATACAAATGGGCCAGGGATTCTGCCAACTGCCTCACAAGCGCAAGGTCCGGAGTTTGATCCCCGGTACCAAAAAACAAAAACAAAAAAATAAAATAAAACAAAAAAACAAATGGGCAATAAGTAAATGAAAAAATGTTCTACATCTTTTGCCTTAGAGAAGGCAAAACGAAACTGAGATTTCATCTCACCCCAGAAAGGACGGCCATCATCAAGAATCAAAAAGAGGTTGGGGATTTAGCTCAGTGGCACCATGCCTGCCTCACAAGTGCAAGGTCCTGAGTTCGATCGTCGGTACCAAAAAAAAGAATTAAAAAAACAACAAATCCTGGTGAGGATGTGAGAAAAACAGAACACTTCTACACTGACAGTGAGAGTGTAAACTAGTACACCCATGATGGGAATAAGTATGGAAATTCCTCAAAAAACTAAAAGTAGAAATTCCATTTGACCCAGGTATACCTCTTCTGGGTATCTTCCCAAGAGAGTTAAAGACATCATAGTTCAGTGATGTGTATATACCCATGTTCACAGCAGCACACTCATCATAGCTAAATCCTGGAAGAGGCCTATATGCTCGCTAACAGATGAATAAATAAAGAAAATGTGGTATTTATACACAACGGAGTACTACTTTGCCACAGAGAAGGATAAACTAGAATCATCTGTAGAAAAACAGATGCATGTTAAGTCCATAATGTTAAGTGAAATAAATGAGGCACAGAAAGGTTAAATATCACATCATCTGTTTTGTGTGAGAAACCCAAAGTATAAATAATTTGAAGAACAAAATAAAAGATGGATGATAGGAAACAGGGAGATAGACTTTGTGAAGATGAGAAGGGGCTCTACGGATGGAGGGAGATAGAGAGGGAAAGGGACATAAGAAAGACTAAGATGCGACATGTGTATGTACCAGTCCCCCACAAATACATGAATGTATTTATCATGCCTCACAAACATATACTAATAAAAAATTAATAAATGATAAAAATGGAAAAGAGAAGTGTATAGAATATGCACATAAATATATAACAGGCAAAGAAGACATGCAAAGCTACCACAGTCCTCATTTTAGTAGCTGTTTCGAGATCATACCTGATAGCTCTGCCTCCTATTTCTCCTGCCATTGGCCAGAAGATCATTTGGTTAATTCTCTATCTGGCTGAGATATTAACTTCTATTTAGAAGGATGAGTCCTCAATTGCCCTGCTTTTTTTGGTTGTTATGGTTCTATTTTTGTCTTTTGCAGTACTGGGGACTGAACCCAGGGCCTCTCCCTGAGCTACATCCAGAGACCTATCTATCTATCTATCTATCTATCTATCTATCTATCTATTTATCTATCTAAGGTAGGGTTTCACTAAGTTGTTCAGCTGGCCCAGAAACCTGCAATGCTCCTAACCCAACCTCCTGAGTGCTGGGATTACAAGTATATGCCACCACGCCCAGCTTCAAATTTTAAACTAATTTTAATCATTAGTCATAGAACTGCTAAATAACACTCCCAGAATACCCCCTGGATTCCACATAATCCCCCTTGTCCTCAGTGTGTAGCAACTATTCAGTTTATCTTTGATACCTGGAGTGAATCACACCAGCCAGTAGAGTAACTCCTTATTTTGGCCCTATAGGGTTAGCAATAAAAACAACCTCAAATGACCAACTGGCAATTTTCTCTTTCAATTCAGTGAATCATTACTGTGACCCCTGATGAAGGCATTCCTCCATGGGAACTGACTTCAAGTTAGCAAAGCTCAAGTTGTCAGGTACAAGAAACAAACACTCTGTGAATTGATTTTGGATGTAGTGAGGAGAGAATGCACTCATGTCTCCATGTTCCTAGAACTATGCATCAAGCTATGGGGAAATGGCCTCTCTGATGCTAAGCCCACACATCCTGCACCCTGTAAAAGAGAACTGTCTCCTTTCACAATGTTGTATCCCAACTGCTGGCATAATTGAGTCTTCATAAACCTGTCCAACTAGGCCAGCCACTTCCGTGTTCTGGGGTAAATGGTACAGCTGGGTAATTCCATGGGCTTAAATTAATCGCTGCACTTCTGGTGCTGTGAAATTAGGTCCTTGATCAGAGTGAGTGCTAAACAGAAGGCCATGATGGCAAGAAAGATCTCTCCGACTCCACAGATGATGCTGAGAGATACTTTAAACCAGGGACTGCAAACTCACACCCAGAACAGGCTTATTTAATAAGGATGAATTTCTGTCCATTTTGTGATGAAAGAGACCAATATAATCACCCTACCTCAAGCTGGCTGACTGGCCACTTGGAGAATGGAGGACCCAACCCAGTTGGTGGCAGAGTTTCAGTGGAGGTCTCTGTGGGTGGTAGATTAGGAACTGAGCAGTAGCATTAGCCAGGACAAAGCTGGCAAGGAAACATCTGAGCTGCTAAGTCCACTCATGTTCTCCATCCCTGACACCATGACTGCTTTCTGCAGGAGCCCATTGAGCAAGCACTGTAGTGGCTGGGGTGACACCTACCAAGGACATCATTTTGTCCCTCTGGAAAGAACCTCTATCACTGTGAATGCTCTTTGGTGGGGACTACATGGGACACATACTTCACAATCTGTGATCACACAAAGAGCATTTGGAATAGAAAACAGAGAAGGAAGAGCTGAGCCACAAGAGAAAAGATAAGTTCAGTCTTGGGTTTGAGATTTCTGGGGGCCGTTCAAGTTTCAGAAAGGGGGTTCTTCCGGCACCAGTATAGATACCCGGATATAGAAGTTAGGCTACCAATGAGGTGAAAGTGGAAAACACAGATGGGGATGAAAATATCCAAGCGGCAGAGAATTGCAAGAGTTTGGGAGAGAACACTGCAGAACACCTGGAGTGGGTTGCAGAAGAGAAGCACTCAGAACAGAGTGAAAAGGAGCAGCTAAGTGTAGAAACCCTGGGAAGGGGGCAGTACGGTGAGGGCAGAGGTGGAAACATTTCTAAAAGTGAGATTTATTAGGGAGAAATTATAAGGATGCAGGAGAAGATCCCATTGGATTTGGCAATGAGGAGGTCACTGATAGCAGTTTAGAGAACAGTGTCAGAGGAATGGGAGGGGCGGGCCGAAGCCAGGTGACAAAGGGTTCTCAAGGAACCATACAAGGAAGCCAAGTCAGTGAATGGAGCCCACTCACTCAAAATAATAGCTTGAAAATGATGTAGACAAAACCTCTGCAAATCATTTCAAGGAGAACATATGATTTTGAGAAGAAATTTTAAGATGGGGAAGACTTGAACATCTTATGTATACAATATAAGGGGAAAGCACTTCTATGCACCAAGAAATGGAAGGAAGAGATGAAAGATGATAAGATCCCAAAAGAAGGGATGGGATCAACAATTCAAAGTGGAAAGATAACTATCTCAATCTCTGAGTGTGAAGGAGTGGAGGTAGGAGTGGGAAGGGAGAAAATTTGTAGAAGGTAGAGCAGGAAGTTGAACTGGCTACATTCTCCCAACCTAATTTTCATATTACAAAGCAAAGCCTTTTGATAGGAGAAAGAAATGAACTGGTAGAAAGGAAGACAAGAAAATATACAATTTTGAAAGAGCAGTAGTGGTAAATGGAAAAGGGAAGGAACAGAGAAATCTAATCTGTCTTTAAACTGACTCAGTCAAATGTCACTTCCTCCTTGCAGTGTTCTGTCCCTTTAGCTGACAATAACTAAAACAATAATGCATCTATATAGCAACTAAAAATAAAAGTTTCTCTTTAAATTCATATATCTCTTAAATGGTACCTGTTATTTTCTGCTAGGTAGTTTTTCGTGTGCCCTTCTGGAATCAATGTGTTACTCTTTAAGAACAAATCATATTTTGTACCCTTCATACCTGTCTACTAGAGTGGGCCATACATTAACACTGTATTTCAGTAACTATTGCTGTAAAACAACTACTCTAAAACAATGTATTTTTAATTACTATTGTGTCAGGGTTCTGGGGATCAACAAGGTGGGTCTCACTTGGGCTCTGTCCCTCACATCTCTGCAGGTGGATGTTGGCGTTTGGCTGGGGCTTGGTTTGTACTGTCCTCCAGAATGAACATGTGTGGCTCCTCCATGTGGCTTGCACTTCTTCAACGGATGGTGCCTGGCTTCTGAGAGCAAGTGTCTCAAGAAAGAGCAAGGAAGATGCTATGCCAAGTCTCTGAAATCATGCAGTATTATTTTTTTACATTCTATTCATTAGAATTTAGCCACTAAGGCCAGCCCATTTCAAAGGGAGAGAAGTTTGGATTCCACACAGTAAATGCTAATTAGATCCCTGTTTTAAGCATTTGTTACATTTTGAAAAGGGGGGTGATGAGAGTGATGCAGTCTTGATAGGTCAGAGTAGAAGTCAGTATTAATGTCAGAGTTGATTAACCTAAAAAAGTATGCTACCATGGCTGTTTGTTGGTACTCTTACAATCTCTTTGTAGGAGATAAAATAAGCTGTTTAGGAAGATGTAGAAGAATACTCCTACTTTCAAGTGCATACAAATCACCTGGAGATCTTGTAAAATGCAGATTCTGGTTCAGGAGGTCTGAGATGGGGCCTCACATTCTGATTGTTATGGAGTTCCAGAATGATGTTTTAGGTCCCGTGATCTGCAGGGCCAAATTAATGCCAAATTAGTAGAAATAAGGGTAACAGCATGGCTCTTATGATACTGCCCTTCTCTGGAAGGAGCATTAACAGGTATTCTACCTGAGAGGTCTACCATTCCTCTAGCTAGGTGAATTCCTGTCATATTAGTCAGCATTTCATAACTGTGGCAAAATACCCAATATAAACAAAGGAGGAAAGGTTTATTTGGGCTCATGGTTTCAGAGATTTCAGTCCATGGCTGGCTGGCTCCATTGCTTTTGGCCAGAGGTGAGGAAGAACATCATGGTGGAGAGGCCATGGTAAAGCAAAGCTGCTCACCTCAGAGCAACCAGGAAGCAGAGAGGTTGAAAGAGCTGAGAGGAAGGGGCTGAGGATAAGATACAGTCCTCAAGGTCATAGTTCCATGGCCTGCTTCCTTCAACTATCTCCAAATTCTGACATCCACTGAGCTATAAACTCATCCATGGGTTAATCCATCAGTGATGTCAGTGGTCTTGTTATCCAATTATTATAGATAGCTATGTTAAATAGAAATTAATATGCAGTCAGAGAGGTATTGGGCCCTTAAGAAAGTCGGCACAAAAAAATTAAGACATCAGAATTATCACTGGAGGAAAATCTGAAGAGAACCAGGCCCTGGGATGGAAAACCAATAGCCAGGCCTGCAAGCCTCCCTAGTGATGCACAGCAACGTGCAGTTATACAGTAATTAGTACCACCTGGTCTAGTGGGCCCAGATAGGCATCAGGCACATAGGTGGATGCTCTGAACTCCTGGATCCATACTCCTCTCCCTTCCCCAAAGATGCCTTTGTTCTTTCCATATATCTTTACTATATGACTCATTTTCCTTTTGGAATTATATTAGCTAAGTGGCTATACTTATAATCCTACATGTTGATTGCAGTTTGAGCCACATTGTACCCATGTTGTGATTTTGCTGTACAAATTACCACTGACAAGGGGCCTTGGTGGCCACCCACTTGGATCCCTCCTGGAAACCCAGGAGCTATTCTTCTTTCCTTATCCCCAATAAAACTCTCCTAACTTCTCCTTTGATTCATAGTTTCATTCCTCAATATTGTGAGACCATGAACTCAGCACATTTGACATCTAACAGGTCAGGAGTTATATTTTTCCTATCCCAAATAGACCAACAGCTGGCTTTTGGGGGACATTTTAGATGCACACCATAACATTCCACACCTGGTCCACAAAGGGTCATGTACACTTCATTATGCAAAATACATCTAATTCATCTCCAAGAATTACCAAAGTCTTAATACTTTCAACATTGCTCAAAAGTCCAAGTCCAAAATCTGCTCTGAACCCTAAGGCAACTCTTAGCTGTGAGCCCCCATAAAAATTAAAAACAAGTTACTCCCAAGATACAATGGCACAGGGTAAATATTTTCATTTCAAAAGGGAGCAATGGGGACACAGAAAGGAGGCATATGAAGCAAACAAGCCTGAAGTCCATAGGGCAAATATTAAATCCCATATAGTAGCTCCATGTCAGGAACCCAGGACAAGTGATAGGATGATGGGAGTTCCATGCCCTGTGGCCATGCTGACAGCAGCCCACATGTATCTCTCTTGGGTGGACTTTTCTCACTGCCCATGGCTCCTTTAACTGATGTTTCATATTCTGGACATCTCTAACTTTTGGGGTCTCCACTGCAGCTTCAGTTTCACTTTAGTTTCACATATCACTTTCTCAGGGGCTAGCCACAGGGACTCCAGCCCTGTTACATATTGTCTGTCCTTCTAGGACTTCCTTTGAAATCTCAGCGAAAACTTCCATGACCTCCTAACTCACATTCTGCATGCCTGTAAAACCAGCACCATGTGAACACCAAGGTCTGCTGCTAATGGAACAGGAGCTGGGCCCACTTGGACCTTGGCTACAGAGGCTTCCAAGTGTCTGAATGGCTAAGTACAGTGAAGACTTCCTAGACAACCCTGTGGGAACACCTCTCCACATCTTTGTTCTTTTCTCAAGGCAAAGGCTCTCAAAGGAGTGTACAGTGTGTGTATGTGTGTGTGACATGGTGTCATATGTAGTTCAGGCTGGCTTTGAACTTCCATCAATCCTCCTACCTCAGCCTCCTGAGAGCTGCGATTACAGGCTCAGTTTCCATTTTTATCCCTTAAGCCTGTGACAGGTGAGGTCTGGCCAATTCCTGAGATGCCCTTAAGACATCTTTCTTATTGTCCCAGTGTAAAGTATCTGGCTTCTTTTTCAATGGTGCTAATTTTTGTTTGGTTAGTTTTTTGAGACAGGGTCTTGCTATGTCATCCAGGCTGGCCTTGATCTCAGTTATGTAGCCCAAGCTGGCCTTAAACTCCCAGCGATCCTTCTGTTTCAGCCTTCCAAGTGCTGGGATTGCAGGCATGTGCCACCACACCTAGCTGTTGCTAATTTCTTTAGCAACCACATCTTCTTTGCCCAAACTTTACACAGACTTCTTTTTTGGCCAAACTCTAAGTTCCTAAATCTTTCTCCTCTGCTCTTTGCCCCCAACTCTCATTGTAAATCTTGCTAAAAAAACAGCAATACTCATGCCACACCCTGAATGTCATGCTGTTTTGAAATTTCCTTCACTAATTAGTGTGACAACTTTAAACGCAGCCTCCCACAAAGGCTCAGGGCATGAGGAAAATTTAGAAAAATTCTTTTCCAGAAGGTAACAGCCTCTAGTCTAATTCCAAAAGAGCCCTTGTTCCCATGTGAAACCTCATGGGCAGCCTTTACTGTCCACATTCCTACAAGCATTCTGGTCTTCTGGGATCCCATCAGAATGGCCCATTAAATTCTGCTTGTAGCATTACAGGGCTTGTCTGGTCCATATCTCCAAACCTTTCCAAACTCCACCAGTTCCAAAGGCTTCTGAACCTCAATGTCAGGTATAGTCACAACAACCCCACTCCTGGAATCAGTTTTCTGTTGGTCAGCTTTTTGTCCTTGTGACAAAACACCTAACCCTAAACAAATACAGGAGGAAAGATTCATTTTGGCTCATGGTTTTAGGGGTTTCAGTCCATGGTTAGCTGGCTCCATTGCTTTTGTCCAGGAGGCAAAACATCATGGTGGAGAGGGCACAGTAGAGTAAAGCTGCTCACTGCATGGAAACCAGGAAGCAGAGGGTAAGAAAGCAGACAAGAAGGGCCTAGTGTGAAGATGGCCTCCAAGGTCACACCTTCATGACCTACCCCTTTCAACTAGGCTTCAGGTCCAAGAACCTATTCAGCTACAAACTCAACACTGGCTTAATCTATGGATGAGGTTTATGTGCTCATGAGCCAATCACTTCCCAAAAGCCTATGAGCTGGACTTTAGGGAATATTTTAGATTTAAACAATAATATGTATATAAAATTAATCAATTCTTTCACAGGACTTTTAGAATTGGAGTTAAATAAGAGTAATTTTGCACTCTCTTGTAATAGAAACACAGGATATGGGGTTTTATAGTTATCACTCTGAGAAAGCCAGTTTCCAGGAAGAATAAAAGTAGGAAAAAGAGAATCCAGGTATGCGATATTTTAAGATCCCTCCAGAAAATTCCTCTCTTAGCCTACACTTGTTCTAGTTGAGCTTTTATCATTTGAGACTAAAAATGTCCTAACATGGAGTTGGGGAAGGAGATGTCTTTTGGAAATGCAGTATCCACTGTCCTAAAGTACTGGATTATTGACCTCATGTCTAGGACCTGGGAGAGAGGATACAGTGTCCATTAAAACATGCCAAATGTGTTTACAACATGTAGAGACAAGGCACTAGAAAACTAAGACAAAGGGGAAAACAAGGAAAATCTCAACCTGCCTAAAATAGGAAAGAAAACAAGACCAACAAACAGAAAAGAGGCAAGAGTCTGTGGACTGAAATTGTCAGACAAGGTTAAAAGGATATGGGGGGAAAAAAGCCCTGTGCCTAGCTAATGTTCTTTTTCTTTTTTAAGATGAGTCTCAATATGCTGCCGAAGTGACACTCCTGCTTCAGCCTCCCAAGCAGTGGGACTACAGGTGCACACTCCATGTCTGGCTAAAGCTGATGTTTCTTTGAAGAGTGAGCAGCCTCTGAGCTGAATGGAGATTAAAAACAAGACAAGTAGAGTACTGCTCAGCAAACAACAAATCACTGACCTTTCTTATATAGTTGGCACTGGGTGATATGCTGTCTACCTTAGACCTTATTTAATGACTGCTAAGAAAGTGTACTCCATTGCTCATGAGTTATCACTAAAACTCTGGTACAGCCAGAACTTCCACCTTCAGATCACTCCTGCATGGTCAACCATAGGACAGGGTGAACCTCAGCCAAATGTGAAAGTCCTCTCAAGTCGCTGAGATAGCAAGCAACACTGATGAGACAAGAATGAAAGAACCAACAGCCCATGTTTGGAATAAGTCAATTTTTAATTACGTTTCTGGGTCACACTTTCATTTGTATCAATCTCATTATTCTACAGTCCACACAGTTAGACAAAATATTTTAGAGCACTTTTCCAAAATAGCAAAATTTTTGCACCAAAAGAAAAAAATGCTAGTTACAACCAGTGTGTAACATCCAAGGACTGAAAGACCTTCTTGTTTAAGCAGCAGGTACCCGAGGACAGAGGTTAGGCAGCAGCAGAATCACAATGCTGGACACAATTTTACTTGTGTGTGTTAAGTGCCCTTGGGTTTGAAATGTAGCAATGAAGTAATGAGGCTGACGCTATACAGCAAAAATGGACACTGATCTCATCATTTCATAGCTATACCTTGTGGTATGTTTACAAATTATTTCTTTCACAAGTTAAAACATTACCTGCTACAATGGGCTTAATTTTGGTAAAATCAACTGAAAAAGGTTCTATGTTAATGCAACATTTGTTGTAAAGATTCATTAGTCAAAATTTCAAATGATAATTCCCACAGTGAGTGTAACTCTGCTCTATAACATACATAATGGAAGAAATGCTAACAATGTATACCACCGGAGAAAATACTCAGTAAGCAGAAACAACCTGAGTTACGCTTGTTATGGGAGTCATCCCTTTTGACTAGCTGAGAATACATAAGAATTGAAACCATACATGCATGCATTATTTTTTCACTTAATTCTAATTTTTCTGATCCGATTCAATCAGTGTTATATCTAAAATCCACTTTTCCTTTCACAAACTGCAAATCTATTGTCTTTTGTAATTTTGAAATCCACATCATTTAGTTTCTTTCTCTCACCCAGGCTGCCTTTGCAGCATGGCATCATTATACCCTGGCCCTTCCTGCGATGTCAGAAATGTCTGCTGGGATCCACTTATCTCCATCCCTTTTCTCCCTGAAGGACACTAGGGGGGAGGAGAACACGAGCGCCCACGAGAACAAGACTCACACTGAGTCATTTAAAAAGGTAAGCTAGTGCAACAGGAGAGGAACACTGTCACCATTAACTCCCCCCTTGGAATTTTCCTAGGCAGAAAAGAGAACAATGTCACCATATATTTACAATTTCCAAAATGTTTAGTTATAACATTATCTCATCTCATTCTCATCACACTACCGTAAGAAAAACCACACAAAAAATACTTTTCATTGTTCAACTCCTTGTGACTTAAGTAGAATATATTTAACAATGTGCTTTTATATTATCATCAAAAGTCTGGGCCATTTAATTATACTTAAAGATTTTCTAAATATACTCATTTATACATGCAGAAGATTTACTTATTATTGAGGCAGAATATACTTTCTGTAAAAAAGATTATGGTTAGAAGCTAAACTTTAATATATTTTGAGCATTTTAACTATATTCTGAAAATTCAATAGTGAAAGAGAAAAAATAATTGCCCTTTGAAACTCTGTCTAGGCAAAATTAATCCTGTACATTATATACAGTATTACTTTTCCCAGTTTGGTTTTAACTAAGAAGGGCACCTTACACAACCTCAGAAGAGGAATCTTTTTACTTTGCAGCAGTCTTTTACCATTAGGGTACGTTTCATTATATTCAAACTAAATTACTTTGGCTCAGGAACAAACATAATTCCTCTGCCACTCTAAATAGCTCCACCCCACCATCATGTTCATGACCTTGTGCGAGTGCCTGGAGGGTGACGGGGTCAAACTTCTTTGTCTCTTAGCACTACTATGTAAGGCTACTCAAATTTTACATTATTTTCCTTCCTTTCTATGTACTAGATAAAAATTTCCTTCTTCATTAACATTGTGCACCAATAGAAAGATCAATTAAAATAAACACACAGCTGGCCAAAACCCTCAAAATCATTTGTTTTTAACTGGGGAGATAACACAAGTCAATGCTTTGCCTATGAAAGTATGGTAATTTTGCATGTAACTAAAGGACGTTTTACATGATAAAGGTGAACAAATCCTAAGGGATAGTAACTTCAAGAGGTTTTACTGCAGAGAGTTAACTTCTTAATGTTACCTACAATTATAAAACAGATCTTTCCAATAAAAAAAAATGAACACACAAGTTTTGGATAAATACATGAGGGTGTCCTCTGAGACATAAATACTGAGTTTGCAGGCATTTCCCTAACTTAAACATAAACATCCAAAAAGAAACAATACCTGGATTGATCGCAAAGAACAATCTCAGTACTATTTCCAGTCATGAGAAAGATGTGAAGATGGATGGTAGGCTGAAAAAATCCATGACAGGTAAAAGCTCTTGCGTGTTGCCAAAGACCAGGAGCACACTTACTGCCTTATATGAATTCTCCTCAGACACACATGAAGGCAGTGCCATGCAGGCCATCCACTTTATGGGACTGTGCTCAGGGAAAGTGTAGGTGCAGCCTGTGGGCAAAGTGTATCTTAAACAGAATGTAATAAAGTCCTTAACGGCTCTCTCTTTCAAGGTGAAAACTGAAGAGGAAGTGATCGATTCTAGTGGATCACAGAATGGTTGGAAATAAAAAATAACACAGTGAGTTTCTTTGAGCCATCAATATGAGAAATTCTCAATGACCTAACACTTTCCAGATAAACTGACACCAAATAAAGTCCTTGAAACTGTTGGTATCATCAATTAAGACACAATTTTTTATCTTTACTTATATTTAAAGCTGCAGAATTCCAGGAGAGACTGACAGAAATATAAAAATATATTAAGAGAATGAACCAAAAGAAAACATTGAAAACAAGGTATGTGGCCAAACAATAGAAGACTATCAAACAAATTATTATATATTAATACAGTGGTTACTCCGCAATCATTTATATCATATTCTTGAAAAGTACCCAAGGAGAGGGAAAAGGTTGATAATATAAAATGAAAAGAGAGGTCATAAAATGTTATATTCTACATGGTCTCCATTTTGAGGAAAATATGTACATAAATAAATAAAAATATTGGGAGGATATACACAAAATTACCAACAGAAGTTACCTCTTTCAGTGAGAAATTAATGTTTTCACAAGTTTTTTCTTTTGCAAATGAAAAGAAGAGGAAATGGCTATTTTCAAAAATAAGCAATCACTATATCCAGGTCTCTTTATTCCATTTTTTCATAACACACAAAATGAAAACCTGAAATATATTTAGTGGTCAGTAAGCACTTGCAATTAACAATTATTTTTACTTAAGGCAGGTATAAACTCAATAGTTTATTAAAATTTAATTTCCTTATACTTTTTTCCAACTTACATGAGAGTAAAGTATTTGTAAAAACATGAATTTTTATCCAAGGTCAAAATCTTCCATATATTCTTCTTCAGACATCCTGGAGTCTAAAAAATAAACTTCATATGCTTGATTCCATATGTTTTAAAAAAAACCATGATAATGAGTGCCCACAATCCCAGGATAAAGCCACCCGGAGGATGCCAATCTTTCAGCTTTGGTTTCTGCAAAACAAGAAAACATGGTCAATTTAACAACAGGCAAATAATTCAGCAATGGATAAAGCAAATACTGACAGAAGAGAGAAGTTTCACTGGTTGTGTTCTCAGGGGGAGTAAATGTGGCCAAATTAAATGGAATAACAACAATGATAAAGACTCAAACAGGGTAAATTGTGCACATTTAGCTCACATTCTTTTTCCTCAGTGGTTGCCTGCCCAAGCCAATCATCTCATCTCTTCACCCAAGTTACTCTCTCATCTAACGATCCTCACTCTGAATTCATATACTCATGAGTTTTTCCAGGTTTATGTCTTTATTAAACTATAGTTCCACAAGGGCCATCTCGCTCTGTTCCCAGTATAGACCTGCCACCACATAGGAGCCACTCATCCATCACACCGAAGAAGTCCCTGGAAGAACAAATGCTGCCCAACTCCAGTCATTCACTCAGACATTCAGCAATCACTTGGGAGCCAGGGTTTGGGGTCATGTCTTTTCTCCCTTGATGTAGAATGTTCCATACCTCACTGTGCCTATTCAAAACTTGCTAACTCAAATGATGCCAACTCCTCCAGATTTTCCCAGCTGAAAATACTCTTTTTTTGGAATTCTCATGATATCTGTACTCCTTCAACTGTTAACTCCATTAAACTTGCTAAGGTCAAAGTCCATCTGAGTCCACTTTACCTGCCCTTCTCCAGTCCCCACCCAGTAACACCCAGCCACGGGTCTTGCATGATTCTTTGTCCAGCGAAGTCTAGTCCTCCCTGGTTAGGCTGTCACTATGGCCCTGTAACTGGTAGCTCATGACTATGACCGCTTCATGAGTCTACTTACTGAATTACTAGCCGAAACTCTAATGGTTATGGTATAGGAATTAAATTTTATCATTTCAAAATTAACTTGTCAAACTGAAAGGAGAGAAATTCTAATTTGAATCCTAACGGAAGCGTTTGGGGGGCTTTTAATCAAATGCACACTATGACCTGAACTGACAATATTGTTTACAGTAGTTACATCCATCTTCATTCCTCTGGCTATGCTCACCTTCGACCAGGCCACCCAGAAAACACCCCAAAATATTATTCAAAAATATTGAACTCAATTTTCCTCATGTTTCTTTCTAGTCAAAAGTCTGTAATCTTCTGGTCATATGTGTGACGAGGAAGATGACAAGTCTTTGCCCTCTAGTACTTTACAATTATGCTAGGTACAACAATTCTCAAACCATTCAAATAGCACAGCTTTTGGAAGTCACAGTGCTCTCTGTGCAACACTGTGGCAAATCTTAATTTCAGTAGAAAATCTAGATTAATTAACACAAGGCACAGTTACATTAGGTAATGTAAATATAATCATAACTATGTTCCAAAGAAAAAGTAAGAACACGAACTAAACATGACTATTACTTTTTTTCTTGTCTGTTTTCTATCAGACAAACAACTAGTAAGTGAAAAGGTTGAAAAAGACCAAAAATTACTTTTCCACGGACTGGAAAAAGATTACTACTGTACATTATTAGTAGAAGCAGTGCACCTTTATACAATAGCCTGCAGATGTTCCCAGGGAGCTCAGTTTAAGAGCACTGACCTGGTTAAAATGAGTTTCTGATTTTCCCTAACCAGGAGTCTCTGAATTATATGGGAATTGAAAATACAGATGTTGCTGTTGCTGCCACCACTACTACTACTACTACTATAGTGAAATTAATTAAATACTGTCACAATGCATTCAGGTAAACACTTAATTGAGAAGAACAGGTGATAGACAATTGTTCTATAAACCAAATTAATGAGCTTCAGTGGTAAGAGTTCAGGAGGTGTTTAAATCAAGTCATGTTTAAAGAAAAAGGGTGAATGTCATTTAAGCCCTATAAGAGATTACAGAAATATTAATCAAGTAGTGAACAGTGAATAGCAAAGTGTACTTCTGCTGTGGCAGAAATTCTAGTTACTTTCCGATGAGATAGATTCTCTGAGGTTGCAATTGTACCATTAGATCTTAAACTACCATCCAGAAATGTCTGCCAGAGATAAGACGATGAAAAACAAAACTAGCATCTTTGGAAGAAACTACAGTTTCTCCAAAGAATCAACAGTTAGCCCTGTGGTCGGTTACTCCAAGCTGGCCTGGAGAACTGTGGAGCCCTCTTCCTGGTCCCTGAGTCTCCTTGCCGGTAACGTGTCTCCTGTCCAAACCACCGATCCCCAAGAGAGGACCAGAGAGAAAGGCAAACTGCTAGAACTGTGGCTTCCCAAGAGCAGATTTTGACAGTAATATTAGAGGACTGAGAAATATATATAACTATAAAGATTATGATAGAACGGTGCATTTATTCACCTTGTAACAATGTTGCAGAAGCCAAAGAGGCAGCAGATCTCAGCATTTCAGAAACTGTTGCTTGCAGGCTGGGGATTTAGCTCAGTGGTGCCGCAGCCTGCCTTGCAAGCGCAAGGTCCTGAGTTCAATCTCCAATACCAAAAACAAAAAACTGCTATTTGCAGCTGCTACAGTTTTTCTTGTATATTCATTACATCCTTTTGATTAATAAAAGTGGAAAATGCATTAATTACATGTACTTCACGCTCAGTTTAAGAAAGCATCTAAACAGAGTCCCCCCTTGTAGCCTTTCCACATTTCTTACAGCAATCCATAAAAAAGCTCAGAAAAAGACAAGAAACTCTACCAAAATGAAGTTCCCCCCTGAAGAAAAACCTCAGATAATTTCACTATCTGAAAGTTCTGGAAAGAAGATCTAAAACCAAGTTCATGGTGGGTGCAGTTTTCTAATTGTTACGTACCATGCAAATGACTGCTTTGCTCTGGGAAACACAGTAATTCTGCTGCTGGGATAGAGACTGACCTGCTCCCTTTTTCTGCCTGCAGTTTAGTAGGCACAACACTTAAACAGTAGAAAGATAGGTTTATGAGGTAGTCAGAGTCAGGTAACTCAATTGCAACCTCTCTGGTGGCACCCTTCTTCATCTTCCATTTAAATATAATCCCAGTAAATGATATTACAGAGGTCAGGGGCACTGAACATGGTTCTCTGCATCCTAGAAGATAAAATGTCTACATGAAAGCTCTACAGAGAGGGAGAAATACAGGGGCAACTTTACAGGGAGTGCATGTTAGGAAATATGGTTTTCCATATATTTCACCTTTTTAAAAAGTGCCCTCAAACCAGGCACAAGTGGGAAGGTAGCATATGAACCTAGCTTAGTTCAGCAAAGCCACACTTGATGGCTGCCTCTCAGTCACTGGAACAGTATGACAACTGATCTGATGCAGGTTAGAGAAGACATTCACACCTATGTGGACAGCAAGAAGCATCCACATACCCTATGGCAAATAACAAGAACATCCATAGAAAAAGCAAAAACCAAGGTGAACTCTATGAGGAAAAATACCCCAAACATGAAGAAATTACACCTTGACAATGCAGAGAAGATATATCTGAATAAGATGTAATAAGCAACCAAAATATAATTTTAGAAAACTTATTTATGGCATGGTTTCAAATAATGATACACAAGCAACCAAAAATTAAAAAATAATACAAAGGGCCAGGGATGTAGCTCAGTGGCACTGTGTCTCCCTGGCAAGCACAAGGTCCTGAGTTTGATCCCCGGTACCAAAAAATAAAAAAAGAATACAAGATACAAAGACATAGATACAAGACATAGAATACAAGATACAAAGGCTGAGATAAAAAGGAAGCTGGGTAATATCATGGTGTTCTAAGCACATCTTTGAGTCTTTCCTTCCCCAGATGTGTTAGGTTGATGGCAAACATGGCCCCAGTTCTCCATACTCCTTGTGTCCATATCCCCTGCACTATAGCTTTGTAGCAGCTAACATCAAGAGGTGAGTGCATATCCCTAACCCTGAATCAGTTGGTCTAGTAGTTTCTTTTGGCCACCAGAATGTAAGCCAAGTACCAGTGCAGTCCAGGTCCTTGCTTCTGCTACCACCGTGAGAACAAGCCTACACTTCTAGAGGAAGAGGCATCTTTTGGACGAGAATGGAGGTCCCCCTGGCCAATAACCAGCCAACTCCCAGCAGGGCCACCTAACTCAGAGTTGACTCAAGAGGAAACCAGCTGAGAACAAAAGAACTGCTCAGCTAAACTCAGCCTAAACTGCCAACCTGCAGAATTATGAATCAAATAAATCAGTGATGTTTTAAGTTTTGGAGTGGTTTGTTATGTATCAAAAGCTTTGAAATCTATCTCCTAAATGGCAATTAATATGGAAAGGAAAAACCTTGATTCTTAAAATCATAATACAATACAGTATTCCCATCTACAAACTGTAGCTTCAGGTTTTTGCAACAATGGTATAAATAAGAACAGTGTGAAGGGAAGCTCAGTAGTCGATCCGTTGTCCATTATGAATTTTGTTGGCATGGGAAGGTTTGTCAAGATAATCCCTTCTGATGTTCCTAGGGTAAGAAATCACTCCTCATTACCAGGTCAGAGTTAAAGTCCAAAAAGCAAGAACTTCCACTCGAACAGCATTTACCATTGGCCTCTAATGTCACCCACATACAATGCCTGCTGCACTGTCTTCCAGAGGTAGCTTCTCAAATGTCCTCTGCTCTCCTCTTCACTGAAGGCCTCTGCATGCTGCTCACCACTAGCTCTCCCTTACAGTTTTCCTGGAAAGAGATCCCAGCTACCACCATGCCAGAAACTCTTTTCTCAGGAAATGAAGTAGGGAAATCTGGAGACTTAACTTACTCAGCTTCCCTGTAGCTTCCCTCCTAATCCCAACTACGGTCTAGATCTAAAATCTGGTTGTCTTGTTCTGTTGTTGTTGTTGTTGTTGTTGTTTTGGTTTTTTGGTGCTGAGGACTGAACCCAGGGCCTCAGGGTCATAATGTAAATTAGTACAGCCACTATGGAAATCAGTATGAAAGTTACTCAAAAAACAAATAATAATAGAGTTACTGTTTGATCCAGCTATACCACTTCCCTGGTATATACTTGAAGGAATTAGTCAGCATACTATAGGAATGCCTTTAACATACTCATGTTTACTGTGGCACAATTCACAACAGCCAAGACATGAAACCACTAGATGCCCATCACCAGATGAATGGATAAATAAAATGTGACTATAAACACACACATATATACATATAAAGGAAATTTTTCATTTGCAGAAAAGTGGATGGAACTGGAACCCATCATGTTAAGCAAAACAATCCAGATTCGAAAAGACAAGTATGGAATGTTCTTCCTAATATGTGGAATTTAAAAAGATGACATGAAAGTAGAAGGGAGACTATTATTAGACAAGAGGAAGGAAATGGGATGTATGTGTAAGGCTATGAGGGCGAATGAATATGGTCGAAATATATACATTGAAACCTAATGAAAAAGATTCACTAATAAAAATTAAAATAAAACAAGTTTAAAAAATAAAGTCTGGTTCCCTTCAGTTTAAAGTTACCAACGAGTGGTAATCAGATGTTGCCCCATGCTGGACAAACAGCCATCTCCAAATATCTTTATGCAAATTATCTATGATAAATTGACAAAGTAGTTAATTCAATCTTGGATAATTAAGGATGATTTGTTTCCAATCATGACTTTAGTTTTCAAAGAAAGTTGATTTTAGTTTTTCTTTACTTATGATTTTAGCTTTCTTGTGACCAAAAAAAAAAAAAGCCTACTATTAACATTATTAGTCAATGCTACTCTGCAATTTCTGGTCAATCCAGAAACAACTCTTGGGAAGAAAAAGTAAACTTTCATTATTTGCATAATTATAATCTGATATCCACAAACTAAACTTTATAAAATCAACTTCAATGAGTATTGAGAATAAAGACCTCAAATTTGAGGTAAATACTTTAAAAATAACACCCTTCAATTATGTCAATAAATGAGTCTGCAAATGAAAAAAAAAATCATTCACAACAGCAATAAAAATATAAAACAACTAGGAATACTTATAGCATGAAATGTCAGGTAAAAAATTTATTTACAGAAAGAAGTAAGCAGTGAGGAATATCACAGTAAGGTTAAGAAACAATGTGGTTTGATGCAAGAACAGAAAGATGAATAAAATGGAATGGAATGGAATGGAATGGAAAGCAGGCTTACAGCCCGGTGGGTACATATAATTTATTTATGTTGAAAGAGCTGTCACAAGTCAATGGGCAAAAGGATATTTCATTTTGTTTCTTACTCAATACTATAAAAAACAAAATATATTTTAGGTAATTTATAATTAAATGCTAGCACAGATGAAAAAGAGATAAAATGTAGGAAAATATATACACAATAAAGAGATTTATAAGCCTAAACTCAATAAATAAAAGTAAGAAAGAAAAAGTAGGGAGATTTTTAAAATAAGTTTCGAAAGACTTGTATTTCATAAAAGATATAAATCAAATTAAAAGGCAAATAAATGGGAAAATGTGACAGAAAAGGAGATAAATTCAGCACATTAAAATTTCCCCAAATCAACAAGACACAAGGCTTTATCAATGGATGGGAAAGGAAAATAAAATTTTCACACAAAAAAATTATACATGGCTAATTCACATTTGAAAGTTTTAATAGTCTTAATCATAACTATATCAAATATTTCTTCTTTTTAAAATTAAACTACTAAATTAGGATGGCTGACATTTCAGAGAAGCAATCTATGCTCAGAGATCTTTAAACACTTCATTTCTTCACTCCTAGGATCACTAACACTCCCAAGGGCTATAGTAATTTGGAAATGCTGACAAAGGTTCCACACAAAGATTTTTGTCTCAGTGTTATCTACATAACAAAAAAGAAAATAATATATAAATAATAATATTGGAAATACTATACATCCATATATTAAACATTCCTCCAAAGTGATTTCAAACAATTATAACAATGTGAAGAGGTGCTTATCCTATAAAATAAGGAAAAAACATGATGCAAATTGAATGGGAAATATGATCTGTAGTTCTATAAAAATATTTAAAGAAGGAAAATATGTTCACCTTAGTAATGTTTCTCTGGGGGAAGTAGATTAGAGGTGTATTTTAACCTCTCTATTTTTATCTAGACTTTTGAAAAAAACATACATATATAATGGTATGCACTTCTTTAATTGTTTTCAGGGAAAAAGAGAGGTATACAGAAAAAATTTTATTAAAAATCTACCTAGATGAGCCTTCTCATATTTTTTTCTAAATTGGGAGGTTCGTGGCAATAACACTGTTAGCATTTGATATACTACTTTAACAAAAAGAAACATGAATAGCATGACAGCAACATAATAAAGTGCTTTTTATGAATGTGTTTAATGATATTGCTGCCGTTTAACAATACTGCTATTTTAAAAACAACTATATGTAACATTTTAGACATTCTACAATGATTTTACTTACAATCAAGTGACAGATTGGTATAATTATTGCATTTTGCACTACAGATGTATTTTAGGTAAGTTCATATTAAAGTATATGTTATAATTTCATTTGTATCCATTAAAGCTTCTTATAAAATGACTGATTTTATGTAGTTAAAGTACTCTGCTAGCTGCTATTAAATCTACTCCTCTTTTTTTAACCTTTCATAATAACAGCTATAATGCAAAGGTGAAAAGCATACACAGAGTATTGCAATGTGTCATGAGCAAACACTTAAAAGCTCGAGGGCTACCTATCACTGAAATGCTTTCATACTTCAAATTTAAAAAGGCAGGTAACTAAGCAACACTGCATTTCTGATTGTGAGCAGTACTGAGTCCCCTTTTCATGTTGCTAGGAGAACATTACCATAGAACTTCAAAATACTTGAGAGAGCACAGAGCTAAGTATTAAGATTATGCAAAAGGGGAGAAACAATTTTTTAAATTGTATAAATTCATTAGTAAGCAAATAGAAAAATTTTTTAAGTTTCCACAAGATTCTTTCCTTAAAGTTTAATGAGCAGTTCAGTTATAAGAAAACATTTACAGAACAATCTACTAAGGTTATAATTATTTCAGAAAATAACTATTTTCAAGTATCTAATGAGTGACAGCTTATTAGTATTTCCAGTCCATTTCTTATATATAAAAACAATTTGCCAGGGGTGGTGGTACACACCTGTAAGTAATCCTAGCACTAGGGAAGCTGAGGCAGGAGGATTGCCATGAGTTTAAGGCCAGCCTGGACTACATAGTGAATTAAAGATCAGCCCAAAGTATACAGTGAGACTCTGTCTCAAAAAAGAAAAATAACTTCAAAATAAAAGTAATCTGTATTCATCAAACTATATTAATAATCTAAGTCAAACTCTGGTAGGCAGAATCCTAATATAACCTCCAAGACTCCCTCTCCCTGATGTCCATGGCCTATAGACTACCTGCTCCTTGAGTTTGGACAGTGAATATGATGAAATAGCAAATCCATCAGGGGGCTGCATTACAGAGTCAAGAAGAGGAGATTCTGAGGATTCAAGAAGGTCTCTCTAATCAGCTGACTTTCAGCTAATCAAAAGGAGAGCACCCGGGGCTGAGACGGAGGACCAGGTGGGAAGGAAGGGGCTGACTTTAAAAGAAAGTCTATTATTCGTTCTAACAATTGGTACATTTTAGGTATACAATATAATGACATTCATCATTGGAAATTTGCACCTTTACATAGTCTCTCTTGGTTGTTAAAATGGAAATAAAGTCCTTGTAAATAGGGAAGGGTAGAAGGGGTGAAGGGAGGGCTAGGAATGGGGAAAAAATAAGAACCAAGATGCATTATATAAAGGTACAATTCCCAATGAGAAATATAATTGTGTTGTATACCTACAATGTACCAATAAAAGAATTTAATAAAAAAAAAAAAGAAAGTCTAGACATCAGAGGCAGAACGGGGGCGGAGGGGGCCTCTAATATATGCTGTAGCGTCGACCGTGGCAGGGAACAGCACACCACCTCTAGAGCTGAGGACCTCGGTCCCACAACCACAAGCTCAGAAGCAAGAGCTCGGAAGACAGCAAGTCCCTGGACTTCAGGAGAGGCTGCAGCCCAGGGTGGCTCCCTGAGCAGAGGAGCCAGTGTAGCCTTGTCTGTGCTCCTGACCCACAGAAACTGTAAGAGCAGATGGCTTTCAATCACTGAATTAGTACAGAGCAATAGAAAGCTAATTCACAAACTAACTTTTCAAACTTGGATGAATAAACAATACATTAATTGGCCAGAAAACTATTTATTATGTCTGACACCTGTTTCTTGTGTGGAATAACCCTAAAAGTTATGATACTCACTTTACATTTTAAAAATATAAAGAATAAAACCCTTCAGTCTTTCTTCTCTTCCGTATCTAGTTATCTCTAAGCCCTAGCTCAAATGTTATCTCCCAATAAAAATTAATTTCTTCTCCACTGGGTGATATTTGGTTTATATCTTATACTATAATTTATTAATTGATTCCACTATATTTTGATCTGTAATACTTTTGGACCTTATCAAGGTCTCATAAGCCTTGAATACAATAAGGCAAGTGATCTGTCTTAGTTATATATTATTTTTTCCTTTTGAAAATAAAACATACAATTTTCAAACACAAATTATCATTTTTCAATGCAAATTTATTAGCTTATGCTCTGAGTTCTAGGATTTAAGAAAAAAATTAAAAATTATAATAAACAACACAACCTATTTTGGGAATTCAAAGTGAGAACTCTTCAGTTAAAAATATTATTTTAGAGCCAGGGATTTAGCTCAGTGGTTCCATCACCTGCCTTACAAATGCAAGGTCCCAAGTTCAATCCCCGGTACCAAAAAAAAATTATTTAAAAAATGTTTAAAACAATTTGAGTTTGAAATAAAGGAATCTGTTTGGCAAGAAAAATAATCCATTGTTCCCCCATATAATAAAGTTTTATATATTAACAGTGTTATCTCTGTCTCTGCAATCAAGTTACACATCCAGCTATGAAGGACTAAATGCTACAGGAATTATCTGTCAGAGAAAAGCCAAGAATACTAGTAACTTTTCAAATGTGTGAAGATGACTGGTAGATAGAACCAGGGTTGGACTTGTTTTATGGAGCCTTTAGTGCCAGAAATAAAATGTGGGAGTGGAAAGTATAAGAGACTCTCCAATTAAATATGAGAATTTTCCAGCAAAGTAGCCCTCAAAAAGAACATGCTACTGTGAAGGGTAGGAGAGGACTCTCCATAGTTTAGGGACGTCTTCATCTACTATAGACAACCTTCATTCAGTAGGATTCAATCTAAGAGACTCCAGGATAGGATGGAGTTTTTAAAAACCTAGAGAATCTTCTAAGATTGAGACATGATTCTATCAAAGTATTTTGCATACTATTAGGTTATTTATGATTTTAACCCACAAGGAAATGTGGGTTCTCATGCTGATAAGAAACATGTCAATTACTTATCACAATTCACTCCACCTAAAAACCCAAACAGTCCATTAAAACTACGCTTTATACACTACCAGAAGAAAAACCACTAACACATCAAGAATAAATAACACCTGTCACCAGTTGTATAACCATTCCTAAGTGGGTAAACAGTTAAGGAAAAAATTTAAATGACTATAATGGGCTCTGCTACTTTCCTGTTTAAACAAAGTTAAATTCCAACTTGTTGTTTTTAGGTAGAATTTTCATAACTTCTGTAATGTGGGTTTCCCAAGAGAATCATCCTAATGTTTTCAGGTGTACAAGTCTGAGTCCTGTGACTTCTCTTAGAGACATAGTCTGGAGAACAAATCAGTATGCTTCCCGCTTAAGCTTAAACTGAAATCATTCTTGGGAGAAACAATTTAATTTTAGTCAAATTAATTTTTGGTGCTCTATTTACCTGTATCAAAAAAGAACACAGACTAAATTCCTTTTAAAATAAATTATCTAAAGTTTGACAAAATAAAGTTATTTTTAGTCATGGAAGTCATTATAAAAATGTCTAACATATTTTTACAAAAAAAAAAAACAAATCTTGTAATTATTTTTCTCTGCTCTACTTACAATGATCTTTCCTGTCTTCTACCTGGTTCAATCAATGAAATGCTCTTAAATCACCCTTTTCTATTTTTATACTTGTTGAAGACAGTAAGGTAAGGCTTACAATACATTGCAAGTATTTCTTTACCAGAGGCAGACAGAGCCAACTAAAATGCACCAGGAAAAAAGTAAAATATGAAGCCTAAAAATTCTAAAAAAATAATTGCTGAAATGTAGATTAAATCTACTGTATTACACTTTTCACAATTTTAGTTATAACAGATAGCTATTTAACAGAAGGAAAAAATTCGTACTACCTAACAAACCATTTACAATTTGACATCTCTCTCTAACAATGTTCACACTGAATAGCACTACCTGAAGGTAGGCATGTTTAATTATTTCACAAAACGTCTGTTGGCATCTTTTAAACTAGAAGCTTCTTAATCAAAATTAGGTAACATCCATCTGTTTTCACAAGGTATCGACAGCCTTGAATATAGAACTGGCCAATCAAAACAATACACAAAACAGAAAAATTAAATATACTGATTAGACACCGGTGAATACATATGAATGAATAAAGTAAAACAAATAATCTTTTTCAAAACATCTATGTTTCTGTAAAATTACCAGAAATCATAATCTGAGCTAACTGAAATACATATACTACCAAATATGATTGGTTAAATGAAATGAAAGTTAATCCTGAATGTTAAAAATCAATAACTCATGATATTGATTAATATAAAATAGTAATTTTCTGATATGCAATTACCAATTCTAAAGTGAAAACCTCAATTCTTACTGGGAAACACATTAAAGTGATTTCAGGTCAATTTAGATGACAGATTAAATAACTCCTACTTACACTATTTAGATCTGTTGCAAGTCAGTAACTACCACCAAGTATATAGCATAAAGCTATATCCTTGGAAGGAAATTGTACTTTAATATGTCTACTTTAATATGTCTTCATATATCTATGAAAAATAGATGGGAGGAGAGAGAGAGAATGAGAATCATTCTCTGGCTCTGTTTTCCTTTCTCCTACAGGTCTGGTATGATGCTTGGTGAACACCTGGGTTTGACTGATGTCAAGTTCATTAAGATGACCATATAACAATGAAAGTCAATTGATAAAATAACAATATATTTTTCTTTTCTTTCCACTTTTAACTAAGGTGCTATGATACCTAATTATTGCACTGTAAGTTAACACCTTCCCACTCCGAAGCACAGTTTGGTATAATTAAATACAGAAAAATAAAACATTCTTCCTCTTTGACGTATTTACAAAATTACAATGAGTTTTAAACAATAAAAACTCAATTCAGAGCTGCCATTATGATTCTATCTTGCTATTAATAAAATGAATCCCATTATAAAACATATCTTAATGTCTTGACTATTTATAAGAATATTTTAAAAGAAAGAAAAACTTTCTAACATATTCTCTGTGAAGAACCACCAAAGGCATTTGAAAGATGACTAAGATGTCTTAGTAACCAAGATGATGAAGCTATAATACAAAAGGTGAAAAGTGAATTACAGCCATGTATCTTAATATTCAAAGCAATACAAAGGGTCAAATATCTAATATTCATTAGGGATGTTTGCTTTCTAAATGTGATAGACTCTAAATTACTTTGAGTTGTAAAAGAAATGTGTTTGTCTAGTTGCTTCAAATTACTGATTGTTTTAGCTGTGTGTAGCTAATTCTCAAGTGTTTAGGTCCACTCATGTAAGTTAATGATCAGTAAGGTTCTTTGACACTCATTTTTCTTACAACTTTGGATATTCCAGGTAAAATTTTAAATAAGCAAAGTGATTTCTTAGTATCCTTCCTTATCCCTTTTTGTATTCATATTCCTTCAGATCTCTCCTGTCTCAGCACTATAATGAGGAGCCAAGTACAGTGGGGCATGGAGGAAGAAATTAGGAATAGATGAGGTAGTGAATTTCTTTAGGCCAGTTATTAAATACATGAATACTCATCTGCTGAAGAATACTGAACTAAATCTGTTGATATTTAGTTCTTCCAAAATATGGTTTCAATGAACCAGAACAAGCATTACAACTGTTGATAATTCATTCATCAATTTTTCTGAGGACAAATTTCCTTTGAAAGAGATTTTAAGTGTTCACAAAGAAGAAGTATACCATGGTAGCTATGAATACTGACTGCAGAGTAAAACAGACCTAGATTCCAATTTTGGCTTTGCCACTTACAAGAGGAAAACTTCAGGCAAATTACTTAAATTACTCTGAGCCTCTGTTTATTCATGTGTAAAGTGAGAATGTTAACTTCTTCAATGGTGCCAGTCACTTTCCAATGGTGATGGTGATGATGATGATGAAGAACCAGGAAACATGCTTCTCATTTGTAATACAACAAAAACGCAAAGGAACAGAGGAATTTAGGGTCATATAAGCCATAGAATATTAGAATAAGGGTTATAAATAAGAATAGAATAAGGGTTATAAATCAATTGCATATTAATATTGTGAAAGGCAGAAGGGCGGGGAAGAAGGAAGGCAGAGAAAGGAGAAAAGAGGTAGAGAGGGAGAAAGAAAAAGGGAGCGTGCTCATTTCATTACCTACTCATCAACGTCAACTATTCTCCTTTTTAAAAATCTTTACAAATTTGGTGAAAACAAGAATCTGTTTTTGTTTGAAAAACATACGACTAGTAAGGCTCCCATTTTTCATTTTTAATATAAAATTTAAAATATCAGAAAGTGATATGATGATAAATATATACATGATGCCAGAATTTTCAAACATAATAAAATTGATGAAATACCATTATTGAATTTTTGATTGCTATTTTCAAATAGCTTTCATTTATTCCTTGACAAGTGACATTTTGGGAAGAGACTGTCATAAGTTTTAATATGAAAGCTGAGGTTAACTTATATTAGTTTAAAAACATTTCAAAGTTGATATTAAAAGAATAGCACACAGTCTTCAAGTAGTTTAATTTTCATTACTTGCCTTATAACTTGAATGAAAATAAATGAGCAGTATATTACTTTTCACTACACTTCAGTTGTAAAGTTGCTATGGTTAAGGAAAAGCTCTACAAGATTTTAAAGAAATCCAAGTCAGTCTTTAGGCAGAGAATGATACACAATCAGTACCTTTTTGAGTTTCCAGATATCAATAATTCAATCGGCATATTTTTTAAAAGACGGTATCAGAGTTTCTACCCGATATTTAAATCAACTCTTAGTAATGTATAACTAAAACGGATAGGCATTACTGGAATCAAAAAACATTAAAATGCCAAAATAGCTATAGCAATAAAAACATGAATAATCATTAACAAATTCAGAACCTAAAAATATTACCCCAATCCATGTCATTTAACAACAGGAACTAAAATTGCAGAGTTCAAGACAACATATCAGAATATAGAAAAATGAGCAATGTCAGTTATATGTATTTTGAAATGTCACAATTATGAGATTATACAAATAAAAAATCCTATGGGCAGACATTGCAAATAATTACCAGCAGTAGTTCTCAAAGACAATGGTGCACCAGGATAGTACATGAAGGAGTTGTCCTAGAAACATTATCTCTAAACCCAAAAGGAGTAACAAAGAACAGGTGAAATAAGACTAGGCAAGAAGAGACTCCGGTAGTCCTCTCTAAGCACTACATCTGTAATAATACCTGGCTCTAGAGTAATCTTTTGGGCTGCTTATATGAATAAATGAGAACATCTCACTATTATGTATACTATGAAGAGGTGAAGAGATGCATTTAAAAACAGATCTTTGTAAAAACTAATTCTTTTTTTTTTTTCTAATTCTTTAATTTCATCTGTGACCCATTGATTTGTTCAGGAGGGTGTTATTTAATTTCCATCTATTTATGAAGTTCTTGTGGTTTCTTTTGCCATTTGCATTGCACTATGATCTGGTAATATGCATGGGATAATTTCAATTCCTTTGCATTTACTTAAACATGTTCTATGACCTAGCATGTGGTCTATTTTGGAGAACGTCCCATGTGCAGCTGAGAAGAATGTGTATTCGGATGTTGTGGGGTGGAACACCCTGTAGACATCTACTAAGTCCATCTGTTCAAACATTTAGTTCAGTTCTAATATTTCATTGTTGTTTTTTTGTTTAGTTGATCTGTTTATGACAGTGGGATATTAAGGTCCCCCATTACAACTGTATTAGTGCTTATTTGACTTTTCATGTCTGTTAATATATATTTTTTAAATCTATTGTTCTTTTAATGTTGATTTTATTTTATTGTTGTTATTGTTTCTGGTTTTTTTGGGGTTTTTTGGTACCAGGGATCAAACTCAGGACCTTGTGCTTGGAGGCAGGTGCCGGAACCACCAAGTTAAATCCCCAGCCCTAATATTTGTTTATATACTTGGCTGTGCTAGCATTTGGTGCATATATATATATGATTGTTATCTCTTCCTCTTAGAGTGTTCCCTTTACAAGGATATAGTGACCTTCTTTGTCTCTTTTAATTAATCTTGGCTTGAAATCCACTTTGTCTGCAAATAGAATAGCTACCCCTGCTTTTTTTCTGGGTTCCTGTCACATGGAGTATCATTTTCCATCCTTTGACTTTCAGTCTATGAATTTCTTTTTCAATTAAATGTGTTTCTTACACACAGCATATTGTTGAATCTTGTTTCTTGATCCATTCTGCCATTCTGTTTCTTTTGATTGGTGAATTGGGACCATTAACATTGATGGTTATAACTGATATGTATTGACGTATCCTTGTCATATAATACACTATATTTACAGAGCCAACGACAAAAACCATATGATCATCTCAATAGGCACAGCAAAAGCATTTGACAAAGTCTAACACCCATTCATGATAAAAGAAACCCTACAGAAAATGGGAATAGATGGTCTTTATCTCAATCTGATAAAAGCCATCTATGACAAACCAATAGCCAACATCATGCTAAATAGACAAAAACTAAAAGCTTTCACTGTAAAATCAGGAAAAAGACAAAGATGTCCACTGTCACCACTCTTGTTCAATACAGTTCTGGAAACATTAGCCACATCAATTAGATAAGAGGAAGAAATAAAAGAAATAAGGATAGGAAAGGAAGAAGTTAAATTATCATTATTTGCAGATAACATGACACTCTACATAGAAGACTGCAAAAACTCCACCAAGAGACTTCTAGACTTAATAACCAAATTCAGTAGTATAGCTGGATATAAAGTCAACATTCAAAAATCAATAGCCTTCCTGTACATGAATAACAAACTCACTGGGAGAAGAATTAGAGAAACAATACCTTTTACAATAGCATCCAAAAAAAATGAAATACCTATGAATCAAACAAAGGAAGTTAAAGACCCCTACATTGAAAACTACAGTACTCTGGGCTGGGGATTTAGCTCAGTGGTTCCGGTGCCTGCCTTGCAAATGCAAGGTCCTGAGTTCAATACCCAGTACAAAAAAAAAAACTACAGTACTCTGAAAAGAGAGATCAAAGAGGATATCAGAAAATGGAATGATATCCCTTGTTTTTGGGAAGGAAGAACCAATATACTGAAAATGGCCATGCTTCCAAAACTGTTATACAGATTTAATACAATCCTGACCAAAATTCCAACAGCGTATCTCACAGAATTAGAGAAAACAATTTTATAATTAATGTGGAACCAGAAGAAACCTAGAATAGGAAAAGCAATTTTAGGCAACAAAGGCAAGGCAGGGGGCATCACAATCCCTGACTTGAAATTACACTATAAAGCTACTGTGATTAAAAACAGCATGGTACTGGGGAAAAAAAAAAACCCCAAAAAACCCCAGACCTGAGGTTCATGGAACATATCAGAAGAGGCAGAAACAGCTCCAGACATACACAGCCACTTTATCTTTGACAAAGGAATCAAACACCTTCCATGGAAAAAAGATAGCCTCTTTCATAAAAAGTGCTGGAAAAACTGGGTTTCAACTTGCCAAAGATTAAAACTAGACCTATATTTTTCACCATGCTAAATGAAAATTTTCACTAAATGAAAATCAAAATGGATCAAAGATCTAAATATTAAAACAGAAACAATAAATCTGCTGGAAGACAGATTAGGTGGAACTCTTAAAGGCTGGTGTAGGCAAAGACTTTATGAACAAAACCCCAATTGCACAGGAACTATCACAAACAATCAACAACTGGGATCTCATTAAAAAGCTTTTACACAACAAGAGAAACCACCAAAAGAGTGAAGAGAAAATCCACAGTGTGGGAAAAAATTTTTACCAGCTGTTTCTCAGACAAAGGACTACTATTTAGAATATATAAAGAACTCAAAAAAAATCAGACCCCCCCCAAATTTAAAGACCCAACCCAAAAATGGCATCTGAAATGAAAAGACACTTTTCAGATGAAGTAGAAACAGCAAATAAATATATGAAAAATGTTCAACATCACTGGTCATTTGCGAGATGCAAATTAAAACAATGTTAAGATTTCATCCCACTCCAAAAAGAATGGCTATTATCAAGAAATCAACTAATAACAAATGGTGCAGCTGTGGGGAAAAAGGAACCCTTCTCCATTATTGGTGGGAGTACAGACTGGTACAACCACTGTGGAAATCTGTGTGGAGATCCCTCAAAAAACTAAAACTAGAAGTTCCATTTGACCTACCTATTCCCCTTCTTGGTCTTCCTAAAAGAATTAAAAGCATCATACCACAGCAATATATGCATACCCATGTTTATAGCAGCACAGTTTATAATAGCTAAATCTTGGAAACAGCTCAAATGCCCATCAACTGATGAATGGGTAAAGAAGATGTGATTTTTAAAAATACAATGGAATACTACTCAGCTATGAAGAAAGATAAACTTGAGACATTTATAGCTAAATGGATGGACCTTGAGATCATACTCTCAAGTGAAATAAATCAGACACACATGTGTAAATACTACATTGTTTCTCTGTGTGAGAAACCGAAAGTGTACAAGAGAACCATATTGTATAACAGATACTGTGAAATCAGAAATCAGAAGAAAATGTGAAATTAGAAATCAGAAGAAAATGTTCAAATGGATAGGGGAATTAGGGAAGGGGGTGGGGGAAAGGAAGGAAGGGAAAGAAAAAAATGAGAAAAGAAGGAAAAAATGGAAACGAAGCTTTTGTAAATAAGGAGGGGAAGAAGAGTTGAAGGGACAGTAGGGGAACGAGGAAAAATAAGAAGCAAGATACATTATGTACAGGTACAAATTCCCTATGATGAATTCCCTTTGAGGAATGTGATCATTCACTCACGAGGTGCAAATTAGATGCACCAATAAAATTTATCTTTTAAAAACAGATCTTAATGCTAATTTTATCAAAATATAAAGGACTGGTAAGAGGCCGTAATTGAAATAGGAGAGCCAGGGCAAGCTTGGAATGTGGCCAAAACCACAGGTGGGGAAAACCACAGGTGGGGAAAAAGTAGGTGATAGTTCTCTATCAAGGCACAGTATTCATGGATACATAAAGCTAAAGCTTTACAAAACATACATCGTTTGTGACTTTGTATAGACCCTTTGCTTTAGGAGAGGAACCTGAATTAATGAAGAAGAAAAAATGATTTCATCACTTTGGATCCCAGCACTCAATCGCTCGCACATCTGAAACCTCCCCTAAAAGCAAAAAAAGTATCTAATCAAGTTGCTTTAATCATGTGCTTGCTTAATATGGAACAGGTTGGACAGTAAAGATAAATTAAATTTCACAGATGGAAACAATAATCACCAGGACCAAGAACGGACAGACTGCGGGAGGTATAAAGTCACTACTTAAGTTTTTACTGAGTTCACATCATGCTTTTGTTTCTCTCATAGCACAATGTATTCAAAATATCACTGTACATTTATGTCACAAGTTTTTGCTGAACAATTATTATCACTAAATACTGAGCTGTGCCACAAAATTACTGCTAATATATCTCTTTTGTATAACTTTTCTTCTTGAAGTTATAGTTAGCTTCCTTCTCCTGTTGGCTTTTCTATGTGGCTGTCACCAAATCTACTTATTTAATTACCACTTCTCTTTGCAGGGTTAGACATATATGATAATTTATTACCATTCAGAATCCTCCACTGTGCAGCTCCAATTTACATTTTTAATCTAAACTTCTACACAGCTGCCACCCCAAGACTTCCCTTCACCATCAATCTGGGAATTTCACTAGGATCTCCCTTTAATGGAACAATCCCTTGATTCCTGGATAATATATTTTCAGGTTTTGGTTTACTCCTTCATTTAATGTTGGATCTCTAGTAACTTCTTCAAAAAGGATGAAGGGGAAAAAAATACTGAGATTTGGAATATTTTTCCTGTATCATGACACTTGCAGGATAATTTGGTAGTTAAGAGAATCTTAAATTGGTAATTACTTTCTCACATAATTAAAAGATATCACTCCATTACCTTCTTATTTAAAGTTTTACTATTGAGAAGTCTGGTGACATTCTGATCTTTGTTCTTTTGTGGGGTTTTTTTTCATTCTGAGAGATCTTACAATTTAAAACAATTTACTGTTCTAAAATTTCAATTTATGTTCCTTGGTATGGGATATATTTGTTATTCATTGCCTTGAGCATTCAACTTGGAAACACTGAGTTCTGGAAAAGTTTTCTTGTGTTATTTCTTTAATACGTTTTCTCTTTCTTCTTTTCCTTTTACTTCTATCAGCCAGATGTTGGACTTCAGTGGTTATTGTTTAAAACTGTGAAGGGCTTGCAATTTTGCCTTACATAGAGCACATTTTCATGGACACTGGTAAAGGACATGAGACTCAGGGCAGAGACAAGGGACTTTATCACTCACAGCAGCAGGAGATTCATGTGTGCAGCAGTTCTCCTTTGCCCAAGTCCCACTGTGTCGTGGTGGCCCAGGCAGATGCTATGCACACTGGTGGGTTCATGTAACAGACAGGGCCCAAGATTAAAAAGTCTTAAATCTTTTATAAAAACCTAAATGAGCTTGTCTAACCTTTGGTCTAGAGAAAGGCATTATTGTATCATACTGGATAGCAAACAAAGCCTCCCTTTACCCCAGAGAACTGCTATCTCTGTCTCAAAAGTTGTTCACTATACAAATGAGACGATCCAGAACAAAAGGCTGTCTGTTGGTGCCTCCATTCATAAGGTGGACAGAAATGTAGGAGACTCAGAGAACTGGGAGAACCCAACACTTATTTCCAATTTCCCATTTGTCCTTTCATTCCACCTTTGGTGGGTTTTTCTTAACACTGCCTTCAAATCCTTCTATTGAAATTGTTCTTTGTACTCATAGTTTCAATTTCTAAGAGCTTATGCTTCTGTTTTAAATATTCCTTTTTTGTATGGCATCCTGTTTCATAAATGCCTTCTCATTTCTTTCCATCATCATTATTATTGATGTTGATGTTTTCTGTTCCTGGTGCTGTGTTTGCTAAGTTCCCTTTCCACTATGCATATTCTAATCTTTGTCTTTCATAGTGAACACATTTCTGAAAAGTCTTACAATCCTTATATCTTCACAATTGAGAGGCCATTAAAAAAAGTGATGATCAGCTCATCATAAATTAACAGTAGTTATCAACCTGTGAGCTTATGAGTGGGTGAACAAACTGGAACTTGGCTGTTAAACTGCAAATTTCTGGTGCTGGGGATTGAACCATTTTTGCACAATCTGTAATTCAAACAGAATTCATGTCTTCCATCTGTTCTAAGATAAGAATAAATATAGTATCATTCTACCAACAAATAGTGAATTGTATCAACATCATTTATTGAGTAATCCTTTACTTCTTCACTGATCTGTACCATCACCATCACATACCTAATCCACACACATATTAAGGTTCCCAGGTTATCCACATAATAATCTACCCCAGTTATATATATTCTACTCATAAGATCTACCAACATTCTTGCATCAGTCTCATCCTCTGTAACTAAAAAATACTGGCCAAAACATTTTAATATCTACTAGGGATAACTAAAATTGATCCTTGATGCAAAATAAAAAAATAAAAAGACATGCTTGACCTGCCAGGTGTGGTGCCACATGCCTGTAATCCCAGCACTCAGTAGGCTAACTTTGAGTTCAAGGCCAGCCTAGGCTACATAGGGAGTTCAAGGCCAGCCTGAACTACACAGTGAGACCCTGTCTCGGAGGGAGGTTGGGGGTGGGAACATGTCTGACCAGACAAGACTGAAGACCGAAAAAATGAGCTAAATTACACACACATGTACACACACATGTACACACACACACACACACACAACGTAATTCATTACATTTTCAGTTCTTCAGACGTTACATTTGACTCTGAAGAAAGTTTAACATCTGTATTTGAGATTAATATATATTGCTAACTATATACATCCTTTTCTTTTTAAATGACTTGTATTATTTTTAAATCATTGTCATTTTATAATCCAATAAAATTTACATAGTGCTAATCAACCTTTCCTTTGCAAATTAAAGTGAAATAAACCAATTAGTTGCAAAAACAATGTTGTCTGATCCATCTGCCAATGATTCTTTTTACAAAGTAAATATACCAACTTTCCAGAAAAATACCTTGTTATATTCAAACACTAAATCTTAATTCAAAATTTAAGCAAAAAGTGGTTTAATTTTCAAACTAACATCTGCAAAGTAAATGTACAGTTTACTTATATTGAAAAATCACCTGCTTTTCTGTATACTTGCCTCAATGAGATATTTCTATACCTCCCTTCCTAGTAAACAGATTTTGTGAAAAAAAAATCATCTTAAACGAGAAATTATCAATATAAGCAAGCAAAGTTAACCAAACTGCTTTCTTTGTATGCATTTTTCTGCTATTTCTAAGTTCCATAATAGTCGAGGTCCTAATAAGCTTCATAAATCTTTAAAAGGATTACTTATATTCTCATATATAGTAGTGCTCCTTACATAAGTGATTACAATTTATACTTCCTATGATTTGTACCTTTTTATTCTGTTGTAAAACTACCAGATTGCCTAAATTCTTAATACAATGAATGATACAAGTTGCCTACCTTCTCAGAAATGTTTAATAAATACTACCATTGTTAGCTATGAAAGGAGCCTTTCATAGGTGCAGGTACAGGTTTCTCGCCAAGTTCTTTGGTGACCTTTATAGATTCCTTAACTCTCTGTACTTTCCAGTTTGGAAGAGGTCTAAATTCAATAATCAGTGGTTTCCATGTTTAGCCAGTATCTACCACACATCAGATACTCCATTTAATTAACTTTCCAACAGAAATCACCAACTTTTGGGAAGAATTCATATCATGCTGGCTGACAGGAATGAAACAGAAAGAAATGTGAAAGGGAAAGAAAAAAGAAATGTGAGGAAGAAGATAGAAGAGGGGAGGAAAGATAGAAAAAGAATGACGAAAAAACAAGAAGCTGGTCGCTCCCATTACTACTCTGTTGTCTTGCTCTAATTTTATCAGAGCTCTCCAACCACATACAGGGAAGGGATAGTTTAGATTTTAACAGATGTGCTATGTACACCACCAATGTTTATCAGAAGATATGACAATCTAGAAGCATAAAATATAACCGTTTACCTCAGTGGAGGAGTACTTTGAATCCCTCTGTGCCATAAAGCCATGTAAACTACACACTTTTACCTGCACTACGATTCTATCATTCTAGGAAGGAGTAAAAGAGGGAGAAACTGTGGGTGTGAATAACTTTACCTAGAAGTGACCAGTTTACATTTTCTTCCATCAGGCATAAACAGGAGAAGGAAAAAGAAGGTTACTTGATAAGAAAATAAATCCCAGGGCAGGGATTTAGCTCAGTGGTTTCACCGCCTGCTGCGCAAGCGCAAGGACCCAAGTTTGATCCCCGGCACCAAAAAAAAAAAAAAGAAAGAAAAGAAAAGAAATCCCATTATTAAAAAAGACAGAAAAACATACTTTTGTCCAACTGAATTGTACTTGTGGAAATCATATACACTATATCAACTATGCTGAGAAGCTTTCATTGTTTCTAGTTTGCTGTGGCCACAGTAAGGCTGGTATAAATATCACTATTCTGAGATCTCATATATCGATACTCTTATTTATATATTACAGGTATGAATCACAGTCTCATGAATGGAACCACTATGCTGAAGGCTGTGGTATATATTAAATGAGAAGAGAGATGTTACCCAATGGCCTTCTAGAAAGACAGGAAATGTTCACAATGCCATCAACAGTGTACACAAGTACCTCTTCCTAGAATCTCTCCCAGAAAGAAGTGATCTTAATTTTTAAAATCTTTATTGAGATATAATATCATAATAAAATGCAGCCTTTTAAGGTATACAGTTTAACTGGATAAAGAAGATGTGTTTTTTTTATAAAATGGAGTATTACTCAGCCATAAAGAATGAGAAACTAGAGTCATTTATAGCTAAATGGATGCATATTGAGGCCATACTCTTAAGTGAAATAAATAGGACACACGTGTGTAAATACTGAATAGTATCTCTAGTGTGAGAAACTGAGAGTGTAAATAAGGATGAAAATGATTAAAATGAATAATTGATAATTTGAAATAGGAAAAGGTCCAAAGGGGTAGGGGTGGCGGGAGGGGAAGGGAAAAGGGAAGAAGGGAAAGGAAAAATTATGAGAAAAGAAAAAACATGGAAACAAAATCTATGTAAATAGGGAAGGGTGGAGGAGGTGAGGGGCACACAGGTAATGGGGAAAAAATAAGAACCAGGATACATCATGTACAGGTACAAACACCCAATGATAAATGTAAATGTACTGTATACCTAAAATGTACCAATTAATATATAAATTAAAAAAAATAAAGTATACAGTTCAGGAGTTTTGGAATGCCAGAGCTATACAACAATTATCATTAAGTTCAAAACATTTTCATCACTCTGAAAAAGAAACCCTATGCCATTACCATTGAGTACCCTTCCCACCTCATTCCAGACCTGGCCCGCCACTAGTTCACTTTCTGTCTCTATAGATTTGGCTACCTTGGATACTTCATGTAAATGAAACCATTCAATACGGGGATTTCTGCGATTGGCTCCTTTCACTTTTTGGTCAGTAAGTTACAAGGTTCACCCATGTTGTGGCATGCAACTGTACTTCATTCCCTTTTATTGCTGAATAATCAATCTATCACGTGGATATACATCTTATTTATCCACCTACAAGCTGATGAACATTGGGGTATTTCCACTTTCCAGCTATTAAAAATAACACTGGGATGAACACTTGTTTTTCACTGGGAGTGTGTTTTCATATCTCTTCTGTATACACCTGTGTTGGAATCGCCGGGTCAATATGGTAACTCCATGTTTAGTCTTTTTAGGAACTGCTAAACTGAGTTTAAAGTAATAAAAAATTTCACTAAAATTTTAATGTGGGCTTTACTGACTTTGAGGCTCTTTAACTCGCTGACCATGTTCATTTTGTTTATTTTTTTTCTAAATTGCATTTCATCTCTTTTGTCTTTTCCTTCTGTTCAGCTGGGGTTTTGTTGTGGTTGATTTTTTTTTTATTTTTTGTTTGTTTGGGCTTTTTTTTTTGCCTTTTATAAAACTCCAAGAATTCTTTGTATACATAGTCATTTTTTCTAAATGCTAAAAATATTATTTCTATTATAATTAAAATGGCTAATTTGGGAGAATTTATACTTTCATGATATTGTTTCTTTCTCTCCACAATCAAGTAGTTGGTATGTCTTTACATTCTTGACACACGTACATTTTCATGGTTCATATTACAGATTCTATGGTTTACTTGCTAAATGTAATTGTAATTATTTCACAGTTCTTTTCATTGTTATGACAAAAAATTTCTCTTGTTCTCATTTCTGTTTATTGCAAATATAAAGACTATCAATTTTATTTAACTTCTATCTGGATATCCCAGCAGATTCTCTTATAAACATTATGGTGTATAACTTGAGTCTCTTCAGTTTGAGATGTGCCATCATATTTGCTAGGATCACTAGAAAAATACTAAATAATCTGGCAGTACAAAATGGCAACAGTGAGAACCCCAACTATCTCTGATTATGAAAGCAGTGTAGATAGCCCGTACTAGAAATGAATACTCAAACGACTGAGGATCACTCCTCTCCTCTGTTTCTCAAGCTGGTCCTCCCATTACAGCCTCTGTCCCTGTTCCTCAGAAGCCTCCATTCCTTTGCACGGCTTCTAAATTGTGCTACAGTGACACCCCTTGCCCTCTGACCCCTGGGTAGTAGGGAGGATAGAGAAAGAGAGGGGTCCTGGTTTCCAAGGTCCTATTAAAAATACTTATGCCTCATAGATAATGTGAAATAGAAGAAAAGGAGCAAAGGGGCAAAGGGGAAGGGGAAGTGGGAGGGGTGGGGGAAAGGAAAAAAGGGAATGGAATTAATATGAGAAAAGGAAAAAATGGAAACAAAATCTTTGTAAATAGGGAGGGACGGAGGGGTTGAAGGGAGGGCAGGGGAATGGGAGTGGGGGAGAACCAAGAGAGATTATGTAAAGGTGCAAATTTCCAATGATGAATGTCATTATATTGTATACCTAAAATGTACCAATAAAATTAATTTTTAAAAAATACTTATGCTTCCATTCGGACATATGTATGTGTGGCACAAGGCAAGATGCAGAAAAGAACATCAAAAAAAATCAAGAATGTCCAGAAAGATAATCAAATAGGTTATATAAAATATGTAAATAAATAACTTTGTTTCAAATAGAAATGATGCATGCTCTAAATAGGAATAGGTATGAATATGATGCAAAATTATTCCTCACAAAAATAGTTGCAGGTGAAAACTAGTTATATACCACAATACTGTTATAATTTAGATACAGATTAAAAAGCTTTTGTGAAATTATAAAGACATTATTATCATTTTCTCAGGGAAAAATTGCTTTCAAATAATCCCTTACTAGTGAATTACTAGTAATATAACTCCTGTTTCTTAAAAACCACTTGGGCAGCCCAATGGTAACAGTACCTAAGCTATCATACTGACAAAGACAAAACAAAAAACAAAACATGAGGCAATAACAGGAATAAATGAAGACTCTGTCCTTAACAGTGACCTTTCTCAACTACTCCTTCATTGAGAAAAGAATTTTGTTCAATGAAAATAAAATAAATTCATATCATACAAAATTTTTTAAAGATTTAAATTATATAAAATCAGGTACTGAACAATTTTAATTATATTTTTAGTCTAGTATTAAAATTAATAGCTTTGTATTGCCAAAAAATATACAATCTAAAATTTTCACCACGGTCAAAAATTGTCATCTTTGAATTCATGGTGTGTCACTGCAAAACACAGCTGTTACCTTGGCCAGGTAGTTTATTAGTTCATTCACGCCATGAAAATACTCCTGACATTTCATCTGGTCAACCATCTTAAAGGTTAATTCTTGTTTCCTCTTTCAGATTCTATTCTAGGTGAACTGTTCTGGGCAGATTCTATTTACCTATTCTGAACAAACCACAAACTGTTTCATTGCTCACCCTTACTGTTAAGAACATATTGACTTGCTGCCTGCTCTGCTGTTTAATTCATTTATGCTGAGAGTCAGGCATGAAGACAGAATTTTAAATGTGACATTTGCAGACTGTTAGGTCATTTAAGCTCTGACAACACGAGGGAATTCCTGACATATAAACTGGACCTGATTACCAACCACAGATGAGCTTCCCATAGGGGCAAATTTCTGACCATTTTTTGGTAATCTCTCATAGAATTTTAATATCGACAAAAAAACCTATATAGCCAACATTTCAAAGTAAAAGTCTCTATTTCTTTTAATAAGCTCAAGCTGGCACATCTTGTCAACCCATAGCCAATAAAAATTCTTTTGATTGAAAGGATATACATAAAGAATCAAATAATTATAGTTTGTAACAATTCTGAGAAATTCTGACATGAAAGGGCTTTAAATATTTCCTACATTGAAAACTCTGCTAGGTCTAAAGGCTACAGCTCTAGTCAACAGACCATTTAAAATGATTAGACTCGGGCCCAGAAGGGTAGAGGTTATATGCTGTCAAAATTACAGTACAAAGTCTAAGCTTAAATACTTACAACGCTGCCTTTTCTAAGATTATCATTATGCAGAGGGATGGTAGAGCCATTATAATTAGAAATGAACAAACTGCCCACATTACATTTAGAATTCACAAGGGTCGATAATGGGGTAGGGTGGAGGAAGGAGAGCAAGACTACTTCCACTCCAAAAAATTACACCAAATGATATATTTTCAGCTTTGTCCTTGTCACTAACAAGTACCATACACAACGGTTCAAAATGAAAGTTTTCTAAAATTAAGTTTTGTTATTAAGACACAAAAAATAATTCTGACTACACTGTATTTTACATAAGTAAGAATTCTAGTGTTACACAGCAAGTAGCATTTTTTTAATTTGAACTAGCATTTTAATATTGTGGAGTGAATGAGACTTGAAATCATAATAGGTGTAGCCCAAACAGGCACAGACAGCCTGAAATGCCTTTCAGCTATAGCACATTGATTTTGAAAAACCTAACAAAAGCAATTATTTTTCAGAGATTAACAATCTTGTTTCTTTCAAAAGAACAAAATGGAAAGCAAACCTGGTGTATTATCTGAGCTACAGGAAGTTGTTCAGCATATTTCAGAGGCTCCATTAATTCCTCCTCCATCTGGTCTTCCTTATAACTGAAAAAAAGGAATTGAAAAAACAAAGTTAAGGCAAATACTATTTTTAAATATGTAAAATATTTAAATAAAGCAAAATTGAAATGTATTAATATATATTTTAAACGTAAATTTTTGAAATAAACAGTATTTATCAATAATCATGAAAAAACACCAATGAAAAACTGTAAATGATATGAACAAAAATGTATTCAGACTGCATTTAATTACTATGTGATAACATTATCTAACATCACCTGATGTTCTTCGTTCCTGTCTTTTATTCTGAGAATTAAAAGTATTTCAAGAGCTCTCTGTTCATAGGGGATGCTTTTAACAACAGCCCCGCAAAAGCTGGCCCCAACCACGGAGAAGCTTCATCTCACCTCTGAGGACACTTGTCTGGGCCCGGCCTCTACCTGGGGCCCCCACCACCACCGCCACCCACCGCCACCGCCAGCCCCACCCCCACCCACAGGGGCCTCGCACCTCCAGGGCTCTCTTACTTTGCCCCTGCTTTGCATCTCTTTGGACCAACCACCCTTTGCTCTTCTTTTACATACATTAATTTGTCTATAATCATCTAGGTACATTGTTTTTACCCTTAAAGATAAAAACCATGTTTTATCCTTCTTCGTATATCCAATGTTTATCATATGATACCCATGAAATTTATTGAATGAACATATGAGCAAAAAGAAATAAAAAACAACTCTAAAAGGTGATTTTTATATGGAAACTATTTCCTTTAAGATCTACATTTAAAATGAGATGTAAAATTGGCATAATGCTTACCTAATACAAAATAGTAAGTACAAAAATAAATTTTAAAAAATCTTCCCAAATGAAAAGAATCTGATAAAATTTTTCAATTACTGATCCTTAGAGAAATGATAAACATGAGATTTCAAGAAATAAGACCTAAGCATATTTAAACTTCCTTTTACTTTTTATCTATAAATTATGTATCAACTTAAAATTAGATTTAAATCTAAACTTTAAATTGTCTTAGAAAATAAACAGAACAAGATTGGCCTAAATTTTGACAGCTACAGTTAAAGAATCTGATGAGTGGGCCAGGGATTTAGCTCAGTGGTTCCACTGCCTGCCTCGCAAGCACAAGGACCCGAGTTCAATCCCTGATACCACAAAAAATAAAAAAATAAAAGAATCTGATGAGAACTCTGGAGTCTCTCCTAAGAAAAGGGCAGATACACAAGTAAACACAAAGGTTTGTATATGAGTAAAGAGCTTCAAGAATCTCTTATTTAGGTAAAAGTTTGTATACATCTTGCAGGATTAGCACAAAAATAATTAATTTGGGGGAAACTATAAGGATTCTTAAAATGATGAGGAAAATTCTCTCCAAACATTGTTCGTAAAGACAGAAAGTGGAACAGTGGATACCAGGAGCTAGGAGAAAGAGCCCATTGCATGGGTAGAGTTTCAGATTAGAAAATGAAAATAGTTCTAGAGATGGCTATGGATGGTGGTGATGGTTACATGGCAACGAAAATGTATTTCATGCCAGGGAAGTGTACACTTCCACATGGTTAAGACAGTAAGTGTCCTGTTATTTTTATATTTTGGGCTGAATCGCACCCCTCTCCTCCCATTCCCAAAGTCACATTTTGAACCCCTACCCTCCAGTATCTCAGAAAGTGATGACAGTATTCCTAGACTGGCTCTTTAAAGAATGAATTAAGGTTGACTGAGTCTTTGGGCTGGCCCTCATCAAATATGCTGGTGTTCTTGTAAGAAGAGGTTAGGACACAAGACAGAACAAAGGCCTCCTGGAGGCACCAAGGGAAGCAGCCATTTAATTATAGGCCAAGGAGAGAGGGATTAGGAGAAACCAATCCTGCTGACACTCTCCAGCGCCCAGACCATGGGGAACAATGCCTGATGCTTAAGCCACCCAGTCTGTGATACTCTGTCTTAGCAGCTCCCAGGAAATTAATACAATTGTATATTTTACCACGCATTAATATTTTCACTGACCAAAAGAACAAAACTTTGCTTTAAAGCATTTCACAATGTACGTTTTAAAATTTTGTCCACATTTTCATGTATAAAAAACTCATAGATGGCAACAAAAGAAAAAATAAATTTAAAAACCTTTGTATTTCAAAGAACATAAGAAAGTAAAAGGCAAAACAATACCTGCAAGTTGGGAAAAAATTTTTAATACATTGTGTATCAGAAAAGGCCTTTATCAATAATATATATTATAAATCAAATAAAAAGTAACAATTAAGCTGGGGATTTAGCTCAGTGGTTCTACCGCCTGCCTTGCAACCACAAGGTCCTGAGTTCGATCCCTGGTACCAAAAAAAAAAAAGTAACAATTAAAATCTTTTCCTTATCAAGGACATTCTTCAGTAAAATCCATTCACTTTTGTTTGTGTCTTTTTTTACTGCAGTCTGTGGTGGGAAGAATACAATGATGAGTAAGTTTGACACTACCACTCTGATTCTTGCTATTGCACCAGCAATTTTACTAAAACTCTGCTGAAAAAAAATGGATAAGAATCAGATCACTGACATTAACTCTAAGAAATAGAGAAATACGAAAAAGTCACTACTTATTCCAAAAATCTAAAATTACTATGTAGAAGATGGAATGCATTTTCTTACAAAATGTTTCTCAAACAACATAAAAATATTTCCTTTGTTATACAAAAATATTTGAAATTTGGCAATTTTAAGTAACTTTTTTAAATGTCAAGAAACAAAAAATTCTAAACACATTTCTATGTTTTTATATGGTAATTTTTTGGTGAACATTAAAAATGCAGATATCAGAGCAGATAGCACATAGCACATAGCACAACTAGATATTTCAGTATTTATCAGCCATAGGTATGATGAAAATTTTTCTTCAGAAACTGTAATGCTTTTCAAAGTCACATATAGTCCAATTAACTAGTAAACTTGTGCATCGTGGACATATAACTTTTTAACTGATTAAATATTTTACCATTAACTAAAATTATTATTTTTTATTTCTTAAAAATATTTCCTGTTTTCTTGCTTTATATGTTGCTGTCAGGAAGCATGATACCAATTTGATGTTTTTCCATTTAAATTATTTAATTTTAATGTGTTTTGGGGGAATTGGTACCAGGGATCGAACTCAGGACCTTGTGCTTGCAAAGCAGGCAACGGTACCACTAATCTAAATTCCCGGCCCAATTTTAATGTATTTTTATGTTTTACTTTTTTGATAGTTATTACTATTTTTTTAAACTTGAATAGCCTTTATCTCCATTTTTATTTTAAGATCCTACTAAGATAAGATACATCATAAGGAGTTGGTTATTCTAGATCAATTCTCCCAGATACACAGGAGACAGGAGTCCTTTCTATATGGAGATTTAGGTATTTTATTTACAAGAAGTTCTGATTATAACTTTAAATATTATCTCTGTTCATTTTTCCTTTGTTTTTCTAGTTCAAACATTAAATTAGATATAATAGGTCTGTCTTTTTTTTCTCTGATCCTTTTTATTTCTTAGTTCAGTGTCACTTTCTTGGCTCTTTAATTTCTATTCTGTGTCTCTAACTGAACTTTTGGTAATAGCCATCTTCCCTTGGGTACTTTGTAATTTAAGTTTGCACTCCTGAAATGATTTGTCCTCTTCCCCACCCCCCACCCCCGTGGATTCCTTTCCAGAGTTCAGTCATCTCCTATTTCACACATCTTCCTGTTTTTTTCTAATCAAACTGGCAGTTTTTAAATGCCTTACTCATGCCGTCTTTTCATAATGCAACAGCTTGTTTAATAGAGGTTATTCATGTTTGAGTCCTGCCTTTCAGTTTTCCTCTGTTCTGTACTTTCATATCTTTCCTTTCTTTTTATTTTTGCTTTCATTCTTTGTATCAGTGTATACATGTAATTTAGTAAGAAAAGTTTAGCTTAATTTTCTATTTTATCCTTACAGTAACTTGGTATTTGAGGAGATTTCTTTTCCTTTTGATTATTCACACTGGTTTTTCAGGATTGGCAATGGCAGTTTATCTCGTGATGGGGAAGAAGGGAGGGAGTGACTTACAGGTTTCTCAGTTCAAGCGCGCCCTCTTCTGTGACTATGCTGAAGTGTAGTTTCTCTAATGCTTTTTGTGGTGGTGGTGGTGGAACAGTTTGTACTTTTTAAATACTATCTTACTTCCTCAAAGGACTTATCTTCAGTCATTTTCCTCTTTCCTGTTGCCACTAATACTCCAAGGGTACCCCTGTCCCCACCCTGCCCCTTGCAAGATGTCTTCCATTATCTCAGAAGTAGTGCTTTCCAGATTGTTACCTCAGGTGACCACACTTCCTGGTCATTGCTTATAATGTAGCAGATAGAGAAAACTACATATGCTAATTTCAAGATACATGTCGCTATCGTTCCATAGAAACCTGGAAGTTGTTTTCTGCCAACTGGCAAAATTCTCACAGTCATCCTGATATAGGGGGAAGAGATGTAACCCCCAGACCTGCTAGATACCCAAAACATGAGTTCGTACTCTCTAAAATTGAAGAATGAATTCTAGGAACAACAGAGGTTAAGAGTAGGAAAAATTTATTGGGAGAAAGAAAGCTTCTGCTTAAGAGAGACAGAAGGGGACCGGAAAGAGGGTTGCCCAACCACCCCACTTTTCAAAGATGTTTATTTTTTTTTGGTACCGGGAATCGAACTCAGGTTGTTGCGCCTGCCCAGCAGGCAGTGAAACCACTGAGCTAAATCCCCTGCCCTCAAAGATGTTTTATACAGCAAAGCCATGTGGTGAGACGGGTACAGAGTGGGACAAAACTATAAGACCCAATGGAAATTTACAAGGTGGGCATGAGGTGGGACAAAACCATGACCGACCAATAAGATTACAAGTACAGTGATTAAATGGGGATCAAATGGGAAGACAAGTCACATACATGGAATTTCCCATTTAGAATATCAATCACTGCTATCTATCTCTAGGGGAAGTAGTACTTCTTTTCCTTTTTATAATGCTAACCAGCGAATGTGCCTCAATTGTTCTCCATGTTGGTTCCTTGCTGTGTTGGCTCCTGGAGGGCTGGTGCCTTAAGAGAGGCCCTGTCTACCTGCCAACAAGATATCTAATTAACTTACCTATCTATAATAATCCTAGTATTCTTTTATTTTGAGGCCATTAAAGGGCACTCCTAATGGGATATCTTTTTTATCTCTTTCCAAGGTCTATCACTAAGAAGGTCTTTTAAAATAATTTAATAAGGGAATAATTGCAGCATGGAAAAAGCTTTGTAATACCTGCTTTATTATTTCTAAAGTGTTTTTTTGTTTTCGGGGGTTTTTTTGGTTTTTTTGTACAGGGGATTGAACTCAGGACCTTGCGCCTCTCAAGCAGGCATGGGGCCTCTGAGCTACATCCCTGGCCCTCTAAAAGTGTTCTTGTAGAAGACAACAAAAAGAAATTTGTTTACTCTGTGAAAAGACTTTAAATCCAAAACAGTTATGCTACCATTTCAAATGAAAATACGATTAAAATACTGTCCAAATCTGCTGCATAAATAAATAAAATGCAGCTGGCAAATTATGCAGCCTATGAAATTAGTCTGTACAATGCCTGTTGCTTTTGTGTCCTTTTCTCTTTTTCACAGAAGCTCACTGCCCTGAAAAAATCTCTTTCCTCTATGCTATCCAAGCCTTCCTAAAATAACACTGTAACAATTATCCACAGGTCATACATACATAAGGTTATCTGCGACTTAGAAAAAGGTTTTATTGTATAATGCCACATTGTATCACCAAAGAGTGAAAATAAACCCAACAAAAAGAACAGGAAAACAGACACTGCTAAATTAGAGTCAGACTAAAAATTAAGAAAATCAATAAGTAATTCAAAACATTGTCTAGAGTAATCAAAAATCATTTAGAACAAATTTTCTACTAAATATACCAAAAACAAGAATCTAATCCAACACTTAGTATTAACCTATTGAAGACAATGGCTCCAAAGAGTTGAAACTAAAAATATTCAACAGCGAAACAAAATTAGTTTCTTATTACACTCTTTTAAAAAAGCATAGAAAATTTTCTATTCTTAAATTGCATTTTTAAAACTGTTTAAGTAGTCCTATAATTGACAACATATGTGTAAGATACAACTGACAAACCTAGGACCCTATGACATTCTTCAACATTTAAAGACACTCTAAAAGAAAAAAGAACTCTATTGGTCAACAGGGACAAATCCAAAATGTTATTTCCACTGCAGAAAGGTGCCAAGAGTCACTGAGGATTATTTTGTGTGAAAATAGGTTACAGAGCAATGAGAAAACAGTCTCCTGCATCACCTTAAAATGAGATCCCCTTGCAAACTCTTACATCACCGTTCTTCTAATTACCAAACCAAAAACCTGGGAGAGAAGACAGGAAAATCTGACCTTCGCTCTAACCTCTTATAAAGAGCACCACGGAGGTGGTGAGACACAGGAAGGAGATGTAATATGAGGCAGAGATCAGAAAGTTAACTGCTCAGAGAATTAATGTCACACGAATTTAGGCCCAACTGTTGAAATGAATTTTATTTACTGTCAGCTGCAGTGTAAACACAAAGAAGAGCACCCAAGTAACTCAGTAAAGCTGATTTAACAAGCCCCAGAAAACCAAGTTCTAGTTCTCATGTGAGGAGCTTCAGAAGTAACGTCAGGTCTGGCAGAAGCTGACGGTAGGCTTTCTACACATTCACACAACCTGCTACTTGTACACATAAGGAATGATCTTCGTAGCATCGCTGGAAAATCTTAATGTAGTAGTGAGGGGAGCTGGAGGAAGATATCAGAAGACCGAACAAAGAAAGAAGAAGAGGAGGAGGAGGAATGAAGAAGAAAAAGAGGAGGAGGAGGAGGAGGAGGAGCAGCAGCAGAAGAAGAAAGGCAGCAGCCCACCAAAATTATTGAGCATATACCCTGCATTCCATTCCACCAGGAGTTAAATGTGTATTGTTGTAGTCATTTTATTTTGTTTTTACAAACATGTCTGTGGATACATGAAAAATACATACAACATCCATAAATTGTTTCATTAATAAAGCATACTGTGTATAATTTAGCCACTTGTTTTTTCATTTGATTATATAAGGCCAAATACGGCTTGTCACTTGTTCCTATATGTTTCAAGATAAAAAATGGCCTTTAGTGGCCGGGGATTTAGCTCAGTGGTTCCGCTGCCTGCCTCGTGGGCTCAAGGTCCCAAGTTTGATCCCCAGTACCAAAAAAAAAAAAAATGGGCTTTATATTTTCAAATGGTTGAAAAAAAGTAAGTCTAAAGAATAACATTTCATGACAAGTGAAAATTACATCAAGTTGAAATTTCAGCATTGTACTACAACAATGGTGAGTATTTGCAACCAAGATCCTATGTTCAACAAAGGCTAAAATATTTACATCTTCCCCTTAACAGAAAGTTTCCCAACCACTCTGTGAGAATAATTACTTAGAAGTGGACTTGCTGGGTCACATAATATGTACATTTTAGATTTTTCTTAAAACAATAAAAAGAAAAACCCAAAATGGCTGTCTCAATTTACACTGTCAGCAGAAACGTATAATCTCACATTTCCTTCCACTGTCAACAGGGAATTTTTTAGGCAAAATAGACTCAAGTGTTTAGATTTCCATCTCCTTTGTAAAAACACTTTTAATGTGGTCACTGAATATGAATCTTTTTTCTCTCCAAACTATATTTCGTTTGCTTATTTTTCTCTTGGATTAGTCTTAAATAAATAGGCCAAGTTATTTACTCTGGGTGGAACTTTTTGGCATACGTGTTGTAAATTACTTCACTTCGACTTTCTCTTTTCTCTCTCGCTCTCTTTTTGCCATATATATTTTATTTTGGTAAACACCATCAACTTTTTCTTTTATTAACTGTGCTTTGAGAAGCATGAAATCTTTCCATACTCCTAAATTTAGAAAGACATTCTCTTTGTTTTCCTCTTTTACATTTAGATATTTAACACATTTACAATTTGCCTTTATGTACGCTGTAAAGAGTAAATCTAATTTAAGTTTTTTTCTCTGTGGCAAACCAATTGCTTCAACATGAATTTTTAAAATTTATCTATCGCCACTTAAAAAAAAACTGTATCACCATATAGTTATGCATTGTTCTCTGTTGAAACTTCACGATCAGCTGCATATTTATTTCCCTAATCTGAACTAATATCATATTATTTTAATCATTACAGCTGTATTGGGTAGCAGATGGAGCCAACGCTCTCCCACTGCTACTCCCACTGCCCATGCTCCTTGGTCATCTAATGGCCATGGCTATTCTTGCTCCTGCATTCGTCCACATAACTCAGGACAGTAATAGGTCACTACTTGTAAATGCTAGATTTGGTAGTGAGGAAAATATTTATTCTTTAATTGTTGAATCTATCAGATCAAGCTTATAGATTATGTTGCTCATAACTTTAATTTAAAAACTTTTGAAAGGATCTCTAATCAATTTCTGATATCATCTGCTACAATGGTGAATTCACCAACCTCCCTTTTTTTTTAAATGTAACCTTTCATTTTAAATTTTCTGTAGCTATGTTATTGGGTAATTAACAATTTATATGCTTTTCTCTTCGGGGTGAGATAAATGTTTTACCCTCAGTTGCAGTCTTTAAGCTTGCTAATGCTCTTTCTTTAAGTCTATTTTGCCTAATGTTAACATACTTCTATAAGACTTCTTGGGGGCTGGGGATGCAGCTCAGCGGTACAGCACCTGCCTGGCAAGCGTGAGGCCCTAAGTTCGATTCCTGGTACCAAAAAAAAAAAAAAAGACTTCTTTTTGGTTAGTAGTTGCCTGGTAATCTTTCTATTTTCAAGTACTTAGGTTTATATTTTCTGTCTCACTACATTTATTTTTATACTACTTTGATCTCTATTTAAAGTGTTATAATTATTTTAAATTTATTGTGATAAATAGTATTAGTTACAATTTTTCTGCCTTACTTTTAAATTTCTACTTGTCCTGTTCTTTCTGTATTTCATCCACACTCCTTTGCTGCCTTCTTGGTAATTTTTTAATTCCTATTGTTTTTCTCCTGTAGTGTTTCTGATCTTTTTCTCTCTCTATTTCTGTTTATTTAGTGGTCATGTACTGTCTAAAGCTATTAGAATCTGCGCTCGCTGCCCCCTTCACGCCTGGAGTACCAGCTATTACCATCTAGAAACACTAGGAAGCCGAGCCTTCACTTAAAGTCCTTCTCGCACTGAATAAGGCAGGGAGTACCGCCAGTTCCAGTGCAGTCTGGGGAAAGCCAGTAGTGCTATTTCTCAAACAATGTTGTTTATCCCTACACACCTACTTTCTTAGGGGCTCAGCTATATATTTAAAAGAAATTTTTCTTACTCTGAAGAGCATCTTGGTACAGTAACTTTTTGCTCTGAAAATTGTTTTTTAAAAATTAATTTTATTGGTACATTTTAGGTATACAATATAATGACATTCATCATTGGAGATTTGTATCTTTACATGATGTATCTTGATTCTTATTTTTTCCCCATTCCCCTGCCCTCCCTTCAACCCCTCCACCCCTCTCTATTTACATCATTTTAATTATTCTTTATTAATTCAAATTATTCCCCTATCTCATTTATTTTAATTTCTTGTTCTGTAAAAAGTGATGTTACATTTCGTTCTCAATATTATAGAGTATTCTTTATTGAGAAACATTTCCTTCTGATGAAACTGGAAGCTATGAATGCCAAAGGTCATTAAAATCTAGCTGTGTTTTTATGTCTAAGACATTGATAGGATTTCTCGTTGTCAAAGTAAATTCAGTGGCAATTTTCATGTACTTCTTATTACCAAAAGTTACCTATTTTCTGGATATTTAAAGTTTTACTAGGCCTAATTTTCAAAGAAACACATTAAAAACTACTAAAACATACAAGATATATTTTAATCATTTTCTATGATTTAGAAGGTATATATAAGAGCATTTAAGCATACAAGTAGAAATCCTGATGAACATCACCTATTCTTTAAAACATAAGTTTGAGCTCACACTTTAGATATCAGATTTTAAATGCATACATCACGTTTATGCAAAGCCATTACAGCAGTTGCAGTTACAGCTTTATGACTCACCATAGAGTTCATTATTATCTGCCTATCTAACTACCCTCAAAGAAAAGAGCAAAAATTTCCATGAAGCATGCAATCTTCAGAACACCTAATAGAAATCTAAAATATCACGTTCCTGCTCTATCTCTCAATATATGTGCTCTAAACATACACTCCTTTGGTATAAAAAAATAAAGATTTTTTAAAATTAGGTATGCTAATTTTAATAAGACCCTGTTTAAACTGCTCATCAAGTATCTCTGAACTTCTGGCAGTGGGGTACAAGCCAAGCAAACAAGATGCATTACAACCCCCAGTGTGCCCAAATGTGACTCTCAGCCAACATTCACACTTAGTTATCACGGGACAAATTCACCTATTCTGACATCACATCCTGTGAACTCATATTTCGTTCATTTTTGTTTATTTTCCACTTCTTAAAACATTTAGTGGGAAATATTAATTAATATTAGAAGCTGTTACCATCAAATTAAGAACTGAGAAAGACTGTTTAATATTGAAGTTAAAATAAAACCGATCAATCTCATTACAAAAGGCATTCCGTAACAACATTAGGGTTCTCTTAATGAAAGTACTGTCAGAAAAATATGTCATAATGTCATCAAATTAAAGAAAGTATAAAATCTTGGATATCACTGAGTATGATAAGAACTTTTTACACATGAGCTAGGGATGTAGCACCTGCCTCAAAAGCGCAAGGTCCCGAGTTCAATCTCTTGGTACCAAAAGAAAAAAAAGAGTAAGAACTTTGTACACATGCATTTAAAACAGAAAATGATGGAGAACAATACAGTACAGTTAGTCAATGTTGGTAAATTAAAGTCATCTGTAACTCAAATGAAAATGGTCATTAAGATTTTGCTTGATGAAGACACAATATTTTCCTTTCTTACATATACAATGATTATTTATAGTAAAAGTACACAGTAAAAATCAAACATTACTTTTTTAGTCTTCTTTAATTTATTTTATGAGAAAACCTTTTGAATGGGAATTTTAATTAACTTATAGGAATTTATCTGTTACATTTATACAAAAATGTGCTTTAAACAACTCCATATACATTTAATAAAAACTCAAAGAATAACTACTTCCAGTTGTTAGTTGTGTTTCGGCTTTATTTTGCAAAGTTTATTATGGAATTTCAATTTAGCAATTAGCCACAGAAAAGTGACAGTTTTTCAGGAAGATGAAGGGCTCTGATTCAAAATCTCAGGGTCCTGTGTGTTAGTTACCAGGTTCACTTTTCTCCCACAATAAAACCCACAAGTAGCTGAACATGAATATTATGATGTCAGAATGTGTATCCCAATCAACTATAATAATGAATTAAAACCCTTAAGAGAATTATTAATAAGATAAAAAAACAGAGAAGGAAGCATAAAGTCCTAAAATACAGAGTTGTTTCATTTTTGGATGTTTTGTGGTAGAGAGGATCAAACCTGGGGCATCATGCATGCTCGGGAAGTGCTCTACCACTGAGCTACGTCCCCAGCCCCTGAAACTGTTTTTAAACAACCAACTGCACAGGTAAGTATGAGCAGGCTAGGCTAATATAACTCCCATCAAACAGCCTGCCTGTCACTGGGTTCATAAAAATGCCCACCAAGCAACCTAAAAAGAAATGAAGGGCAATTTGGCAATATTCTACCTGTAAAACACTTGAAAACCAAGGAAAAAAGCACCCCATGATTTCAACAAAATGGCAATTTCTAAAATCGGATCACAGATTTATATTATTAATGTAAATGAGTTCTACTTCTTGCTTTACCTAGGAGATAAAAGCCTAGTATTATATATAGGTCAATATTTTGGTAATTGGATTTACTTTTCCTCATTAAGTTAAAAATATAGATTATTTTACCTGTTTTACAAATGAATAGCAAATACTCCTCATATAAGTATTTTAGGATTTTGCTTGTGAATCTTCCATTTCTTGGTCAAGAATGTATTAATATGGAAACTAATATCTAAATCTATACTAGAAAGGTGATATTTTAAAACGATTCTATAGATCTACCTATTTTATGGGTAAAATTACACATTGCTAAGATTCTTACAGAAAAACAACTTACACATACAAAGAAATTCTTATCATCATTTTGTAAACTAACAACTCAATATCAAAAGTCTTTTTCTCCTGTCAGGGATCTGAAAAAACACATAACATGATTTATTTGAAGATATATGCTGCCTCAATCTCCAGCTTTTAAAGAAGAGATTCTTGCATAGGTACAAACATATACTACTGCTGCCATCTTCTGGTACAAAACAATTTCTCTATTCTTTATAATATTTCTCTATAAATGAAAAGTCCTCCAGATATGAAATACCTAGTAAATACTGATAAAAGCAGCATAGATAATGTAAGCAGATGGCTAAAATGTAGTACAAATAGAATTCTAGCAATAGTTTTTATCAGTGCATGTGATAAGCTTTCTCAATAATGCTGAACACTCACTAAACATGTAACTATATTTAAAGCATAAAATAAGGGCTTTATAATCAAAGGACCAATTAATACTCTTAAAGCCTACTTGAGGTAGAGTTATTATTCCCATTTTACAAACACAGAAACTGAGAATAGAAGAGTTCAAGCAGTTTGACAAAGGTTACACAGCTTGTAAATGGCAAGAGGATCTGAATTCAGGAGCTGATACTTGATTATTATTCTATAATACCTCCAATAATGTCCAAAAATAGACATTAAGTAAATTCTGAAGCTACTTAAAATATTAACGCTTAATTTAGTGGAATAGAAAGATACTATAATTATTTTGGGTGTTTTTAATTCTAATGTAACACAAGTAGATATTTATAAAGAAAATATAAAAACATTTCTATGAAAAAATAAAACAAAAATTTTTTTTTAATAAAACAAAATTTTATATCAAAATAACCATAATGAGTATGGCAATCAGAAGAATCACTGAATATAGAATCAAAGAAAACAACTCTTAAAAGTCTTATGATCTACTTTTCCATATAATTTCAAAACTTTGTTCTCTAAACATCCTAATGCATTGACTTCTAGTGGTTTTACAAATAATATCACATCACTTTGTATTTTACACAATTTAGAATTTGGGGGTCTTATTCCTTTAATGCTTAAATTAAAATTACAAAAATGGAAACAAACTCTTTGTAAATAGGGAGGGGTGGAGGGGTTGAAGCGGGGTCAGGGGAATGGGAAAATAAGAACCAAGAGAGATTATGTAAAGGTGCAAATTTCCAATGATGAACGTCATTATATTGTATACCTAAAATGTACCAATAAAATTGACTTTAAAAATTAAAATCTGCTTTATTTTAAGCCAGGCTTGGTGGCACATGCACTCAGAAGGCTGAGGCAGGAAGACTGTTTCGAGTTTGAGACCAGCTTGGTCTACATACTGAGTTCAAGACCAGTCTGAACTACATAGTGAGACCCTGTCTCAAAAAAAGAAAAAAGAAAAGAAAAAGAAACCCCCAAATAAGTAAATGAATAAAATTAGCTTTATTTTAGGATACTGCTTAAAATTGTTTGGAGTGCTGGTTTGGTGCTCACAAAGTTCCTCAGATGTTCTTTGTCATGAAAGTATCTAATTCCCCATCGATTTTGAAAGATAATTTTGCCGGATACAACACTCTAGGTTGGAAGTCATTTTCTTTTGGGGCTTGAAATACTTCACTCCAGGCTCTCCTTGATTTGAGGGTTTGTGTTGAGAAATCTGCCATGATTCTGATGGGCTTTCCTTCGTAGGTGATTTGTTTCTTTTCTCTAACTGCCTGTAGGATTTTGTTCTTCTGTTGGGTCTCTGGGATCTTGACTATTATATGTCTAGGTGTAGATTTTTTTTGGTCATGGCTGGTTGGAGCTCTATATGCCTCACAGTACGTCCAATTCTCTACCTCTGTCTGGGAAGTTTTCTACTATTACTTCTGTGAACAGTTTTTGTATGTCAATTGTACTTTCTCCTGTTTTTTGGTGGACTCCTATGAGTCTTATGTTATTCTTCTTTGCATCATCTAGTAGCTGTTGGATTGATTTCTCATGGTCCCTTACTATCTTTAAGAAATCTCTCTTTTCATGGTCCTTCACCACAATCCTGTCTTTTATATCTGATATTCTGTCTTCAGTTTCTTTTAGTCTGCTCTGCATGCTTTCAATGGAGTTTTTAATCTCCTGAATCTCTGTTTGAATCTGTTTCATGGATTCCATTTCTTTCTTATGCTGGGCATTCGTGGCTTCCAGCATGTTTTTGATCTCATCTATTTTCTTATCTGTTTCTGCTCTAGAGCTTCTAATCATGACTTTCATTCTGCTCACCATGTCTGTATTTATCTGGGAGATTATTTCTGTTTTGAATTTTTCTAGAGCCTCATTCATCTGCCTTGTTACTTCCTGTGCTATCAGTTCAGGGTGTCCGAGTGGTTGCTTGTCAGACTTTTCCACCTCAATTCCCCCAGAATTTCTTTTTTGTGGCGTGGAAGCCTGTGTTTGTGCCTTGCTTAAGTGTCTTCTCATTTTTGTTTTTGGTACTGTCCTTGGTTTAATTCCTGGGTTGATATTTCAAAATTGCTTAATGTAGGTATCTTTGTTGCTTGTGTTTAGAACCCTTGTGGAATGACTGCTTTTCAGAGATGTCTTCCAGATATAGCTTGTGTTTGGCTATTTTATTTTCCTTATACCAGGAAACTAATTAGATCAATCACAACATGTTAGCCCAAAAGGCATAGTCGGCAATACCATAGCATCAGGCACAGCTTAGAAAATGACAGTTTGTGGTAGTTAGTAATCTATCACTTTTAGCTATGTGAGTTAAATTAAAACCGAGGACCAACCCAACCTAAGTTTATAATGAATAAACTCTTCAATATATCATCTTTCCCTTTCTGGGTGGGGAGTTAAAAGGAGTTGGGGAGGGAGGGACAGGTAGAAAGATCAGGTAAGATTAGTGGTGAGGCCAGAAGACACAGAAAGATCACACAAACTCTAAGAAGTTGTGAAAGGCAAGAGAAAAAGGCAGAATGAAAGAACAAAGATGTGAATAGAATCACCTAACAGAAACAGGGAGGCTAGATACCGTATTTACTTTTCTTTAAACCTAATGATAATCAAGAGAAGGAAAAAGAGAAGAAAAAAACAATAAGGGAGAAATCCGAATTCAGTGCAGAAAGGAACAAACGGGGAGATGAGGAGCAATGTGGGACAGCGAGAGAATGAGTGAGAGAGAGGGGAAAAAAGATAAAAGAAAGAAAAGAAAGAGAAGCAAAACTTTGAAGAGTAGAAAGTAAAAATTAAGAATTGAAAATAAGAGGAAAAAAATTTTTTTTCTTTTTTGCAAATAGCAATAGAAATTATGGGCCTCCTTCAGGGTATGTCTCTGCTGTCACAGTAGGCAACGTAGGAATCCCTGTGCATACAGGAGTCAATGAGTCTCAGCAAGCCAGCAGCAGACCAAGTACAGTGGTCTGATGTGCCTTTACTGTAGAGATTCTCTTTACTTTTCCTCTGAGCTTCAGTTTTCACCGAGGAGCCTGAGAAGCCCTCTTTCTGTTTCTAACTTCTGCTCTATGTTGTGGCGATCAGGACAAGGGTCTTTGAATTGGGCCTTGAAAGGTGCCCGCGCGCCTAAGCGGACCTCAGCGTGGCGTGGGCGGGCCCCGGGACTGCCGCGTAGCTTCAAGCTGCTTGTCTCACCTGGCCGGTCAAGCTTCTCACTTGACTCTTGAATATTCCTTTTTCTTGGGACTGAAAATTACCTTAGTGTTCCTAAACAAGTTTTGTACTGTTCTTCCATTTGCTGGTTACCACAGGTTCTTCCTACAGCAGTCATATATATACAGGTTTCCCCCATCACATCTCTGTAGAGCTTCTTTTGGGTTGGATTCAGCAAAGCCCATTCTGCCTTAGTAAAGTTCACAGCTACATTCCCAAAGGTCGCAGCCTCCCGATTCCATTTCATTCCCATCTTCTGTCCCACAACATCACCATTGCATGGCTTGTGTGTCCCCCACGATCCCTGGAATGCTGCTCACAGCCAGCAGAAATTACAGAAAAAGTAGGTCTAGTTGGCCAGGTCTCTCAGGAACTCTCTCAAGGTATATACTTTGGTGCCATGATACAGGAAGAGCAAATTAGCTTTATTTTAATAAGTTTTGAAGTGTTAATAAATATTAGTGAGAAACTACTATTATTAGTAAGCCTGGTACTTGCTAATTTAAATTTAGAGATGTTTCATTTATACAAAGAGATATAGTACCATATTGTGTTATGCTATTTATGTATACTTTATATACATTGACCTCTTAATAAAAGTCAAAAACAAAAATCAGTGAATGTTTATGTGGGGTTTTTTGGTTTTTTTGTGTTTGCTTTTGGTACCGGGGATCGAACTTGGGTTCTTGTGCTTGCGAGGCAGGTGGCAGAACCACTGAGCTAAATCCCCAGCCCAGTGAATGATTCTGTTACTAACAGGCAGTGAAATGAGTTGCTTAAAAACTTTATAAAATGACCTATGTTTCTAAAACTGTAACAGGAACTTTAGTGTACACAAAAAGGCAAAAACTTCAAATTTACATGTCTGGTTTGGAATCTTTGTAAATCAAATGAGTCACATCCAATTTCTCAAGTTCCATTTTAATGAGATCTTGAGCAGCTGAAATAACAAACATTTTTATGTAATAACATAAAATAAATAGCCAAATAATATGGTTAGGATAATACAGAGTTATACTAATTAATGAATAAATTAGTCACTTTGAAAAATATAAAGAAATCCTGTCAATTGTTATTTGAGCCATTTCATTGCTTCTTTGGTTCATAAAGTTTTACAATCTTATCAATTTATTATGAATAATTTTCTATAAATAATTTTGTCACAAAGTTTCATTATTCTGTACAATATTATCTAACTCTAAACCAGACAGTTCTATGCAATATGTATACTTATGGTCTACTTCCCTAGTAAACATACACAGACTAGAATTTATTGGTTCAATGATATAAGCTACAATGGAGCTTTTATATTTTCATATAAATTTTGGAATCAGGTTATCGATCTGTATTCAGAAAAAATAAAGAACTTGCTAGAGCTCTGATTGGGATTAGCTTGATCAACAGCAGCAGGATCAATAAGATCCTTAAATACAGTATCATTATAAAAATAACTGTATAGTGTTTATGTATTTGAGCAGTGAACAAATGGAAAATATATAAATAAGATGTTTACAGACTGAAGGGCCCAATATTTCAATCTACCTTTACTCCCCAGATTGAGTCCCCAAATTGACACAGTCAATCCAAATCCTGTCAAAATCCCAGTTAGCTTCTTTATTTTTTTTAAAGAAAATGACAAGATAATTTATAAATAAAATGAACTTCAACCTCTCCTTCACACCATACTCAAAAATTAATTCAAAATGGATTATAGGTCTAAATATGTATGCTAGGCTAGAAAATGTGCAGGAGAAAATCTTTGTGGCTTTGGGTTAAGCAGACTCCTTGCACAAAGGCCACCAAATGTAAAGCCAAGGTGATAAATGAGCTTCAGCAGCACGGAATCGTCTACTCTTCAAAAGACACCACTAAGATAATGAAAGGTGAACTACAGATTAGAAAAAGAGTATTATGTAACTCATATATCTGACAAAAAACTTGTATCCAGAACATATAAAGAAAAAGAATACTCATATTTAGTAACAGAATAACCCTGAGCAAAAGACTTGAAAGACACTTCAAAAAAGACATCTGAGGAACCAATAAGCACATGAAATGGTCCTTAAACTCCTTATTCAGGGAAGATATGAAAAGTGAAACCACGGTGCGTTATCACAACATGCCCTCCAGAAGAGCTAAAATTAAAAAGAAAAAAACCCACCAAGAGCAAAGACATGGAGCAATTATTTGTAAAAATGCAAATGACACAGTCACCTCATACAATAGTTTTGAAGTTTCTTATAAAGTTAAGCATGTACTTCTTTAAGCAATCCCACTCTTAGGTATTTACTCAAGAGGAGTGAAAAATGTATGTTTGCATGCAGACATTTATACCAGCTTTATTCATAATTACCAAAAACTGGGGGAGAAGGTAGCCATCAGTTGGTAAACAAACTGTGGTACATCCATAAAAAGGTATACTGCTCACAATAAAAAGAACTACTGATAGATATGACAAGACAGGTGGATATCAAATGAAATCAGACTCCAAAGGTTACAGGATGTATCATTCCATCTACCCGATATTCAGAACAAGATAAAACTATGGGGGACAGAAAGCAGATCAGAGGTTTCTGAGGACACAGGGGAGAGATTGCATAAAAAGGGGAATAAAGTTATTGGGATAATGAACTAACATGGTAATTATAAAACTGCATCTGTTAAAACTCAAACATACACCAAAAAGAGTGACTTTACTTAAGTAAGTTATACACTTCTGTGATACATAATGATTAAGTGCACATGGTTGGTACATGTGCATGACATAACTTAATACCTTTTACATCCCCTTCTCCACCCTCCCTATGTCATTTTCTAAAAGCACACAACAAAGAACAAGCTATAGTACATACAATAATATAAAACTATTGAATGCCACAAATTAACATAAGTAAAACGTAGTACTTAGGGATGCACGTTTAGTGGATAAAGCTAAAAGGAAGAACAGAAAATAAATTCCATAAAAGCTGAGATACTGGTTAACTTTGAGGGGCAGCTGAGTGGGCAGAGATAAGGAAAAGACAGGAATATGGGAGCTTCCAGTGGATCAGCATTGTTCTACTTCTTTTTCTGGTGGTTACATGAATATTTGCATGTGATAATTTATTTACTTATATATCCTTTGTATTTTGTATCACTTTATAACATTTATATTTTGTATTCTTTTGTTTGTGTGATAGGAGAAATGATTAATTTTAAAAGAAAGCAAGCCAAGAAGCTCAGAGTAAATTGTGATATAAAAGTGTGTGTGTGTGTGTGTGTGTGTGTGCGTCCATCTTTCCTGGATTTGTACATTGGCTCTACCATTTATTAGATACATGTCTTTAGACAGGTTTTTTTAACTTTTATAATCTGTAACATGGAGAAATCACACCTGCTTCATAAACTTATCATGTGGATTTAATGAGACTGAAGCAAACATGTGTCACAGTATCTGTTTAGCTCCCAAGTCACTTTTGGGGGTTCACTTCATCCACATGGGGTAGGTTCCAAGCAGCCACAGTTTTGTGTTACATATTCCCTACCTCTGCCCAGCTGGCTCAGAGGTCCCCAAGCTTTGACCCAACTAGGTCGATCACAAAGCCTTTTGTGAAATTTAGAATGAGGAATGACCGAGTTCACTCTCTGTGGTATATCATGAATGGAAAAGATGCAAATTTCCAGAACACTATCAATAAATTATCCAAAAAAGAAGTCAAGAAAACAATCCCATTCATAACAGTATCAAAAATAAAATACTTAGGAATAAATGTAACCAAAAAAAGTGAAAAATCTGTATGCTGAAAACTATAAAATATTGAAGAAAAAACTGAACAAGACACATACAAATGGAAAAGCATCCTATATTCATGGATTTAAAGAATATCAAAATTTACACTATACTAATCGATCTATAGATACAGCACAATCACCATCAATTGTAATTACATTTTTCACAGAAATAGAAAAATCAATCCTAAGATTTGTGTGGAGCCACAAAAGACCCCAAATAACCAAGGCAATCTAAAGCAAAAGAACCAAGCTGGAGGCATTACCCTGACTGATTTCAAAATATACTACAAAGCTATAATAATCAAAATACCATGGTACTGGCAAAAACACAGACACATAGACCAGTGCAAAAGAACAGAGATCCCAGAAATGACAACCACACATATAGAGTATGTAAGCGATTTTCAACAAAGATGGCAAGAACACATAGGAGAAAAGACATTCTTCAATAAGTGGTAGTAGGAAAACTGGATATCCACATGTAGAATGAAACTGAACCGTTACTTCACTCCAAATACAAAAAACAACTTGCAACAGACTGCAGGTAAAACCTAAATCTGCAAACCAACTAGAAGAAAACATAGGGAACAATCTTCTTGAGAATGATCTTAGGAATGATTCCTTTGCTATGACCACAAAAGCACAGGCAAGGAAAGTAAAAGTAGGTACTGGAGGTTGCATCAAACTAAAAACCTTCTGCACAGTAAAGGAAACAACAGAGTGAAAAGACAACCTACAGAATGGAAGAAAATATTCGTATTTTGGGGGTTTGTTTTGTTTTGTTTGGTTTTGGTTTTGGTACCGGGGATCAAACTCGGGCCCTTGCGCTTGCGCATCAGGCGGTGAAACCACTGAGCTAAAACCCTGGCCTGAAAGAAAATATTTGTAAACCACACATCTGATACAGGATTAAAATCTAAAACACTTAAGAAATCTAAATAACTCAAAAGTAAAAATATAACCCAATTAAAAACCAAGCAAGGATCCGAGTAGACATTTCTCAAAAAATGACAAACAAATGGTCAACAGTTATGTGAAAAAATGCTCAACCTCATAATTATTAAGGTAATGCAAATTAAAACCACAATGAGATACACTGCATACCTGTTAGAATGACTATGTCAAAAAACATAAAAGATAACAAGTAGTGTGTGGGCAAGAATGTGGAGAATAGGAAATGCCAGTACAGTGAGGGTGGGAATATAAATTAGCATAGCCATTACGGAAAACAGTATGGAGGTTCCTCAAACACTTAAAAAACAGAACTACCAAGTAAGTCTGCAGTCTCATTTCTGGATTAAATGTCCAAAGAAAATGAAACGTGTGCCAAAGAGGTATCTGTACTTCCACATTCATTGTAGCATTATAACTTTATCCTGCTTAATACACCCAGTTTCCAAAAAATACAAAACCAATTCTTATACAGCTACTCCAGTCAGTTTTACATGTACCTAAGTTCTCCATCACATCTGACTACATAAAATATTTGAAGACCAACTGGAATGAAAGAATTGCATTATTTCCTGAATATATAGAAAGTAATATTTCTGAAACATAACTATCAATTTTAATAAGCTTGTATTGAAATTTTGACCTAAGGTGTGAAAAAATACATATAAAAATACATTCTAGCCTATAATTTTCTTAATAAAATATGGGTTTTTTGGTATATATACTATCTTATGTTTGGTGAATATATTTTTCTCTAAATAAGCTTCCAATTGCAATCCATATTTGCATGTAAATAGTACCACAAACTTTGAGGTAATATTTGTAGCATTCATATAAAAAATCCTGGAGTACAAAAGGAACTCAATTTTCATAAATTACACGGAATAAAGTATTCCAGTAATTTTTTTAAATAGATGGCAGTCTGACTGCACTGCCCAGGCTGGCCTCTGACTCCTGGGCTCAAGCAAACCTCCTGCTTGGAACCTCTGAAGTACCACAGGCCACCACACCAGGCTATGCCACAAACTAGGAAATCATTTGGCAAACAGCAACTTCCAAAATAAAATGCATTTATAAACACTAGAGGGTGCTCTAATTTAACAGTACGTGGTGTCTGGCTTTTAGACTTCAAATAATTTTCTCCTCAAAGATAAAGACAATTTTTAGCTCAACAATTTGTACTTTCAAACTAATATACAGAAGAAAAAGGAAAGCAAAATTCCATTCTTCCAGAAGATATAACAAAGCTTAGTAGAAATCATTTTTATTATTCAACTTATATATTTTCTATTGTATGTTGAGAGAACAGAAAATAGGCACATAAGTATAAAAACTGGTCCCTGCCTAAAAAGGAAATTTAATGCTCAGATGATTTTTTTTTTTTTTTTTTTTGTACCAGGGATCGAACTTGGGTCCTTGCACTTGCGCAGCAGGTGGTGAAACCACTGAGCTAAATCCCCGGCCCAATGCTTTAGATGATTAAGAGAAGGTAAATATTACCATTTATAGGCTTAAGTTCAAGAGACATTGTGAAATGCATTTGGTGAAAGATATGATACTAAATCTTCAGTATTAAAGTATGGCTTAGCCATTTTTGCAAAGATAATTTGAAAGCTGCTATTTAAACAGAAATAAAAGTAATATGGCTACAGCATTTTTTTTCTTCTTTTTTTTCTGGTACCAGGGATGGAACTCGGGTCCTTGTGCTTGCGAGACAGGCAGTGTAGCCACTGAGCTAAATCCCCAGCCCCTGTGAAAGCATTTTAACTGCTGTCTTAAAACTCTTTTTAAGCCAATAGTGATAAGAAATAGGGGGGAAAAACCCTAAGTCCTTCAGTAATTTTCAACAAAAATAATTAACTTGAAAAGAAAAAAAACTAATTCTTTTAATATTCAGAACAGAAATAATATTTGGGGGGGGGGTACGTACCGGGGATCAAACTCAGGTCCTTGTGCTTGCAAGACAGGTGGCGGAACTACTGAGCCAAATCCCCGGCCCAGAGCAGAAATAATATTAATTTTAAATCTTCATAAGTATTTTCTGCTATTTTTTGATTTATTCCTACCATAGTCAGAAGTTCAATTAGAAACATCTGAAATTCTCAAAACAGAAAAATTTATATGCTGTCATTTGGTAATCTAGGAAAGTTCCCTGGAATATGAGTTTTCAATGGCACTAAACAATACCAAATAACAAAGGTGGATGGCCCGCAAAATATAGTTATATATTTCAAGAAAGTGGCTATCAACTAAGCCATTATAAATCCTAACAAGGTATACTGCCTTTAAAAAATGATTGCAGAAAAAGACAGAACATTATAAATATTTCTAAAGTTTACACAGATTTTTCTAATTCTCTCATACAAACGTGTACACACTTTCACTACTCACGTAACAATCCATCCTCAAGAAGGGAGAATCTGGCTTTTCCTCTCTTCTGCTTTTCCCTCATGAATTACCAGGAGCCCCAAAAGAAAAGTATGGCCCTGTGATGGCTGATTATTGGCAGTTTTAGGCCTGCATAGCAAGTGTCAATAGCACTCCAGCCAACACTGAACTTTGGGATGCTAACATAACCCTATCTTCATCTTAGCTTCCCACTAATGTTTACAGCTTTTGTCCATAAATCTGAAAAGCAGAGAGACTACATAAAATGAAGACTGAGTAAAAATGTTCAAGTACTTACCAACACCAACTTTCATCTGTTAAGATGTTTCATAAACATCTAAAACTAGAATACTCTACTTAAAATAATAATTTAAGACAAATACCTGCTTTCTGTGATTTCTGAATCCTGTTGCAAACTAACAGTCTCTGTCGTAATTTCCACTTTCCGTACACTTCCAAAGAAATCAGTTATCAGGACATTTTTAGGGTCCCTCTGAAAAAGGTCAGTGCGATGTCCAGGAGTAGACACACACAGACTCTTGGGACACACTTGAAACTGAAAAAAAGAAAAATAAAAGGAAGAAAACAAATTTTTAAAAAGAAAACAAATGCCCACAGGAATACATGTACACACAATTTTGTTAATTTCAATCACAATGTAGTAGACTGTAGTATATTTTAAAAGCTCTCTCCACCTAAAGAGGCTACCAGTTCTAAAGATTGAAGTTTCATTCCCATCGTAATATTTGACATTCTAAGAAAACTCTACAGACATGAGAACAGTGATAAATGGGAAGCTGCCCAATGAAGGGGGAAAATTTACTTCCTTGAAGCACTTACAACAACACATAAACCCTTAGATCTGTGGAGAACTCACACTCAACATAGGACAACAGAATTGATTTTTCTGTTTCTATTACCCTTCTCAGTATCGTGCTCTACCAGAGTAGTTTTCAAACATTTTATAATCATAACTCTGATTCAAACTTAAAATTCAAATAAAGTATTACAAGGTAGCCAGATATGTAAAACATATTAGAGTAGAGATATTCTGGGTTTCAGGAAGGTGAAGTACAGCCTCCCCACCTCACTTCCCCCCGCTCTATCTGCGAAATGAGGCACCTTTCATAAATCAATCAGCTCTCTTCGTTTATCCATGAGGAAAGCAAACACAAGATATCGCCACTCTAGCTCTCCAAAAAGCCATGACTTCATTGCTTATAAAAATGTCACAATAATTTTTGTGTTAATCTTAACCCTGATACTCCACATCAGCACATCATGAGAGACAGGCACACATGACACACGTTTACTCATCCCACAAAGCATAAAGAGCGTCTGTTACACACAGTTCATACCACTGCCTTGCACTGGTGGTACAAAGATCAACAAGACATGGTCCTGTTTATCTGAAGGCATTAAGTCAAATTAGAGAAGAATAAACATAACATGGTAGAAAAAGGATGACAGGTTCTAGACCAGAAAAGCATAAAGCTTAAAGTTTAAGGATGAGAAAAATGAGAGTAGCAGACTTTAGCTTACTTTTGTTTTTTAAGAAAATAACATTTCTAATAAAGGAGTAGCTGCAAAGGTGTAAAACAATCCGGTTTTCTAAAGGATGGGCTATGGAAAGGACACAATCACACTCACACCTACCAGTAGGGGACAGGCCCACGGCACCTCCTACCTGCGAGGATAGACCATGGGCACACCAATCGCTGCAGAGCAGGAGAGGGGAGAGAAAGGGCAGAGCATCTACAACGTATCAACGCAGTGCTCCCAACCGTCTCATGTAAGCCTACCAACAACTCTCCAGGAAACAATTTATAGCTCTCCTTCAAATTCAGGCTCAAAGAATTTAAATAATTTGCCTACCATCACACAGCCAGCAATCTTTGCCTTCTCTGTTCAGGAAAGCAGTTATACAAGGAAGTATAGAGAAGAGAACAGAAATTAAGAAGCAAAGAATAAGAAAAAACAGGGAGAGAGGAAAAAGGCTCAAAAACATAAAATGCCAAACAGGAAGGATACCAATAGATAAAAGATTGAAGAAACAAAATAAAACATAAAGTAAGCAGAGATCAGATCGAAGTCTAGGTATACGGAATGCCTCTCCGAGCATCCTTTACAAGCAACTTGATACACTTTCTTAGGTACCAGCAAAATGAAACAGAAAATGGGTAGCAAATAAACTGGGTTAACACTAAGTATCCCAATTTCTTTGCTGCTAACATAAATATGCTCCGCTTACGCTGAAGTCACTCCTCCTTTCAAGGATGTTTATTATGCCAACCTGATTTCCTTAGCCTCTACCAAGATGACCCCTGGGTCACATATCTGTTTTGTTTTCCATAATTCTCTCCCTTACAGAATCTCCACAAGCTAGCCAAGCTGTTTATTGTCAAAGGCAAAGATCATCCACTAACCCAACTTCTGTGCACCTGCAGGTATTCTATTTCTCTAGCAAGTACTACATTTCTTTTCATTCAAACCTGAAAATTAACCTCTTCCACACACAAAAAATGTTATCACTAACCACACTACATTGAAAGGAGGCAAACAAATATGTGTTGTCAGCATGACCCTTCTTCATTCCTTCAGTAAATATTCAATGAGCATCTACAAACACACTAGATACTGTTGTTAAGTTCTGTGGACAGTAAGATGTAGAAAGCATAGTTTTTCCACCTCTACTTCAGAAGCATACTCTTTTATTTATTTATTTACTTTTGGTACTGGGGATCGACCTCGGGTCCTTGCGCTTGCGCAACAGGCGGTGAAACCACTGAGCTAAATCCCCGGCCCCAGAAGTATATTCTTGAGGGAACATCACAAATATAAACAATTACGTATTATGCTGAAAGTATAATAAAGGTATATGACAACAGTTATACACTTTATCTGAAGGGCACAGAGATTTCTACAACAGGCAACCATTTATAAATGCATTCTTCAAATCTTATTCCAAAACACTATACATTTTTCTTTTCTTTTTTGTGGTACTAGGAATTGAACCCAAGGCCTTTGCACTGAGTTACATCCCTGACCCTTTTTTTACTTTGTACTTGGAGACAGGATCTCACTGGGCTTGGGCTTGAACTTTTGATCCTCCTGCCTCAGCCCCCAAAGGTCTGGGATTACAGGTGATTGTCACTGTGCCTGGCTTAACACTATACACTTTTAAGGTGTTAATTACCAAGTCTTCTAACTTTGCTGCTCCTAAAACACCTAATATTCTGAATAAAGTCAGTAGCTAATTTAGTATATGCACATAATCCAACAGAAAATAAGTTATTATCATGTAAATGACCTATAAATATGTCACATCATTGCTTATATAGCAAGCTGCAAGAAAATAGATCATTTGTACTGAATGAGATTAAAATAGTCACAACTGAAGTTTTAAAATGGAGGTGAGAGGGCAAGATGAGTATTAGTGAGGAATGTTTATTAAAATTGAGCAACTGTGAACAATAAAAAGTTTCCTTAGCCTGTTCCATATAATTTCTATGGAAGAAGTATTTTTAATCTATTAGACATTAAATATATATATTATATATATATTAGACAATATATGTATTTTAAACTTTTGAGATGGCATGCCATGCATTAAACATATGTAAAATTCAGAATTGAGAGTAAACTTATAAATTAGATGAAATTGAGGTGACTACAATTTTTACAGCTAAGTTGCATTATCACAAATTGTAATACTCAAATTCATATCAAGATTGAAGAGGCATCAAATATATAATCTTCAAATTAAAGTTAGTAAGTATTCTATCAAATATATATGTAGCTTTCAGAATTTTGAAGGAGAATCCCATTAATAAAGGGAAGCTTACCTAAAAGGTTTCTATATAATTAAAGAGATGGATGCAAAGCTAGTGGGCTGAAGTGCCGAGGTTGAGTCCTGCCTACTCGGACTCCCCTTCATTCCTAAGCACCATAAAAGCAGGAACAATATCTGCCTCTTCTATTGGGGTAAACCCAGGAACTGGCTCTTACCAATCACTCAAGTAATGTTTGTGAGTGGACAGAGTGTAAGTTAATAGAAAAGAGTGAAAGTCATTGACACGTAGTAATTATCCAGTCTAGAATTATTGGTTTAAGCTTTGTATTATGCAACTTTGATGTTGATGTGACTGAAAGATACAAGGAGCACAGAAAAATCACGAAAAAAGATTAAACCAAATTTAACAAGCCATCTCAAAAGGCTGTGCTCGATATTATAGGGCACTTAAAAACATGTAAGATAAGGTCCCCTCTTCCAGGAGGGTCCCATTAAAGAAGAAAGACTTCCACTCCATTAGTCAAGCCAGTAAAAGATGGCAGACTGGCAAATGTTTCCAGAGACAAAGTCAGTGGAAGCTCTGAGAAGATAAAATAAGTTCCGACAGGGGAAAATTTGGGGAGACTTCCTAGAGGAAGTACAATCTAATCTGATCCCTGAAGAAAAAGTAGAATTTCAAAAGGTGAATCTGATAGGGAAAAAAGCAGCAGCAAATGAATGAAAACAGAAAGCTACCTTGGGAATAGCAAGTGAACTGGGCTAAAGCTCTGACCTTTTGTGGTAAGGAGAGAAGCAATATAAAAACAGAATCAAAACAGTTTAAAGGGCCACAATTCAATTTATGAAACAGTACCCACAAAAGTTCAAGGAATAAAGACTTCACATATCACATTAAGGTTAGCATACTTATGTGTTACAAAATTAAATCAAGTGACTACTTACAAGGTCATTCATATTAGTTTGGCTAGCTGGATTAATTTCCTCTAAAAACTCCAAGACATAAAATGTGTATCTATCCATAAGATGAACTCCAATTGCAGGATCAGGTTGATGCTATGAAAACAAACAAACAAAAAGTATATATCTGATGGTATCACTAAAATGAAAGGCTTAAAATACAGTCAAAATCTCCTTCTCTGTTAAACAGGAATATATTTATAAAGCATATACCAGGGATTTCACAAAGAGCTACACATTCCAAAGACACTGTGTTTACAGATGGAGAAAATGCACCTACCGACAGGGAATCTTCTCCCACTTGGCTACTGGCCAGGGCCATTATGTTGGGAGAATAAAACCGCTCATACATGGATGCTCCTTGACAAGTGTCAATAATAAACAGTAGCTCGTTGTAGCTGAAAGAAAAGTGAAAACATCTTTGACAGAAATCACGCTACTGATCACTTCTACAATACTTCCCTAAGATGTTTGAGTCATTGCTCAGCCATTTCATTAGCTGAACATTTGGAGAGTTTTCAGTAGAATTCACAACAGAAATCTGGCATTAGAAAAGTTAAAGTAAACTGGGCATGGTGGCACACACCTGTAATCCCAGCACTCTGGGAGGCTGAGGTAAGAGGATTACAAATTTAGGCCCAGCCTGGGTGACTTAGCAATTTAGTGAGACACAAAAACAAGATGGAGGAAGAAAGAAAGAAAAAAGTAGGGGTCAGCTGGGGAGGCCTGTGTTCAATCCTCAGCGTGGAAAAAAGAAAAGTTAAAGGCATAATCCTGTCCAGGGAAATCATCCCAACAAGGAATGGTGGTTTTGTTACAAAGTAGCTACCTCAAACTTCTTCCTCTCCCATGTCTGTGCCACATGAGAATACAAACAAATATTCAATTCAGCAACCACTTTTCTTTTTGGTACTGGGGATCGAACTCAGAACCTTGTGCCTGCAAGGCAAGCGGTGGCGGCACCACTGAGCTAAATCCCCCGCCCTCGGAAACTACTTATTTGATACACAAACTGTCCTAGAAACTGAACTAGATTCAGGAGGAAAAAATTAAAGACATAGATCATATACATAACTAGTATATTATACGTAGCCACTATACTTAAGGGGTTTAAAATGTAACCAGAAGCTGAAAGATAAACACATAATTGAATTGGAATGCGATAATTCCACTATTATCCATAGATGCTGCACGTTTACAATGTGCCTGACACTATGCTGGGAATACAGTCAGCCCTGCCCTCTAGGGCTGAGTCTCACAAAGTCAGAGTGCTCTCTGGGCACTGAGAAAGGGATTGAGGGAACTGCAAAGGCAACCAGGTCAGGGAAAGGAGATGCCCCATGTGGACAAGGAAGGCTGAGCATCATTTTCTCTAAAAGAGAAAGGAAGAGTACAATCCAGCAGAGGAAAAAACACTTACTGTGAAAAAGTATAAAAATGTGAGAAAGGGGACTAGTTTGGTGTAGGTAGGGTACACAGTAAATTTAGGGGAATAAAGAGAAATCAGTTTCAAAAGCAGCGTAGGGCCAATCTGTAAAGATACCACATGAAGCCTGGATCTTATCCTGTACAACTTTGAGAAAGCCTCCAAAGTATTAATCTCTCTTATAGCAAGAAGTCACTTGCTAGTTACCGTCTTTTCTGCCACATTTGTTCAAAAGCATCTGCAAGTTCTATGTTGGTAATTTCTTCAGAATCTTGAAATTTCAGGAAACCATTTCCACCATGTCCTTGTAAAAAAAAAATCAAGTACATACATTTTTTATATGCCAACTCCATACATCCAGATATGTACAATTATTCAGTGCAATATTTTAACACCATTTATGTTATACTCTTAAGTGTATACTGTGAAAACAAAGAAATTTAATTTTCTGCCATATCCATTCAAAACAGAGTAATGATAGACTGTGTAAAAAACTGTAGATAATATCTTGTTTTTCTTGTTTTACCATTCATCCCAGAAACCCACATTTATACTCTTTCACTGCTTCCATTATTATGTCAGAAATTTATTCCACCAATACAAAGTTTCCAAATACCAGGCAAATATTTTTGGTGAGAACGGAGTTGAAGACACAAGCTGGTCCGGCGGCATGCTAGTACAGTTCACAGTGTACACGGCAGTTTCCACCTAAACACTGATGCTTTTACTGCCACTGAGAACAATCCTGTGAGAGTTGGCCAGAAGACTGGGATGTTTATTTGGCATGTGCAAAAAAGCTAGTCTGCTTGGATTCAAACATCAGCTGTGCCACTTACTGACTGTGCTACTTTAGACAAATAACAACCTATGTCTCAGGTTCCTTAGCCATAAAAAGAGAAACCTGTCAGCAAGACCATCACTAGCTTGCTTCTACAGCTCCTTTGTACCGATTTTTTAAAGGAGCCTTCTAATGGGCAGCAAAGTGGAAAAAAACTCTATTTTAGTGTCTTCCTCTGGATGTATGCAGTGCGCCCTGTGAAATCACAAGTGGTTAGTGACTATGATCACTATGCAGGGGAAATACTCCTCCCTCCCCTTAGATGCAGTCCTACAGCAGGGCACTCATTTTCATACAGAGCAACACAAACTAGATTTCAGCTTCCACTTAACTGCAAGTCAGATGCTTGTGTGCACCATGCAACCCACACAAGCATGTCCGCCAACCCTGAGTATCAGCACCTAAATCACCAATGAAATGAGTTAAGGACAATTTAGGATATTGCACAATGTATGGTACGCCTAAAGTAATTCTCAAAGAGTACCAAGAGAATCAGGAAAAGAAATGAGTAAATCCTTTAGTTTAGTACGATGACTTAAGCTGAGCTACGAAGATGTACTTCATTCTCTTTGCCAAAACCAAGAAATTTTCAGGTAAGATACAACGAAATTTTTCCTTTCTTAACTCTATTGAATTAATTTATAAAATTTACAAACAGAATTTATGAAGTTGTAAATAAGTGCAACATGATGAAGAAATGTCACTCAATAAGGGTTATTAACTATACTGCCATGTGACATCTAAAAATTATCAGCTGAATGGAAGGCCCCTTGAAAAATCTGACAATCCTTTGATGAATATTCATAACTGTAAGACAGGTACTAGTGATTAAAAAAACGAAAAACCCAATGGATGATATCTGGGAATTCCAAATATAGTGCAGGTAATAGCTACCTAAATAAGAAAATAATTAAAGTTAAATGGTATGTTAGAAACTAAGAATTAATACGAACATGTAACCAGCCAAGGAGATTAGAAGTGTCTTTGGGAGGGCAATTAGAAAATGTGTAATTCACACCAGGACACTTCTCTGGGAGAGAGGAGGAGCCATTAATAATTAATTACACTGAGGCAACAGATGGAAACTAGGACTGTCCCAGGTAACTGGAGACATAGGTCACCGGAGACTTCCAAAGGAAAGCAATGAAGGAAGTGATTCCTGAGCTAACACTAAAAAGATAAGGAATAATCAGGTAGGCAAAGCAGATTAAGAGGACATCATAATCAAAAGGAAAGGTTTAAACAAATGTTTGGAGGACAGAACAGTCAAGTGCTTTGAATAGGAAAAAGTCTGAGAACTCAGACTGACATTAAAGAAATAATAACTAAATTATAACATATATTGTGTAAAATGTATAACTAAATTATATCATGAGGCACTTGATGAAAAGATTATTACATCCCACATCTGGAGAGTATGTATACAATGCAATTTCAAGAACCTCTACCCCAGACTAAATGTGAGTTAAGGATTTCAGGACAAGTATCTACAATCAATTAATTTAAGTATCTACAATCAATTAATCCTTAAGCACACGGAAATGTGAGACTCAATCAAAAGGAAATCATTACAAAGTTTTAAGTAGAAGGACAGATTTGCAACTTCTACTAAACACTTTGCTAAGATGTCTAAAAGAGCAAAACTGAAGACAGAGATGCTGAAGCAGGACACCAGGTAAAAGGTAATAAACATTAACAAGGCAGTACTAAAAGGATAGAGACAGAAAAACAAGGAATAGCACAAAGTATTATAAGGTTGGCTATTCCTTATCCAAAATTCCTGGGAACAGAAGTGTCTTAAATTTCAGATTTTTTCAGGTTTTGGAATATTTGCTTCTATATAATGAGGTATCTGGGGGATGGGACCCAGTCAAAACACACTATTTATGTTTCACATATACCTCATACACACACCTGAATATAATCGTATATAGTATTTTTACTGTGCCTGCATTCTGACTACTGTCACACGAGGTCACATATAGAATTTTCCACTTAGGCCAAAAATGTTGGCATTCAAAGAATTGCAGATTTTGGAGCATTTCAGGTTTTAGATTTTACAGTTTGGGAAGGCTCATCCCATACCATATTCAAATATTATTTCAAGTTATTCAGTATCATAAGAATATAGAACTCCATGACAAACTATTTTAACCAAAAAAGTATTTAATGTGCTTAAAATTTCTTTCCATGGAATTTCTTTGCAAAAAGAGTTTCAGTATATATAACTACATCCCTAAATTCGCTAATTACCTGTCATATAAATAAGAATATTGCTTCTATCATCAGAAAGAAGACATTTTGACCGAGGAGTACTAGGTGGGATCCTCCCAGTTAATACCCGTAAAAAATTTTCCACAGTCACCTGAAAAAAGAGAGAGAAATCAGATGAACTAGAACCTGAAGAAACCTGAAAATTATTTTTCACTTTCAAAAACATTCCTCCTTCTTTCTCTATGTATTACTAACTATAAACTGGAATTACAACTCAATTAAAATATATTCATTAAAACATATACCTCCAAGAAACATCATTTCTATTTAAAAATGCTAAAAACAAACCAAAACCTTGGAGAAAAATAAGTTAATTATAAATTTAAAACTTTAAAGTATGCAAATTATTGCCTTTAAAATTTACCTAAAAGGTTACAATTAACTTGTCTTAATAAGCAATTCTTTGGGAAGACCCAAAATCTAAGAGTTAGTAAATAAATTTGGCAACATTATTGCAGCTAATATATAGAACTACTTAGTCAATTATAGATTAATCATGAAAAAGAAAAGGTCCAAAAACCCCCCAAATTATATACGTTTAATTGTTTAATGCATTTTGTTACTTACATTTTTGACAGGAACATCTTTAATATGTAAAAAAAATTACAACACTTAAAACCAGATCTCTAGCAGTCTAAGATTCTTTGAAGGCATAAAGTATTTTTAGTTAAAGAGAATAAAATGCAAATGTAAAGATAACATCTAAGTCATATGTTATTCCCATCAAACTTTTAAACATAAAAAAACTTCTACTCAGCTTTCTTCCTGGACTTTTCCTGAGCTCCTAGGTGCATAAATGTGTATGATTGGACAAGTGTAAGCCGTTTCCTTTACACTGTGCCCAGAGGAAAGCAAAAATAGGGCTTCCTATTGGCTAGCAAGGAAGAAAAACTTTTGATCTACTTTTTTTTTTTGGTACCGGGGATCGAACTCGGGTCCTTGCGCTTGCACAGCAGGCGGAGAAACCACTGAGCTAAATCCCCGGCCCTGATCTACTTTTTAAAATTAATTTTGTTGGTACATTTAGGTATACAATATAATGACATTCATCTGTGGAAATCTGTACCTTTATGTCACCTGTCTTGGTTCTTATTTTACCCCGCTTCCCCTGCCCTCCCTTCAACCCTTCCATCCCTCCCTATTTACAAAGATTTTGTTTCCATTTTTTCATTTTCTCATATTGATTCCTTTCCGTTACCCCCCCCCTCCCACTTCCCCTTTGCCCCTTTCCTTCCTATTTCACATTATCTATTATACCTTTTAGTCCTTATTTACACTTTCAGTTTCTCACACCAGAAAAACTATTCAGTATTTACACGTGTGTCCTATTTATGTCACTTAAGAGTGTCACCTCAATGTGCATCCATTTAGCTATAAATGTCTCTAATTTTAAATCACTTTATGGCTGAGTAGTACTCCATTTTATTTTTTAAGAAACACATTTTCTTGATCCAGTCTCCAGTTGATGAGCAATTGGGCTGTTTCCAAGTTTTAGCTATTACAGACTGTGCTGCTATGAACATGGGTGCACATATATCACTGTGGTATGATTCTTTTAATTCTTTGGGGAAGATACCCAGCAGGGGAATAGCTGGGTCAAATGGGACTTCCAGTGCTAGTTCTTTGAGGTATCTCCATACTGATCTACATTTTAAAGACTAAATAGTTAAAAGCTAAGCACTTTGCCCACAGCAAGCTGCAAGTACTTGCTATAAAATACAGAGATTTAGTCCATGTCCTGGAGGAGCTTACACCTTAGGAAGACAGATGTTTTGTTTTGTTTTGCTTTGTTTTGTTTTTAAATACTGGAGATTGCACCCAAGGCTTTCATCCCCTGTCCTTCTTTTATTTTGAGACAAGGTCTCACTAAATTGCATGGCTGGGTTCAAACCTGCAATCCTCCTGCCTTAGCCTCCCAGAGTGGCTGGGATTACAGGAGCATCCACTGTGCCCAGCTGAAATAGATGTGCTTTTAAAATTGCTTCAAAAGAGATCTGGAAACTCAGAAGACACTGTGCTTTACTTTTGGTAGGCCTAGGAAAAGGGGAATTATTATCTAGGAAGATTTCACATTTCAAACACGGTCATAATCTATTACATTTAAAAAGAAGTTACAAAGGATGACAATTCAGCATAATGGTATTTTTAATTTAAGTTTTTTCTTTTCATAGTTATAAATGCAGAAAAATGCTGAAAGTAGTAGAAAATATAGGTTTTGTTATTCATTATAATTTTCCCACAATATATTTACCCAAAATACTAAACTCAAAATTTTAGATCAAATATAAAAAACAAATAATGTATTTCCTGTAAAAGAAAGTGGACCTGTGAAAACTCACTATAATGCTGTAATCAATATTAAGATCTTCTAGGACTGAGGATTTAGTTCAGTGGCACTGCGCCTGCCTTGCAAGCGCAAGGTCCTGAGTTCAATCCCTGGTACCAAAAAAAAAAAGGAATATTAAGATTTTCTGTCCTAGATACATATAGGAAATATTCTTGCTTTAATAGTTTTACTCACATATTATTTCCTTAATATAAACTCCAGGGACAAATTACATCAAGGCTCAGTGATAATTTTGTGCTAAGTTTAAAGAAAAAGAATGAAAATTATATTCTTCCAATGTCTTAAAGCTTAAAAATAACATTTTAAAAATGTGACTAGATTAACCAATTTACCTCATAGCTTCTATAATCCACTTCTACGTCATCTCCGTACACATTTAGTTCCATATTCTTGTGACTAAACACTGTAGCTGGTTTGGGATTTCTAGCATTGCAGGCCATATCATCAGCAAGCATCAGGACAATGTGACTAGGAGTGGGGGAAAAGCCAGCAAATACACTCTTTAAATGAAAAAGTTAAACACATAAATTTTACTTATATCACGTAGCAACTATGTTTATTCTTTTCCTCATTAAAAATAAGTGTATTTATCTTTTAACCAAAATAACTTCACTTATTTTTTTCTCCTATTTATAAGTACATGTCTGCAGTATATAACGATTGCATTCACTGAAGGGCATTGGTACATGTACATAACACAGTTCAATGCCCTTCTTTATCCTCCCTCCCTCCACTCCCTTTTATTTTTCCAGCTACATATTTAAAGGGGCCTTAATTATTTTTTCCATATTCTTGGGTAGTATAAATTTCAAAGCAGAGAAAAAAGAGCAATCTGGCATGAACCTAGCCACGTAACTCGTAAGTTATTAACTTAAATGTTTTTTCCCAAACAGAGTTTACTTTGTGCCACATAGCAAATGGAAGCTAAAGGAGTTGTACTAGCTTCCCTAAATTTTTTTTTTTTTTTAGTTTTTGAGTAGAATTTGACATTCTCAAAACTTGCAAAGTCAAGAATTGAACTTTTAGACTCGCAAGTGCTTACGCATGAAGACGTGCAATCTGTCAGCGTGGAGCATGGCACGCAGCTCCAATCACTCCTCATAAACTCCCCTCCACCTCCCAGCTGCAGCCACCATCTCTGAAGTAGCTGCTGGAACCTCTCCCTACCTGGCTTCCTGCTTCCATTTCCCCCCTCAGTTCTTTCTCCTGACAGCCTGCGGAGTGACCGTCCTTAAATATGTCAAAACTTGCCCATGTAAAGCCTTCCAATGGCTCCCAATTATGATTCGAGTAAAATCAAGACTCATAGGCGCATTTAACCTCTACCACTTCAGCCCCACACTCACATTCACTGTGTGCCTTCCACTCGGGCCTCGCTGTTCCAGAGATAAGCCAAGCTTTTCCCACGAGGGGCTACTGACAAAATTCAGACTTCCCTCTGAGCAGATACTCAAATCATTCCAATCTCACCTAAGGTCTTCTATTTCATTATGTTCTATTTTTGACAGGACATTCATGCATCTGAAATTCTATCATCTCCCACACCATTCCATTAGGATGTAAGTTCTCAGAGAACAGAGCTTTATCTGTTCTCTTTCTCACTGTATCATTCCGGGTTAGTACAGTCTAGCATATAGTCGATACTCAATAAATAATTTTAAATGAATGAAATATTTTCATCTTTGCATATAATTTCTTGAAGAGAAAATTTCAAAATCTCTCATTTCGATCCTACTATGAATCAGGAAATTATTCTACCATACACTCGGACTTCTCAAGCATAAGGGGAAAATAAATGTGGTATAAATAATTAGTTTGGCAGAAGATAGCAAGAAGAAAATGTTCTGCTGTATGTGTTCCAAATACATTCAAGTTCAAAGCTGAAACATTGTGATTTTTCTTGAAAATTGGCTAGATTTCTACTTTGAAAGTGTTCCAATCCTGCCACATTCAAATATCAGGTCTTCAGCTGATTCATATACTCACAGAACAGTAAATGTTCTTCCTCTTAAAATGGAAAGCATATCTTCTCTTATTTTTATAACTGAAGGAAATGACTCATTCATACTGTTATTAACAATCATAGAATTTTTAAATAAGACTGAACTCACATACAAATGTCAAGATAAAAATGAGTCTTCCATTAGGCTATGTTTTTTGTTCCAGGTTAATTTCATTTGAAAAAAGTAAATCATTATCTAATATACATATAATGTCAATATCAATCATAAGGAAATAATAATTTCAGCTTAAAATCATAAATTCAATCGATATTTTTCTAGAGATAATTTTAAGCCCTACTTCTGGCTCTATCTTGAACATAATATATCATAAAAATCATTATATTTGTAATAATGTAAATAAATGAGAAACAAGTCAGGAAACAATGGATTTTAAAGTTTAGAAGTAAACCACATATTCTAATTCACTGTTTCTACAAAAAAAAAAATCATTTTTTTCCTGGAGAAAAAAGAATCCTCAACTGATCCAAGTGTTAAATGTTTTACGTAATAGTACTTGAGTATATACAAGCAAGTAAGCTACTTAGGTTAATGATACTTATAAAACTATGGACTCAGGATAAAATTATAAATTAAATTTATAAATTGGGCCGGGGATTTAGCTGGGGAAAATTATAAATATGAATTTATAAATTGGGCCAGGGATTTAGCTCAGTGGTTCCGGCACCTGCCTGGAAAGTGCAAGGACCAGAGTTTGATTCTCGGTACCAAAAATAAATAAATAAATAAATAAAACTATGGACTCAGGATAAAATTATAAATCAAATTCTAACAAAACTAGCAATAACCTAAAAACAATCCCATTTGAAAGAGTGTTATTTTGCTAAAAATAAATGACTATTATTATGTCTAGTAGAAGAGCAGGACTGGTTCTACATTTAAATTTTTTCTGTGTTAATTTAATTTTTTTCTGTATTATCAAATATAATTTGATAATATAGAAAATGTCTCTTCATAAAAGTACGATGTGCAATATGCAATACTTCATGATTTCCAGCCTCTGTTTACTATTCAGGAGAATCGAATCTTACTTACACTTCACCAAGCTTTTGGCAATAAACCTTATAGCCAGTTAGATCTTACTTGTTCATTCCGTATCATGTCTTTTATTCACTTGAGTATCAGGTTAGCATCGCACTTAATAGATATCAAATGAACCATTGCTGGAGTCAAGACCAAAAAAAAAAATTTTAATTGAAAACATACTTGTATATTTCTGTAAGTTACAGAAACAAAATGTATCTTATTAAAATTAAAACAATCCCCAAAATATAACAAATCCACATCAAATTATGATATTCTTAGTTTGGCAAGCTTATTCTAGCATGTGTGATGACTCAACTCACACTTTATTCTTTTCAAGCCCCTGAAAACCCTGATTCACACACCAAAGCATGGCCTTCTCTCAACATAATATCAAACAAAAAAATGATCTCTCAGATTGTATGGCAGGTTCAGTTACAGAGTAGTTATTTATAGGACTAATTTCTGTATTTTCAAATCATGTAAATCATAACACAAAACAACTGTGAGAATGAACATATATCTACTTCTGTGTAAGCCATATGTATTTATTAAATGTTTAATAAACACTCATGAAGGACAACTTTTTTCTTTTGGATAAAAACAAAGAAAACTGCTAATATTTTTCCTTTACCACTTTTTGGTATCTGATCTAAAATGAACAGCCTGGCCATATTTATACTGGTTTTGTAAAAAGATCTTGATCAATTTTGTTGCATGAAAATAAAATTTAAAACTTCTTGAAAAAGAAGAAGGGCCAGAGATTTAGCTCAGTGGTTTCACTGCCTGCTGCGCAAGCGCAAGGACCCAAGTTCGATCCCCAGTACCAAAAAAACAAACAAACAAAAAAGAAGAAACCCAATTTTACAAAGATATTTAGGGAGGGGATAATCTAAATTGAATGCTTTCCTACTATTATGTTTGCCAAGCATTGTGTGTTCCAGTTAAGTCGTGCATTGTGGCAGAGAGGCCTTTCTTCATCTGCCTCCCTAAAATTCTTCCTGAACCCAATCAGGAACAGTAACCAATGAGTAAAAAATTACATCTCCAATACAAAAATAATTTTTCACTGTCCTGGACTATTAGAGTATGAAATTTCAAAAAGGATAAATTTTTACTTATAAGAGACTGGCATTATTAAAAATTTTCACCGAATGACATTCAAATAAGTTCTGTATTACTAAAAATGTTTTTAAACTGCTCCCTTACAGTCACACTATATTCCATACGCTTGCCACTACTCAGAAAATACTACCTACAGCATCTTTTGCTGTAGAGCTAGGATTACCAGGCTTATCTTCAGTAATATCATCAACCCAAGCTAGAAGAGCAGCTAAAATTAAAGCAGCAGGAAATATGAGGGTCACAGAAATCTTTGATGCCCTCCTAAACCTGGCCCTCTGGGACTCTGCCTCACAGATGTTTCTTTTACTCCGTGACATAAATTATTTAGTATACTTTACGTCTGCAGCAATGCAACGACTAATGGACCAAGAAAATGCAGCAGATCCAGCTAATCAGTAGCCTGGTGCCAAAATGGTTTACTTTTAGGCTTTTCTTCTTCCTCTTCCATGTCCTAAAGAACCTTCAAATTAATAACTCCTATCACTAATCCACTGTGAAACTATTCTTAGTAATTATCTGCTAGTGACAGACGCTGGAACATCAAGATTATTCTGAGTTACTTTCAATTTGCTAAATGTCAAACAATTAGCATTCCTAGACTCTATGATGCCAGGTATTTTGTTTTTATATTATTAAAAATAAAAACTCAAAAAGATACACTGCAGACAGACAGACGCATTATCATGCCTCCAATTTACATGTGAGTAGCTAGCTAGGTCATATATTTGAAGTCATACATGGTTCAGTATGATGAGATAATAGCTAACATTAAAGTACTTGGTATATCTAAAGCACTGTATTGATAAACAAGCACATTACATGTATTATCTCACACATTATTTCTCTGAGATATGTATTCTCATCTCTGTTTTACAGGTTATGAAACAGAAACACATAGAAGTTAAGTAACATGCCCCAGGTCACAAAACTGGCAGTAATGGAGTCTGAATTCAATCCCAGATTTGGTCAATATGAACTTTGCTTTTAACAACTCTGCCATTCCCTAGAACTAATGTGAACTGCCATTTTAAAAGATTTAATATGTTTTGTCTTACATTGATAGTTTAATTGACTTGGATGATTAAATACCTGAACTCATTATCTCTGTTCAGTATTTATGGTACATTTTTAGAATAAAATAGGCCCTTGAAATTCTAAATGGAACTATCTACAGACCTTAGCAAATAATCAAGTCAAAGAAAAGCACTAGAGCATATAATTTCTGCTGAAAAGTACAGTAAGGTATAACAGAAAATGTTCAATGCCCCCTTAAATATAAAAATCAGAGAGCTGAACTTCAAAGAGATACAGAGGCTAATATTCTAGATAGTATCCAATCAAGGCCTCAAAGCTCGTAACTTTTCTATCAAAGGGCATTAGAGATAGTCTCTATTCTGCTGCTAGCTCTTCTCTCATTAGCTCTTTTCAGCCATCAAGCCTACATTCTCACTCTCGTCCATCTGCCCCAGCAGTCTACATCTTAAGTCCCCACTGTTTCATCTCTACTTTCAATTACTCTCCCAATAGTTACTACTCTTCCCACAGATACCCCACCCACTCTCTTCCCTTTTTCTCTGGGGTTAAAATCAGTGGTATAGACCAGTGGTGGTGAACCTAGGATATGTGCATTACTTGTTTTTCTTTTCTTTCTTTTTTGGTACCGGGGCTTGAACTCAGATCGTTGCGCTTGCAAGGCAGATGTCAGGACCACTGAGCTAAATCCCTGGCCCCAACTTGTTTTTCTTTTAAGACAAGAGATGCTAATATAGAGTTGTTTTTTCTAATCTGAAACCTCAGTATTCAGGTTTAATTGCTGTGTTGGCATTTTGTGATAAATAAGTGGGTTTGGGGTTGCAGTTTGGGCCCTCATCTCTAAAAGGTTCGCCACCACTGGTATAGACAAATTCTCATCTCTTTTTCCCTTGTTTTCCAGTGCTTAACTGCTCACTAACAAGTTTAATGACTTACTCAAGCACATCAGATTCAAGACTTGGAATTGAAATCTGTGCATTATGTCGCTAAAATTGTAAGTTACTGTAGTTCTTGGATATTTTGGATGGCTCACAGAAAGAGTCAAACTTGGGAATGTTGCCTCAATGAGTATCACTGATCTAGTATAACCTACTTTTGCCAAAATATACAGAATCTTAAAAATCTTGATACATAGCATATAGTCTATCTAATGTCCAACCAGTATGTGCAGTCTTTCATACATTCTCATGTTTAACAGAAACTTCACTTTTGTTATTTTTTCCAATAATGATCTGCACTGATATATAGTCAATCTCCCTAACTCAATTACTTTTATGGTAAGTATTTTGGAATCTTGCTAAGCAAAAACAGATTTTAACAGTCTATATGTAATCACTTTAGAGTGCTGCAAGCAATTTCCTAGGATTGGACCACACACCTGAATTCTACATTTTATCTCAGAAATACATGCAAACATCATTAGAATGCCTTCTCTGGTACATTTCTATTCTCAAAAGACAAGAAAATCAAAAGATCTTAGCTTTCTCTAGGCATTAGGCAAGATGCTAAAACATACTCTTTTCATTAACAACTCGGATGTCACATTTCTTCTGAGGTATCACTTGTTTTTTAAAAATCTATGTGGCAAAAGATAAAATACAGAGAAACAACACTGGTGGTGAAGAGTGCACTGTGACCGCTCTGTTCCTTAACTGGATCATTAAACTCACCTCGGATGCATATTATAAGGGAATAATATAAAGTGGGAACTGTCACAGGAAGTAATTAACTGGAAGATATTAATACATCTCAATTAAATGTAATTCAACTAGGTAGACAGACAGATAGATATAAAGATATATAGATTTTGGGGGGGAGGTACTGGGGATCAAACTCAGGTCCTTGCGCTTCTGAGGCAGGCGGCGGAACCACTGAGCTAAATCCCCGGCCCAACAATATATTTTTTAAAAAGCAATACAATGATGTTCATGGGCATGAACATGATTTAACCATTTTATATTAAAGTGTCCAGGCCCTTACTATAAAATCCATGTTATTCATTTTGGATTCCACATTTTAATAAGATTACACAAAAATAAGATTAAAGGTTATATTAAAAATGGAAACTAGATAAGATTACAGAACTAACTATTATACCACATTTAAAGAGAGTGTAAGAGAAAACTGGTTTAGACTGAGAAATACGGAATAATATGGTAGAACTTCTATGAAGGCCCCTGAACACAGAATTTTAATAGACAACCAAATTAAGAATAAAAGAGAAGACAGAGTTCTAGATAAAGAACTGTTCAAATTTCTTCCAGCTATAACATGGAAGTACTGATGACTAATACTTAAAATTTACCCACAAGAAAGTAGACATAATAGGAGCAGAGCATGGGATGGTGACAGGCACCCTCCTGGGGCCCTTGCAGATACTTAATTTTCACTAAATCACAACTATCCTATGAAGACAAACTATTGTCTCCATTCCAAAAATAAACAAATTCATTTGTCCAAAGTTGCATAGCTAGTAAGCAGAAGAGTTGAGATTTATATACGAAGAACTCAAAGAACACAAAAAATACCCGCAACAACAAATGAGCAAATGAACTGAACAGAGAATTCTCAAATGAAGTACAATAGCCAATAAGTATATGACAAAAATGTTTAACATCTTTAGCCATTAGGAAAATGCAAATCAAAACAATGTTAAGATTCCATCTCACCCCAGTCAGAACAGCAATCATCAAGAACACAGGGGCCTGGGTTTTGCCTCCTGCTGTGCAAGCGGAAGGACCCAAGTTGGATCCCCCGTACCAAAAAAAACCCCAAAAAACCACGAAAAACAATGCATGCTGGGAGGTCTGGGAGAAGGAACCCTCCTACAGCATCAGTTTGGAATGTAAACTAATATAACCGCCATGGAAATCAGTATGACGATTCCTCAAAAAACCAAAAATAGATATATCACATTTAAAGGGAGCAAAATGAGAAATAGATATACCATTTAATCCAGCTATACCACTCCTTGGCATTTTCCCCAGAGAACTAAAGACAGCATACTATAGTGATACATGCAGACCCATGTTTGTAATGCCACATAAAAGCTAAGCTGTGGAAACAGATGAATGGATAAGGAGAATGTGGTATACATACACAATTGAGTTGTTCAGCCATAAAAAAAATAAAATCATGTCTTCTGCAGAAAAGTGCATGGAACTGAAGACCATCATGTTAAGCAAAATAAGTCAGTCCCAGAAAATGAAATATCACATATATCCTCTTACATGAGCAGTATGAAAATAAAACAAACAAGTAAATAAATGACAGGTGACAGGAAACTAGAAGGGTAGACTTCTAGCTGGGGAAGGGAATCAGGTGGGAGGGGGTGGGTAAAAAGGGGATAAAAAAATCAAACTACGCTGTATGCATGTACTAATATACCAAAATGAATCTCATTACTCTATATCACTAATATACACCAATAAAAATAAAGAAATAAAAAATATAACTAGAAAATTTTCATGCTTCATAACTAAACAATATACCTTAATATAATTCCTGAGTCAAGAATTCACAATGGAAACAAAATATTTGAATTAAATGATAAAATTATGGCTGGAGATTTAGCTAAGCGGTTCTGCAGCTTACCTTGCAAGCGCAAGGTCCTGAGTTCAATCCCCAGTACCCGAACAAAAAAAAAATGATAAAACTATAACTTCCCAAAACTGTTGGAATGTAGCTAATCCACAGCTGCAGGAGCACTTACTGACTTACGTGTACTTATTACGGAAAAAAGGGGAAGATTAAACTAGTGTCTATGCATCCACCCCAAAATGGTTTTAAAACAATAAGACCTTTTAGGTCCACAAAAAAATAGAAGAATGAAAACATAAAGATAAGAGCAGAAATTAATAAAATATACAATAAATATATTATAGCTTAGGGGTTGGTTCTTTGAAAGACTAATAAAATTAATAATCCCTGGTGAAACTAAGAAAAAGAGAATAGCACAAAAAAGTTTTGAGAATAAAAAGAAATGTGTCCTTAAATATCCCACAGAGATTAAAAATGGTAACAGGAATAACTTCATGAAAACAATTTATATGAGATAAAGATTTTCCTGAAAAATACACAACTCCTAAAAACTGAAAAACAGAAAGTCAGAATCTCACACTAATGAAGGATACTTAATCAAAGTATGTTATATGCATGCATCAACGTACCAAAACAAATCTCATTATTCTATATTACTCATATGCACCAATTAAAAGAAAAAGAAACTTCCCGAAATTTCATTATAATAAAATCTGACCAACAATGCTTGGAGAATGAGAAATTTGACTTCAATTCTCTTTCAACTGAAACCCAGTATGGACTATGCTTCGTCACCACCTGCACCACCTCCCCCATCATCCGTGTCACTCCCACCTCGGTACCATCTGCATGCTTAGGCCATGGCCTTCAATGAGTAGAGAAATTTCTGTATGCAGTTATACATCAAGTGGCTGAAGGGCAGCAGAAATTATGGGCAGGCACAGCGTGACCTTTATGAGAACAAGAGAACCCTAGTAAGTCATTACCACTCCACCAAGAAGCCCTCATGAGAGCAGGGAAGCTGGACTCAGAAGTGCTGGATTGAAAGTGGCAGGGCACTTTACAGTTCTGACCTAGACAGAGTAAGCCTCAGTGTACTTCCTCTCCAGGACTTCAGTATAGCTGCACTGAGAGCTCCATGTCAGGAGGATCATTTCATATCCACTACTCCCAGCTTTGTACCTGAAGCACTGAGAATTGCATTTGGAGTGTACTGAAGTAGACTTCAGTTTCTTTACATGATTTTTGCATTCAACTTAAGATTCCTTCATATTGTTATATATGTTAAATATAATACTTTTTTAAATTTCCCTGTGTAATATATAAGCAATAACAAAAATTTTTAAATGTAATTCTTTCATAACTTTATTTTAAAAAAAAACTAAATTAGTGTGGCTTAAATGAACCAGCCAGCTCCTATAGGAATCACACAGAAAAACATGCTACTTCTTAGACACAACCCAAACATAGAAACTTTTTAAAAAATTTACTGAGAAATGTAAGAAGTTTGGAATTAATACAGTAGTAAGAAGATGTGAAGCAACTTATGATGTTGCTCTTGTGGAGGAAGGTGTCCATGGTCTTTACTGGCCTTTTGATGAAGGTGCACCTCCATCCGCCCACACTGCTGATGATTAGTTAAGTCTTGCAATAATTAAGTTTCATGAACAACTTGATTGTTGTATGGCTGCTCAGCATATTGGAGGCCTCAGGAGAACTCCAGTTCTTACTGTTCTAGCACTGCTGGAAGGTGGAAAGAAATTTGAAGATACAGTACAGTTCAAAAGACAAAAGCAACATGAAGCCTTTAACATCGAGAAACTTGTATATTTGGAAAAGCATCATGCTAAAACATTTTTGTGTTGCACATCCAGTGATCACAGAAACAATTGTTGTAGTCAATAAAACTGGGGAGCATAATGCTGTTACCTTAAAAGTAGAACTTGAGACAGGACCTAATTTGTCACATGTGTCAGTCAACAAGGTAGGCTGGTGGATAAGCCTGATGAAGCTTTCGTAGGAATAACTGAAAAGAAGTTTTACCAGGGCACAAACGACAAAACTTCTATGTTTGGGTTATGATCGACCTATTGGGACACTTAGCAAAAGATTCTTGTTGTTCACCATTTAAAATGTGCTTGTCCTTTATTTATGCCTGCTGACCTTTCCTGAAATCATGAGTATTGGATTATGTCTTCTTTAAATCTATTCCAGTGCCAGAATCTTATCGATACATAAGAAATTTAGATAAACTGAGCACCAAAATACTCAATATAATCCTTATATGTTTTCAGTGTTGTATAGTAGTAAAACTAGCACCTATGAACACTCCAGATCTTATGCGATCTATCCCTTTAGTCAGTTCAAATACAGAAATGAGGACTACTTGCCTACTCCCTTCACGTTCCCCTCTCCTACATTCACACCACTATACAGCAGGCTTCAGCGACCTTTGATTCTTGCGGGACTTTTTTACCCAGTCTTACAATGATTATGTAATGTCTTTCTATAAATCTTCCTTTCTGCTGTCATGGAAAACTTTCACTTTGAAAACCTACATTGTACAGAAGTAAGTCTTCAATATCTTCAGGCAAAAAATCTTTACAGATGTTTGCTTTGAGGTATAATTTAACAGGGGAGGCCTAAAAAGAATGGCTATTATCCTACTCATGAACAGAAAATGAAGAACACACTCTTTATAGTCAATATTTTTATAAGTACTTTATTATCGTAGCTAAAACAACTTCCAAGCATAAAATTTGGGGGGTTTATGTTTTTCTATTGGAAAGTGCTTACCAGCTATTACTTTTGTCTTTAGCATATTTTTCTCCTTTCCCAGCCCCTTTTGCAAAAACAAGGGGGTTTTTGATACTGAATTAAGCAGACACCTAATATTTTATACATCTTTTAACCTATGTAATTTAGTATTTGAAGGTGATAATTTGTTTTATTATACAATTGATTATTCATGATGTATATTAATGTTAGTTCAACCATGTATTTATACTTACTAGTGATGTGGGGTTATAGTTCCGTGGGAGAAATAATTTGCAGTGTTCACTACTTTCTAAAAACCTAATATGAACTCTAAGCAGCTAAATAAATATTGAAATTAAAAAAGAATATGTAAACTACTTTCTTGAGTATAATCTACCACACAGAACTCTTTACCAACATATCAAAGCTAACACTTGAATATCTATTTTCATTAAGCATAATGATACAGGCAGAATTAGATGAAAAACAGGAAATATGCTTGGCTTCGTCTGAAAAGAAACTGAAATACATTTATACAGAATATTCTCTTTAAAAGATTTTATTTGACCATTCTTTGCTTCTTTTCTTTAGAAGTCCTGTATGGCTGAGCAAAACTGAAAGTTGAGTTGAATTATGTTCTCATTAGTATGGGTTTCACTTACTAAAGTAACAGATCGGAATGTCATGATTTGAAGTGCTGCACATGGATATAGCTCCAAATGTAAGTTAATGGATGAGTGTAAGGATTTAACATCAGGTGCCTTTTAATGGACGAAGCAACCTCCCACTCATTCTCAGGCCAAATTCGTGGAAACCAGTAACATAAAACTCTGTGAAATATTTTTTCTCCAAAGAATTCAAGTTACACTCATAAATGTCAATGTCTTTTTTCAATACACCTAAAAAGTTTCAGATGTAATATGACAGAAAAAAATATTTTCTCAACTGTCCATTAAAAGTCCTCAGAACTTTCCTGGAAATAACTGTTACTGTCACCACTTTCTGTGGTGAAATGTCAAGTTGCCTCTAGCTGATTCTGAGGTGACTCCCACTGCCACCACCCAAGCACTTAAGCTCTTTACTGAGTGCCACAGTCTACTCCCTTATCATGTTCTCCTCTGTGTCCCCATTTCAGTTGAAATTAGACAAACTGGCAAATGTAAACAGCAAAGGCTTTCAACATGGGCAACTGCCAGAATTTAGTTTCTTTCTCAAATCAAAGAGTTTGTAGATGACAGTATGTCACACGTGTGTGTGTGTGTGTGTGTGTGTGTGTGTGTGTGTGCGTGCACACGATCTACCCAAGCTATTCTCTTTGGTCCTTCAAGAGACAAATTAGGGATGGCAGAATAAAACTCTCATTGGTTAGAATATCCACTTTGGCTTTAAAGACTCATGGCCACTAGACTTGGTATCTTATATAGCAACTCCACAGACATGTTGAGAACAAGCCCCGTGACAAGAATCGTCACACTCAGAGAGGCCCACAGATATGGTTTTCTCCTTGGGTTTTTATCATTTATTTATCCCAGTTTAGTTACAATCACCAAATTAATAAGGGAGTATCTTTACGGAAAGTGTCTGCCTAGTCAGAAAGTAAACAAAAGACAATTCTTACAACAGAAGGAAAGGGCTCTGCTACCTCATTAACAAACCTGAGTGTTTATTCTAGTTAGGCTTTTTTTTATTAATACATATTTACAGTACACAATGATTACATTCATCAAAGGAAGTTGGTACATCTTTTAGTTGCAAGGAATCACCAAAGCTAGTTCACGTAAGGAAGCTAAGTATAAAAATGGTACACAATTTTGTAGAAATTTAAGGACTGAAGCTTGGCCTGGGTATGTAGCTCAGTGGTAGAGCACTTACTTAGCATGCAGGAGCTCAGGGTTCAATCTGAAGCACCAGAAAAATAAATAAATAAAAATAAAAACAGGACATCAAAAAGGAGGCCTTACAAAGATTACAATTCAGACAGTCTGGATATAAACATAAGTCTCCCAGGTTTTTCCTGTTTCTTTCTCTGCTTCCTACTGACATACTCCTCCTGCCTAGTAATGGCTCACATTACAAACATCTTACGTCAGACAGCAATAAGAAAATTGATATTCAACATCACTAAATTAATGCCAAGTCAATTAATACTAGACCAATGTGACTGAAGTAATTAAAAACCACAATAGGCTAACTTGAGGAACTGTATAATGAAGCAAGGGGAAAGGAAACTCAGAATCACTGCTGAGCAAGCCATCCAACCACATTCACCCCACTTAGCTGTTGTTTCCTCATCTTATACACGAGGAAACTAAAGCTCCAAGAGACTAATTTGTCCAAGATGAGAAAATAATAGTGCCTTTCTCAGGCCACTCCCATTTACTGAAGGCCTGGTGATAACAGTATAAAACAAAACATGTAAATATGAACCTCAAGCACAGCAAGGATTTGCCTTACATGACAACAGGTAGAATTCTCAGTGACATGAAGGTCTTTCTTCCCCTATTGACTGTTCTGGATTCCTCTAACCTGTCTGATTTCTCACTCTCTTTAGTCTGTGCCAAATGCTAAATTTAGAGATCATCATGGTGAGACACTAGAGGCAAAGAGGAGCTATAAGCTGACTTATCTCATATATACCTTTATGCTATCTCATATGTCCCTTGTGTTGCTTCTTTGTAGTTTGGTAGTAACCTGATGGTCTGGCCTAACTCAGTAACGTAACAGTACTTTAACTACAGTCCTCCGACACCAGAGCCTGTATTCCCACACACCATGTTAACTGCCTCCCATCTACGTTGTGATAGCCTTACGTTTGCACAATCCTTAGATGCTCTTGAATTTTAAACTTATAATTTATCTAAAAATAAATAATTAAAGCAACTTAACAAGCCCATCACAAATACTCAGGAAACCAAGTTACTACATATTGGGACATAAATACAGGATGTAAAATGTCAATAGGTTCGCTCTACTAGCAGTACCAAAATGAAAATAAAAGTAATTTGCGGAGTCATCTTCAAATTGAAAGACATGGACAGCTGTACAGGAAGCTTCTTATAGGAGGAAGCTCTTGACAGGCTCTTTCAGTTTTGGTGAAGTTACTAGGGTACTGTTTCTAATAGTGAAGCAAGTGTATTAAATTCTTATGCAAACATCAACTTCTTAAGGTCTACTAGCATTTATCATTATTTTTAATTAATTGCTTCCACTTATCCTTTTTTATTATTTCATTTATTTGTACTAATGAATTGAGCAATACGGTATAATATAATCATTATACCAAGGTTATAGTATTATGTCTGTCATTATGAAGTTGCTGACCTTAAATATCACTTCAGCTCTTAAGAGCACGTTTTTCTCCTGCATAAAATAAAGAATTTCTCTGGATTATTAATTTTGAGGCCTTGAAAGACAATTTTTATCCCCAGATATTCAAATTTGAAAATATTCAGATTTGAAAACTTATCACTGTTTGTAGATTTTATAGCCATCGAAAAAAGAATGTATAGTCAAATTATTAAAATAAAGTTCAGCAATTTGTTAGAACAAAAGCCAAACTGCACGCATAGCAACGGAAGTTAGAAAATTTATCATTCATAATAAAAAAAAAAAAAAGATTCAAAAATTCTAACCAAAGATATTTATGGAAAAAGTTACAAATTATACAAATTAACTGAATGCAATCACACATCTAATTAAATGGAGATATACTTTATTCACAAATGGAAAGATTCAATACCCCAAAGACGCTCCCTCTCTCTAAATTAATCTATAAACTCACTATAATGCAAATCAGAATCCTAGCAGGGTTTTTGAGAACTTGACAAACTAATTTTAACATTAATGCCCAAGAGCTGGTGGTGTAACTCCAGAGTACAGCACTTGCCTAGTAGACATAAAGCCCTGAGTTCTAGCTCCAGCATCACAACAACAACAACAAAAGTTAATACAGAAGAACCAGACCCAAGAATAGCCAGTTTTTAAGAGTGGAGGCAAGAAAATGAGCTCACCAGATTTGATAGTAATTAAGACATTGTAGTATATATTAGTGAAGGAACAGGATCTCTCCAACATCCTATTTACAACTCCATAAAGATATTTCCCTTATCCCCCATAAAACCTCTCCATGGTCTTAGTCTTGCAAATTGTTCCTACTCATTCTCTAAACACAAGAGCCTGAAGGTAGTGGCCAAGATGTTCCTTTCACCTTTGTCACGATCCTCTTCCTTACAGCTCATTCCAATTTCTTAACCATATGAAACGTTTTTCTGTTTAAGATATTATACTCTACTCCACCAGAAACTTCATGGAGCATCCCAGATCAGTTGCCAATGTGAAACAAAAGGGAAAGACTGTTCAGAATATATAGGTATCCAAACACTATTATTTATATTTTAATGAATAATATGAGAAAAAAACACTGTTGGTAAGTGACAGGAGAAGAGAGAAAGAACATTCCAAAGGTATGAGTTAAAATTACTTCAACAATAACTATGATAGTATATTGCAAATTATTTACAAAACAAATTTATATTATTCTAATCCTTTTATTCATCAAAATAGAAGGTAAAACGTATTTTCAATATATTAAAAATATAAAATTCGTGGTAGGATAAATTTTCAAACTATATATTTAATTGTTTAAAACTTTTTATAAATAGTAATGGCTTTTAAAAACTCAATCAATTAGGAAAAAAACAGAATACTCTATGAAGTTCTACTCAGTGAAACAAAATATACACAGGTAGAACAGACCATTCTAAGTGTTCTAGAGGAAAGAAATGGTCAAAATAGAAATGAAAATGACCAGATATTAAACAGCAGCTGTCAAAACAAATCAACAAATTGAACATAGTGAATTGGAATTTAAAAAGCAGTACTTAAAGACCAAAGGCTGGCTGAAAATTCTGGATTTGTTAGATAGATAACAGAATCACTGTAGGTTCTTAATCGTGGCAGTGAAAAGATGAAAGCAGTTGTCTGAGAAAGAGAACTCTAACAGCTGTGTGTAGGATGAGCTGGAAGGGGAACAAGACGGGCAGGAGTAAACAGCTACAAAGCTGCTAAAGTACAGACACGCATGCGCAGGTTGATTATCCCTTATCTGAAATGCTTGGAACCAGTGTTCCAGACTTCAGATTTTTGCTGATTTTGAACTACTGTAACACATGCGATAAGATATTTGGGGATAGGACCCAAGTTTAAACAAGACTTATTTATGTTTCACATACACTTTACACATATCACCTGAAGGTAATTTAGGTAATTATACAATATTTTTGATACACATGCATTCTGACTACAATCTATCCTATCAGGTGTGGAATTTTCCTCTTGAGATGTCATGTTAGCACATGAAAAAGTTTCAGAGTCCTTCAGATTTGCGGATTAGGGATGTTCAACCTATAGTACAGATATAAAAGCATGTGGAAATAAAATGCTCTACCTTTGACAAGACCAAATCTACAGCAGTATGAAGACAGTCAAGTCATATTACCAATCCGACTTAAAGATCAACCAAAGCAAATAATGATCTTTTTTCAATTTACACAAACATTACTAGAACTCACATACTGTCTAAATAGCTCCTACATTTAAGTTTTATTACCTGTGGGGAAAATTTAAGAAATGAGGGATGAAAGGGAAAAAGTGCATCCCGAGGAAACCCAAATGGTAGCAAAGTAGGGAATAGGTAAGATTGAATTTATCTTGGCCAAGACTCCTCTTGACTTGTCTAGTAAAAAGAAATCAATTTAAAATGCCCTAGGGAAGGGCTGGGGATTTAGCTCAGTGGCACCGCTCCTGCCTTACAAGCGCAAGGTCCTGAGTTCCATCCCTAGTGCTGGGGAGAAAAAAAATGAAATGCCCTACTGAGACCTTCGCACCACAGATGCACAAAGTAGGAGTTATGAAATAGTTTATAAAACTGACCACAGCACTTTGGCTCAGTGAGACTTGAGAAACATGACTAAAAGAGAACACAAACAATCAGCACACATCAATGCCTCCTGTCCAGTCTGGATCAATGAAGCTCCAATTAATCAGGGGTCTCTAGCAGACCATTCATTCACTAAACTCTGTGCAACAAACCAAAGAATGCACTCTGAGCAAAACAGCATCATACCCAGCCTTGAAGAAATGAAACCAGCACACACAAGAAAGTGCAATTACAGAAACATAAATGTTACTTATACAAGAAGAACCAAGAAGGCTTTAGGGAATGCATGGATTGAATATATTAAACATCAGAAAACTAGAATGGAGGGAGAAAGAAAGAGCTGTAGCTGTAGGACAGAGGGAGGGAATGGAGAGAAGCCAGCGCAGGCCAGAACAAAAAGGGGCTGGTTGAGGCTTAAGCAACTGCCATGATCAGCATGGCGGGTTTGAAACTGGACTGCAGAAAGCCTTCCCTGGGTAACGGGATCAGAAATATGAACTTTATTCTGCAGAGACCAAAAGTTTCTGAATGACAAGAGATGAAAAATTAAAGGCTTAAATTAGAAATATTAGTCTCATAATGACTGGAATATGGAATAAAGGTAAAATAGTTTAAGACAGACTCAGAAAAGCTACCAGATTGAATTATAGAAACAGGCAGTTTACTGGACAGGAATGATTACATAAAAATTCTCATCTACCCAACTTATAGTAGAGCTAAATCATATTTTAAGAAAAACTATATTTTATTCCATGAACTTATTTTCATGCAGTTAGAAAAGAAAGGGGAAAACGATCTCACCCATTCTAACACTAAAATGCCCTTATTTCCCAAAACAAACATGAGGTGGGAACTGTAAATCTGTGTTCCCTAAGTCAGCCTCAGTTCCCAGGTGCAGTGGTAGCATGAGCGTCATAATTCTATAGTTAAAAATATGCATATTTTCATAGCACTCCTATTCATAACTAAACCACTTTAACCAGTGCTCAAGAAAACTCATCTGTTCAAGTACTGGAGGAAAACTGGCTATGTTGTACTGGATGGAAGACAATACCCTACTATAATTTATACACTGTGTAAGAAACCGTTGAGAGGTGTTTTGGCTCAATTTTTGCTTCACATACAGAATTTAGAACCTATTCTTTGCTTACTGCCTCTTTTCTTTTTTATCTTAATTACATTAAGCATACTGGAGGTAGCAAAACAGGGTACCAGAAGTATAGATGATCATTTCAGGCATGGTAAATAACTCAGCAGGGCAGGAGTATGTGAAATACAAACAGAAGACCAGAGGAAAATCAGAACAACACTAGGGTATAACTGCTGTGGCCTTTCCGCCCTGTGAATACTATGTCATGTATTGCAGTAAAGGATTTGGGACAAGAACTAATTTCTTATTGAAGCACAGGGAAAATTTCAATGAAAATATTTTGCATTTCAATGTAATGATAAAATGCTCCTTTGAAAACAAAAGAAATCCACAACACTACTTTGCAATTTTTATTAAATGTAGTAACTAATCATTTCCGTCAGGATCATTTTTAGATTAAGACAGAAGTCATAATACTGTTTCAACTTGAAAACGTTCCATACTGTATAAAACAAACTCAAGCTGTACTTTGAAATTCTAGTTTTAAAACTGAAAACTACACTTAATGATTTTAAATTTCAAACGGTTATTTCATAACATTTTATTATTTTCTGACTAAAGTTTCCCTATAATTGTATTTTTATACTCAATTCCAGGCAAGAGATAAATGATACAATCACCAACAACAGGAACATTTACCAACTAGGCGCAAACCAAAACATAATCTTTTGTATTGATTTCTATTTGTTAAATAATTAATAGTTTAATTCTCCAACTGTTTAAATCTCCAATTCACATTCCAGAACAATGACTTCATCAAGCAGAAATTTAGACAAGCAATCATTTGAAACAGAAATAAGCCTTTAAAGAAAATTATTTAGAAGCCTAGGGACAAACCTAATGAACATAACATACAAAATAACACCACTTACCACTAGCTTCTATTTCTAAAAGGATGCTCCAAATCTTAAACCATGGAAAGGCATCCTAATGATTGACTCATAGAGCAGATGACAATTTATTTACAGAGTGAAAACTACTTCCAAAGCACACATAGTGATTCTCTGAAGGACACAGGAGTAACAGCTATTACGGAAGAAACGACTAACCACATAAGACCTGTGACCAACTGACAGACGACCGGAATTATACCCGTATCTTCAGTGCAACAAATCAACCTCTTTCTCAGACTTAATGTAATTTTTTAAACAAAAATATTATCTAGCTCCCTAATTTCCAGATGAAATACAAGAATTAAATTACAGTTTTGTCCGTTTCTCAGGCCAAAATGATTTATTTACATAGAATGTAACTGCTTCCTCAGTCATGTGCTGCTTCCTTTCCGCTCCTGCAACATTTTATTCATATCTCTATTTGTTTTTACTGCAAGAATTTGAACTCTGCAAAGAAGGTATTATCAGCACCATGTCACAGATGGGAAAGCGTGCTTAGTATGGTGAAGTGATTTGCCCAAAATCACCACTAAAGCCACGGTGCAAACTCGCCCCTCACCACAAAGCTCTCTCCACACTACCTCACAGCTGCTAAATGAATCAAACCTACATAACTGAATTCACTGCAGTTTCTTGCTATCGCCATTTTGGTAGCAGCAAAAACAAATCTATCATAGATAAGTCAAATGTAAAGGACATGATCTGGCGGAGATGTAGGGCTGCTGCCCAGTATCTGAACTCTCTTCTCACATGTGGGCAATTTCCCCCTTTATTCGTCTTCATTGATGGCAGAGCCTGGCTCCCTACATAGAAACTAACGATGCCACCTGCTCATTCTTCAGTTATCTGTACCACGGACATGGGCACTTAACCTAGGTTCTGACGCTTTGACATCCCCACTAAGGACTCTATAAGAACTAGAAGCAGTACGAAGTCAGAGCAGCAAAGGCTGAATTCAGGTAGCAGGAGGAAGCAGCAACATTAAGATTCCAAAGGCAGCGGTGCCAAAGAAGCAGCTTGCAGCCACATTATTTGTCTCCATGCTGGTTTCAGGTTATCACTCTAGCTCTGTGTTTTCTGCTCTCTAGTCTTTCTTTTCCTTTTCAAGGCCACAGCCTTCCCAGGAATTTGGAGAACTGTTCCACAGGCTTCCCGAATGTCCCTCTTAGACCTGAATCAGTCAAAATTGCCCTCTCTTGCTGCAGTTAAAAACCATAAGGCATTTAATAAACAATACTAAACAAACATACTTTATCAAATGTTTTTACTTCGGTATTTGATTGTTCTTTTACATAATCTGTCACTGGGGTCTTAGGTGACACCTATTTGATACCTGCTAGTATCCTCTAATGACAAAAAGGAAAAAAAAGACTTCAAATTAGGGTTCTCTACTTTTTCATAAGCAACACAAACAAATATTATAACAGTCATCCAATGATCATCTTACTGAGGTTCAAAATAAAACTTTATTAAGATTTCTTACCTGTCAGGTATACCCAGCCTCTTGACACTTCTATAAACAGAAAGAGTATTTGCAACATGTCGATAATTAAACCAGAATCGGGATGTACAAACCTAAAGTATTAAAACAAAAATATGATTTTTATAAGTCACAATACGCTATGGAGTTACAGACTTATTTTTCTTGAAATATGACATAGAAATTCCTTCAGAGTTTCAGACTTAAACACAGCAAAGAACATAAAGAACTATCGATAAAATCAAGCTCTGTAAAGAGAAGCCTTCATAACTAATATTAACTACGAAAGACCACCTTCAGAGAAAACAAATTTAGGGGGAACTTAATCAATACTGGACCGATTTACTCTCAATTTCTTTGATTCTGTAATGTTCCTATTTCTAAAAGAGTATATTCTTTAGACTCAAAGACAATCCCCATAAACTAGAGAAGAAAACTAGCCACTCTGAGCTATATAATATCCATTTCACTCTTGTTTTCTTAGTTGTGAGAAATGTAGGACACAGACTAAAACATAACTTGCAAAACAGCTTTATATGTACATAAAAAATACACTATAAACCTATCAAACTGAACAGAAAACTAGGAACAATTTTAACCAAATTTTACATTTAAAAAAAGATTGCTAAAAATAATATCAAAGGTGCTAGGAAAATCTGACTTTCTGCTTTAAAAGTTAGTTTACGGGAAAGCCCTTGGGTAAACGGAAAGTGGGATCATGGGTAGGATGCCCACCGAGCACCCTCCTGCCTCAAACTGCTGCCTGTGTTCCAGCAGTTAGATGACAATTCCGAGACAGTATAAACACTCTTGTCTCTGCCAAACAAAAAGGAACTAGATGTTCTTTTATTAAAGTGAGTTTTCATTCCAGAATCCAATAAGGAAAAGATTAAAATTTTGAGCCACATAAAAATATAAAACTTCACGTCAAAAATAATATAAATCCTAACAAAGGAAAAGCTCAAAAAAATAAAAGTCTGATTACCTTAATTATAACTCAATAGGAAAAAAGCACTAAGTTTAAATGAGGAAAGGGTAAGAATAAGTACATCATAACAAAAGTGTTAAAAATGGACAAAAAGCCAGGTGTGGTGGTGCAGACCCATAATCCCAGCACTTTGGGAGGCTGAGGCAGGAGGCCCACAAGTTCAAGCCCAGCCTAGGCAACTTAACAACAGCCTGTAAAATAAAACAAAACAGGACTATGAAACTCTTAAAATTGCTCACTCAACCTCACAAATACTTTCAAAACTACATATCAGATTGATAAATATAAAACGTCTGACAATTCATCCTATTGTCAGAGGTATAGGGAAATAAGCATAATACTCATAGCTTACTGATAAAAATGTAAATTAAGGCCAGGGATTTAGCTCAGTGGTTCCACCTCCTGCCTCGCAAGCACAGGGTCCCGAGTTCGATCCCCAGTACCCCCCCAAAAAATGTTAATTAATATAAACCTTCTAAGAAGATAATTTGCAATACATATCAAGTTTGGAAAAATAGCTGTCTTTCTTCATTTACCTCAAACAAGTATGCAAAGCTATGTGCTCTAGGGTTTTCCCTACAACATTGCCTGAATTAGCAAAAATGAAAACCAAAAGCTAGAAGCCAAATCACTACCAGAAAATCTAGTAAAAAATCTACATGTTCCCTCATGGGAAACAGAAAAAGCATAAAACAATTTCTATCTGAATTAATCATATAAAAACCAGTATTTTCAGTGTCTTTTCTGCATATATAAAAAGCTTTTTGCATCTATTATGTTATTAAAGAGCATACACCTAACGAACTAAGCTCATTTTCACAACCAACTTATTATACAGAAAATTAAGGTGAGCAAATATAAGCTACCAGGAAATACAAACTTAATAGAAGTTATCAAATATTCCCTGAATGTAATTTTTAAAATGCAAGTTGTAAAAGGGGCACATGCTGTGGTCCATTAATCTTCTGAGAAGAGGGAAAGAGTAGACACAGATGTGATTACACCCACTGGAAATGTCTGACAGGATATACAAGAAACTGATAATAGTAATTATCCTTAGAGGGTAAAAGGGAGGGCCAAAACGGGAGCGATAACTTTGCAGTTGATTCATTTCCTTGCTGCAATTTTGCTGTCCACTCCTAAGTATGGATTACCTTTTACCATTTTTATTAAACACAGCAAAAAGGTTTATATAAAACAGATTAGAAAACAAAATGGAACCCAATTTTCCTTCTGTTGCCCTCTGTTGGCGAGCTTCCTCAGAGAGTAAACAGGCATTTCACTCACCTCTGGTCATCTCGTCAAGACTAAATCAAATTAATTCAAACTGAGGAGAAATTGAGATTGTTAAAAAATCTCAATTTCCTAACACTGAAAGAATGCACTTTTTAGGACTTTAAGTTAGACTTGGTCAAATTTCATAATTTTCCATTTAAAAGGCACAATTTTTTAAGTTTCACTGTGTAGTACTAGGTCTAATGCAAAAATATGGGGCAAAATATAAAACCTGCAGTTGTCATGAAACTGCAGTAATAGGCCTTTACCACCCTCTGTTTTTCATCTGGAATCCACATTACTGAAATGGAAAGGGACTTACTGAGAGGTTTCCCAGACAAAGTAGGTTTTAATATGTGCGTAGCATAAGCTAACAGGGTCTTAGTTGTATAAAAGGAGTCCTCTGACAACTGGTAGTTGCACATAGGCAGTTATTCCTTCCTCTAAGAATTCTTCACAGAGACTATCATGGAAGAGCCCTTAGTTTCTTGTACATAAAGTTTACCCTTTCTAGTTGGTGGCTTGTGGCCTGGCTCCTAATAATTTTTTTCACTTTTAATCAGTCATTGAAAACCTCTCTCCTAACTTCAAGCAGCTTTTGTTCAATTCCTTCATAATCTCTCTTATGAGGAGCACCATATAGATGTTATTCTTCCTTGGAGAGCAAGAAAATGAGCCACGAACCTATCTTAAACGCGATACAACTATATTTAATACAAACATCTACACCAACTGTAACCACTCTATTTCTAGCAACCTATAGATAACTATATGCTTTTATGAAACAATTCTCAATAAACTAATAAGGCCTCAAAAATTCTGACAATCTACCTTTGGTTTTAATAAAGTGCATTATGATCTTACATGTTTGTCCTGCCCTTCTTTTAGTTGAATTCCTCGACCCACTTTCTTTACTTTCCCCCTATATTCTTACAACTCATGTTTCCCAGTTTTCTTCTTTTCCACCATAAGTTAATAATCAGCTTCCTCCCCTGTCTCTTTGAACTTACACTTCATTTCCTTATTTCTTCTTCCTGTTGCCTCTTACTATCCTTTGAATGTGATCCCTAAACTTTGTGTGTTGAAAACTCACTCCCCAATTTCACACACTGATGGTGCTCGGAGGTAGGACCTGCGAGAGGACACCAGGGACGAATGACGCCATCGGGTGGGGCCCCCAGATGGCCTCAGAGGCTTTATAAGAAAGAGAGAACTGAGCTAGCAAATTTGCTACGCCCTCCCGCGGTCAGTGCAGCAAAACGGCTATCATCAGGTGCAGAACAGACGCTGGGGGCAGGCTCTTGGGCTTCCTCACCTCCAGAAATGTGAGCCAAATAAAGCTCTACTCTTTATAAACTACCCAGACTCAGGTATCCTGTGGACAGAAAAACAGGAAGACAACCAACCCTTTTGTATGCTTTCTCACTAAGTGAAACCTATTCTAGCTTCTAACGTGTAAATTTCATTAAATAGAACCCTACAGTAAAACTATCATCCAAATGTAAGAAAAGTAAAAATAAAACTGTATGAATCTAGACAAATTAAAATGTTAATTCATGCCAATGGGGGAAAAGGCAGAAAAATAAAAAACAGCCCAATAAGCAAATCTTAGGATCACAACAATGTAAATTAAAATAAAATTTAATTTGTTGCCAGAAGTCATGAAAGAATTAATAATACATGGTTGACTTGGATTCAGAAAAAGAAACAGTCTTTCTGGAGGGTGATCATGCTCCATGACTTCATATTTTTACGTGTAGGAACTGATATTAAAGAGAAAATTGGACAAGTTCACAAAAATCTATGTATAAGAATATTCAAAACAGTCATGACTAAAATAATAAAAAATTTGGAATCCAAATGTTCATGAACTGCAGATTATTGTACGTTCATAATATAGAAAATACAGCCTGTGAAAAATGTTATATACCTGCGCATTTACCCGTATGAAAAGGATCTCAAGACATCCTAAGACACTGCAAAACGGCAGGTATAATGATCCCAGGTGAATAAAATCATGCGTCTAACTTTATAACTTTCTTCTTTCTATGAGGAGAGATGCGAGTCACCAAAGTATGGGCTCTAGAATGTAAGACTTTAAGACACTTCCCTCTATCTTTCTTAACTGAGGTGAAATTCACATATGATTCATCTGTCTTCTTTTAAAACTTCCTGTATGATTTGAATTTCCTACAACTACAATTTATTATTTTTATAAACAAAGAATTATAAGAGTAAATCAGCCTAGAGAGCATTTATAAACTAGTATTATCAGCAAGATATATAATTACTCATTTACAGCATTAAATAATTCGACATTTTATAACACTCTTTCATTTTTTTGGTTTTTTTTGGTACCGGGGATCGAACTTGGGTCCTCGCGCTTGTGCAGCAGGCGGCGAAACCACTGAGCTAAATCCCCGGCCCTGTTACAACACTCTTTCTTTAACAACAGTACCCTTATTTATGTTTATGCTTATTTACATGTTAAATTTGATCTGTTTTGTTTTGAGACAGTATCTTGCTATGTAGTCCAGGCTGGCCTTGAGCTCACTATGTAGGCCAGGCTGGACTCACACAGCAATCCTCCTGCCTCAGCTTCCCAAGGGCTGGGATTACAAGCATGCACCACCACGCCCAGCTCTTCTGTTTATTTACAGGGTGCCACTTGACAAATAAATGAAGGGAAAGGAGTATTATTAAAATTTTACTCCTAGATACGGTCAATTTAAAATATGGCCCAATCAAAGTAAAGAATTTGGGGCTGGGGATTTAGCTCAGTAGTTCCACCGCCTGCCTCACAAGCATAAGGTCCCGAGTTCGATCCCCAGTACCCCCCCAAAAAAGAATTTCTGTTAAAAATGTAAGAAAACAAATTTTATTTTCAAATATATGAGTCATGTAAAAATTTTCAGATACATATCTAATATGAGCAGCAAGATACATCTTTATAGAATATACCTACCAAAACAGCCCAGTTGTTTGTATGGCCACTTCTAAAAAATTGTTCTGCTTGATCCTGTCGGTCAAATAAAAGCAAAATGATTAAGAAAAAGCCACAATTTCCCAAAATAAAAACAAAGGACAATTAAGAGTCACATAAATTAAGATTCGTGTAAGTGTATGAAGATACTAGTATTTGACCTTGTGAACAAATAATCAAACTTAAACTGGAAAGCAGTTTAAGATATAATATTGTAAAAAAAAAAAAGCCCTGAACTAGAAAATCAGAGGTGTAGGTTTCCATCTTTAACCATGAGACCATGATTAAACACAGTAACCCTCACTGAGGTGCGGTACAGTACTTGCTCAGTGGTATGGTGCTTGCCTAGCATGCACCAGGCCCTGGACTGGGACAGGGGGCTTAACTTGCTCAAGACTCTTTCTGTGCAAAATGAAAGCAATGCCAGCCCCACATCACAGTGTCATTTTACAGGTCCAAAAAGATATGTGAGGAAGAGATTCAGCTTTAAAAATTACTAAGCATTATACAAATGAAAGCATAGTATATAGATCACATTTCACTATTTCCTATACCTTGAGAACTACTGAGGAAGTAAAAAGTGTGCTGTTTGGAAGCTTAACAGGCCATCAGTTAAAACCATTATCTTACCCACCATTTGCCTCACCATCATTTATTTTCTCCACTGTCTATCATCCTCACATTATATATCATTAACTTATGATGTATGTCATTGTCTCGTCCAATGGGATACAAGCTTCACTAAGACGGAGCCATGCCCCCAGTTACATTGACTAATGTACTCCAAGTTTAGCACAAAATGGATTTTGAGTATTTTTTAATGAATGAATACATGGTTCCAATGTTGCTATCTCTTGAAGAACTGAAACCACATGGATGACAGGTTCAGAATAAAAAGGTACTAAGTAAAGGTTTTAACATAAAGCTGTAAATTTCACAATTTCCTTCTAGATTGTAGCAATCACTTCCTGCAATGAGAAAGTAAGATGACAATGTTCATACCAAGAACCTCTCAGAATTAATACTTCACTTTTTGTGAAATACTATCATAAAGATGGTTTTTATCCCCATGAAATAAGACTGCTGGCTTCGACCAAAACAACTCTTGAATTTCTCACAGAAGACTTTTTTTTTTCAGGGGGCGTTTACCGGGGATCAAACTCAGGACCTTACACTTGAGAGGCAGGCAGTGGCACCACTAAGCTAAATCCCCAGCCCTCACAGAAATCATTTTAATCCTTTAATAATCATTGCTGTTGGTTTTCTAAAGTCTTTGCAATTATGCCAACTCACTCTTAATATTAAACATTAATAATCAGACAAATGTGCTGAAGCAGCCATAAAAACCACTGAATTTTTTTGTTTTTGCTGGGCAATATTACTGGAGGGCTGTTTGTTTGTAAACATTTTATCTCAAATGCAGCCAAGTCTTGCATATGCTTCTCATTTTCAATTCAGTCTTAAAATTGTGAATGACTTATTTCATGTCATGATTCCCTGCATAAAAATTCACGTTTTCCTGTTAAAATTTCATTCAGTGTCCCCATTTCTGCTATATGTTGGCTGCTTTCTTGAACTCAATTCTATATCTGATTGAACATATTCTCTAGCACACTGCCATGTACCATTTCAGAAATCTCTTACAGTAAGTCTGGATTATATATGTCATTTCCAGACATTAAAAACTTCATCATCCAACACCATCTTGACACCTGGTAAACATGTTTTTAAGTATATATCAAAGTAATAACAGATCTAAACCACAATGATCTCAGATCTGGTACCAAACAATATTAATTACTAGAACAGTCAGAATGCCTGGACTCAAATCTGGCTCTATTACTCAGTAGCTAAATAAACTTATGAAAGTTGCTAACTTCGCTATGCTTCCATTTCCCTATCTATAAAACAGTAACAATACTATCTGACTCACAGAATCCAGGAATAGTGATTTCCTAACAATCGCACAACTGTTTTAATTTTCTGCCTCACAAGAAAATTTCAAGAAGTATGAAAAATTTTTCTACTCAAATATGTATCTCCCTCCCCCTCAAACAATTCTCAGTAGCTGCCTAGATATCAACGAAAGAAACATGCTATAGTGAGTCAAGTGCGGATTTGGGAATTTGAAGACTTGAGCTGGGGTAAGTCACTTAGCTCTTTAGATTTGCCTTTTCATGTAGAAAAATGAGTCTTGACCCAAATAATCTCCAATATATTTCCCAGCAAAAGTCCAATATCAATAAGACTTCACTGAAAAATTTGAGATGGTAAAACTCTTCTGCTAGAAAACACAGTCACTGTAAAGTTATTCATCTTCATATAGTTAATGGATCATCTATTATGGGTCAGTTACCGTTACACCAGTGAGAGAGAACCAACCAGAGACCGATATTAAATCCACACAGGAGTTTATTACCGGCCGGGACCCGAGCCGAGCATCGGACTCGAGCCCCGACTGGCGGGAGACGAACATGTTTTATACACGTTTGAGGCCAACAGTTTCTAGGACACCCTATGGGATAGAACTAGTAAAGCAAGCAAAATGTACAGAAGCAGAACGTCCTGCTATTAGAACATCTGTGAAACAACAGTTGATTAATTGTTATTTCTAAAGAGACTTTCTAAGGGGAGGAAGTTTTTAGGCTTCCTCCTTCTAAGTTCATCTAAAGGGCAGGCAGGTGGGTCAAGCAGCAATACGGAGTCTGTCTTGCTAACTAGGGTCCTTTAGTTACCATGTAATGTACAATGATATGCAAATTCCCCTTTCTCTCAAGAAGGCCAGAGTTTAGTAAATAAGACAAGCATCCAAACACATTATATTACTACATAAAATTCATTAATTCATCATATTCATTAGATATCATGGGGCAGTCACTGCCCTGATTGCTCAAAAGACTAAGATGGGCAAAATTAGTCATAATACTTGCCTTCAAAGAGGTTTCTAGTGGACATACATTAAGCAAATAAGAGCAAAGTATAAATCCTGTAATAGAAATACACCCAATATTTTTTAAAAGTGTAACAGGTGGACCTGAGTAGGATGTTTTCCCTAAAAAACTGGCATGTGGGTTAAGATCCAAAAGATGAAAAAATAAAAGGAAGACAGAGAAAATGTGAGCCAATGGCAGAATTGAGCTGAAAGGTTTGAGAAATGGAAAGAAGTTTAGCATAACTAGACAGTTGAGAGGGTGAGTGAGAGCATTGGAGATGTAGGCAAGGGGCTTTGTGAGTCATAATAAAGAATCTATTCTTTATGTTTTGAGGAACATTAAGGTACATATGAGTGGCATGATCAAGATTTGCATTTTACACAGTTACTCTGGTTGCAACTCTGAGAACAGCTTGGAAAAAATAATGGCTCTAGGCAGACCGGTTGGGGAACTATTACACCTTAAGTGAGAGATAATGGAGTAAAATAGTCAAAGAATACATGGGTTGTAACAAGTTCTCTACTAACTACATATACGAACTACAAAAAGTAAAGGCAAAGGCAAGTGACAGGGAAAGGTTCTACTGAGGTTATGCTTTTATTGCATCTAATAAAGACAGAAGAAACTAGAGGAATAAAGCCTGAAAAAGCACAGCAAGTATGTAACTGCAAAAAACAACAATGGTATCCAAAATGAAGTATGTAGAATAATTCACTAGGATAAAGGAAGAAACCAGCAGGACTTCATGCTCAGGTTTTTTTTTGTTTTTCAACTGACAGCCTGAGGTCCACTGGTCATAGTACTGAAGGTGGTGGAAGGAGGTTTCCAATAAAGAATACTAGCAAAATGGGCAGGAACCAGATCATAATATTTAGACTTTATTCTGTAAGCAATGGAGAAACATTAATAGGATTCAATCAGAATAACCTGGTGAGGCTTATATTTTATGAAGACTAGCATTAATATGAGTATGGAAGCCTAGAGAAAACAACTTAATTCCAACGGTCTAGACAAGAAATGATGTAGGCATGGATTAAACCAGGGGAACTGGAGAAATAAAAGCATTTTTAAGAGTCTAGAAGACAGATTCATGATAATCACGATGTGGCATAAAGACACCATGCGGGATAAAGTTTATTTAAACTCCAGATTTCTGGGTTAAAAACAACACTTCTGGATTAGGAAATGAGAGAAGAAAAGAGGTGCTTCATTTTTCTTTCTTTGTTTTTTGAAGAGAGTAATATAAGCAAAAGATAAAACTTCAGAAGCGGATTTCCAAATATCTGCGACTAACTAGGCCTCTTAGCCAGCTGCATATGCAAGTCTGAAAATGATGCTAAAGACCGAAATTACACCACTGACGGAATCACCCGGGCCCAGGGCAGTGAAGGCGTTATAAAGAACCAAAACGTCCTGTGGCCATGTTTACAATGAGAGGGATCATGTCTCAGAAAAGGAGTGGGTTGGGGAAGCCCTGGACAAAACACCGTACCCATCCCACTCCTATCAAAAGACTGCACTGCGATGCACTTTGGTAGGAGAAAAGCAGGTGCTGCACTCCGGGGGTGACATTTCACCTGCTAGGAAGGATTGCACAGGCGTAGAAGCAATGGATCAGGTCCTCCTCGGACTCCGAGGATTTGCTTCTCTTAATTAACAGATCTAAAAGGCTGAAACAGACCGACCCTCTACTAAAGACACCCTTCCCACAGCACGCCCTGAGGCGGGCTGATGACTGCCGGAGGCTTCCCAGTGCATCTGATATCTGCAGGGCCGCTCACAGCCACGACACAGCCGTCCTCCCAGGGCTCAGTCGTCAAAAGAGCCTGACTCCTACCTCGACCTGACTAGCCACGCTGCCGAAAGACAAGAGCAAGAACGCTGCCAGGGTACTCGCGGAGCGGCTGAGAAAATAAGCAGCAGCCATGTTTGCCGGCTTCACGCTTCCGGCAGCTGCAGGGGGCGGAGCGAGTGCCGTAAAGCAGCGCGGTGGGTCGTGGGTGCTTCGTTTTGCGGCGCCGTCTCCGCCTTCTGGAGCCCCGCCCCTCACCAGGTTTTGGAAGCGGGCCCTTGGGTTTGGGTTTCCTGAGTACCTGGGAAAAGGTAGATTGAGAATATTGACTTTATGTCCTTGACCGCGTTTTCAGTTTTTGTATTGTAGAACATTACATATAAGAAAAAACTATTGAAAAATGAGGAGGAAAACCTATGAATGCACGAACTTTAAAAAACTATTTCTCTTTTTGCGTAGTGCTATCAGTTCTTTGAATGTTAAGATGTGGTGGGAAAGATAAACTTTTTGTTACAAAAGATGATAAATTTCGAGAGGAAATATAGGTAGGTGCTGCAACTCAGACTTAAGATCTATTATTAAAAGGATACAAATGGGATAGAAGAGGCAGAAAGACTCGGTGAAGGTCTTTTATTATCCTTGCTGCCTTGTGTGTGCCATGTTGTTTCTCCTCTGTGATCCCTGTTTGCCATCCCTGTCTTGGAGCCAGCTGATTGTGGACTGAAACCTCTATGAACTGTAAGCCAAATAAACCCCTTCTCCTTTAAAAGGATACAAGCACGAAGGAGTTCAATTTTTGTTTCTTCCGTTTATTCTGTAATTTTGGAGCTAAAACCTACCTCAAAGAAAGAATATGTGCATATGTCTCACCATTCTTTCTATATACCCTCAATTTTAAATTCTGCTTTTCATCTAGTATGACATAAATGTTCCCATGCTTCATAATCTTCACAATTTTTAACAATTAGTGGTAACATGAAATTTCATCCATTATTGATGGTTTCAGCCAGAAGCAATTGCCTCTCTACTAAGTAAAGCAAGTCTTCTAAATTTTACTACGAAACAATATTTTGAAGAGTATCCTTGTGTACTTGGTGTATTACATCTCTGGAATTGTTTTCTTTGGATAATTTTCTGGGAAAGAAAATCTTGGGTCAAAAGATTTGATTTTTGGATCATACTCAGGACCTTGGCTTGCAAGGCAGGTGCAGTGGCACTGAGCTAAATCCCGGGCCCTGAAAATATTTTTATAGCTATCCAGATGTTGCTTTCCAAAATGTACAAACTTAGTGTTTTCAGAATATGCAAGCTAACACAAAATTATTCCATTTTCCCCCTTAAATTCCTTGACATAAAAATGTTAACCTCAATATTGTCAAACTTGATCACTATCAATATCTGCTGTTTTTACTTGTGTTTCTGAACTATGTCTTCTGACATGAATTTTCTATTTATATCTTCATGTTATATTCATGATATATTTGCATCAGTTATTGTTAATATGTAGGACATTTTGTGTCTGTTTATTAGTCTAATAAGGATGATTTTATTACTTTAATATTGAAATTTATTAAAACCTTTTATCTAATGTTTTCCCTTTTCTAATTTTAAAATAATAGCTGTGAATTATCTTTTGTGTCTATTCCTTTATAGCATTATTTCTTGTATTTCTTTTTCATAGCTTATGTTATGACTCAATATTAATAATGTTGGTGGCAGCAACTTTTTAATATTATTTTTGTCTTATAATTAATGGTTTAGCACCTTTCCATCAGTCTATCTTTAGCTCTCAGATCAGAATACCCATTGGAATGTTGAAGTAGATTTCTATTCATCTTTGTTTTTACATTGTACCACTGGTTTGTCAAGTACAGGCTACAGGTAGCTTCGTACCTAAATAAAAGACCCTTCATTCCTAATTAAAGAACACATGTTGAAATATGATATAGCATTGCTTCTAATTTGCTTAGTCGGACCTGTTAACTATAGTCTGTGTTTAGACTAGAATTCCATTCCTTGTTCATTAAATTGTAAACTTTTTCAAGTAAGTCAATTAATTAAGACTAACCTTGGCAACTAAAGAGAAAGCAAGTATTTGATCAGAATTACACAAACCCACACATCTCTGGCTTCTTTCATAAAACTTTAAATAGATGACCCTCCCATTAAGTCACACCACAAAGTATTCATGATGTTCTTAAAATTGTACTTCAAATGATTCTACAATGAATCTCACTGACGCCAGGATCAATCTGTTTATTCTTGCCACCTCCTCTTACCTTTAATGCTTCCATATCTTCTTTTTCCTTTGATTCTCTGTCTTCCTTTCAATACAATTATGTTCTTCCATGACTGTGTTACTCATTCGCTCAACTGATACTTATTAAGCATCAGCTGTGTACCAGACACTGTCCTAGACACAGGCAACACAAGGGAGACCAAACAATTGAGCAAATTCCTGGCCACACAGATTTCACAGTTCAGTGGAGCCAGATGCTAATAGTAGGAGCATTTAAACAAATGTAAAAGCCAAACAAGAGAATTTCTACTGAGGCAATCCAGCCATTTAAGAAAAGCCAACGTAGGTTTCCCTGAGGAAATGGATTGAGCTGAAGTTAATAAGTTAATAAGTTGAAGATGGAGGAGATGGTAGAGCTGACTGGGCAGAGCAACTACCCTTACAGAAACTGAGGAAGAAAGGACCTTGAATTATTAGAGGAAATTTTAGGATGGCATTGGTCTTGCAGAAGAACAAAAGCAAGACTGCTGTCAGATAAGGTTGAATTGCAGAGCAGCTGCCACGTTCGGGGCTTTGAGGATGAGGTTATGAATTTTATCTGTATCCTAGGAGCACTATAAAAACTTCCAAATGGAAGTAATTATACTGGCTCCAATGAGGTGAATGGGTACAGGCTGAGCAGTTGGGAGATATCACTATAGTCCAGCCAATGGTAACTTAGACCAGAGTATTTAGAGTTGATAAAAATGAAGATATCTAATATAGATTTTTAAAGTTCCAACTGAAAGAACGTGATGCCTGGTTATATTTGGGAAGTAAGAGAGAGAGGACAATTTCAAAGATACCTTTCAGGTATCTGGCCTATACAACTGAATGCAAAAAAGTGCATTTTTTTAAAACAGGAACCACAGGAAATGGATCAGGGTTATGAATTATATATAAGTAAAATCTGGTCTATTTACCCAGAGCAATTTTGAAGAAACACTCACATAAACCTACTATAAATACTTTTATGACCACTAAATACATGTTACAAAATAAAATGAGTGGAAAGAATAAATTCAATCAGGATGAAAACAGGACCCCTGAGAGATTTTTCAAGGGCTTTGTACTATATAGTTTACATGGTACAGGCAAGTCCGTTTGCTAAACCAATCAGAAATCAAAGTATATGATTTAAGAATTTCATATCTAGGGCCGGGGATTTAGCTCAGTGGTTCCGGCGCCTGCCTCGCAAGCGCAAGGTCCTGAGTTCGATCCCCGGTACCAAAAAAAAAAAAAAAAAGAATTTCATATCTAGCAGCCAAAATATTTCTTTGGACATGATTAAATTCAATAAAAGCAAATTAAATATGTAATAAAAAGCAAGTAGAAAAAATAAAATAACACAGGAGCTTTTATTCCACTGTATTTGTATCATGCCATAGTTCTGATTTTGATATTGGACTCCCTTAAACTCCATTTTAACTTGGCCTGAAATACTTCCCTCCTTTCAGAGGGCCATTTAACAATAGTAGTTATTCCGCTGTAATCCATTTCCACCTTATGACCTTTTAATTAGCTTCAGACTAACCCATAATAAATTTGCTTCAATGCAAAAGTAGAACAACTACCCCCGAAAGTCTCACTGTGAATTCTGTGCTGTGATTAAAATGCCATAATGACCTGAACATAAAGTCGTGTCAAATGCTTACACAATTCAAAGTCTGCTGGCTCAGTGTAGTTCTCCCATGTCAATCAAGAAGCCACTGGTTGTATTGATGCAAAGCCATTTGATAGAGTTACTTCTCGATGAGCTGTGAATTTGCTACAAGTGCAACTGATTTTACTTAATTAATTTTGATGCGGCTGGACATTGAGTATGTCCATTAAAGATCTTGTGAGATTCTCTGAAACCTCGGGGACATTTAATAGATATTTTAACTACACTATGTGTTATAAAGTGGCATGTCCTGAAAGACTTCTCTTAGGAAGATACTGGCGTGGTGTAGGGAAGGGGCACAGGAGATACGTATCTTTTATAGAAAATTGCTAAAAGGACTTTATTGACAGAATAATGGCTCTCTAAAGATCTTTATGTCCTTACGCATAGAATTTTTTCCTGGGTTACATGGTAAAAGGGACTTTGCCAATGCGATTAAATGAAGGAGTTCAGGATGGGGAGATTGATTATATTGAACTGTGTGGCTGGACCCAGTGGAATCACAGGGGCCCGGAAAAGAGAAGGACAAGGAGGTCAAAGAAGAGATATGAAGAAGGAAACGATGGTCCAGGCTGAAGGGCCATAAGCCCAGGAATGTGGGTCGAAGAGCTGCAGAAAGCAAGGAAGATGATTCGCCCCTGGAGCCTCCAGAAGGAGTGCAGCTCTGCCAACCCATTTTGGACTTCAATCTCCAGAACTATAAAATAATGCATCATTTTATATGAGACCATTAAATCTGTGGTTATTTGTTAAGGCAATGATCGGAAGCTTAAACTTTTAACAGTGGTCACCCTCTGGAGACTTGAGAATGAAGGCTGGAGTGTAAGAGGACTTCCGCTCTCCATCCTTCAGTATTACTTCAAGCTTTTTGTTTTATCATAGGTTTATATTTCTTCTTTGATAGAAACAAATGATTATAAAAGTAGGACTAGATAATTTAAGTGAGAAAATGATAGAAAATTGTGCAGAGGGTAATATCTCAACTGTGAAAAAAGTAAGGAAGAAGCTTACTGAAATGTTACCAGCTTTTACTTGAGAACCGAGACCTCCTCAGTTCTCAGTATGGGCTTTGTATTTTCCTTTAGACTCTCAGTCACTCAAGTTATTCATGGCTCCTGTATTCTGGGCAAGTGAATGAGTTGGAAACTGGGAACACAGTGAGTATTAAGTCCCTATCCCTTCTCTCAAGGAACTTATATAGGGTAGGGAAGGCAGATATTAAATAGATATTTACACAAATTATTAATAAATTATATTTTGACAAGTTCAACAAAGGAGAAGTGCAGGGTGACCTCCTTATTACCAGGGCAGCCTAACCTAGTCAATAAATACTTTCTAGTGAACTTCACTTAGAACTAAAGGATAAATGGGAATTTGCCAGCCAGAGACAGGAAATAAAATTTTCTGCAAAGAGCATGTATCACTTTTTATCACAAAATATAAGACAATTAATATTTAAAATTTTTTTTTAAAAAAAGCTACCATTTCTCTTTCCCTTTGTGTCTGGTATCAGCAGCTGCCCAGTGCTGGTAATGGTTTGCCATCTCTGTTGATTTAGGAAAATTCAGCTCACTGCTCAGGCATTCTTGTCTCTCATTCAAATACTTCAGGGAAATGAAATATTTAAGTTAATAAACTGAGCACTAAACAAAAAAATTTAAAATAATATAATAGTTACATAGCCTCCTTGCCCAGAGCTGACATTAGGAAATTATTAGATTTATGACCTTCTGGTAGTCAGTCTATCAAAAAGAGCTTGTGAAATGCACTTAATGTTGCCCTAAGGGAAACAAGATCCCACTTCTGTGCAAGTTGAAGTTCTGTTTTTATGGGATCAAAATTAAAGAACAACACAACTGAAGAAACAAAGGATGAGAACTATTTTGAAATCAACACAAAAGTTGTCAGTAATGGAAATTTTTTCAAAGGAATTTTATAAATGAAATAATTATCACTGAATACTAAAAAGGACTCCAGACATCTTAACATCTGAATCTTTGTTTAGAATTCCCAGATGAGTAGTAATTTTCCGTACTGCAATTTGCTATTACCTTTGGGGAGAATAATATTTCTATAATAAATACACATTAGTGGTTTTTGTAGTTAATAATTATCCTCTGTAGTTAAACCAAATGAAAAAATAGCCTACTAATAAACAGCCTGCCCTCAAAAATCACTAAGTAAAATGCTATCAATTTCATTTTTTTAAAATGGAGGCAAATATTAGAGTGACACAATGGCAGATCAAAGAACGCCAGAGATTGTCAGAAGCCACCAATGGCTGGGGATTTGGTCCTGAAGATGAAACCCAGGGCTTCATACATCCTAGGCAAGCTCTCAACTGCTCATTAGCATGCTAGCCTCTTTTTATAAAGCTGGCCAGTGTGTAATACTTTGTTACAGTCGCCCTGTAAAACTAATATGGACTGTAACAGGTATTTTCATAACAAACCAGTATTTTCAGTATGTATTATACCATTTGCATTCCGTATTCCTCCACTTCAACTTTTTATTGGTAGAAATAGAAATCTGCAGAGAAAATAGTTGGCTTTGTGATATTTCTAACAACGAGTGTTTGTTCATTCAACAAACATTTGAGCACAGAATCAGGACGATTCTACCCACAAGTAACAGAAAACCCTTCTAAAAGCAATTAAGCCACAAGAATATTTAATTACCTGGCAATATTAGCAGTCCACTAAAAGGTGGTTTCAAGGTTGTTGTGCAACTCTGAATTCATCAAAGTCCAAGCTCCACCATCTCAGAATATTTTCCTTGAGAATCTGATTTGTATTGTCATTGCAGCAAGATGGCTGCTTAAACACTAATTATACCCCTGCCTTTTATCAGGGAGTCCCATCTTAGTAGCCTCCCAGCAGGTGTCCATTTGTATTTGTGCAGAACTTGTTCTCATGCCCATTCCAGACTAATCACCGATGAAGGGTACAGTTAGGAATACTTTTGAATATGTTTTCACATGCTTGTTGTTCAACATTCCTGGCCATGGAAGAAGTGCAAATTAAAACAATGCTAAGATTCCACCTTACACCAGAGAGAATAGCAATCATCAAGAAATCAAAAAATAACAAATGCTAGTGACACTGCAATGAAAAAGGAACACTTCTCACTGTTAGTGGGAATGTAAAGTAGTATAACCATTACAAAAATCAGTATAGAAAGTCCTCAAAGAACTAAAATTAGAAATTACATATGACCCAGCTATTTTCCTTCTAGGTATCTTCCCCAAAGAACTAAAGATATTATACTATAGCAACATATGCATACCAATGTATATAGCAGCACAATTCGTAATAGCTAAATCCTGGAAGCAGCCTGTATACTCACCGACAGGCAATTGGATAAAGAAAATGTGGTCTCTCTATATAATGGAATACTACTCAGCTAAAAGGAAGGACAAATTTGAGACATCTGTAGGAAGATGGATGCACCTGGAAAATACAATGTTGAGTGATAATCAGACACAAAAGTTTAAATACCATGTAGTATCTCTTATTGAGTAAGGCAAAGTACAAAGAACGCAACAAAAGGTGGACAGAAAGAGATGGATCTCTTGCAGATGGGAAGAAGTCCAAGAAAACATGGATGACAGGAGAGGGAGAGAAAAAATAAGTAGAATAAAGACATGCTATCCATAAGACTCGAATAGCCTCGATGAATGTAAACATTTTATGTCATAAAAATGAGATAAGTTTCATAATATCAACAAGAACAAAAATGAGGGGAAGTAATTTAGAGGAGGAAAGAAAGAAGGCAGGAGGGAAGAAGATGGGGATTAAAAATTAAAAGAACTGAGCTAGTATGTACATGTGCCACTCCCCAAGATGATTGTAAACTGCATGTATTGCGACAGATAATAATAAAGATTTTGGACTTCCTCTTTGTATATTACCTGCTTATACGCTACTCTTTTTTAAGTTATATTTTTTATTCTTACCATTTTTATTTGCTGGAGTGCCTTACAAAGTCTAGATATTGAATTCTTTGTTCGTTTTAGACATTTCAAATGTTTTCCCTATTCTGTCATTTGCCTTTCAACTTGCTCCTACTTCACTGAACAAAAATATTTAATGAAATTAAAATGTACATATGTTGTGGACCCAAAATGAATTTTAAATATGATCATGTGTGTAAAACTCTTGGTCACAATGCCAGGTCCAATTACAGGACTTGTCTAGCAGGCTCAAAGCCCTGGACTCAGTTTCCAGCACCACGACACAAAAGCAAAGAGATCTGAACTGATATCTCACCAAAGGATATATGCAGATGGCAAATAAGTACAGTACAGTGGTACCTCGGTTCACGAACACTTTTGTTTGCAAACAAGTTGGTTCACAAACAGAATCATTTGACAAAATTTTTGTTTTTGTTTCCAAACTCAGTATTGGGTGACAAACACAATGAGGGCCATCTTTTCCACACAAACACAAACATGGCCATCTTTTCCAAAATCACAGAACAAATTAAGTTCATGAACTGAGGCACAACTGTATACCAAAAAATGTTTCCCATCGTGTCATTAGAGAAATTCAGAGTAAAACAAGAAGGTGTTACTACACATCCATTAGAATGGCCAAAATCCAAAAAACTGAAAACACCAAATGCTAATGAGGTTGTGGAGCAAGAGAAACTTTCATTGGTTGTTACTGGGAAGGCTAAAATGATATAGCCACTTTAGTGTCAGCTTGTCAGTTTCTTACAAGACTAAACATACTCTCACCATAAAATAATAGCAACTGCACTTATTAGTATTTACCCAAACAAACTGAAAATTCACATCCACTTGAAACTGTGTTACAGCTGAGATGTAAGAGCTTTACTTACAAATGCTAAAATTTAGAAGCAACCAAGATGTCTTTCATAGGGTGAATGAAAGAATAAACTGTGGTACATCCAGACAATGGAATACTACTTAACACTAAAAAGAAATGAGCTAGCAAGCAATAAAATGAAATGGAAGAGCCAAAAATGCATATTACTAAGTGAAAGAAGCCAATGTGCAAGGACAATGTTTTTGTGGGGTTTTTTGCTTCACCTATATAACATTCTGAAAAAGGAAAATCTGTGAAGCCAGTTAATAGATCAGTGGTTAAAAGCTTAGTGGAGAAAGGATTAGAAATTCAGAAGGGAGGAACAGGCCCAGCACTGTTAGGGCAGAGAAACAATTCTGTATGATATTGTTACCAGAACTCCAGTGTTGTGTCCCATGGTGACGAAGAATGAAACTACAGATGGAGGAGGTAGGGTGCAAGCAAATTTATTTAAAAGATATAAAAGCAGGGAAGTAATGCTCCTGCTAGCCAGGAAGGTGTTCTGAGTAAGATACCCATGAGGGCTCTTTGTAGATGAGTTTTTAAAGGGTTTAGGAAAGGAGCTCAGGCCATTCTGTAAACAATATGATCTCTACCCTACAGGAGGCTACATACTTTTTAGGGTCCCATCTATGCAGGGTATACACAGTGTCTATCAGGGCCCATGCACCCTTGAGCCAGTGACTTGTCTGATCATCCTCTGGGGAGATCCCACCAAAGGACACCTGGCAGATGTTTCTGTAAGATCCCTGGAGGGCCGTGACTCAACAGACTCCCTTTTGGGCTTCCTGACTGCATTTTGGGCCCATTGTCTTTACTGCCTAATAGAATCCTAACTTCTGTCTCACTAATTCCTGTTACAATATTACAGTGGTGAATATCGTAGTGAAATATATTTGTCATAACCCCTAGAAGGGGGCCTGGGATTTAGCTCAGTGATTCTGCCACCTGCCTCGCAAGTGCAAGGTCCCAAGTTCGATCCCTGGTACCAAGAAAAAAAAACCCTAGTATGAATGCCAAAAGTGAACCCCAATGGAACTTATGGATGTTGGAGGATAATAATGTGTGGATGTCCATTTATGAATTGTAAAAAACGCACCACTCCCATGGGGGAGGTTGCACATCTGTAGGGGCAAGAGGAATGTGGCAATTCTGTACTTTCACTCAGTTTTGCTGTGAACCTATTAGTCTAAAAAATAGTCTTATTTAAAAATAAAATACATCAATAAAAAATACAGACTATGTTATTTTCACACAACAATAAACAATTGGCAAGGACAAGACCTAATTCAGGGAATTAATCTGGAACAAAGTAACAAGGAATGTCAAAGAAAGGAAAATGAGTCAATTATTAATAATAAAAAGAGGTGCTTTTTTTTAAAAAAAAAAAAAAAGGCCCTATGTAAACTATATAATCTTGGATAAGTGTTGTTTTTAATGCCTAACAAATATTTTTGACCCCCCCATCTGCTAACAAACAGGATGGGTGGATTTTGATTGCAAGTAGGCAGAGCAATTGTATGGGCAGTCACCTCCAGGAAGAAGGAGAAAGCTGAAAGGGCATGGTCGATCCCTCAGTGCACAGTCATCACCTGGGCCTTCAGTGCTCACCAGATAGCAACATTTGGCAAATTCAGCAACTACTGTACTGAGAAATTCTCTGAGACTCATAAAAAGTGTTTAATAGTCTAAAAGTTCTGCCCAGCAATTACTCTGAATTTACTCAAATATCACCATTTCCCTGCAGAATTACATCCAGTGTTTTGTATTCGTAGTTTCCTTGAATGTATATGGATCATTTATGCTTAGGAAAGTAGGGGTTTAAATTTCAGTTTGATAGATTTAGATTACAGATCCAAAAAAACCATGACCATAATGTTTGGTAATGGCAATTGTGAGTTATCTTCTCTGAAGATTTTTGAAACTATTGCAAAGATTTTATCTTCATAATAGTTTTATCCATACAGCCTCTTTGGTCATCTAAACTATATGATTGTCATCTGAAACTGTAGTCATAAAAATAAATAGTTATTGCCTCTGCTTCTGTTGATATGTCAATTTAATTCTGATATGTCTCTCTGTAGGGAGATATTCAGGCAAAAAAAAAAAGAAAAAAAATTTTCCCCAAAACTGTATCTTTCATTTAATTTCAGTTGTGATGAAAAAGCCTAATCTCTTCATGTGTTGTTTCAAAAGCTTTTTTGGCCAATAGAAAATAGACTGCTTTGAATAGAAAAATATCCATCAGTGGAAGATATGTAGGGCTCTTGTGTCAGCAAACATCTATACCTAGAGCCTTATTGTTTCCAAAAAACACCAAACAGAAATTCAGTTCTTAAGGACATCATTAAGTATAGAGGCCTCAAAACAAATTTCATCAAAATAAAGTGCATTTTATGTCCTTTTATTTTGTGTCAGTACCACAAATGAGTATGAATGCTTTGTTTACATTTCACTTCTGTTGAGAGTGGGAGCTTTCTGTCATTTAAGATCAAAGTCAATTTTTCAAGTAAGTAAAACAAAACCTAATATTCCTCATGTGGCTATTTCTTATTTTCTCCATTTGTGTGTGGGGGGGTGTTTGTTTGTGTGTGTGAGAGAGAGGGAGAGACAGAGACAGAGAGAAACATGCAGAGACCGAGAGAGAGAGAGATAGTGGGGATTTAACCTAAGGCCTTTGTACTAAGCTACACCGGCCCTTTTTTAAATTTTATGTTTTGAGAGTTTTCTAAGTCACTAAGTTGCCCAGGCTGGCTGGGCTTGAACCTATGATCCTCCTGCCTCAGCCCCTGGAAGAGCTGAGATGACAGACATGCACCACCTCATCCAGCTTCTCAATTCCCTTTTTTAAAAAAAGAATTTATAATTTAAATTTATTCTTTAAAAATAGCAAAGTAATTTTAAAACAGTTCCAAGACTCAAAGGAAAATTTAGACATGATTAGAAAAAGTTGTGTAAAACAGATTTGGGGCACCTTAGTGAAGATGCCACTGAGGCAAAAGAACGCTCCTTGGGACTAACTGCTAGGTGCTGGGCGTCACAGTGAGCTGCAAGGATAAAAAGCTGAAGAGCAGTTCTTAGCCTCGAGGGCTCACTCTGCAGGAAGGGAGCCAGAAAGCAACCACCTGACTAAATAATTGTATAACCTTGTTAGAAAGAGCCATAATAGAGGGGTAGCTAGCGTCCTGCTGGAGTAAGGGGAAGTGTAATTCTAGTTAAGCTCTCTAAACCCACTTTCTCCATTTGTATAATGGAGACTAATACTAGCTCTACTCGTGCGGTTGTTAAAAAGAGTAAATGACATAATACACATGAGATGTTTAGCAGTGTCTGGCAAAGGGTAAGTGCTCACTCAATAAGTATAGTGGTTGTCATTATTATTTAGTATTGCTATAATTATTACTAGGAGGAAGGCTTTGCTGAGCAAGCAGCCTTAGAACTACATGTTCAGGGATGGGGATAATGAATAAGAATTTGCCTGTTTGGAAGGGCCAAGTGGCACTCTAGGCAAAGATGCAGAATCAGGGAAAATCATGATGTGATCTTGTGATGAAGGGTAAGTAGCCCAAGTAACTGGAACATAGGTGCACTGGCTTGAATGGAGACTGTGAAAATAGTGTATAACAAAAACTAGCAATAGCTACACATAAGGGTTATTATTGGCATATGCTGTTCTCTATATAGTTATGTGTGTTCATTCTTAGCACTGAAGGGCAGATGCTACTATCATCTCCATTTTACAGATGAACAAACAGAAGTATAAAATTGTTAAACAATTTTCCAGATATGTGGCACTCCTGTGTAATTCCAGTACTAGGGAGGCTGAGGCAGGATAACCAGGAGTTGGAGGCCAGCCTGGGCTACATAGTGAGTTCAAGGACAACCTGAACTACATAGCCGGATCCTGTCTCAAAAGCAAAACAAAGCAAAACCAGTTTGCTTAAGGCTCCATGTTTAGAAAATGTTGAGTCCAGAATTCATACTCAAGTAGTCTTATTCCTGAATCAGCATATTTAACCACTATTCTTCATATAAGGTTCAAGTGTGAATAAAACTGCTAAGAAAAAAAATGGAAAGGGAGGGCCAGGGATTTAGCTCAGTGGTTCTGCTGCCTGCCCCGCAAGTGCAAGGACCCAAGTTCAATTCCCAGTACCAAAAAACAACAACAACAAAAAAATGGAAAGGGAAGTTACATTCAAAGATTTTTTTTGTACCAGGAATCGAACTCAGGACCTTGTGCTTGCAAGGCAGGCAGCAGCACCATTGAGCTAAATCCCCAGCCCTCAAAGAAGATTTTGAAAGTAAGTCAACAGAATTTGTTGACTGAATTGATTTTTAATTCAGTAAGAATCACTGAATTCCTACCACATGTCAGACACCTGCTGCTGCCACAGTGAGGAAATGCACATGGCGCCATTCTCTTGAGGTTGGTTCACTAGGAGAGGAGCAGATGGTATGTGGCTCATGGTATAAGGAATGTAAAATTTTACCTCTGCTCTCTTAAGGTGTTTTTGGCCTTGCCTGAGAATTCAACTGACAAAAACCAGATCAATAGGGAAAAAGCATATAGATTTATTTACAACAGGTTTTACATAGTATAGGAACCTTCTTTTAAAAATGAAGACCCAAAGGCACGAGTTAAACAGAGAATACAGAATTGAACAAAGAGTCAATTGTGGAAATGTAACAAACCAAAGGGTCTTGGGCTCCATAGCTAGTTGATGAAACGACTAGGAAATTAAGCGTTAGTTTAACAAACTCTGCTTGTACCAGATGTTCTCCACCTCTGCTTCCTGTCCTCTATGATATGAATGTTACTTTCCTCCTGGTACAAGGAGTACATCTTCCATAGGGGAGTTTTATCTGCTGTCTTCAGGTAGAGAAAGGAGGGAGTCAAAGAACCCTTGGCTTTCAAGTGCCTTTAGCGCAAAATAATTCTTTTCTCAAAGCAGCATATTCTCCACCCTTCAGTAGTAAGCATAAATAAAGAAGGAATTGTTGTGCTCGCTTCGGCAGCACATATACTAAAAAAAGAAGGAATTGTTGTATCGACAATAGAAAATAATAGAAGAGAAGTTATTGTACTTAGGACAGTTGTGACTCTGAGAAGGTGACCTTTAACTAAGACATGAAGAATGCTAATGATCCCACCATGAGGTTAAAAACCTGAATTATTAGAGTTGGGCCAGAGAAGAGTGGTGCAAGGTGAAGGTGGAAAATCAGGCAGAGGTCAGCTGATGCAGGGCTTTTCACACCATGGTAGAAAGTTTGCTGTTCTGTGTGTAATGAGATACTGCCTAGGGGTCAAGGAGCGGAATGAATTGGGGTTGAGAGGACAGAGCTGCTGAGAGCAGTTGAGGACTCTTTCAGAAAGGGTGCTAAGAAGATGATGTGGTTTCTACTGCAGGGGTGGATAAAGAAAGAAGAGTACATTGAGATTGTTGGTGCTAATAGTGAATTCTCTTTGGACATTTAGAGTTTGAATTATCTACAAAACCTTCGGGCTAGCAACATAGCTCCAGACTGAGCTCACTAGGGGAAGAGACAAAGCCAGATATCAGTACACCTTGTTATTGTAAAAATTTGCAACCCCACCATAATCTAAATTTCCAGTATACAACTTACCAGCACCACCTATTTTTATTAGAATCCTGTCTCCAAGGATATGACTTTGACAATAACAAAATCAACAATCCATTAACGTTACCACCTTTTCATTTTTCCTCACCTCATCTGAGCTCCTCGACTCCTTCTTTATCCAACTTAATTTCCATATACTTCTATATTCAACTCCCCCCACCACCTCTCTCTTCGTGTGATGATCAAACCCAGGGCCTTATGTATGCTAGCTGAGTGCTCTATGACTGAACTACATCCCCAGCTCTGCATGTCCAATTATTATAATCATATTCCTGCATATTTCGTATATATGCCCAGCTAAGCTCTTAACTCTCCTTAACTCCAGCTTTCCATTTATAATATGCTCATGCCCTACATTCATCCATCACCAAACATGTCTTCCGAATATATCAGTACATAATGATTTTATTCCTTGTATACATAACACAGCTTATTTCTTTTTTAATCTCCTTCATTTCCTCCACTTCTTGGTCCCCTTTCCTTTTGCAAAAGATCTATCTGCCTATTTCTTATTATCTCTCTTTTATTTTGCTCTTTATAATTTGGCTTTCTCACATAAGAAAAACAATGTGATATTTAAGCTTGTATGTCTGATTTATTTTGCTTAACATTATGATCTCAAGGTTCATTTTCCTACAAATGACTCAAGTTAATCCTTCCTTATGGCAGAGTAGTACTCCATTGTGTATAATGTGACAGTTTCTTTATCCTTTCTTCCATTGATGGACATAGAGACACTCTTCAAGATTTAGCTATTCTGAATTGTGCTGCTATAAATATGGGTATGCATGCATCACTATAATATGATTTCATTAACCTGAATTATGGCTGATTTCTAGCATCTCTACCATCACATCCTTGTCCACATACCATCATCTCTCTATAGTACTGTAATAGCCTCCTACTGGTTTCTCTATCCTTGCTCCCTAGGCAGCATTCTCCATAAAATAGCCATAGTAAATTTGTTAAGATGTACATCATTTCACTTCATCAATGTTCTGCTCAGAGCTACTCCAGTCACTTTCATTTCATCCCAGGTAAATGCCAAAATTCTTACAATGACTGATGAGGGCCTCCCAACCAAATATTTGCACTGAATATATGCAATGGTCCTTTGGTATTTGTGGGAGATTGGTCCCAGGATTCTTCTGTTGAGATATTGATATGGACTGTATGAAAAATGACCCACAAGGGCCAGGGATTTAGCTCAGTGGTTTTGCCACCTGCTACGTAAGCACAAGGACCCGAATTCGATCCCTGGTACCAAAAAAAAAAAAAAAAGATCCACAAAAGGCTCATGTGTTCAGAGGTAGGGCTTTTGGAAGGTAATTCAGTCATGGAGGCACTAAGCACATCAATTGATTAATGCATTGATGAGTTCACAGGTGAATGTGCTACTAGGAGGTCTGACCTGATTGGAGGAAGAAAGTGACTGGAGGCATATCTTGGAAATGTCCTGTCCCCAACCCCTCTTCCTCTCTCTGGCCCTTTCCAACCATCTCTTCTTCCTGGCTGCCAAGATGTGACCAGTTTTCTTTTACCATGCCCTTCTACCATGAACTTTCTGCCTTGGAGCCAGATGACCATGGACTGAAACCTCTGAAACCATGAACTAAAATAAACCTTTTCTCTCTTAAATTGTATGTGTCAGCCATTTTGTCCCAGAGATGAGAAGGTGGCTACTGCCAATAGTAAAATCTGCAGAATGCTCAATTCCCTGAGATGAAGTAGTATACTTGTGTAGAACTTATGGACACTCTCCCATATATTTTCAATCATTTCTAGATTACTTATATCTAGGACAATGGAAATGGTGTGTATAAAGTTGTTATACTGTGTTTAAGGAATAATGACAAGGAAAAAATCTTTACATGTCTAATACAGATGCATTTCTTTTTCCAAATATCTTCCATTCACCATTTGTCCAATCTGTTGTTGCAGAAGCCGTTAATAGGAAAGCTGATTGTATTTGTTGAATGAAGGAATAAATATATATAAGGAAGCCATTAAAAAAATAATCCATAGAAACATGCCCTCTCTATGCTCCTTGCCTTGCTAATTTAAGGGCTTCATACACAAAGTAGACATCAAACATACTCTCAAGATGACTAGTGAAATTTGCCTCCTTCTTAATTGACTCAAATCTTGGCTATTTTTATAACCTCATCATGTAATACAGTGCCTGACTCAGAGTAGACACTCATGTATGTTTTGTGTGTTCTACAAAATATCATATGTGAAAGAAGAAAGCATCCATACAGAAGTAGCAAACTGTCCAGGATAGTTTGAGAGGTTCATTAACCTATATTAAATAAATAAATCTGTGCTGATATGCATCCTAAGGGATACCGAAAAAAGAAACTCAATTCTCGACTGAGAAAGATCTCCATCAGAAATTAACACCTGCAAGTTAGAGTGCCTATTTCTGTGAATCTCCTGTTGGGATCAATACCTGAAATCCCAGTTTGATTTCTCTGTCCTTGATCTTTCATTCTATATGACACTTCTTTTGCACATGGCAGCACAACTTTAACTTCCTGTCCTTCAGTGTCAGTTACTTTGGAGCATAAATGTTTACTTCATTGGAATGTTCAACAGGAGTCTCCAAAGTGAATTTCATCTCTGTTGTGCAGCCTATCTTAAATCAAATCACCTTTAAAATTTTTTCTGAAATGTGATGGAAACTCATCCAGGTATTTTTGTACAATGTAGTAACAAAGAGAGAAAGAGAAACTTCATTTTATTTACATAAAATGAAAAAATATATATTATTCCTCTATATACTTTCTGGAAGGAAAAAAAATAAAAGAATAGTAGCCACCTTTTGGTAATGGGATAAATGTTGGCATGGAAGATGAAAAAAGTAATTTCCTTTTTACTTCTGTACTTTTCAAAAGTTTTAAACCCAGAGTCTATGTTCTTATTTGTTAGTATTTAATTTTGGAAACATTTATTGAGCATCTAATGTGGAAAAAGTGCCTACTTAGCTCAACCAAAACATATCTACCATTCAGCAAACCAATATCTACCATCAGCAAAAATGCAATTTCACATATTTCAACAATAGAAGTTGTTTCACGTGCATGGATATTGAACTAGATGAGGGAAGAAGAGATCTTTGAAGAATTTCAGCTCATGGAAACTAAAAATGAGGTCCTAAAATAGAGTTTAACACAAGTTCCAGTAAACCATGGATGTTAGGAAGCCTTTCTCTAGGGCTACGGAAGGTGGGGCCCTAGTTTAATTTCTTTATCCACCCCTCACAGTAATGGTGGAGGTCATGCTAACTTCTAATCTGTGCTGAACCACATGCTGGCTGCTTCTTTGGACCAGATCTAAGTGGAATAAGAGGCTACCTGCAGCTCCAGGGAGGCAGCAAGCACTCTGGGTTCTTGTGCAACCAAACCCTGCCATTGTGCCCTCTCCAGCTCTCCTGGAAGTTTTCACCTCCTGCAGATTCCCAGTGCACAGCTGAACTTGGCACTTTTCTTTAACCATAGAATGAAACAGGAGGGGTGGGGCAGAGGGAGTCAGATTGTCACCCTATGGTGCCTTTTCCCATGAAATCTATTCAGATGTCTTCACATGAGCTCAAAATCTTCCCTTCCTGTAGGTATTTGTTGCTTCTGCTTCTCTGCATGCTCTTACCATCTGAGCTCCTCTCCCACTGGACTCCCAGCCTGAAATCCTCTTCAGTTTGGAACAAAAGGGTTTATTATTTTATATATTTGAAAATAGCTTAAGTTATAGGAATAAACCAGTATGAATCATTATAGAATCTCTGCTAATGTACTTCATTTCTGCCTTAGCAAGTCCAGTGACCTCACTCAAGCCACTGCACAAATAATATTAATGGTTAACATTTATTGAGCCCTGGCCTAGTGAATGCTTCATGTACTTTTACTCCTATTGTTCAGATGAGAAAATTAAGGCATTGAGACTGAGTCAGTTGTCAGGGAGCTTAAGTAACTTCCTGTAATGGGCAGAGCCACAATTTGAGCTCTAGCAGGTGGACTTTACAGAGCCTGCTTTTTCATTTATTTTTCCAAAGCTAGAAATTGAAACCAAGGCCTCGAGCATGCTAGGTAAGCACTCCAGCCTGGGCTGCATCTCCAGTCCAAGCCTCCCTTCTTAACTACTAATCTTCCCTGCCTCTCTTCATTGAAAAATTGTATAGGGATTTTTCTGTGAGTAAAAATTAAGAAGTGGATTTTCATTTAAGTAAAATTCACTGTAAGTTTTTCAAAGGAAGATTCTGACTAGGTAATTTTTATTTGACAGCAACGTATGCTCTGATCTATATGTTATGAAGAAAATTTTAATAAGAAGAGGTCCCAGTATCTTGCATAGGAGCATCACAGCTGAGCATTCTACTGAAAAACTGAGAAACAATGGCTAGGAAGTGGCATGGGGGTAAACTGAAGAGTCGGGATGTAGGTCAAAGAACTACCAGCATCAGTGTCTTGGATGATGCTGATTGGAGCCATTTAATCCTCGAAATCTCCACAAAGCATTGCCTAAATGCTGATGACCTACCCTGGAAGGAGGCTATCACTACACTGGCCAAATTTCCAGGCTGGGGAAGGAAATAGAGAAGTAAGCAGATGATTTCAATCAAATCTGGTAAGTACCTCAGGTTTCCACAGAGCTTTATGAGAACGAAAGACTATGAAATTCTTAGAAGGCCCCCTCATGGAAAAAAATGCAAATACCTAAGCTGAATCCTGGATGGAAGGTTCCTAACCTCCAGGTACATAAGCAAAAGCAATGAGTCACTAAACAGCGGCACGTGTGTGTGTGTGTGTGTGTGTGTGCGCGCGTGCACATGTATGTGAAAACTTGGAGTGGAAAGAAGGATGACATCCTATAGGATCTCACATGCTAAACCTAAGATCCAACTTTACCTCATAAGCACTGGAAGCCATCACCACACACTCATATTACGCTAGAGTTGTTTCTGTTATATTTGTAGAGATTTTACGCATAGAACATCTAATTTTCTCATTAGTTCTTCTAGGATAGCATCTTAATTACTTTTCTTGCTGCTGAGACACAATATCTAACACCTACAATTTAAAGGGAGAGAGGTTTATTTGGCGCCCAGTTTCAGAAGTCACAGTCCATGGTTGGCAGGCTCAAACAGAGAAATGGCATGGTGGAAGGGCCTGGTGATGGAGGAAATCTGCTTGCATCATGGCAGCCAGGAAGCAGGGAGCAAAAGAAGAGCCAGGGAAGATAGATAAACCCTTCGGGGCCACACCACCACAGCATGACTCCCCCAAACAGGCCCCACCTCCTACAAGCAAGTCAGCTATACCCCCCCATGATTCAATCACTTTCCAAAAGTCCCACCTCTGAGCGCATGAAGTATTTAGGGGACGTTCTCCATCTAAATCATAACAAGTAGCTTTATCAATTATTCTTGCATCTTGAAATGTATGTTATTTTATTTTGAAGTATTTTCTCTTTTGTTTCTGCTATCTATTATATCTAAGGAATTATTTTTACTTCAGGGAGATGCACACATAGGTTGTATCCAAGATATAACAGGACTGGGGACTGCTGGCTTGGACAATATTTCCCAGTCTTTTGGATTTTGAAAGATTCTTAAAATCTTCTTTAAGGATCCCCACTGCCCTTTGAAGATTAGGGTAATATTTTATAACCCAATATTGTTTAGGGATTTTCTGTCTCTCAGAAATTTATGGAAACTTGACCTAATGCCTTAATTTCAAGGCTTATGTGATGAGGAAGGCTTCTTGATATCCTTCCTGTGTCTCCACTCAGATGCCTGTATTGGAGCACAAAGGTCAAGCTTATCGGCAGTTTCCACAAAAACAAACAAGCAGCAATTTTACTGAATATTTGGAGATATCATGGAGGAATGATTTCAAAGCACACAATACAGTCTAACGTTAGGGCTGGGGAGGGCCAGGAGCAATGGGTTAGAAGAGGAAGGCAAGCATGGGAGGAAAGGGCTAAGAGAAAACAAGGTGTTAAGGTAGAAATCTTTGTTCTCTTTCCTAAAGTGACATTCAATATTTTCGGTGAATAATAAATGATACATAGAGCTAATTATCTAAATAGCTAAATACTATTTTTAGTGCCAGAAAGGCTAAAAACCATTCCCTACATGAAACAAAATATGTCATCATTTGTAACATTTAAGAGCATTGAATTAGTGGCAAAACATGGGCAAAAAAGGGTATTTTAAGGAAGTTTCTAAATGAAACTGCAAATATATTGATAGACAGGATAGTTAATTTTAAGACAATATATTAAGTTTATTGTATTAAGCAAAAAATCCAACCAGGATTTGCAATTAAATAAATCACCTACCAGTAGTTTTAGCTAAGACTTTAAATACTTTCCAGGAATTAAGTCTTATCAAATCAAATCAAATTTCACTTTTTTCTCAGAATTATACACTACCATCTAAAACACCTTTAGCCAATGAGGCAAGTGCTTCCAACCTTTTACATACAATATTAATAATCAAAGAAATGAAGTAAATACTAGAATAAACAAACTACTCCTTAACAAAGAGTGTTCAACATACACTTGGTGTCTATTTCTATTTCATTTCTAATCTTTGAAAGGATTGGGGAAACAACTTGACACATGTGTTATCCACTGATGATACTTACAGTTACATCACACTGAAGCAGTGCTATGGACAGGGTGTAAGAATGGACTTCATTTGGGGCCAGGGATTTAGCTCAGTGGTTCTGCTGCCTGCCTCACAAGTGCAAGGTCCTGAGTTTGATCCCCGGTACCAAAAAAAGAAGAATGGACCTCATTTTGCAAGTGAGGCAAACAAAATTTTCTCTGTAATGTCATGAGCTGATACTCAATCTCAACCAAGTCCAATCTTGTTTCCATCAGGCCTGCATAATTGTTCGAAAAATGAGAGGACAAGTTCTAGCAGATGAAAGCTCTTGTTCTTTGAACAGAGAAGTCTGATCTACTTTTTCAGTATTGCCACAAGCACCTTGGTGGACTATGCCGAAAGACAAAAATCATAAACCCTAGCTTTATATATTAAGGAGAGGAAAACACTTGCTTTTTTCTTACTTATGATTACTTGACACTAAGTTTTTAAGAGCGTCTTTGTTTATTGAGACCTAATTTAATAATTCAGAAAGGAAAAGGACAAATTAAAGCCATTGCACAATTTTAAAAAATTATCCAAGGTGGTAGAGATGTAAATTGCCCTAATCTGATCCTCATACATTGTTTATATGCATTGAAATGCCACATTCAACCCCATAAGTAAGTACAATTACTATGTGTCAATTAAAATATATATTAATAAAAAAATAAAATGGCTGTTATCTAATACGATAAAATTCTCCAGCCTTGAGGAAAACTTTCTCTCATATAGCAAAGTGACTGACATCTCAGTCTCTGGAGCTAGAAAGCCTTGGCTGGAAATTAATCTCCATGGTAGTGAACTTCAGTGTGTCTTGGGCTGGAGCCTTGTTCACTGTGTGCTTCAGTGTCCCGACATGAGGAAGACGGTAGAACCTGTGTCACAGTGCTGTTGAGAAATGTCAATTACTTAATACAAAGTTCAGCACATGCCCAGTATTATTCATTTCACACATATTTATTGAGTGCTTACTATGAATGAGGCACTGGAGACAAAAAAAAAAAAAAGACCCTGGACATTATAATGGAACTTACTTTCTGATTAAGAGAAGGCAGTCAGATAGGAAATGCAAACAATAAACTGGCACACCATATCGTTTGCTGGGTGGTGATAAATAGGACACAGAAAAACAAGGGAAAAGGGGACCTGGAAATTCTAGAAAACAGGGGCCACTCAGAGAAGGGTGGTTCTCAGTTTTAAATAAGATTCAAGAAAGGCATCACTGAGAGGAGGTCATCTGAGCAACATGTGAGGAGGTGAAGGCATAAACCACATGGGTATGTGAGGGAAGACCAATCCAAGAAAAAAAAATAGCCAGGCAAAGACCCCAAGGGAAGAAAATACCTGGTAGGTTCAGACCATGAAAAGGAGGCAAAAAGAACAAAACAGAGGAGGAGGAGGAGGGTGGGAGAGGAGGCCATGGATGAGGTCAGAATGAAATAGGTAGGGAGAGAGGTTGTGTGTGAGTGTGTGTGTGTGTGTGTATGTGTATGCACATGTGTGTAAAGCAGATTCCATGGAGCATTTTGGGGCACTGTAAAGCATTTTTGGCTTTTTCTGTGAGTATAGTGGGAAGCCACTGGAAGGTTTTGGATTAAGACTAAGATGATTGGAGCTGATTGCTAACTAAATCATTCCAGCTGTTGCGTTAAGACTAGAGGTGGGTGGCAGGGAGACCTCTCAGGAGGCTATTGCAATACTGCCAGTGGGAAATTATGGTCCTTGGACCAGGACAGTGGTGAGAAAGGTGGAGAGAAGTGACTGCAGCCACCAGGATATGAGCAATGAAAGAAGGAGTCAAGGATGACTCTAATCTCCTGAATTAATTAGAAGGTTTGAGTAGCCATTAAGGTAGATGCATGAGTCTGTTTTCTGTTTCTAATAATATACTACCATATGTGGCTAAGTTATAATGAAAAGAGGTTTATTTTGCCTCATGGTTCTGGAAGTCCAAGTCAAAGAGCTACATCTTGCTGACAAATGGCCTTCTTTTTAAAATTCTTTTATCCTTAAATCTTTTTATCAGTCCACATTTGCAGTATAGAGTGTTCACATTCCTTGTGTGGAGTTGTACATACTCATAACACATCTTCATTCCTTTTTCATCCATCCACTTTCCCTTCCCTCCCTTCACCCTCCCTTCATCTCTTGATTCTCCTTCCATTTGAGAAAGATCTATGTCCTTACTTCCTATTATCTTTTATTTTGCTCGTTATTTATATTTTGGGTTTCTCATACAAAAGAAACTATGGAATATTTAACCATGTGTATCCAATTTATTTCACTTAACATTACAGTCTCAAGGTGCACCCATTTTTCTACAAGTGACCCAAGTTTATCTTTCTTTACAGCAGAGCAGTGCTCCACTGTGTATAAATACCACGTTTTCCTTATCCTTTCTTCTGTTGGTGGACATATAGGCCTCTTCCAAGATCTGTCTATTATGTATTATGCTGCTATAAACATGGGTATGCATGTAGCACTGTAATATAACGTCTTTAACTCTTTTGGGAAGATACCTAGAAGGAGAATAGTTGGGTCAGATGGAATTTCTAGTTTTTGGTGGTGCTTTTGGGTGGGGTTTTTTTTTTGGTACCGGGGATCGAACTCGGATCCTTCCACTTGCAAGGCAGGCGGCAGAACCACTGAGCTAAATCCCCGGCCCCATGTTTTGTTTTGTGTTTTGAGGAATCTCTGTATTGATTTCCTTCTTGCTAGCAAAATCCTCTCATAATACATCTCATAGCAGGAGACAGGGAGCATGCATGTGTGGTATGAGTGCTGTGGTCTCCTTCTATTTATAAAGCTTCCAGTACTCAGTCATGAGGACCCCACCCTGGTGACCTTATCTAGACCTAATCACCTCCCAAAGTTGCCAACTCTAAACACTGCAGTTGGATTAATTTCCACTCTCTGGATACCTCACCACAGGGAATAAACTCTAACATGGATTTCCGAGGGTATAAACCACACTTAAACCACAGTAGTAGAGAACACTTCGCAAGGGTAGAAAAGAGGAGAATGACCCGGAAGTTTGTTCTGGAATATGAAATCTGAACTGCCAATTACACTTTAGAGTATCTTTACCAATAAGACATTTTATCCGAGTTTCTGTAGTTTGAGTAAAGGTCTAGGCTGGGGATATAAATTCAGAAAGACTAAGGGTATACAGATGGCATGTAAACTCGAGAGACAGATGAGGTCACAGAGGGAGTGGGCACTGGTATACTCCACAATTAAGCATCTGGAAGAAGAATCAATAAAAAGGAGTACTCAGTGAAATAGAAAACTAGGATGTACTATTCTGTCACCTCTGAGTTAACTGCTGATTTTAATATTAGACTTCCCTATGATCAGTATGTTAATAATGTGAACCAATGGCTGATACAGGACTCCATTTGATTTTGTCTCATCTTCTTTTAAGGATTTATAAATCCTTTGTCCCTAGTATGACACAAAGACAAGGTGAAACAGTGACTAGAAGTGCCCAGAGATGAGAAATGGTAAGGGACTCATGACATGAATATTGAACTGCAGGCATCTCGGAACATCCAGGGGCATGGCTAATGGTGTAACCTGAAACAGAGGGTCATTGTAGTGACTGATGGCAGGAACATTGGGGCGATATTGAAAGTGTGAGTTAATCGTGTGATTATTGTAATTCATTGTGATTAAACATGAAGATATGAATTATGAAAATTCACTAAAAAGCCCACAAATGTTTGATTTAAATAATAAAATAGATCTAAATACAGCCACCTCCATTATCCATGGGAAATACATTTCTTAGAATATATCCCCAGTAGATGCCTGAAATCACTCATAATACCTGTCTTAGTCACTTGCTCATAACTGGGACACAATGCCCGACACCCGAGACTTAAAGGAGGAGAGGCTTATCTTGGCTCACATTTCAGTCTGCAGTGGTCTGGCTCCAAGGTAGGACAGCATGGCCCAGGGGTATGGCGAAAGAGAGCTGCTCAAGCATGGTGGACAGGAAACACAGAGCCAAGGGAGGAGCTGGAAATGGAAACTTCCATGTTACTCCTACAGTGACCCACCTCTTTCAACTAGATCCCACCTCCAAACAACAGATCAGCTATAAGCTCCCCTAATCTAATCACCTTCCCTACACCCCACCTGTGAGCAAATGAGACTCTTGAGGAGATCTAGATATAAACCTTAACATCACCACACCCTTCATAGACTGTTTTTTTCTTACACATATGTAAGCGTGATAAAGTTTAACAATAAGTTAGCACAGTGAGAGATTAACAACAATAACTTGCCACAGATCTTAGCAACATCAGCATACAATTTATTTTATTAAATAAAAACTTTTTTCCTTTTCACAGAAAAGAAATTCTTTATGGTTTTTCTTTGGCAGATCCAAATTGCCAGGGTTGCTACTCTTGGACTCTGGGACCATTTTTAAGTAAAATACAGGTCACTTGAACACAAGCACTGCAATACTTGACAACCCATCTGCAAACTGAGCGGGCTACTAAGTGACCAGTGGGTGGATATTGCATGCAATGCAGACGCTTGGGACAAAGGAATGAGTCACATCCCAGACAGGACAGAACAGGAAGGTACAAGATTTCATTACACTACTCAGAACAGCATGCCACTGAAAAATCACCAATTATTTTTCTCTGGAATTTTCAAACTGTGGTTAACCTGAGGTAACTGAAGCCATGAGGAGCAAAACCATGGAAAGAAGGACCACTGTATAGGAAATGTGGATGTACTGCAACTTTTCTATTTTCATCTCAATGTTTCTAATCATGTTTGTATATGTTATGTCCATTTGAATCAGAAAGCTTAAGAGATGTTTTTGTGGTTGATTTTTTAAATGTATGTTAGTAAACACTTTTGGTATGAAGAAATGCTATAACTAAGAAGAACAAGTTGTCTAAAACAGAAAATCTCTGTATCTTTTGCTATTTTTCTATTTATAAAACTGGTAAATTGTGCTATTTTAAGAATAAATTCTTGTTATCTGTGACAATTTTCATAAATAGTTTATGTTTTCTCTACCTTTTCCATCAAAATAGGTACATACTTAGCTCTTTAAAGGGAATTAAAGTAATTTTTTGATGTTTCAGGACAAAATATTCCTGCTAGTTTTTAAAAAAAGGACCTGGGAGCCAAAAATAACTGAATTGGCCACCTCAGAGGATTAAATAAAAATTTATCCACTCACCATTTTTATGATCTAAAAGACAAGTCTCAAGAATTTTAGTGATTTCTCAAGTAAATTTTCATATTTTGTTCTCATTTCTTATTAGTTTAAAAGACTCTGCAAAGTAATACAAACAAGTAGGATTTAGCCTCCTTTGTGGTTTTTGGTGAGCATAGGTTGTCCACAATATTACAGTAGGAGAATTAGCTGTCACTGAGAGATTTATTTAGCCTTATTTATGAAAAGCAAATAGTAAGCAAGGGTGATAGAGATTCTGGTTTCCCTGCTACAAAATAAGCAAGAAAGCCACAGCATATAGTAATCGCACTAATGCTACTGGCCAATGTGTAGCATCATTTGTATGCCAGGGACTGTACATGAACTCCTTGTGCATTGCTTCTAATCCTTGTAATAATCCAAGAGCCTAGCTAGGACTTTATCTTTTCTAAAGATGAAGAAAATGAGGGAGGGAGATTCAGCAATGTTCACCCAAGGCTGGGCATCTAATAAGTAAGTTGCAGAGCTGGGAAGAGAAGCCACTGTATTTCATATCAAAATAGGTTTATCATAGATATTCTTTCTGCATCACACTACTATGTTACTTCTTAAAGAGAGAACCTCATTTTTCAGACTTCATCATACAGTAATAATGTATAGGAAGTCAGAAATCCAGATGCTAGAACCTAGGAATAAGCAGGCACAGTGACACAGGCCTGTGCTCCCAGCTGCTCAGGAGGCCGGGGTGGAAGAATAGCTTGAGCCCAAGAGTTCAGTAACAGCCTGGGCACCACAGCAAGAACTTACCTCAAAAAGAAAAAAAGGAAGGAGAGAGGGAGGGAGCAAGGGAAGGAGTGAAGGAAGGAGGGAAAGATGAAAGAAGGAAGGGAGGGAGGGCAGAAAAACCTAGGAATGCAAAATAAATACAAATATTTGTTTATGATTAATTGAGATTTTCCCTGAAGTCCTCATTCACTGATAGTGGGAATAAAATTCACTCACAGGCCAAGTGTTCTAGAGCTTCCTCTATTTAAATGCCCATTTGTGTGGTGTTCAGCCTCAGATGAACTTGCAGAGTCTCTCAGAAGTTCCTCCCCGCTTCCCTCCCTAACCGTCATCCTGCAATGAGAGCAGGGTGCAGCTGAGGTGAGGGGGTGGCAGGAAGGAGTTGGGGTCCCCAGGCTTCAGTCCCTCTTTTTCCTCTGGTCTGCTGGGCAACTGAGCTTGCCCTAGAGCCACAGAGTCTCCCTTCTCTGCTGCTGCTGCTAGAATAATTTATGATCTGAATCTGTTGGCTGGGCCAGGAACCCATTCTCTCCCTGACCAAGCCTCATGTCAGGCAAGGTAAAGGGTTTTATGCTCTGCTTGTCCAGAGTTGCTTGATTGAATGCATCATTCTTGGATGTAGCCATGGCGGCCTGTTAGGAATACTGTACTTCTGCCTGGGTGATGGCAGAGTTGTTGTCCTCTGTCTGTGCTTAACACCACTGCCCTGGCTTCTGACTTCTTGTCTCAATATGGGGTGAGTGGGGGACCCAATGGATCCCACCGATGAAGTACCTGGATGTCAGAAATTCTCCTCAGACACCTATGAGACAGTGCCTATCAGTGGAGGATCCCTATTTAGCAACCCCTTTCATGGGGATGTCTCTTCACTCATGCTGCTGCAACCCCTAACAAGCCTGTGCTTCCTCCCACCTCAGGGACTCTGTGGAATGGGTAAGGCTGACATGCTCACGGCTATCTGGAGTATCTCTTGGAAGTAGAGACTTCATAGGAAGGAAAGCAGGTGGGTGCCTCCCTTCCCTCCTCCATGAGGGAGAAGGAGTGTCTTAGGCACTGGGACACAACACCCAACACCCACAATGAAAAAGAGAACAGATTTAGCTCACAGCTTAGAGGTTTCAGGCCTTGCCAGGTAGGTGGCAGGGAGGAAGGGCCTGGGCAGAGGAAAGCTGCTCACTTCATGGCCACCAGGAAGCAGAGAGGGAAAGGAGGAGCTGGCAAGAAGATATGTCCTTCCAGGCCACCACTGCAGTGACCAGCCTCTGACCAGACGCCACCTCCTGACACAAGTCAGCTGTAGCACCCCCACAGTCAGTCTCCTTCCAAAAGCCCACTTCTGAGGGCAGGAGGCTCTTGGGGGACATCTAGACAGAAACCATGACAAGCAGAGAAGCTCTTAAACGTTCTACTCCCTCGTTGCCCACATTCCATATCTTTCTCACTGATGAAGATCATCACCTCCATTTGCCCACCATCATCTGGCAACAAACCAAAAGTCTCTTACCAAAAATAGGGCCTTTATAAAACAGCCTTGTGTAACTTATAATTTATTAATTTTATTCTGAGGAATGTGTTTTCTCCTGTTACCCTGACACTATTATTTTTATTAAATTCTTTTATTGGTACATTGTAGGTATACAACACAATTACATTGCTCATTGGGAATTGTACCTTTACATAATGCATCTTGGTTCTTATTTTTT
>NW_004624742.1:19834844-19859933 GCF_000247695.1 Heterocephalus glaber | reverse complement strand
AATTTCTCCTGTTATCTGAGAAATTATTTCTGATTTCAGTTTTTCCAGATCCCCTTTTGTTGCCAGTTCAGTGGGTCCAGGTGGTTGAGTATCAGTGTTCCATCTCATTTCCCTTTGGGGTTCCTGTAGTCGATCTGGAAGTCTGGTTTTGAGACTTATTTACATGTTTTCTCATTTCAACTGGGGGCGGGGGCTGTTGGAGCCTGCACAGATTACCTCCTCTGAGCTGGGAGAGGTGGGACAGGGGCCGGGAGCAGCGGTAGGGATGATGGCCCAAAAGCCCTTTCCTGTGGGCGGGGAGCAGCTGGAGGGATGGTGGCCGGGAAACCCCTTCCTGTGGTTCAGGAGCAGTGGGATGGCGGCTCAGAAGCCCCTACCTCTGGGCCGGGAGTGGTGGGAGGGATGGTGGCCCAGAAGCCCCTTCCTCTGGTCCAGGAGCAGCGGGACAGAAGGTGGCCCAAAAGCCCTTTCCTCTGGGCTGGGAGTAGTGGGAGGGATGGTGGCTGGGAAGCCCCTTCCCCTGGACCAGGAGCAGTGGGATGGCGGCTCAGAGCCCCTACCTCTGGGCCGGGAGCAGTGGGACTCAGTACCATGGTCTGGTGGTCCGGTGTCCTCTGCGTCTTTGTAGTGTGGAACCAGGTGGCTGTACAGAGGAGTGGGGGGAGGGGGTCCAGTGGATTGTTGCTGTGGCACGGGCTGATTTGGCATGCTCCATGAGACTTGGGACCTCCGTAGGGCATGCGCAGACCTGCCTGTCTGCAGTGGGCTGATTCGGCGTGTTCTGTGTGACTCAGGACCTCAGTAGGGTGTCCCCCGGACACTATTTTAACCTTCTGGAGTGAGAGAAGGTTTCAGATAATTCTTCACAGCATTGTCTTAGTCATCCAAAATGCCAAAGACACTTAGGCCTTGAGAATTTTATTCATTTTATTCTAATTCTCCATGTAACCGTGTTTCTGTTTTTTGTTGAGCAGAAATCTTTTTTGTTTCTTTCCATGTGGTGAGGTTCCCATTAAGGCCATAGAGAGTTTAAAATTTTATTGATTGACCACCTTCTGATCATTGTTACTGGCTTTCATCTTAATCAGATGCTCTTTGTACAAGAAATGGTTTTTCACAAAGCAACCACAGAATTATAAAGTTCAGGTCTAAAAGGGATTTTGCATCCGTTCCTACAACTCTTATTTTACAAATGAGAAAACTGAAATGCAGAGGGTTAAGTAATTCTCTCCACATTATACAGTATTACTAGTTAATTAGCACTATTTGGTTAGGACTCCCCAGTCCTTTAGAGCACTTATAAATAGAATTGTTTGTGCAATTATTAATGTATAGTCTGACTTTTGCCATTCCAAAAACACATATAAACACACAGTGGACATACATGTGCATGCACACACACACATACAATTAAGCTCTTTTAGGTCAAGGACTGTTTGTTTTGCTGCTGCATATCCAGTGCCTAGCATGAGCTCTTGAATTTACATTAGGTGTTCAATAAATATCTGTTAAATACAGGAATGAATGAATGGGTGGAAAGACTTAAAAATATATGTGGTGATTATACTCACTAGTGCCTGGTTTGAGGGCTGAAAGGTTACTAAGACAAAGTTCAGAAGAAAGGCAGTCATACAAACCAAGGATGACAAAAGCCTAGAGGGAAAATTCATTCTGTAAATTGTGCTTTTCCTGCTCTTGGATTGGTAAGGCAGCCCTGGGGAATTGCTGAGAGCATTGGCCCTGGAGGCTTTCAACACCTCCTGCACAGCCAGACATAGATCTCAACTGAAGACCTTGGACGTCATTTTCCCCTAGACCCTGGGATATTTGCATTTTTGTTCTGTGTTATTCTAGAAGAGTGGCTCATAGTAAGTTAAAAATACACCAATGTGTCCACAATTTCAGTGGAACAGATGACTCACAGTTCAAATCATATGAAGGGAAATGATTGTAAGTCAGCTGTGAACTTACTGGTTCCAGAATAATTTAAGACACTAGCCTTCCTAGTACAATGAAGACACTGGTGGAAGCTTTTCCATTTGCAGTCTGTAATCACATGCAGAATTGACTTCCCAGTCTCCTTAGTATCCTTTTGATAGTGCTATGGCTGGGAGGTTACATAATAGCTTATGTTCTTTTTTCCACCAAGGAGGGCACCAGAGGAGACAGATGAGATTCCCCTCCTGTGCTCTTGTTCAAACTTCTAGGACTGGGGAGTCAAAGGAGGTGAAGAAGGAAGTGTGTAGCTCTTGCTACCCACTCCCCAAATTATAACCCGAGCATATTCCCTAATGGCAATGAGAAAGTGGCAAGCGCTACTAAAGAAGGATAAACACTTTCTCAGGGGTATAAATCATACTCAACCAATCAGATCTAAATTAGTTCTTCCAGGAGGGTGCCAGACTAGGAGACTCCACCATATGAGCGAGGTGAAGATGAAGACATACTGGCGGCTGTAGCTATAATGGAAATAGAACAGCTGTATAGCAGCTGGGCACAGTGGCACCTGTAATCCTAGTATTCTGGGAGCCTAAGACAAGAGGATCAGAAGTTCAATCCCAGCCTTGGCACCTCAGTGCCTTAGCTGAGCCCTCACTCAAAATGCAAAATAAAAAGGACTAGGGATGCAGCTCATTGTGAAGGCCTTGGGTTCAATTCACAATATAGGCTAAGGAAGGAATGGAGGAGGAAAAAGAAAGCTTTATAAAGTTAAATCACCAGTTCCCTGTCATAATCATGGGTCAAATATTTCAATATGAAACACCTCCTTTAGAAATTTAGATTTGACAATGACTATCATCAGACAATTATCCATGAGTCAGTTGGACAATGTAAGCTTTCTATATAGAATAAAATATTTGAGAATGTTGGTTAGATGATTAGACAAATAAGAAAAATAGTATGTCGTCTTAGAAAGTGTGAAAATATGTAGCAGAAGTATTCAATATAAAAAATCTTTTACTATTAACTAAAATTTTAAAACCCAAAACAGCTGGGAAAAAAAGAACTTAAATTCTGTGGCAATCTCAACAACAAAAAGAGGCAAAACTAGCACTGTAGGGTCTGTTTTAGCTGATAGAGACAGATAAAATGAACAAGATTTAAAGTTGACTGTCTATAGGTGCTGAATCAATACCATTTTAAAGCTCTTATTAGTGACAATATAAACAAGTAAACAGAAGAGTATACAGTGTGATTCAAGAATATGGTGAATGGAGGCTGGGGATTTAGCTCAGTGGTTCCGCCGCCTGCCTCGCAGGCACAAAGTCCAGAGTTCAATCCCTGGTACCAAAAAAAAAAAAAAAGAATATGGTGAATGTTTAAATTGTAAATATTTATTAGAATAAAATACACATTGCCATTAGTCCCCCTCAAAATTCTCCCCCTTGCTTCAAAACAACTTAAGCCATCATTCTGAAGCAGTTCTCGAAGTCCTCTTTCATGTTTGTAGTTGTCCTCTCATGGCTTCCTCAATGTCAAGCCTGAATCTATTCAAAGTGTGTCAGGAGCAATTTTACATAATTTTAGGGAAAAACCATTTGATTAGGCCTAGTTCTCCTGCCTACAGGCCAGCTATGGCATTTGAAGACATAACTCCATTTTGGCCTCCTGCCACAGCTAAGACCTCAATGGTCTGGTGATGCTGTGATGCTCCAGGACAAGATTACACCAGCTGAAGACATCCTGGGAGGAACAAAATCTTCATCTGCATAGTTCCTCATCGTTCTAGGATTTCTGCTGCCCTGAGTCATCTGTTACATTTGTTTCTCCGATGTACTGAACTCTCTGTCCTGAGTCATTTGCTGCATTTGTTTCTCCCCATGTACTATATAAAGGTGTGGCAGGTTCGAGGGGTTTCGTCTTTGCCACCAAGAGCAGCACTGATCAAGCCCAAAGCTCAGCTTCTTCTCAAAAGTCTCATTTTTTCTATCTTTCCTGTATAAGTTAATTGGTGTGGTGGATTGACTAATTATCAACTTGTAATGCCCACCTGAACTGAATCAGCATGGTTTGGGCATGGAGGACCCACCTGATTGTTACCAATAGCCATAAAAAGAGAACTGAAGGGGCTGAGGATTTAGCTCAGTAGTTCCACCACCTGCCTCACAAGCGCAAGCACCCAAGTTCGATCCCCGGTACCAAAAAAAAAAAAAAAAAAAAAGAGAACTGAAGGGGAAGATCTGGGCCTGTTGATTTTCTAGGAGAAGCTTGCTGAGGATGGTTTTCCTGATGCAAACTAGGATGTTCTCATCAGGGGAGGAGCTCAGGGCCTCACTGTCACTGGGAATGACTTCTGTTTTCATCAGAGAAGCTCTGATCTTCACTGTGAGTATCACTTCCTGGCTCCAGTGTGGATCCCTCAGCTTGGTGGCAGAAAATCTACCAGTGTAGATTTTCTGACTTCCACCACTGGCCTTTGGGCCTTCCAGGTGCAGATCCTCAATATGGAAAAGCATGACACATTGCTGTGGGCTCTAGGCCACTGGCTGGACTCAAGGAGGACATTGCCTTGGACTCTAGGCCTTTAGCTGGATTTGTGTGGGAAACTGCTGGGATCTAGGCCCTCAGCTGAATCCTTTGGGCTTCTAATGTGCAGTTAATCTCTTGCACTCCTTTACATTTGACTCTTTGGGTAATTATCATAAAATAACCTTATAAGTTATGTGTCCTGTATTTAATGTAGTCCCTTGTAGAATCCTTCTGATGACAACAATTCGCCTTGTGTTGTCATGGCTGGCAGGAGACTAGGACTTACGGCAGAGGTTCTAGTAGTGCCCCCTTTCCCTGTTCCCTACAAAAGTGTTTACCTCTCATGGTCATTTTGACTTTGAGGAAGAGCCAAAAGTCACATAGTACCAGATCCAGTGAATAAGGTGGGTGAGGACACTGCACCATGTTTTCACAAACCTGTCTTTCCATTGGAATGCACTCAGCAGCAGCACTCACCTCACCATATTTTTGATCATGCCTCCTAAAGACACTCAGAAAAGAGGACTTCCAGAACTGCTTCAGAAAGTGGCAAGGACAGGACAAGTGTGTTTAATGTTGGGGGAGTATTTTGAGGAGGATTATTAGCAATGTATCTTTTACTGTAATAAAATTTTAAATGTAAACATTCACCATGTATTCTGATCACACTATGTGTTCACCTCATAGCCAAGAGCATGAAGGTATAACTGTGAATTGAAATTATAAAGGTGGGCCAGGGATTTAGCTCAGTGGTTCTGGCACCTGCCTCACAAGCGCAAGGTCCCGAGTTCGATCTCCAGTATCAAAAAAAAAAAAAAAGAAGATGAAATTATAAAGGTGTAGTTGATCAGAGTTTACTGGAAACATTTTTGCATACTCAGATATGCATCCATACTATAACTCATAAATCGTACATATTCACATTAGTGAAGAAGTGAAGATGATAGCCATTCCTGCAAAACAAAAAAGTTAAAATTGTCAGCATCCATGGACACAGGCAACTGTACAGAGCTATACACTGGTTTGGTCCCAGCACCTTCTGATCATATTTAGTCACTAGACAGCTGAGGCATTTCATACAGATCAATTAACCTTACCAGTATTTGCATAGACACAAAAAAATCCAGTTACTCTGGTAATGAAAACTTCATTCATTATGTATTCTCAAAGTCCTTGAAAGCATACTTCACAACAAGGAGCTCCAAATTGCTCACATAGAAAAGATTTCTTATATATGAAGATTCAATTTATTTATTTGTTGAGTGGTCTAATGGCCTATGAAGCAAAATGAAATTACTTGTGAGATCCATTCTTTCTTCAATAATTAAAGCACTTTGAAGCTCTGGAGATTCACATCTTTTTGAGCACTGAAGACTTTTGAGAGATAGTTCAAGAAAAATAAGCCAACAAACCCATGTTTGCCAAGAAACAAGACAACTAAAACTTGAAAATGCTCACATTAAAGTTGTACACTAGGACATATATCAGCCAGTTTTTAATATCTGGTTCATTATCACCATCTTTAATTTACTTTTAGAATGCAGAATTAGCTTCCTGAAGAGAAACAGAAGAAAATAAATTTGGTAAAGTGGAAAGAGCAGCCACACCCTGAGGGTTAGATTTATGGAAAGCCAATCATCCCTTTTCTGCACTTCATTCATTTCTTTTCATTTCAAAGTAAAGATTGCACCACTAACTCCTCCTCAAACTCAAATAACAAACCATCCACAGTTATAATGTTTTCAGTCCATAGATATGAATTATTATTCTCATTCTAGTATTTGATGTACCTCGGGGATGTAAAAAAAAATTAAGATGTCTTGTGTACACGTACCAACTCCCCACGAGGAATGTAATCATTATGTACTGCAAACGTGTACTGATAAAATTTAAATTTAACTTTAATATATATAATGTAAAAAAGTGTAATGAAATGCTATGGGATTTTATAGGAAGTACCTGCAGCTATTTCATGATGCAGAGATTGTGGGAAGTTTACTGACAGAGGCTGTTTTTCATCAAGATCTTTGAAGTGGGAAGGACTGAGCCTTGCAGCACTGGGAATGTGTTCTAGGAGAGACAAGCCTGCAAAAGATGAAGAAGCACAAGACTAGTGTACCCAAGAAAGCAACTCAATCTAATTTAAGCCTATACTGTAGGAGAGGGAGCAGTGGATAATTAGGACCAGAGTCTTACATTAAGCTCTAGGATACAATTCAGGAGGCAAAGAACTAGAATTTGGAGACAGAGAATTAGTTTAAGTTTCAGCTCTACATTTACCAGCTCAATTAACTCTTAACCATAACTCAGTGAGTTAGGGATTCATACATCCAGCTCTAAAAAGAGAAAACTAAGGTTCAAGCTGGTTGATAACTTGTGGACATAAGAAATCTAAACAAGAAAAAAGCCTGGACATAAGGCTCTGGAGTATATAGTCTTTCCATTCTGCTAGATTGCTCCTTATTTTATGGACATCTTTGGTTTAATAGCTTTCTCCTCTGGGGAGACCTTACACTTTTTATCACATTACCTATGCTTTTGTTTCCTAAATCCCACCACATACTTAGTGTATGGTATGTGATCAATAAATGTTATCCAAATGACAGAACAAATACCTAGCAATCCTTTGTCATGGCAGAACTGGAGCACAAGAAAGAGGCCAAGGCTGAAGATATTCAAGTAAAGAAGTCACCTGCTGAGAAGTCACTGGAGTAACAATAAGATTGATGCGTTGAAAGGTGTTCATAATCAATTTCCAGAGCATTTATTGAATACTTTTGACTTCCAGCTGAGCATAAGGATACCTTCTCTTTCCTTTCTTATTGAATGGTAGCTATCAAGCCCAGATATAGCAGGAGTGTCCCCATGAATCCATGTTTTTAAAAAGCCTTCTTTTAGTGTGGTTTCTCAGGATTACTGTGATATATATAAAATGTCCTCTACTTTCATAAAGATAGTTCCAATTCTGAGACTTCCAACATTTCACTAGCATGAAATAATTTTCACAAATAACCTTACTGATTTGTAAAAGTTACAGACAAGAACGTCTTTGAAGATAAAAAGAACATAATTTGAAAGTTCTTTTAAAGGAAAATGCCATAGTCTTAGCTGTATCTTCTGGAGATGAGAGGATTAATGGCCTCTGGTGATCTATTTAGAACTTACAATTTTTTTTCTTTTTTTGGTACCAGGGATGGAACTCAGGACCTTGCACTTGCAAGGCAGGTGCGATGCCACTGAGCTAAATCCCTGGCCCTACAATTTGAAAAGAGGTGGATGAGAGGTTTTGTTTTGCTCTAAGTGATGGAAGGGTAGCAATGGGCAAGTGTTTTAGAAAGGTATAAACAAGGTCATAGGAAACATTTTTCTGTTCTGTTGACTGTGATTCTGTAAAACCAGTGACCAGGGAAGGGGATGCAAAGATTACGTATCACGCAGCACCAATCTTCAGAGATTAGTACACACTATTTGATTGATTTAAATTACAGGGCCAGGGATTTAGCTCAGTGGTTCCGTCGCTTGCCTTGCAAGAACAAAGACCCAAGCTCAATCCCTGGTACCAAAATAAATAAATAAATAAATAAATTACATCTGATTTGGTAGCTTCAGGCATGAGAAATAATAGCGAAAGTAGGTGAAATGTTCAAGCACCAAACTACAGTCAGGTAAAGAAAGGCTTGTGCCTATAACCTGATGCAATTGGTCCCCCACTCTTTAGTCAAGGCTGATGGGATTTGAAAATTATAATCCTAAAAGTAATAGACCAAATAAATGTAAAAATTCAAAGCACATCAAGCAATGGGGCTACAAATGATCACAAAACTGAAGTAATATTTAAATTTATTTTAAATTACTCTAATCATCATTTGAGAATGTTTATTTTGTGCATGACGCCATGATAAGCTGAATTATTGGTTCAACCTCAGAGATATGATACATTTCAGGGACTAGGAAACAGGATAGAAACAAAGGTACATGAATAAGGTACAAAGCACAATAGAGGAACAAGTAACATTCTAGAGAGGGTAACAGAAGAAGGCACTTAAATCCATTAGGATGAGTAACGATAGCTTTCATGGAGAAATCTACCTTTAAGTGGGGCCTCAAACGTTTGGAACTATTTCAATAAGTGGAAAACAGAAAAAGCTAATTATAAACTGAGAGAATCAGATAAAGATTGAGAAACAAACACAAAAGTATATATGGCTAGGGCCGGGGATTTAGCTCAGTGGTTCCACTGCCTTTCCCAGAAACGCAAGGACCCGAGTTCGATCCCCATTACCAAAAAAAAAAGGATATATGGCTATTGAGCCTTTGAAATATGGCTCATCCATGTAAGAAACTAAGGTTTTAATTTTATTTAAATTTAATGTATTTAAATGTAAATAGTCACATTGTACCAAAGTGGACAATGCAAACAATGGTCGCCATTCAAATCTTCCCACAAGAGAGTGACATGATTAGAGAAATGGTTTGTATTAGTTTTCCTTCATGCAATAAAAATGTTTATTTATTTGGGGAAGAGCTCTCTTTAATCACTGCTTATGTAGCTTTACCAGATCATTAGTTTTATGATTTCATCGAGTCATAAAAACAGAATTAATTAATTGTATTGCAGGAGAACAATTTGTAGGAGAAACATGGTTAAACAGACTAGATAAAAACAAGAGCAGATGGTAAATTCTGGTAAATTCTTTTAAAAATTCTAGCCCACCAACATGAATTATGTGTGACTGTTGAGAACACATTTTATTCCTTGGATGGAAAGATTATATCTTACTCATCCTAAGGTGATTAATGTATGCATTACTAAAACATTGTTCATGAGACATACAGTAAAAACAGAAAAAAAAGCAATGTAAGCACTCCAACGGACTCGCAGGCTCTGACACTCGTGTGATTTAGAAATTTCAGGCCTTTAGGCTCACAGAATTGTTATTCGTCAATAATGATTTTTTTTAAAGAATAAAAACTCAAATGTGTTAGTTGCTTTCTGTGAAAACTGATTTTGAAGAACAAATTCATCTCTGAATTGTTTTGCTTTGGGCCTTCTATAGGACTCACAGCAGCTTTTACTTCTCGGCATATGACAGAATATTTATTTAAAACAAAATGAAATTGCTTCTCTCTATATTGTACCTGCTGCTTTGAAATTCTGAGGTTCCTTGGAATTCAAGTTGTTCCCTTACTCGTGTCAACAGTAGTCAAGTTAGGTTGACTTGGCTAAATTTGAGGAAGAGTAGATTTGATACAAATACACATTTCCTACTGGCAAGTGAAATAGTTTTTTGGAAGGATGGACACTGACATTCCAAAGCATCAATTTGCAAGAGGGGAAATTCCTCTCTTCCACCTGCAAAAGAGGTTGTTCAGTTAACACAAGGATTAACCTTGGGGCTCAAATGCTGCCATAAGCCCCTGGGCATGGATGAAAGCAGGAAGAGTGGTCAGTAAATCTGTCAGGTGAATAGAGATGGCTTTTATAGGGAAAGTTGCCTTGAAGTGAGGCCTCTGGGTTGCACAGGGCTCCTTGCTGTGCATCAGCTTTTGTAAGTTAGTCAGCTGCTAGGGCCCAATTAATTATCTTCATTCCATCCTCAGGCTGAAAACTGAAATCATCCTGAGGTTTTCCCTTTCTTCCACACTCTACACCCAATCTGTCAAGAAATCTTGTTTATTTTGCCATCTTCTATCTGCATCTGGAGAATCTCACCAGTTCCATTTCTCCCCAGAGTCACAGTGGCCTCAACTGCTCTCCCTGCCCCTACCTTTCTCCCTAAACCATGCCTAAGTCAGCAGACGGGTGCGCTTTAAAATGGACAAAAGATCCCCTTAGTGTTGGTTGGCTCAAAAGCTAATTGGCTCTTCCCTAATTTCTTGTCCCATTCAGAGTAAAAGTGTAAGAACTGACAGTGGTTTGCAAATTCCTAAGAGATTTGGGCCCAGTCCCCTCTGAACTCCCCTCCTACCCCAGCTCCTGTCCTGCCAGCCTCCTCGATGGGTTGAGAATCTGCCAGGATCCTCCCATCCTAGGACACTGGAACTGGTTGCTCCCTCAGCTCCTCAAATCTTTGCTGAAATGTCACCTTCTCAAGGAGGCCTTCACTAACCACCATATTTAAAATTGTAACCAGCCGCCTGATCCTTCTGCCCCTCCTCCATTTCCCCCTCTGGTATCTATCCCTCCTAACAACCAAATCACATCCTTACTTAGGATAGCCAATTGTTTAATGTGTCCTCCAGGATTGTGTTTGCTTCATCTATGTTCCTGGCAGCACAGTAGCACATAGAAGAAGCCTTGTCCACAGTAGGTGCTCAAGAATGATCTGATGAAGAATGAATTTATCACACAACACTACTTTCAGTGTGACTTGTGAACCTTAATTATGTCCTCATAGGCCACTGTATTTTCACATATTATGAAGACATCACTTGAGCTAGAGTTTTCTGAGCACCTAAAAATACATACTCCCATAAGGTAAATCAGGAATTCTAATTAATGGCATTAATTTTCTCAAGTCATCATGGTATAATTTTTTAAAGGCTACATGCATATTTGTTTCTAAAAATATTAGAGTAGTTACTTTTTCTTACTACAATAACTTTCTAAATTACTTTGGCTGAGCCTTAAGCAGTCTGTAGATACAAATATTTCTTTCTTGCCTTCATGTGTATCTATTTTAGGTCAGGAACTTTCCAAATCACTAGGGATGTAAAGATTTCTAAGACATGCTCCCTTCCCTGGAAGAGCTCAGAACCAGTGAGAGACTCGGCTATAAACAAATTATTACTAATAATATGTAATATGTATCGCAGTAAGTTGATTCTAAATGCAACAATAAAAGGCTGATTATGGGTTGTACTTTTTTTTTTTAGTCAGAGACTTGCTAACTTGCCCAGGCTGACCTGGAACTTGTAATCTCCTGCCTCAGCCTCCTGAGTAGCTGAGATTACAAAGGTGGGCCACCATTCTTGGCTGCAAATTCATTTTGAGATCTACACATTAAATGACAAAGTAGCTAGGAGGACATGAAATTTAAGAGTGAGATGGTCTTGGATTTGAATCCCTTACCACCTTTTAATTTTAATGAATAATTCTTTACCGAATACATATATAGAAAAGCACATGTGCTGTTTGTACAGCTGAATGGGTTTTCACAAAATAAGATACTCATGTAACTAATCAAGGAACAGAATGTAGGCACTATCCCCAAGCTCTCCTTGAGCAATCTCTCTTCTACGTCCCTCCCCTGTGTGTAACTGCTGGCCTGAATTCTTTTAGTTTACTTTTGCCTGTTTTAGTGCTTTATGTAAATGGAGTCATAGAGCATGCATCTTTTGTGTCTGATGTCTGCTTAATATCATATTTGTGACCTCACCCACATTGGAACATGCTGTTGCAGAATACTGATTCTTATTGTTCATGGTATTCCATTTTTTGAAAATGACACAATTTATGTATTCTACTACTGGTGAACACTACTGGAAACTACTGGAGTAGTTTCCAGTTTGAAGCTATTTGTAACAGCGCTTGTAGAAAGGCTCTACTACATATCTTTTGGTGCATATGAATGTATTCAGGGTGAATGGTTATTGACTAACAGTTTTCCAGAGCAGTTGTACAACTGAACATTTCCTCTGAAAACGAATGCGAGCTCTGACTGCTCCCAGCCTCTAACTTTAGTATTTACTGTCTGATTCAATTTCACCAGTCTGGTGAGGGACAGTGGTATGATCTTGTGATATTAGTTTGCATTTTTCCTGATGACTAACAAAGTTATCAACTTTCACTTATTTTCTGGCCATTTCAGTGTGTACTGGGATATCATCTTTTGTGAATTGTCGGCTTAAGACTTTGGTCCATTTGTGTGTTGGACTCCCTTTTTCTTATTGATTTGTAGATATTCCTTATATATTTGAGCCCTGTATTGTATACATGTACTGAACATACTTTTTTCCAGTTGCATAGGGTGGCTTTTCATTGTCTTCATTGTTCTTTTGAGGTACAAAAGTTCTTGCTCTTAATGTAGTCCAATTAATCGTTTTTATTTAATTATTAACACCTTTAATGTCCTATTGAAGAGATTTTTATCTAATCCCTGTTCATAAACATGTTACCCTTTGTTTTCTTCTAAAAGCATTATGGGGCCAGGATTTAGCTCAGTGGTTTTGCTGCCTGCTGCGCAAGCGCGAGGACCTGCATTTGATCCCCAGTACCAAAAAATAAAAATATAATAAAATGAAAGCATTATGACTTTGCCATTTACCTTTAGATCTGAAATCCATATAGAATTGATTTTAGTGTATCTTGTTCAACTACTCTTTACTCAGTTTCATTTCATTTCATAGGGAAATAATGGCTGTTTCAAGTTATTGTTGTGTGGATTAAATTAGACAATGTGGTTAAATTGTTTGTATATTAGCCCCACGGTGTGTATGGCACTATATTTCACACTGTGGCAGGTATAAAAATAAGTCCCTTCCAATCAGACAGAGAAGGTTAAATATTGTCTGGTTTCTCTTATACAAGAAAACCAAAGAATAGGTAATTTAAAGAACAATCTAAAAGATCATAAAAAACAGGGAGGTAGACCTTTTCCAAGGGGATGGAGACAGATGGAAGAAGTAAAAAGGATTAAGATGCTATATGTACATGTACCATCTCGCCATGATGAATGTATTCATTATGCATCACAATATGAAGTAATAAAAAAATCATGGGGGACCCAGTAGATAGTAAGATAAAATGCCATCAGGGCACTTTCTACACAAAATAACATTTACTAAATATTTACATGTACATATATAATCTCAAAAAAAATTCAAATTGCTGAGATGATATTTTTGATATTTTAAAGTAAGGTTTTGAACAGACAGAAAATAATGAAGTTCTTCAACAAAACATTGCTTCTAAAAGGTGGCAATAGTCTGTTTGAGGGAACAGTTTGAAATACCTGTTCTATAAAGCACAACAAATGCTATCATGGAATTATAAACAAATGTATCATCACTGGACAGCAGCAAAATAACAGACAATAGATGAAAAAGGAATTAGGAAGAAATGACTCTTGCAAAATAACAGAAAGTTTGATTTAGCAAGGAAGATTGGAATTATGTTACAATGGAACTGTGTTGATATGTAATTTTTATCTTTTAAGATAAAATAATAAAATGGAATTCCTTTTTTAGAGAGAATTAATACAACTGGAATTCTTATTCACTCAAAATAAGGTTTATAGAACTATAAATGGATCAGGGCCTTCTGGAAACTTAACAAGTAAGAATCATAAAATTCATTTGCCATTTTATCCAACAATCCCACTTTTAAAATTTTATTCTAAAGGATAATTAAACATATGTGAAAAATATGTATAGAGTTTATACTAGAGTTGCTTACAGTAGCAAAATACATTGTAGAGGCAACCTAATGGTGAAACCATGGGAGAAAATGGTTACATTGTTTATGTCAAAGCTTCTTGGGGAACTCTTACAAAGCCATTTAAAGACAGGTTTATTGAGTGTGAAAATGTATGTAATTATAGTTATTACAATATTTATAAAAAGCTATATATCTTGGGGGTAAACTGGAAGGGAAAAAGCTCAGACAAATGGTCTTTTGAGGGGAATGAAAAAAATTAAAGTCTTTTTAAAAAAAACTTTCCGTTATGTTTCTAAAGTCTTATACATGTTGCAGTGACTTGTGTATATCTGCATCCCTCCATAACAATCCTCCTTCACACAGCCCCTTCTATCATCTTATTGAAATAAAACATTTACCTATACTTAATTATTATAAGTTCATCTCCCGCTACTGAGCAGTGAACCCTTGAGTCTTGTGTTTTTGTTTGTTTTGTTTTGTTTTGAGACAGGGTCTCACTATGTAGGTAGCCCAAGCTGACCTTGAACCCACAATCCTCCTGCCTCAGTCTCCTAAGTGCTAGAACTACAGGTGTACACCACCTCTCCTAGCTTAAGTCATATTGTTTTTCTATTTTCACTTCTAAATATGGGTCTGGAACATAGAAGATTATTTCATAAGGGTTTGATGCATGAATGCATTATGAATAGGTAGTTAATGAAGGATTTTCCAAATCATAGCTATTTTTTTGTACTGAATAGACATTAACTTGAGCAGGTCTCAATGGTACATGCCTATAATCCCAGATATTTGGGAGGCTGAGTCAGGAGAATCACAGTTATGAAGCTACCCTGGGGAACTTAATGAGACCATGTCTCAAAATAAAATAAAATACAAATTAAAGACTGAAGATGTAGTTAAGTGGTAGAGTCTTGCCTACTGTGTGCAAGGCACTGAGTTCAGTCCCCAACAGTGCAAAAACAAAAACAAAAGAAAAGAAAGTATTTAACTTGGAAATTTTCCTAATCCTTCCAAACATTGTGAGAAAGCTTTCACTTTCTTAATCCAGTTCCCAGAAATTTCTAATGGTTTTTGAGATCCAGAATGTCAGTATCTGACTGAGCTAAATGCCTGGCCAGTGTAGGTGAAAAAACTAGAATATCAGGAAATTTCTCTTAGGCTTAAGAGTTGCATTACACACCATTATTCCAGCCTACCCCAGACTTCAGACTACAGTATACATTCACATTTATTTTATTTTAATTTCTTTGTTTTTGGTAGCGGGGATTGAACTCAGGACCTTTCACTTGTGAGGCAGGCGCAGTGCCACTGAGCGAAATCCCTGGCCCTCATTCACATTTTAAATAAATAAATAAATGCCTTTGAAAGACTTCCTAACAAGACCACTTGTAAAATTTGTAAACTAGAGGTACAGATATGAAAACAATATGCACAAATACATAGAAGGGAAAGCCTCACATATTTAGTGTTTTTCTAAATAAATGTTTCAAAATTTCCCACAGACACTTGTGGTCCAATAGGTTATAACTTAGTAAAGGAAATGGGACAATGAGGAGAAAGATGTTGCTTTCTATGATAAAATTCAATGCTCAAAAAGTTCGATAATTAGGGATGGTGTATTTATTGCCCATACAACCTCTTGAATAGAGCAAGAGCTTTCAAACAGAAGACTGATCAATTGGAAAACCCAGTGGATAAATTTGTTTCTATGTGTTTTATGTTGTTTGTGGTTTAAATAACACATTTCGCCCCAAATACAAAAAAAAACCATATCCTATAAGAAAGAAAGGAAGGATGAAAGCAAAGTGGGAAAGACAGTGGGAGCTTTAGAAAACCGTGAAAGATCCAAGAAAAAAATTGCTACCTGCCTTTCCAAATTGAAAAGGCATCATGATGATGACACTAGGGCTGTTGATATACAGGCATTAAATGGCACAGTTTTACAACTGAACTGACACAATTAGTATAACTTTGAGTTAGGCTCCTTGCTCACTTACCTGATGGGACTAATACATGTGTTACAGACTGCTTTAAAAAGTTAAACATGACACGTGTGCAAATATGTAACACAGTAGACTTTATGTTAAGTGCTTAGTACAATGCCTGACTCATGACAAACAATACATTTCTGCCATGTGTTACGGCTGAACTTACTGCAATACTGTCAGCCAGTAACAGAATGGTTAACTCTGCTAGTCTCCCATCCTGGGAACAGCAACATGAGAAATATTTTGTACTGTATGGCTAAAATCTTCCTGGTTTAAACTGGCTACAGTTAAATTGGAATGGCATAACTCTGTTAGGAGTGGGCGAAGGTGTGTACCTAGCTTCCAGTTATCTCTTTAGGGTTTGGGGAGAGCTGTCCTAGGCAGTGTCCTCAAGCCCTATGTGTGTGGAAGGGGCAAATGGTCCTTACTCATGGACACTTGACTCACAGGCAGGGCAGTCTTGACCCTTTGCTGAGACATGGCCTGTGTGTCAGCATGGGGCTCCTTCGGATGACTCAGGGAAACATTTCCACACAAAACCTCCTTCTCAAAGTCTGACCCTTTGGAAATCCAAGTCATCATCCCAATGGTTGATCCTACTCCCACTTCCCCTGCTACTCCTACAGAACAGACCTGGACCCTCTGGCCCTTTGCTTTACATCAAGAGTTCATGGTGATTTCCATCATCACAGTCATCGTTCTCTGATATGTTCTTGCTTATGTGTTTTTTTCTGATAGAGCTTTTGTTTATCACTGACATTGTTTAGGGATTTTTATTTGCTTGTTGTCCATCTGTGCTTTTTGCTTACACTCTCTGTGGAATGTAAGTTGTCTGGTGGTCTGTCTTCACCACAGTCACGTTTCAGAAACTAGCACCGTGTCCTGAAGCGTGATCAGAGGCACCCTGAGACCATAATGTTAAGTGAAAGAAATCACACACACAAGCTTACAGATCACATGGTTTCTCTTACATGAGAAACCCAAAATATAACAAAGAGCAAAATAAAAGATAGATACTAGGAAGTAGGGAGATAGATCTTTCTCAAAGGGTAAGATGACCAAGAGATGGAGGGAGGAAGAGGAAGAGGAGGGAAAAGGGATGAAAGAAAAAGAAGATTTGTGGTTATATCTATCAACACCCCATGACCAATGTAATCATTATGTACTACAAACATGTACTAATAAAAAACAAAAATTGAAAAAAAGCCTTTTTAGATCATTCTTCTTTAATGGTCAAGATCATTGTATTTTCAAAACTTAAACCATTTTCAATTATACCACAAAAATTTCAGCTATATCAGACAGAATTTGAGATAGACAATTCTATTCATAATAAATGTAAGGCAGAAACATATCTTAATCTGTTAAACCTTACTCAGTCATGAACCACTTAGGTTCTACCTGAATGCCGTGTGGGGAAAAAGTCAGAGCATGCTAATTTTTCAGCAACACAAGCAGACATGGAGTACTCATCTCAGTTTTGGAGCTTGCAGTAATGTCTTGTCAAATAAACAAAGCCTAAAGGGCCATGAGTCCTTTATATACCTACCCTTAGAATTTCTTCAGAGGGAATCATACACCAGCTCTCTCACAGCAAGGATGTACTTAGTGTTCCTTGTCACTGCCCTGTCCTCTCTTCCAAGTCATCATCCTAGCTTTTAAGCACTGTATTTCCCGAGTATAACTTTTCCTCCGGAGGCCACATTCCGTTTGCAAAAGTAATTATGAACATCTTACCTCTTCCCCGTGTCTCTCTCCACCCTGGGATACACCAAAAAGAATCATGTGTCCATTCAGTGGCCAGAACAGGAGCGGAGATGTGAACTGCGCTCTGCCAGGTTCTTGTCTGGAAAGGATGACCTTGAAAAGTCCTTCAGGAAGTGGTCTTTTCATTCTTACGTGCTTCGCCTCTACTGTGCCTGCTCACAAACCTTTATGCCTCAGACCCTGGGACTTTTCAGGCGTGGTCACACAGGGCAGAGGCTGCTTTCACTCCTTCGGTGGGCTGCTCTTAAATAAGGTCAAGAAATGGGACCGGGGGCTGTAAACAATGTGACATATTCTAAGGTCAGGCACCAATTTCCATAGACCTGAAATACTTGCCTCATGTGAGGCTACCATAGGACGCATGTTTATGACACATGTTTATGACACACGGCTTCACAAGTATTCGAAAAACTTCATTTACATTGCAAAACTCAACTAATTAGTTCTTGAGTTCCCTCTCCTGGGTAAAATAAAGCTGTAGCTACAGTCAACCTAGAGTAGCAGTTGGTGATGCAACAAGAAATAGAACAAGAAAAGGTCTGCAAGGACGAACTCAGAACTGACATTCAGACGCTGGTTTTCAAGTTGTTGCAGTGTTGGTTTCTCTTTGGCCAGACCCCAAATGCCAGTCCTAGCAGAGCCTCCTTTCCTCTCACACACCCTCCCACAGTGGCAGGACTTGGTGCCTTTAGAGATCTTATTCCCAGGGGGCATGGGCCATCTCTCCAACAGGCAGGGGAAAGACATCTTAATGGGGAAATGAGTCATGTTGGGAGCTGGGAGGAGGATGGGCACGTCTACACAATGGTGTGCAACGGGAGGAGGGTCCATCACCAGTCAGGCCTTATACCCACCCATGCTTCCTGGCTCTCTCCTGGGCAGAGGAGGACTGGCAGCCTGAGGGCTACTGCTGCCACCCCACCTGCCGCACACTTTCCAATCAAGCAATCTCTGACTCTCCAGCAGCACCCCCTTTCCTCCTCTGTCTGCCATTCTTCTAGATGGAAATAATCCATTAGTAAGTTGACCACTTACTAATTCTTCTGATGAAGATTTCAGGCCCACCCTAAGGCCTTATACTGAGTCCTGTAAGAATTTGTAACACTCCCAGGAAAAAAATTCGAAACCAGTTGCCAAACTTTCCTGAAGAACAGAGATACTCAAAGTATATAAATTATCTTAGGGGGTAGATTCTGAACCAGGAATCCCCCTTTTTTCTTTCCCCCATTTCCTATTACTGGAAGATCAACCTTAGGAATAAATGATAAATTCTTTGCCTATTAGTTTGTCTCCCTGGAGCTCCTTGGGAACTCAATACCGTGTGTGTGTGTGTGTGTGTGTGTGTGTGTGTGTGTGTGTGTGTGTGTGTGTGTAAGATCTGGAGAAGCAGACCAACCTCAGGTTCCAAGGGCCCCCTGGTCCCGGGGCGGCTGCGTCCCCGGGGCGCGCGCAGGGTGGCGGTGCGCGCGGAGGGTGGGGTGTGACTGCGAGCCCCGCGCACGCCCACGCAGCGTGACCGGCCGCCGCCGCTGCAGCCCGACTTCGGGAGGTGCGGAGCAGAGCAGGAGGCGGGCGGCTGCTGCCCGGCGTCGTCTCGCCGTCCTCCCTCCTCCGCTCCCTCCGTCCCTTGCCGGGAGCCCGAGAACCGCGGCACCGCTGCTCAGAGCCGGCAGCTCGGCCGCGGGACCAGCAACCGGAGCGGGGGCGACGACAGCGCTGAGATCACAGCCTGCTCGCGCCGGCTCGGGAGCCGGGTTGCACCGTGGACCCCGCCAGCCCCAGCCCAGCCCAGCCCGGGTCGCCGCAGCCCGGAGCCTCCCCGCCGCCGCCCCGAGGCACGCGCGGCGCAGACATGAACACCAGCGAAGCCAAGGAATATCTGGCCCGCAGGGAAATCCCTCAGCTCTTCGAGGTAAGGGCCGGGAATGGGAGGGCAGAGCATGGGGCGGGCATCCCCGGGGTTCAGGGCGAGCAGTTGCGCCCGTCCTGCCTTCCCGGTGCGGGGCACGGAGATGGGGCGCTTGCTGAAGATCGCCTATCCCGCGATTGCCAGGTCCCTGTCTGAGGACCGGGTCAGAAGCCCGCATTTCACGGCTCAAGTTTCCCTCTTTAGAGCAGGTTCTAGAAGCCGGGTGACCCGCGCACCCCGCCGAGGCGGCCCCGGGCGGCTGCAGACAGCGGCCTGGCCGAGCTCGCGGGGGCAAAGGTCAGGCCAAGTGAGCGCACCTCCGCCTGGCGTGAGTCGGGCACAGGAACCCGCGGGGTCCTGAGCCCCGGGCTCCCGGGGGGCCAAAGGTCGGGGCCCCTGCAGGGAGGGAGTGTGGAGAAAAGCAGCCCTCCGGGGGGAACCGCGCGGAGGAGAGAGAGAAAGATGCAGAAAACAAATCCCAGCCTACGGAGTGCAGCGCTGCCTCCGGGCGACGAGCGCCGGGTGCTGCTGTGCGCTTTCGGGGAGCGAACTCCGGAGCCCTTTTCCGAGCCGCGGAAGGGTGGGTCTCCCTGCCCAACCACGCGCCGGTCCGCCGGGATTTGCAGCTTCGTCAGCGCCCCCGACCCACCTGCGGACGGCGGGTCAGGGGCCGCGGCAAGGCGGGCAAGGCGGGCAAGGCTCTGTTGCTGTCCTCAGGCCAGAGCAGAACTCCCTGAGCCCAGGGGACCCCGAGGCGGGGGACACTTTGAGAAGAGGCTTGGAAATGAGCTCCGGGAAGCTCGCTTAGTTCTGAGATGCAGCCTCCATCTCGGGTCGACTTGCCTCCTTTCCTTCTTCCTAGTTGAATCTTAAAAAGACATTCCTAAATCCTAAACGCTTATGCTTGGGTTAAAAAACAAAACAAAAGAATGGAACCCTGACAAGCTTGATAGGGCGGGCGATCCCGAAAGGGGATCTCCATTCACTGCAAACCTGACCTACCGTGTCTAAAAAATGACTCATGGATGTGGAAAACTGAAATGAGTTGCTCTCTTTCCTGTTTGGGAGATTTACTCTGTTAATCAAAAGGAATTTTAAAAGACCACTTGGGAAAATAAGTTGCTCCGTTCCCCCTCCTGCAAACTATGCGCCGCAATTGTAGACCTTTAAGCCACTGAGTTCAGGTCATCTGAAGCCAAGATTTACAGGTAAGCCACCCACTGAGCTCAATCCTGTGGCGGGAAGCCCAAATCCGGCAAGTGTGTTACCCCTGCGTGACAACAATCAGATGATGTTGTACAAGGACAGGTCTCAGGAGTGTGTGGTAATCATGAGGTTGGTTGTTTTTTAAAAAGTAAATAAGGAGATGAAGAGTTGAAGGGTATTGTCACCAATTTTTCTCCTGAGATTATTTTCAGTTCTACATTTCAGAAAGAACAACTAGAAACATCTATAGGATGACCACCAGATTGCAAACGACTGCATTCGTAGTAGTCTTCTTTGTAAATGTGGATATTGTTTTTCCTTCTTGGTGGATGGTAACCATAGAGAATAAGGAGAGTTTATTCATGAAAATCCCCTCCGTGCACACAGGTGCCAGGAGGCATTTCTTGTTCAGGGCTTATCTTCTCATTGGTTTTCCTGCATACGATGGGATGTTTTAAAATAGCACACACCCAGAAAAGGAAGCCAACTTTGCCTGGGTGAAGCAGTCACACAGAGTACTTAGATTCAATCCTGGACAAGAGGAAGATGGGAGGCGATGACCTCAAAGGCTCCGTCTTTCCAGTAAAATGAATCTGTGCTGTGCCTGGCTGCAAGAGAAGAGCAAACCCTGGCAATTTTCCATGTGATGAGTGGACACAGCAAAACCAAATACCCTAGGTTTCTAAGCTGGATTCTTTCCCATCAAAACTGAAACACTCTGGGTATGTTTAACAATTAGGTAGCAGCCATCAAGCTCCCAAACATTGCCCCCAGCTGTGGATGTGAGGCACCACTAGTGATTGATTACTGAATCTAGTATCAGCTGGATATAACTGGGTGACCTTTACAGATTTCTTTCTGATTTGAGATAGCATGTGGGCTCATTGTGATGCGGGATATCTACAGGTGCTTCATATTTGAAGTGTATTTCTATTTCATTTTTTTTCTCAGAAATCACTTTCTCCTGATTTTTTTTCATGAGATCTTCATTCTGGCTAACCTGCTGATGAATATATTGATCTTACACTTTGGAAGTTTGATTTGGCAGTTAATACTGTGGGAAATCAGATTAGGTTATTCAAGATCTCAAAGAACTAAATCAGAGACTAAGTAATAATGTCTGCTAGCTATCTTCCATTCCTGATAGTAACTAGCTGTTAGAAGAAGGGACTTTAATTATCCACGAAGAAGTGGGACCCATTGTCACTTGGTAAAAATTAGTGCCTTTCCGGGAGTCAGTTTTGTAGAAGGCTGAAAATGTACATTTCCCAGTCAGAAAAGCTTCAGTTGAGCACATTCACTCATTTTAGGCATGACTAAAAGGCAAAAGTAAAAGATTTACTCTTGAGTGATTCATACTGTAGTTGGATTTTGAATGGGGCACAGAAATTCTGGTATTTTCTTTTATTCCATATTATATTTTGCAAAATATACAGAGGGTAATAATATATGGGTTTGGGAATCAGAGACTGGGTTGGAAACCTGGGCCTGGGAGCCTCTATCCAAGCTACCTTGAGCAAGTCACTAGCATCTCTGAGCCACAATTTTCTAATCTTTAAAATAGGGATAACAATGCGACACAGGACCAGGAGTGCCCTGGGCTAGCTAATGCACGGAGACAGGGAGGTCTGGATGCAGTGGTGTGGCCAGCTCTGCTCAGTGTGGAGGAGGGCCTGGGAAGCTCAACTGCACTGTGCCTGTAGACGTCACAGATCTTGACACGCACTGCATGCAAATGCCTGGCTTAGTGTTTTCTGCTCCCTCAGCAAGAGAACTGGTCTGACGGAGTCACACACTCTAACCTACTTTATTTAGGATTTCAGAAAACAAATATACCTGCTAAGAATTGGCCTGCCATTCTGGGAAAGTTGCACAAGAATGATTTGAAAATAAAATAGTGTATTTAGGAAAGGTATCCATCTTTTTAAAGGATTTGTGTTTTGCACATTACAAATATATATTGATAGGCAGCATGCAAGTTCAAGGCCACTCTGGGCTACATAGTGACTTCAAGGCCAGTCTTTACTACATAGTAAGACCCTGTCTCAAACTAAAGAGATAAACAAACAAACAAATAAATAAATAAACATTGGTGATAATAATCCTCTATGCTTTTTGCACAAAAAATTCTAAAGGAAAATGTTTCACACATCAGTCAGTTCCCAGGAGTCAGACTTTCCAAACTTCTAGTACAAGTGACACATTGGACACCATGAATAGAAAATATAAAGCTGGTTATTCACTTGTGTTCATATTTCCCCACCCCCCCACCATCTCATCTCAATAGATATTGTGGTGACTTACTACATGTCAAATAGTCTCAGACTTTATTTTTTTTAGTGACTCAGACTTCAGTTTTGAATGGGGTTTTTTTGGGAAAAAAGGTTAATACAGTCCTACCATATGCCAGAGGAGAGTGTCAGGCATAGGGAATGAAAAAAAATGAGACCCCCTTGGCATTGTTGGAGACTTTACAGTTTAGAAGAGGAAATTAAGTAAAAAACCAGTTGTTTAAGTGTAAGAGACAAGTGTGATGTTTCATGTACTAGGGAACACAGAAGAGGGGGTCCACAGGTCAATCTAGGGATACAGGAGAAAATTCATTATAATAACAACGATGATAATAACTATGTATTAGTCAGCTTTCCTGTTGCTAGATTCAATGCCTGACACCCACAAGTTAAAGGAGGAGAGGTTTGATTTGGCTCACAGTTTCAGGGAATTCAGTCCATGGTCAGCTGACTCCAAGGCAGAAGCAGAGTAGAACATGGTAGAGCAAAGCTCCTTAGTTCATGGCAGCTGGGAGGTACAGCAGGGTAACAGTGCCAGAGAGGGAGGAGCAGGGATCATATACAGTATGCAAGGTCACACTTCTGTGACCCACCCAGACACATCCAGAAGTGTGCTCCACTAATCCCCCTGGATGGCTCCTGATACAATCAAATTGACACAGTGAAGCTTAACAGTCACAAACTAAAACAGCCACATTTGTTGAGTATTTGGAACATACAAGTCACTTAATATGCACTAGTCAAATAATACATTTTAAAAACTCCTTTGAAACCCTATAAGGTAGGCGATCCCTGATACCCCCCCAAAAAAACAACCCTGTAAGGTAAGTATAGTTACCCCCATTTTACAGAAGAAACTAAGGCCTAGAGACCTGAAGGATGCATAGGACTGAGATAAATAATGGCTAGGGGCATTTCCACATGCTACACTTTATCTCACTTTGTTCAGTCTTTCTTATTTTAAACTGCATAGTTGCCTGAGTTGTTCAAAAGGCAGAGAATGCTGAGCTGCAGACTAACTGATCTAGAATGTAAGTGGTTATCTTAACTTATTCAACCAGATCATAATTTTTACTCTAATTGTTTATGCAAAGGACAAAACAACCCCAAATTCAGAGATGCGTCATGACAGTATTTTAGCAAAGATGGTTTTAAAAGATACTTCATTTGTGCATATTTTGTTGTATTTCAGAGCCTTTTGAATGGACTGATGTGCTCTAAGCCAGAAGATCCAGTAGAGTACTTGGAAAGTTGCTTACAGAAAGTAAAGGAACTAGGTGGCTGTGACAAGGTGAAGTGGGACACATTTGTCAGCCAGGAAAAGAAGACCTTACCTCCACTAAACGGGGGACAGTCACGGAGATCCTTTCTAAGAAATGGTAATGCATAGGCAGAATGATAGTCTTGTAGGCAGAGCAGTTCTCTTTAAAACACACCATGGAGGCTACAGACTGTGATTTAATTTATTAGGGTTATAAATGCTTGGGAAATGCTTACTAGTCCTTGGAACATGATTAATCTCTTTCTGCTACTAATTCTAATCACCTCCATAAGACAAACAAAATTACATACCCTTGTCCAGCGATTTGCTAAAGACTTAATGAAATTTTGTATTACTGACTTCATTATTTTGTAAAATGAATTACATTAACAAACCCTGAATTTACTTTTAAATTGCAAATCGGCTTTTTCCAAATACATGAGTAGAATACAGGTAAAATTGGTAGCTATTACATAACAATTCAACATTTGTCTTTAGCTAGAAAGAGATTTGTGTTATTAATGTTTCCAAGTCCAGAATTCATATTAATAAGTCTGCATAAATGCATATAAAGTTTATACTAGCTAACTGAAAAAGATTTATTAAGCAGCTCTTGAATGTGATAGATTAGGCATTGGGGTGCTATGAAAGAAGTGAACTTGTTAAATTTTAGGAGGAGTTTTATTTATTTATTTATTTTTGCTTAAATTCTTTTATTGGTACATCTTAGGTATACAATTCGTTTACATTTATCGTTGGGTGCTTGTACCTGTACATGATGTATCTTGGTTCTTATTTTTTCCCCATTACCTGTGCAC
>NW_004624742.1:19819608-19829759 GCF_000247695.1 Heterocephalus glaber | reverse complement strand
GTTTTGTTACTTCCTGTGCTATCAGTTCAGGGTGTCCAGGGGGTTGATTATCAGACTTTTGCACCTCATTTCCCCCAGAAATTGCCTTTTGTGGGGTGGAAGTCTGGGTTTGCGACTTGCTTAAATGCCTTCTCATTTTTGTTTTTGGTACTGTCCTTGGTTTAGTTCCTGGGTTGATATTTACAAGTTGTTTATTGTAAGTATCTTTGTTGATGTATTTAAAACCCTGATGGAATGATTGCCTCTCAGAGGTGTCTTCCAGATATAGCTGGTCTTTAGGTTTTGAGTCTCTAATGACTCTGAGGCTGTCTCATTTTCATGATACCAGGAAGGAAAACTGTTCAGATCAATCACAACACCTTAGCCCAAGTCATACCATCAGCAACACCATAGCATCAGATACCTCTTAGAGAATGACAAGTTGTGGTAGCTATTTATCTATCACCTTTAAAAAATAAAGGGCCTCCTTCAGGGTATGTCTCTGCTGTCACAATAGACAACGTGGGCAGCAGTGTGCAGTTATAAGTCAGTGAGTCTCAGTAAGCCAGTCCCAGACCTGTGAGATTCAGGCAGATTTCTGGTTGCAAGTCCCAAGCTGAGCTCCCTGTCCTCCTGCAGGGTTGCCCTCTGCAAGTTTCTACTGCAGGTTTCAGCTGTTTTTCCCCTGAAGAAAGTCGAGTTTCCCATGGGAGCTGATGATCCCTCCAGCTTACCACACATGGTGGTCTGGTGTGCCTTTATTGCAGAGATTCCCTTCACTTTTCCAGTGGGCTTGTTTTCCTCAGGGAGCCTGAGACAGGCGCTCTCTCTGTTGTTCCCTTCTGGTGCTCAGGACAATGGCTTTTATGTCCCCCTGTGCCTCTGCAGTGTGTAACCAAGTAGCTGCACAGCCAAGAGGCCAGAGGCTGGGGGTGGGGGTGGGGGGTTGTTGTTGGAGGCACCCACATGGCCCAGCCATCAGCTAGTGGGCCTGCCGTGGGGTGGGGGAGGGGTGGTCCTCCTCCGCCTGTCCTGGTGGCTGGTGGCAAGCTGGTCTAGGAGGAGTTGTATAAGAATGAGAGTTTATTAGAGAAAATTCATGGTGTTGTGATTTCTTTCTAAAACATGTGTTTGACAAAATCATGGGTTCAGCATGAGGCAATCAGCCTTTCAGGCTCTGGATGAAGTTGTGAAGTATAAGGGTATGTAAAAAATAGAATCAGTTGCAGCCAGGGAAAACTAAGTCCATTCTTTTGTAGTGGCCAAGATCATTCTATTTTCAAAACTTTAACCCCCCTCTTAAACCACCCCAGAAAGTTTCAGCTATATCAACAAAATTTGAGGTGGAAACAATTCTCTTTGAGATAAATACTAGAAGGAAACAGGTCCTAAGTTTGTTCAACCTTAGTCACTCATGATCCATTTAGATTTTACTTGAATGTGGTGTGGGGAAAAGTCATGATGTGTTCATTTTTAAGAAGCACAAGCAGAAGGAAAATAGAAATACCATTTCCTAGGAAACATCTCTGAATGGGAGGAGAGTTCCGATCCAGGCAGGAGTCAATACTGGTGGTTTAGGTTTGCAAATAGTTATCATATGTTTTACTGAAGATGTTGTGACACCCCCCCACCACAAAATTTCCTAATGTTGTTGAGAAGGAACTGAGACAGTTGGAATTGCTGTTTAAAACTAATTCCAGAGACTTACAAATGTTCTCATGGATACCACCCACCTCCTGAAAAAAAAACAAGAAGTAATTGGAAAATATTTGGTGTAACTGTAAAGTAATAAGGTTAACATCCCAAGTCTTTGAGAGCATTTGACCTCATTACTTTACAAGGTCTCTCACTCTGATTCATCTTAAATAGATGGTAAAACAACACTCAGTACATAATAAACCATGTCATTACATTCTGTGGTAAGTCCTAAGGTTGAGGTCATGTCTTCAAATGCTTGCAAAATTGAATTAGTACCTAATATTTTGATTTGATCCATAGAGCCATCCAATTCTAAAGAGATTTTTACTCTTCCATAGACCCAGTTTGTAGCTAATAACAGGATGTCAGTTCCAAGTTGAAAAATTCACTCTCTGTAAATCAGTGAGGTTTCTGATTTACTGAGAGCAGCGTAGAATACACAGAGTAGCAAATGAACAGAGTTGGTTTAGGGCTCCAATCCAAACCGCATACACACCGTGTGGATTTGGCGCCTCTGTGGCCTGCAGTCAGCAGAGTGACTTTAGCCAGTTATGCTGCAGCACACTTCTTGGTACATATCTGCCTTTGGGTAGACAAAGTATTTTAGTACGCTTCAGAAGTTCATGAACCTTCCCCAGATGACCAACTCGCCCCTCCTCACTGAGGTATCAAGCTGCCAGAATCTGGCCCAGTGTCAAATATATGCTTCTTGTCCTTGCTAGATAAATTGAGGTAATTCTAGAGAACTGATAAATCTGACATGTTATTAGATTTAACCTAAGATATTTTGCCATGTTAAAAATCAAGTCTAAGGAGTTATGACATTCAGTTAGTTAATAAGTCATTCTAAGACTGGTATGGAAAGTAATGGTTTGCAACAAAACTGAACCTTGCTACGGTTACTTGTCTTGATGCTTCATGGAAACTAGCCAAGCTGGAAATGTAATAGAGAATGGTGAGGACTGTTGGCCCAATGAGAGAGCAGAGCTAGAGAGCTTAGTCATCATCTAAAGCACTCAAATACCAATTTTGGAACAATGTCATGCTAAACAAAACACTTCTGTGGGCTGTATTGTGTTCATGAGTGACCAGCTTTGGAACTCTTGATCTACCAGAATAAATTAGAATGTGAAATGAAAATGCTGGTTTAAGTGGCAATAAAGTAAAATTGCTTGTTGAGTTTAGGGTTTCCATGCCTTCTAATACTTTTCCAGCTTTCCTAGCCAGAGGTCTTTTTATTAATGATCAAGTAGAACCTTTTCTATGTTTTGTGGTGACAAGAATGTTGTATCCCACTATCTGGAGCATATGCTAGAAAATGGAAAATATTTTCTAAACTGATTTATCCTGTTATGATAACATTTTATATGAAATGTTTTACCTATTTATGCTTTGTAAGTTTTTTTTCACAAATAGAATTTGTTAAATTTGTGAAATAGAATTTGTAAAATTCAACAAAATTGCTAACTGCTCAGTAACATAAAACAAAATGAATATTTCTAGAAATACAGGGATTCATGAATTTTTATAAAAATATTGACGTATGTATGTTAACATATAATTATCCTAAAAACTATTCTATCACATAAAATATTTTTGTCACCTAAGCAAATTACTTTTCTAAATTAAAATATGACAAGGCAAAAATAAAGTATTTGCTGATAGTTCTTTAACATATTAAATCTGAGATGAGCATTCTTTTTTTCCTTGTCATATGCATAAAATTGAAGAAGTAATTACATGTGAATAAGAGTTCTGGTCTCAACTATCTGTAGATATTTCCTGGAATATCTCATTGTCATATACTCAACATGGCTAAAACCGAATATATCATAATTATATCAAAACTAACATTACTCCTTTTCCTATTTCCATGAAATCAGTCACTGAGTCCATTGGGCAATAAGGTAACCATTTATTGAGTACTATTATGTGCTAGATATTCTTTTAAAGTTGTTGTTTGTTTGTTTGTTTGTTTGGGGTTTTTTTGGTACCAGGGATTGAGCTCAGGTCCTTGGCGCTTGTGCAGCAGGCGGTGAAACCACTGAGCTAAATCCCCGGCTAGATATTCTTTTAGAATTGAGATTACAGCCACCAAGAACAGACATATGTCTGTCCTCAGGGAGCTTACAGTCTAGCAATGAAATCAGGCATTAAAAATTAATTAGTAGGGCTGGGGATTTAGCTCAGTGGTTCCACCACCTGGCCCACAAGTGCAAGGACCAGGGTTTGATCCCTGGTACCAAAAAAAAAAAATTTATTAGTAGTGCTACAGGAAATCTCATATGTTATGGAACTGACCATATTAACCAGGGGCTGAATCCAACCTAGATAGGGATGCGGGTAGGCGTCCTGAAAGAAATGATACGCTAATACTTGAAAACAGAAACTGGAGTTTGTGTACACTAGCGAAGGAGGAGATTGCAAACGTACCAAGGAACAGAGAACGGAAGTTCTTGACATAGACAAAGAGGATGTGATGTGGTCAGGAATGAGAGAAGCCCAGTATTTCTGCAACAGCAAAGAAAGCTACTATATAAAGTTCAGGGTGTTCTTGGTTCTTTTGGACATGAAACCTGGAAATTGCCTTTGAGCTGTCATTTCCTTTCATTTCTTGTATTCAGCCTTGACCACATTCTTTAAATCTGGCCATTCATTTTCATTTCCCCGACTACTACTGTAGCCTAAGCCCTCATTTCTCTCCTGTGAATCATTTTAACAGCCTCCTGGCTGCTACTCTTAGTCTTTCCCTACTCATATCCATTCTAACGTCCATCAAATTAATTGTCCTAAGAAATCTATTTCATTCTATCTGTCCTCTAAGCCCCCACCTCACAACCTCCACTGGATTTTAATTGGTTAAAGCTAAACATTTTACCCTGGTATTCAAGATTTTTCATACTGTGGCCACATTCTACCTGCCCATCTTATCTTTTGGATTTTCCTTATGGGAAACTATCTTTTTCAGCAAAGTGTTCTTTGTTATTAATTAGCAAATATTTACTAGACACTGACTAGCTGCCAAGCACAGTACTAGATGTCAAGGATTCAGAATTCCAAATGAATGATAGGTAAAGTTCTTCTCTCCTGGCACATACGATCTAGTAGAAGACAATGAATGAATGAAAAATTCTCAGATGGTTAAGTGACAGAAGCTGTGCAGAGCATTAAAGTGATGCTCTCAAGAGACATGGCTACACAAAATCAGAAAGTCAGTTAAGTCCCCTTACAGGGGGTGACATTTAAGTTGAGTTCTGATTGACAAGAAGCAGTCAGGCATGGGACCCAGGGTGAAGAGTGTTTCAGACACTAGATTGTGGGGACAAATACAAAAGCAAGAAAACCAGTGAAGCGTTTGTTACAGTAGTCCAGGTAGAAGATGAAGTCGCCTTGGGAAAGGGTTGTAGAAGTGGAGATGGAGAAAAGAATATATACATTTGGGGGCCAGGATGTAGCTCAGTGGTACAGTACTTGTCTGGCAAGCATGAGGCCCTAAGTTTGATTGCCAGTACCAAAAAAAAAAAGAATGTATATATTTGGAATATGTTTTGGTGATGAAGTCATTATATGACATAAGTGAGGGAAGAAAGTAATCAAAGATAATGCTTAGAGTTCTGCCTTGTGTTGGGTGAAGTAATTAAATTTCAAGGCAGAGCTGGGATTTAGCTCAGTGGTTCTGCCGCCTGCCTCGAAAGTGCAAGGTCCCGAGTTCGATCCCCGGTACCAAAAGAGAAAAAAAAATTTCAAGGCAGAGCAGGTTGCTTTTGTTAGTACCTTTCCTAACATAGCTTTCCCATCATTTTCTGTTCACTATCATCTACAGATTACTCAACTCTTTTTATGAAATTAAAACAAATCTAGTAAGTCAATAGCCAGTGGCCTCTTTTATTTTATCAACAGAGAATGGAAAGTTTTAACTGATTGACACCCCTGGGAGGAGATGCCAGCACTGTGCCATCCTTAGATTCAGTAGCTACTTTAGCAGAATCTTTCATGCAAGGCCAGGCAGTATCCTGTTTGGTCGGTGCTCTTTGGATAGTTAGGGCTTCCCTGTGCCTCTTGCGACATTGACACATAGGGTGCAGAAGCCATGAACCATAATCACAGTGGATAGGTTGAGACCATCTATCTGCCTGATCTGTGCTTGTCAGGACTGGCTTCTGGTCCTTGGACTGTGTCATTTGTATTTCAGACTCTGAATCTTGGTATTAGGCCCACCAACTGGGATATACATTCTACATTTCATCACTTTTGTTTGTCTTTCAAAGTTCTGGTCCTGCCTTTTTGCAAATCCTTTCCTACCACTCCATCCTAAATGGATTTACCTGTTCTTTGATCTTCTGTGGTGTTTACCTTGAGAGATTTGCATTCTAGCACTTCTCCTGCCTAGTGCATGCAGCTGTCAGATATAAGCATATAAACTCTAATTTGTAAGCACTGAAGAGACAGGACTACATCTTACTCTTCTACTGAGTCACCCTCAACACTTTAACATGCCTGGCAATATGGCAAATATCTCTTCCCATTATAGATTTAAATGTAAACCTTCATATTTATATTTTAAATCAAGTAAGTTAAAGATAGTAAATATTGGGAAAGTAAAAGTAATGATGTTGAAATGTAGAAATTATTTGCACCCTTCTAACCTAGCTATAATACGATTCTAAATTTGTTTATTCTTATGGCACCCAACTATTCCCCTGGTCCACAGAGATCCTGGACCATAGTGAGAGAATGAATGAATGATTGACTCCACAAGTAGTTGCATGTGCTTGTGAAGATTATGTACTGCACAACTCAAGGAAGCAGTGTTTGCAGAGACCAGGATGTATACAACCTACCAAGCAACACTACACAGTGTCTCAGAACGTTCCTCTAGTGAAGGGGATGGACAAGTCCAGCTCACTATCTGTTTTAATAAAGTTTTATTGGAACACAATCATGTTCATTTATTTATGGATTGTCTGTGGCTGCATTCATGCTACCATGGCTGGCTTTAGTAAGATACTGTGACTCTTAGAGCCTAAAATATTGTCTATCTGGCCCTTTAAGAAAAAGTTTACTGACCACTTAGGAAGTCTTCTTCCAATTGCAATGACAAATCAAAACTCATTAATTAAACTTCTCCTAATTGATTAAATGTGAAAAATGTTTTATCATGCTTTTATTCCTTTTCAGAGTTATCTTACTTTTTTGCAGTAATGCCTGAAAATTCAAATTTTCCATATCGGCGGTATGATCGGCTCCCTCCAATCCACCAATTTTCCATAGAAAGTGACACAGATCTCTCAGAGACTGCAGAGTTAATCGAAGAGTATGAGGTTTTTGATCCTGCTAGACCTCGACCAAAAATCATTCTTGTCATAGGTATGAGGACAGAAAGCAAAATTCTCTGTCATTGCTAATTTTATTTATGTATTTATAAAAAATGTGGATTGTATTAAATTTACAAGTGCTTAGGTGTGTAATGACAAGCAATAGGAACAAAAGTTCAAGAGACACTAAATGGAAATATTTGTAGAATAATTTTCAGTAAAATAGAAATCATAATCATATAATTTAATTCTTATATTATTTTCATAGATTGCCATTACGATGTCATAGAAATTCTTTTTTTTTTTTTTTTTTTGGTGCCGGGGATCAAACTCAGGTCCTTGCACTTGCAAGGCAGGCAGCGAAACCACTGAGCTAAATCCCTGGCCCTTAGAAATTCTTTATAATGAATTGCAAGTAATTGCTTCAAGATTTATTCTCCTATGGTTTTATTTAATCTTTAATATAGATAACTGAGTCCAATAAAATATTTACTAAACATGATGTGTGGGGTTTTGTTCCCCTTTAATTCAATAAATTGAATTTTTATTCGCTGTTAACTTTAAAAGCAACAGTAAATAATGATACATTGGTCGGAATTCACATAAATGAATCTTCCTTATGGCAAACCAGCACTCACAATAAAATTTAAGTTTCCATGTTGTTAGACAAGCAAATGTAAGAGAAGAGTGTTATATCTGAGTATTAACCGACATAACAAAGACGTGAAGATGCCAACTCGGAAAAAATTATGTAAACACACTGAGTTGTAACAAGAATTTAAGTTGACCAGACTAGAGGAGTGACATTTACACATTTCAAAGTGAAGTGAAAATGAAATTACAAATATTTTTAGCCCCTGAATTGTTAAAAACAATGTCATAGGAAGAAAGTTTAGAAATCAGCTTTTGAGGAGAGCAGTGGTAGAATATTTGCCCAGCATGCACAGAGCCCTGAGTTTGATCCCCAACAACAACAACCACAACACACACACACAGCAGAAGAAATCACCTTTTAAAAAGTCAAAATATTCTTATGTCTTATGAAAGTCTCTACCTGGCCATAAATCTCTACTCTTAAAAATTGAATACTTCTTTTGTGTGTGCCTAAAAATTTGGGGTCCTTTCTTAGAAGATAAGGAAATGCTTAATAAAAAAGAGAGCTACAAATTAAGAGCGATTGGGAATTATTTCACCACTTTATGATTTATAGGTAGGCAGAATACAGCCTCTCAATTTCATTTTCTTGCTTCTGTTAGTAAAGGACTGGTGATTGTTAGCAAGATGAACAAATGGAACCTGATTGTCCATGAAAATAGTGTGATACCAAAGTGCAGTGTGTAAAAGAACACAGATAAGATTCTTTGTGTGTTGTGAATTTCATATGAAGTATTTCAGTAACCTAAAATCTTTGGAGAAGACACAAATCTTCAAAGCTCACCCACTTCGTGCTTCTTTTTATTTAGCGAGATCAGTTTGCCTCCCAAAGATGTGATTCTGGTTACAGAATTGCATGCTGTACATCTCATGGATTATGAGAATGATGCAGAACTAAGGAATAGAAATAATTTTTATAGCATTGAGACAAGACAGAAAAGAAAAAAGTGAACTTTAAGTTTTCTGAGAAAATTGGGGCCATTTTATAACTTCTGATACAATTTTGATATAATAACTTTTATACAATTTGTACCTGAACCTTATAAATTTTTATTGACTCCAACCTGAAAAAAGTGTGAAGCAGGTAGAGGTGCCCACATGATATTATATTTAAATAAACTAAATTTTCCTTCTGAAACTACAGTATTTTGTTTAAAGCTGGCCTTTTTGGTACAGATATGAATTGCTTATGTTAATGTAATCATAAGACCTCACTTAGGTGAATCTTAGTATTTATAAGTATTAGAAATAAATGGAACAAAATTAAGCTCATTGTGACTTTAGAGAGAAAGTAATCTGTTAGGAAGTTTTAGTAATCACACACATTCAACAATTAGTGCTTTTCTCATCAATGAGCCAATCTTATTTTTTGCTTTATTTTCTATTATTGCCTCTCTAAATTAACAAAAAAAAATTTCCTAAAGGTTCCATAACTTTCTCAATGTGTTTGAATTTTTAAATTTAATGGAATTTCTAGTCTCTGGGTTTGATGGCTTGTCAGATCAAATGTGGAAATAACCATATTCTGAAAGATAGTTTTGATTCTCTAGATACTACATCAGATTGAATTTGTCAATTGAGTTGATCATATATTTTTCTTCAAGCCAGTTCTTGAATAGCCCGTGTTAGTAGGTCAAAGCAGCTATTGGGAACCAAACTTACTTTTGAATTGCAAGTAAAGAATTTAATCTAGGAGAAGCAGCAGTAGTTTATAATGTTAAGCCTATGAGGATAAAATGTAGGGTCTTTTAGAAAGACCATGGTCAAAAATGCAAACAGTTCCTGTACTGTTTAGTAAAGCAATAAAAAATGAAAGCTAGATATTATTTAGTTCATTGTTTGGGACTGGATTCAGAAATTGTTCTACTTGTTTTAGTTATCTAGGAATTTTGCTGACCAAATCTGTCCACTCTGAGCTTTTCTTACAAAAAACAGACCTTTCTCTTTAACTTATATTATTTGAAACTCAGAAGTACTAATTGAATGATCAGATATAAAATGACCTCACACAAAAATTTTCAAAAATTTAGTAGGGAAAATATCCACTCACTTTTGTGTTGATTTTTATTTTCAATGTAGCTAATACATTACAATTATGTTTTGGTGAATATTACCAAAACATTTCCTTACTTATTAGACACTGAATTTTTTAAATATTTTACTTACATTTAATAAGTTATACTCAAGTCCTTGAAAATAGTTCAGTTTGCTACCAAATGACTCCAAACTGGCCTGATTTTTATATATTTTCCTTTAAAATTTATTCTGACTCTAGATTCTGTTCAGAAATATAAATTAACTAAAATTATTCTAATATAATTTTGAAATAAAATCTATACATTAAAAGTATTTTCCTTTGTATTTTCAGTTTGTACTTTTTTTTTAAAAGCTAAATTTTGGAAGAAATTGACTTTGTATTTTCAGTTTGTACTTTTTTTTTAAAAGCTAAATTTTGGAAGAAATTGAATGCACATAATACAGATATTTGTATATAATTTATATTCA
>NW_004624742.1:19807542-19819508 GCF_000247695.1 Heterocephalus glaber | reverse complement strand
ATTTTGATTATTTTATTTATGTTTTTAAAAAGTAAATGGTGGGCCAGGGACTTAGCTCAGTTGTTCTGCCGCCTGCCTCGAAAGCACAAGATTCTGAGTTCGATCCCTGGTACCAAAAAAAAAAACATAAATGGCAATTGCTCATTAGTGTTGAGTAATGTTGCAAAATGTTGATTATTTCATACTAATGTATCATTCACACACTCAAAGTTCTTAGTTATATGAAGTTTTTCTACCTAGAAGACCTATTTCATTCATTCTGCAGATTCATTGCATAAAACTTTTGAATTCAAAGGAAATAAGCAAGAATATGCATGAGTAAACAGATTTCAGAATAAACTGATTTAAATAAACTGTCACTATTGGTGTGCCTTTGATTTTAAAAAAAGTTACATTTCACCAGTTTGCACATTAATTCTTTATGGCATGATACACATTTCTGTTAGTTTGATCATTGTCTTTTGTGTCCCATAGGTTTTTCTTTGATTATAGAGCAGAAAACTAATAGATTTTTACATCGAAAAATGTCAAAGTTTTTTTTCCAATTACATTGTTTTAAAAAAAAGTTTTTGGATAGTGGAGATTGAACCCAGGGCCTGACGGATGCTAGGCAGGACTCTACCAAGAGCTACATCCTGAATGCCCTCCCCGCAATTTTTAAATTAGCTCTGTGCACATGTGCATGACAGTCTGTGCTGAGCATATGCATGCACTGGCGTGTGGGGTGCTCAAGAACCAACCAAAGACCTTGCGCATGCTCACCAGGTGGTCTATTGCTGAGCTACATCCCCAGCCCAGTCATTTATTTACTAAAACAGGTAAAGAAAAATGTTTCTTTCACCTAATAAGGCAATTCTAGCCTTTCCTTGGCTCTCAATCTGCTCTTGCTCTGCATTCACATGGCCCTGAGAACACAAACCCAACATCTGCCCACCCTGGTACTCACCTCAGAGTATGTGTGGTACAGAATCCCCATCTCAGTAGTAGTTGTCTAAAAGGAGCTCCGTATTGTGTCAGAAGGTCACCGTTTTGCCTCTTTTGAATAATAGGAGGTCCTGGAAGTGGAAAAGGTACTCAGAGTTTGAAAATCGCAGAACGCTATGGATTCCAGTACATTTCAGTTGGAGAATTATTGAGAAAGAAAATCCACAGCGCCAGCAGCAACCGCAAGTGGAGCCTCATTGCCAAGATCATTACCAACGGTGAACTGGCCCCACAGGTACTGGTGTCTGATTTGCTGCTTTTGTGCAAAAAATGTTGATACCAGTTATGAGGGTACTAATTTTAACTGTGGTTTCTCATCTTTTCTGTTTATAAAAGGAAACAACGATTACAGAAATAAAACAAAAATTGATGCAGATACCCGACGAGGAGGGAATCGTTATTGATGGGTTTCCACGGGATGTTGCCCAGGCTCTGTCTTTTGAGGACCAAGTAAGAATGTCTCCTTATCTTTTAAATGGCCTACTTTTTCCTGACAATTTTGGGATTTCAAAAAGAGATTTCTTGGAAGACTTACTTTTTTCAATTAATTCTGGTCTGAAACAGACAAATATATCAGTATGGGTTGGCAGAGGGTTACTGCCTTGGAAAAGGCTTAAAAATTTAAGACAGTCTCTGCCAAAAGGAAAGAAAAAGCCTAATTAATAGAATTCATTATTTTTATTAAAAAATGAAAATCCATCTAAACTTTATTTCAGAATACTGTACCTAAAATTACTTTTTTATATTTATTACTAAAAATAAGCCTTATTCAGTCATGTCCAGGGATATAAAACATCGTTCTGTCCTTATGATTTTGCCAATTAAGAAAGCACTCTTTATGGGACTGTGAAATCCTGTACTTCCTACCTATATTAAGATAGAGTTCAGTTGCCAAAATTTACTTAAATTTGAATAGACTGTGCCTGCTCAATGCCTAATACATCTGTCTTAAGGGAAAGAAATAAATAAAATATTTTTATCTCTTTAATATTCTAAAAACTTACATTCATTTAGAATTTGATTACAAAAAATAATATATGTGCATAAAGCTTTTTTGAGTCAAGGTTTCATTTTGTAGTCTAGGCTGGCTGGGCTTGAACTCACAATCTTCTTGTCTCAGCCTCCCAAATATATGTGTAGCCCAATATTGTCATGTGTACCAATAATCATACTCTGGAAGGGTAGGGAAGGTGGATTACAAATTCAAGCCCAGACTTAGCAACTTTGTGAGTTAGCAAGACCCTGTCTCAAAATTTTAAAATATAAAAGACTGGGGATATATTTCAGGGTGAAGGCCTTGTGTTCAACCCCCAGCGTCATAAAAAAAAAAATTAGTCCTGCTAAAAAGGGGAGTCCGCTAATAATACCTAATACTATGCTTTCAGATGCTGCCCCTCTTCTTAGAAGTGGAAATACTGTTTGGTTTGTTATATGTTCTTCCAGGTCTTTTTCTGGACTTCCACACACATACACATAGGTGTACACACAGATGTACACACTTCAGATTTTCATACCCTTTTCCAAACCATCTTTTAAAAACACTTTTCCAAGTTAAATTTCCATCAGTGTTGAATGAGACTGTCTATTTTTTTGGACCCTTTCTAACTAGATAGAATTCATATTAAAAATTTTTGCCAACCTGATAACTAAGAAATGGCATCTCATTTTTTAAATCTACATTTTGGGGGTTACTGTTAAGCCTGGTACTGAACATATTCGAATATACAGTTAGTGACTTTTCTTGTGTGAACTGCCTGGTCTCCTTTGGCCAGGCTTTCTAAATTTGTTTATCTTTATTTATTTAGAAGAGTGTTTAATGTTTTGCGGACATTGTAACAGAAAGGATTAGGTGGAAATAAGAATTAAGTTTATGTCTCACATAAAAGAGAAGTCTGGAGTTCGGCAGTTCAAGTCAAGAGAGTAGCATTGCAAAGGATCTCTTTGAATATTCCAGTTCATCTGTCTCACTTTAAGCCCTGAACCTCTGGTGCTCTGTCACTTTAAGGGCTTGGTCTAATTTTTGTGGCCTTGAAGAAAGGAAAAACTGGACAGAGTTGCTCAGGTTTTTGTTCTTGCTGTGGCTGCCACACCACATTGCTGTTGAAAATGGGTGTAGTGGCAGTGGTTCCCTGTGACTCTTGGCTGAGCGTGATGGAGAGACAGATAAGCATTACCACCCAGGCCTGGTCCAGCCCAGTGTTGAATGAGCTACGCATGGTAGGTACAAGCAGAAGGAGCTACTTGCTTCTTTTGCTACTGCTTTTTTAGGGGAGGAAGGGTTTTAACCTAGAGCTTTGCATGTCCTGAGTACATGTTCTACCGCTGAGCTACACCTCCAACTTCTCTCTATACTGGTTTTTTGTTGTTTTGTTTGTTTTTTGGGTTTTTTTGGTACCAGGATCACACTCAGGACCTTGTGGTTGTGAGGCAGGCGTGGTGGCACTGAGCCAAATCCCCAGACCTCTCTATTGGTTTTTAAGTGTGCTGTTAGGTATCTCTCTTTTTCCCTGGATAATAACTCAGGCAGTTCCCTTGGTTTTTCTAAGTGCTTAAGAAACACCAATAGATAATCTCATTGTTAGCTATTAAAAGGTCTCACCCAATCTAAATCAAAATTGTAGTTTCTCATTCAATGTAACATATGTCCATGCAGAAACCTAAACTGGTGTTTCAGAATCCTGAAATTCTCCCTCCCATAACTTTCTTTTTTTTAAATATTATTTTATTGGTACATTTTAGGTATACAATATAATAACATTCATCGTTGGAAATTTGCACCTTTACATAATCTCCCTTGGTTCCTGTAACTTTCAATGGATCTGGGGTGGGAGAAGAGGGAGGAAAGGGCAGAAAATACATAGCCCTCCAGCAGCTCTCTGGGCATGCCCCTCTCTCGGCGCTTGGACATATTCACCAACTGGCAGAACTGTTACTACCTAATCTCCACCCCCTTCCCTCCCTGGTGGCAGGGGTAGGGCGGGAAGTTCCTGCTCTCTGCGCCCACCGTTGGCCCTTCCTGGCCACCCCATCCTGAGGCTACCTAGGGTCCTCACCTCATCAGCATAGACCCTGGTGTAGTCCAAAGAAGCTCCTAACTCTGAGTAACCAATGACACTCCTGTCACTCAAGAAATTCTAATGGCTTTGGAAGCTCTGTGCCAGGAACAGACTATGTATTTGTCTTCTATCCTAGCTTCTCAAGGTTTTTCTGTAATTCAGCTTTATTTAGTGGAAATACAGGGTGTGCACACATGCATGCGCACAACTTCCTCAGAGGTCAAAGGTATATGAACAGGTGAATTTCTGACATCAACCGTATGGTGCAGCCTCTGTAACAAAAAGACCTAACACTCGAGTAGCACATAGAAGGAAACAATGGTTTGGGTTTTCTGTTAGAGAGTAGCCTCCTCATGGACAGTCCTGACTGATTAGGCAGCTTTTCTCCTTGAGGTCTCTTGGGACAGTGGTTCTGTTACAGCAAGGAGTCCAAGGGGGTCCCCCACAGAGGAGCAGGGACCTCAACTCCCTCCCGTCATGGAGTAGGTGGTGGCTGACCACCGCCACAGAAAAAGAATTTCGGGACACATCAGAGTGAGGCATAGCACAGTTAGGCAGAGTTAGATAGTAAGAGAACAGGAAGAGTCTAGCTGAAGTAGCTGGTGGGGGTGCACTGTGGTCCAGGGGTTCAAACTGGCCCACTCACAAGAGCATGGAGCTGGCTGGTAAGGATTAGCTGAGGTGGGCTGGGATCCAGTGGATCATTATCTCAGTTCTGGTTCCATAGTATGTCAGTGTTCACTAGAGAAACAGATTTAATGCCAGATATAAAAATATATTAGGATTTACAAGGTAGGCTTACAATGGCTGCCCACAGAGTCAGCTGTGAAAGTGTGCAAAGGGCTGTGATTGGCGATCCGAAGGATCCAGTCAAGGGTTGAAGGCCTGGAGCTCAGTATAGTGTCCCCTTCAAGTCCATAGCAGGAGGCCGAGGGGTCTGCGCTGGAAGCCAGGAGACGCCGTCCAAGGTGAAGGTGAAGACTGGAGCTCTTCGAAGACACAGACGCTAGCCTTCCTTGTTCATGCCCCTTTACCCCATTCAGGGTTCAAGCCTGCTGGTCGGTGCCACTCACACCCTGGGTGGGTCTCCTGTCTTCAGTACGTGCCTTCAGTCACACCCAGAACTGTGCTGCTCCAGTTTAGTTGGGTGTTTCTTATTCAGGATGACACAGTTAACTATTACACACTGCAGGGGTGAGATTTAGCTGAGTGGTTCCGCCGCCTGCCTTGAAAGCACAAGATCCCAAGTTCGATCCCCGGTACCACACACACACACACACACACACACACAAAGAATACCTTAGCAACTATTACACACTGCTCTGGCGAAATTCTTACGGCTTGAGGGGCATTGCTGTTCCATGTTATCCTTGCCTGGGAGTGGGCAGCCGTGGTTCTCATCATGGGGTAACTGCTCCTGCTTGGGGAGTAGTGACCTCATCAGAGGATGGTTTGCAAGGCTCAGCTTTTCCTGGAATCTGAGGTGTCCTCAGTTTGAAGACTTTTAAGGCCTTGTTCCAGGGCGGTGTACAGTTGGACCTTGTGAAAGCTGGCATTTGAGAGACTTTGAACATCACTTTAGTCACTGTTATTCTAGTATCCTCAGTCTTGAGGGGCCCTGAGGGAGCCTGAGTAAATGTAGGGCTAATGAACCTTACAGGACAGACTCCCTGTGCGATTGGCAGGCTCACCTTCAGGGCTGAGCCCAGCTCTGCCCCAGAAATTTAAGGAAATGAGGGGAACCAAAAAAAATGAGTTTCTTTGTATCCCCTCTACCTATCTTTATCTCTTCTGTTCTAACCCAGTTCCTTCCTGGTTGTTATTCTGCAACCTCCTAGAACACTGTTATTGTCAGTGTAGTTGAAGCAAGGTTGCCACCACATACAGGTCCCAGCTGGCACCTAAGGAAACGAGAACACAAAGGTCTAGAGTCCCAGATCTGGAAGTGAAATTGTCACTTCTGTTCACATGGTGTGGTTAAGAATTTAACCAGGCTGTCACTGTGCAGAAGACTGGGAAATCTGGTCCCTCTGGGCAGCCACGTGCCTGTGTACCCTACTTCCTAAGGAAAGTGGAGAATCCCTTGGAGCTCCTACAGTACCAGTTTTCCCTCTGGCCAGGCCAGTGCCCGCCTGCTGCTTTCTTCCCACCGTGGAATGTGCTCACCCCAGCCTGGGTCCCATCACAGAATTCAGAGCTTCGAAACTCTGCTTATAAGTCCAGTTCTCTTCGTTAGGTCCAGATCTGACTCTCATACTCAGCTGCTTATAAGTTAAACTTCAAGTTCTCTTTTCTCCCTGTCACTAATAAACTGTGGAAGAGCAAGACTAGGGTGAGCAGGATAAAAGCCTCCTATTCAGAAAAGGGAAGCTTGGAAAAACATGTGGTGTCACCGAACCACATCTAGCGACACATCCTGTTAGGCAGGGGTAACAGTGACCCCAAGGTCACCCACTGGTGACCCCTGCGGTGCTGTTTTGGAGTAAATCTACTTCTTCTGAGGCCTCGGCCCTGTGACCCATTCTTCTCTTTCCATTACCCTGTAAGGCCACAATGAGGAGATGAGTTGGACACCGTACTCTCTTCAGATCTGTTCTACATCTGCAAAAAATCCAAACCGTTCTGATTAGGCATATGTTGACTTTGTGGAACTATTTCCTCAAAAATGTGGTAAACTTCTGCCCATATTGCTTCCTTCGTGTCTGGAACTGCACTCAGTTCTTCTCCGGACATGGCCGTTAAGCTGGTTTATTTCTGTGTTTTCTCCTTTGAATGCCGGTCACGTTGAGATCCTCTAAAACAGCAGGCTTGGGTGGAAGGCATACTCTTCTGTCTGGGTTTTGCTTGGGAGCTCTTGTTTGGTGGCAGTGGTGGATTAATATGAGTCCTTTATGCACTGCTGTTTGCAGGTTTGGAAACAGTGGGCTTTTTCGACCTTGGGAGATCCTAATGTGCTAAATGCTCTCTCTCCTTTTGTATCTGCTTGCAAATTGCTCAATTCTTCCTTAAGTTTATCTGTTCATGCAATAGGTTGCTAAATCAGCAAACAGTGGTCAACATACATTCTGGCTATTTCTTCTCTGGCCTTTGCTCCACTGGATCTAGGCTGCCTTCCAAGCCATCCACTTTCCTAAAATATCTGTGCCCCTACTGCCCAGTGCAACAGCTTTTTGGTATACTTACCATGACTGCTGTCTGATTTATACAGAGTGCTAAAATATTATCCAAGCGTTAAAATAAAGACAGTGATACCGTGCATAGCACAGAAACTCCTTTCTCTGAGGTACAGTGGGTGACCTCAACTGTGGGTGAGGGCAGGGCAGCTTCAGTCTTCACTTTCATTCAGAGGTGCAGGGTGCATCCGAGTCATTGCTCCTGCAGCCTAGAGCAAAGGTTCTCAATTTTGGGGGTCACAGGACCTCTGCACTTTGAGAAGTCATTAAGAACCTCAAAAGATTTCCATTTGTATCACATGAGAAATTAAAACAAATTTTATTGAGTCATTCAAAAAGAATAATAAATCCATATAAGTTAAACGAACACATTTTTATGAACAGTTACCACGTTACAAAACTTTAAAAATCATGAAGAAGTGAGGCATGGTGAAATACACTTGAAATGGCAGCACTCTGGGAGGCTGAGGCAGGAGGATCATGAGTTAGAGCCCAGCGTGGGCTGTCTAAGGACTTAATAAAAGGACGCTGCCTCAAAATAAAAATAAGATAAAATAAGGTAATAAAATAATAAAATAAAATCATGTCTGGGGCGTGGCTCTCTGCGAAGGCCTTGGGTCCAGTCCCCAGTACTGAGATGATGATAGTGAGAGACACTGCCATACCTATCTGCAGATCTCTTCAGCTGCTAGCTAATGGAGAGTTGGAGTCTCATCCCTGCTTTTGTATTCCAGCTACTGCGACCTTACATTTCGTGTGGCCACTGGAAAACAACATGAGAGTGAAAATGCACATGAAACTGCATTTTCATGCATTTCTTAGCATGAAAGTAGTTTTGACCTGAGGCTTTCCAGAAAAGATCTTGGCATTCCCAGGGTTCTCAAGAGCACATGTCAAGACCCCCCACTCTGGGATATGTTGACATATCTGTGGGAAAGCTTTATCACTGCCACGGCCAGGTCCCAGCTGGTTGGAAAGGAGAAAGGTGGGCAAAGGATACAGCACACATCATTGTCCACTGTCCCTTGGAGGGCACTGAAGTCACATGGCTACATCCCAAATGCAAGAGATGTTGGGAAATGCAGTCAAGCCAGCTGGTGTGGGTCGGCCTACAGAGCTGATTCTGTGGAAGAAAGGAAGGCAGCTGTGGAAGAAAGTTTCTACCAGAAGCCCCATGCTGTTCATAGAGCCAGCATCCTCCCCACTGTTACTTCAGCACTCCTGCTCCTGGGGCCTGGCCTTTCCAGAGGAGGAGAGGTGGTCAGACAGTCAGTGTTCCCATTGTGCATATAGCCCTGGGAGTACTGGAGTTGATATTGTAGCTCCCTCCTATCTGAAAAATACCTTCTGTGGCCTGGTAGTTAAGATAACCGATTAGAGAGGAGTCAAGGTAGGTGGGAGTAGGAAGTCTAAGACATTTTCACCACCAAATATACTGCATAGCTAAGATCTTACTACATCAGAGATCACAATGAAATCCTCAGTGTTTTATAGGTTGTAGAATTTCATATTCCATATTCCACATGTGGAAATGGGGAGGAAAAAGTAGATTTCTATAGAGAGGATTTGTTAACCAAACAAGCAGTAAAGTTGAAAGGAGTAGGTACTCTTCTGTGCTCTTATTGAAAATAGGGGAAGAGGGCCGGGGATGTAGCTCAGTGGTTTCGCCGCCTGCTGTGCAAGCACAAGGACCCAAGTTTGATCCCCGGTACCAAAAAAAGAAAATAGGGGAGGAGCGCCTACATAAAATCTTATTTTAAAGAATCCTACAAACTGGCAGTAATTAACATATTCAGCCTTCTGGTGCCAGCTAATTTTTCAGTTTTATATTCCTTACTATACATTCCTCATACTGCACTATTCCTCTTAGTCACCATAACCTGCTTCTGCTATTTCCTCAATGCTCTTTGTACCATTTCACAGCTTGTTTTTTCACTATGCATTGTTTTTGAGCCCTGTCTTTGTAGATATATATAGATCTAGCTCATCCTTATAGCTGTTTAGCAATGTTACACTCTGTAAGTGTCATATTTTATTAGTAGACATTCAGGTTCCTATAAAATTTGGCTATTACCAACACCCTTACACGCATCTCCCTTTGCATGTGTCAGAGAGCTCTAAGGAAGATATCTGGGAATGAATATTTTAGGTTGAAAAATCTCTACCCTAGCAATATATATGCAACATACATAGACAGTTTGGGGTCTATATTTTAGATTTTGTTATTTAAAAGTGGACTTACAGCCAGGCAAGGGGTGTTTCTGCCACAACACACCAGTCTTGCTAAAGGCCCAAACCCATGAGGCCACCGGATCCTGGACTTGAACCTGCAAACTGTGAGCCAACAGTAATCCCTCTTCACTTCACAAGTAGCAGGGTCCAGAATTTCCTGGACACAACGCAGATACATCTCCCCTTCTTTTTAAAGTTGGCTATTCCTATACATTTACTCTTCTTTGTAAATTGGTATCAAATTATCAGACCCATAACAATCTGTTGAAATTCGGTTTGGATTTCAATATAGATATTGATAGGTATGGGTAGATAAGTAGACATTAATTTTCAGCGAACTGACATATTCCATTTATGAACACCACTTAGCACTGTGTTCATTCAGGTCTAGTTTTATGTTCTTCATTACATAAAGTTTTATCATTTTCCATGTAAAAATCTTGCACTATTTTTGTTGGCTGTGTCCCTAGATAATTTATAGTTTTGCTCCTGTTGTGAGCAAGCTGCTGTTTTTCTAACCTAGTCTTCTCAGTGCTCAGTTGATCTCTATAGAATGACTATTTGTGCTTGTGGGTGTGTTTATCCCTGCAGACAGGCTCCGTTCTGTTCTCTTTAGGGCAGAGCTGAGTCCTTCATTTTGTATCCTTTCTTCCCTCCTTTCTTCTTCTCTTCCCATTGCTGTACCCCAAGACCCTCATATGCAACCTGACAACTTATGATCTTTTACTGGGTTGGGTTCTACTCAAGATATGTTGATCTGTAGTGGCAAATAAGTATTTGTGGTGTGGACATCCAGACAAGGAACACTTCAAGTAACCGGGCAAAAAGGAACCTTGGGTTCAGTTTCTGAGATCCTCCAGGAAACCAGTAGGGTTAGCTATAATGTCCATGGTGTAGAGTGGAATCTGACTCTCATTTACTCTGTGCTCTTGGCTGATTTACTAACACCTTTGAAGCCTCAGTGTTTCCTGTTGGAGAATGAGGGTAATAACACCTCCTAGGGGGCTGGGGATTTAGCTCAGTGGTTCGTTCCAGCGCCTACCTTGCAAGCGCAAGGTCCCGAGTTCGATCCCTGGTACCAAAAACAAACAACACCTCCCAGGACTGTGGGGAAGGTTAAATGGCATACAGTGCAATAGTTCTTAGCACAACTTGTGGCCTAGAATGAACACTCAACACTCTATCAGTTTATAGAAGGGAAAGGCCAGTTCTTCCCTCCTTTTTGTCAAAGGCTCTGAAGGCCAGAGGACTGGGTTCCTTCTGGGTGCTGTTTTTCAGTTTGGTTGATGAGGCTGCCCAAGGCAGCCCTGCTCTCATTCTGTGTTCTGTGGTTCCACACGGGCCTTTGTTGGCAGAAAGTTTTCCTGTCAGCTGGAGTCCAAGGATAGTCACGCTGCTAAGCAGAAAGCATTTGGAAGCCCACTAATTAGCACATCCTGTCTGCCCCATCCTCCACTCCCTTCCTAATCCTCAAGAAAAAACATTAAAAAAAACCCCAAAAGAATGAAAAATTAATTATGTGAGGCCAGAGGTGATGATAATCCTGAGTTCAAAATGAGCCCACGGGAGAACTAATCCTGAGGAGGCAGGGGCCGAGCACCAGGCTCTAGGGCTGTGGTGTAACCAGGTGCTTTTGTTCAGCACCAGCTCTGGGAGGTGTGGTTGAGCCCCCTGTCCCTCGGCATCCGGCAGGCCCACGGCTCACAGGTGCAAGGACTTGGGCTCAGAGTCTCTTCACCATAGTATGCTTTCCATCCGCTTCTGCTGGTCCCTGCAGCCCCCTGACACATTCCCGTGACCAAGCATGGGTTCCTTTGGTTCTACCCAGTTTTCCTCCCAGTTCCTCCCTCTTAGGGGCACATTGTAGCCTCCTTCTCTGTCCCCATCAGGCTGGTGCTCTTCTGCCAAGTGATTGTACCATGAGCAGTGGTTTCATGTCCCCAGCGGTCTGGTTGGGCACCATGTAGACCTGCCTGATGCTGTTACTGCTTTGTCTTCTTCCAAGTATATAAAAATTTATTTTATTTCTGTGATTCAAATATAACAAAAATCCAGACTTTTACTTTCTGTTGCATACACGATATGATTAATGTTAAACTGACTGGAACTTTCTACTGGGTCAATATTTTTCATTTGTTTTTTGGTGCCAGGAAAGTGTATTATTTATATTTGAGTGTGCAAACTTCACCATTGATTTTTATCAAGTTACCACTTTACCCCCAGCCTTAGCCTTTATCGCCTCACTTTCCAGGTGAAGAAACCGAGGCAGTAGGTGAGTAACTTGTCCTAGCTGCCAGCAGGCAAGGACAGAGAGAGGATCCTATTGAGCCAGTGTGGACTCTGGACCACCAGCTTCCGCTCACCTTGAGGTCTCACATAGGCAGCTTCAGGCTGAATTTGGGCTGAAGACACTTTTTAAAAAAATATTATTTTATTGGTACATTTTAAGTATACAATATAATGACATTCATCATTGGAAATTTGCACCTTTACATAATCTCTCTTGGTTCTTATTTTTTCC
>NW_004624742.1:19775328-19801967 GCF_000247695.1 Heterocephalus glaber | reverse complement strand
TTTCATTTTTTCCAGATCCTCTTTTGTTGCCAGTTCAGGGAGTCCAGGTGGTTGAGCATCAGAGTGTTCCATCTCATTTCCCCTTGGGGTTGCTGTAGGTGATCTGGAAGTCTGGTTTTGAGACTTACTTATATGTCTTCTCATTTCAAAAGGGGGCAGAGGGGATGTGTGCTGTTGACACCCACGTGGCTCACCTCCTCTGCACTGGGAGCGGTGGTATGACGGCCCAGAAGCCCCTTCCTCTGCACAGGTTATGGTAGTATAGCAGCCCAGAAGCCCCTTCCTCTGCACTGGGAGCAGTGGTATGGCGTCCCAGAAGCCACTTCCTCTGTGGTGGGAGTGGTGTTACAGTGGTCGGAAGCCCCTTCTTCTGCACTGGGTGAAGACACTTTTAATATGTGCCAAATTTAAAAACTGGAACGTCACAAAATCAAAAGCAGATTTCTGCTTTTCTTGAAATCTGTGGAGGTTTGGTGATCCCAAGTTCCCACATCTCAGTCATGGCTGTTGTTGTGAGACAGGGTCAGAGCTCCTTAGCTCTTAGGGTCACTGCTGTTCCCCTACCTCAGCCCAGCCCCTTCAAGCAGGTATCCATGTGACACCCCACACCCCCTTGTCCTCTCCTCTCAGCTGTGGCCCTTTGCTGACAGAACTGCATGTCACACCCTGTTCCCTCCCTGTGCCCAGTCCCAGCCCTCACAGGGAGGCCACTGCACAGTCTGCTTCAGCCCCTGAGGCTTCTCCCAGAGACTTGGCCCAGGGGGAAGCAGTCTTTCCTTGTGTCTCCCAAGCGTCCATGAAACAGGAAGTGCAGGCCTGGCTGCCTGCTCAGTTGATGCAGGGGAAGAGACAGAGGTGTAGTAAATTAATAATAGTCATGGTAAAAACAATATTGACCATACACTGAGAATGTGCTATGTGCCAGATGTTGTTCTGAACCCATGTATGTTCCAGGAAATCTATACATAAATTTTCTCCCACCAGCCCAGCGTGGTGGGGCATGTGAGACTCTGTCTGAAAAAAACCAAAGAAAAATTTTTCCTCTCACCTTTTCACTTTTTTCACTTAATACATTTGGGTATTATTCTCCACACATTTTTGATCATACATGCTATCAGCAAAAATCATTTCAGCATTAGCCCTTCTATCCATTAAAATGTAAATTATAAAAGATACAGAATATTTAAGAGGGTGAGGTGAAGGTGAGTGAAATGACTAATCATTTTAGTAATTTATATTTAATTTTAGTACAAAAACTATTTTTGCAGTCATTTTTAAAGAATAATATTTAAAATGAAATTCTTATTTTAAAGAAAAATGTTAAAATTTTGATACCTGATTTTTGTTGGGGTTTTTTTCTTGTTGTTTTATTTGGTACCAGGGATTGAAGTTAGGTCCTTGCACTTACGCAGCAGGCAGCGAAACCACTGAGCTAAATCCCCGGCCTTGTTTTGTTTTTTGAGACAGGGTCTCACTATGGGGTACAGGTTGGCCTTGAACCTACTCAGTAGCTCAGCTGGCCTCAAACTCCTGATCCTCCTGCCTCAGCCTCCTAAATGCTAGGATTACAGATGTGGGCCACCACACCTGGCTCTGTGATAACAGATTTTAATTGTTGTTTTTGTTTTGCCATAAAAAAATGCTTCACAGAAATAGATGACTTAGTGGGAACCACTATGTCTGCATATATATGAAAGATTGGAGAAGCTTAACTTCTTCTACTTGTCGACTTTCAAAAGTACATTTCACCTGAAAATACAGTATTTCCTCTTGAATCCTATTTCATCATGTTGATCTCTCCTGGGTTCACACACCCTCCTTAAGGAATTGTAGACCTGGGGATTGGGAGCACTCAGAGAGGGCTGGAGGAGTATCTGAAGTAATGGCTTACACAAACTCAAATTCTTATTTAAAGCAGCTGTTGCCATGGTCCTTTTGTTTTCTGATGTGGGCACTCCTCATTTTGAAGTGCAATGTTCACAGTCAAACTACTGATGCTTAGCAATGACAGACATGAAACAGATTTCCTTGGATTCTAGTGGAGTGGCCAGGCTAACCAAGGTAGCGGGAAGTCGCCCCACTTAGACATCTTAAATGCCACCCTGACTCATTGTCAGTCCTTCAGGCTTCTTCCTGGGTCTGTGTGTGTGTGCTAGGTTGAACCAGGGCCTGCCTTATGCTAAGCACATGTTCTGCCTCTGGGGCGCACCCTGGCCCCTCTGCAGGCTTCTCAGGGGTAAGGGAGAAAGGATACCGGGAGCTGTCCCGGGGAGGGTTGTAGCCCTGGAGCACTTGCAAACTCCATCCTTTGTGCACTGTGGGATAAAAGCGGGTGAGACCTGCTGGAGCAGGTGAATGTAACCATCCGGTGTTCTCTTCGTTTTGTAGTTGTGATTTCCTTTAGCATCTATGATTTAGTCTCAGCTTTGCCATTTAAAAGGAGTCTAAAAATAGATTTAGTTCTGAGTTTGACTGAGATTGTATATATGAAGAAATCTCAACTAGATAAATATGGAGTTTTTTTCCAAAACAGCTTAGAGATAAAAGAAGATCAATCCTCAGAGGACCATCATCATAGATTTAGTTCTGAGTTTGACTGAGATTGACAGACTCATAATTTAATTTGCTGTTCCTAAGGGGGACAAATTTGAATTGCTCCTAAGGGGAGTGATTTAATTTTAATTATGCAATATTTTCCCTCAGAATTAGCACTTTCGTGAAAAATATTAAAGAAAATGTGTATGCTTTCCTTAGAACTAATGACTTAGATGCTTGCTTATAATTCTTTAACAATTAGGTTTTGAAATTGAGAGTCCATTAGAAGACAGTTATTCATTTATTTTTATTGCAGTGTGTTGCGATACAACAAAAGGCCTTTAAACTTAAAAGGCTGGTGTGATTTTTGTAATTGTAAAGTGAAAAGGCAATTTCCATATTTCGTGCAAAGATAAAATGAAATTCATCTTTGACTTTCCACATATACTAAGTACGTACTGTTGCTATATAACAAGATACTCCCGAAACTTAGTGATTTAAAACAGTGACTGTTTATAGTTGTACGTGTGTCCTATGGAATGAGAAATCAAGAAGTGGGAATCAGATTGGTTTTGACTCACATTCTCTCATGAGGTTGCAGTTTCAGTGGTTGTGGCTGGGCTCATCTTGAAATCTGCTTACGTCTGATCCTTGGTTTGTGAAGACTTGAACAGCTGGAGCAGCTGTGACTCCTTGGGGATCTCTTCTCTGCCCACAGAGAGGGCCTGGAGTAGCTCAACCTCATAGAACCTCAGGGCTCCAAAGTCATTAACCCAAGAGACTACAAAAGGCTTTATCACCTCCTCTAAACCAGCTTCAAACAGTGTTGCTTTACCACTTGCAATTTGTTAGAAGTGAATCAGTAAAGCTGGCCTATATTCAAAGGAAAGTAATTTAGAATCTTTTTTTGTTAAAAAAAAATAGTATAAAAGAAAAACAATTGTTTACATGTTTTTTTAAACTCCACCATGAAGCACAGTAAGAAAATACCTGCCCATGCACCACCTTGTCCTTATCTGTCTCCTTCCTTTCTTGCTGTTTTGGTTTTTTTTCAATGCTGGGGATTGAACCCAGGGTCTTCACATCCCCAGCCCTTTTGTAAAGTTTTTTACTTTTGAGACAGTCTTGCTAAGTCACTAAGTCACTCAGGCTAGGCCCAAACTTTACAATCCTCCTTCCTCAGCCTCCCTGAGTTCTGGGATTACATAGTTACACCACCATGCCCAGCTCTTTCTTACTAGTCTTTTCATGCCAACTGCTCATTCTTATCTATCTAGACTTTTGAAGTCTTCTCTTATCCCTTGTTTGTTCTTATTTTATTTTAGGCCCCATGCCAGATCAAAATTTCTTTAAAAACCACTCTGACTAATTCTCTCTCTGATTGAAAGCCTTCAGTGATGATTGTTGTCCATACACTTGCCTCTCCCTGTGTGGTTTCCATCACAATCAGGTGGACGACTTGTTTAAAAATGTGACTGGTTCATAACCCTTCACAGAATGGCTGAATTAAATTTCTGGTGGATGGAACCCAGGAATCTGCAAGTTTACAACTTAGCAACCTTTAGGAAGGTTGATTGTTAAATACATGAAAGTGAAAACTCAGCTTAGTATTTAGTAACACAGCAGCAATTCTAAGGGATGACATGTCATAGTATGGAGTGAGTGGTCTGTCGATACTAAAATACTGGAATTCAAGCGCATACCCAGTGATTACATATAATCACTTCTGCTAGTCTCCATTCCTCCTTGTATAAGTGGGAAAGAAATTCCTTAGAATATGAAGAATTTCACATCAGCTGCATTCCCAGTACCAGTGTCATTAGGTGTGTGTCTCCAAGGAACCTGGTGCCAGGCAGTCTGATCAGAGGGTCCAGCTTTTGTCTTTGCTCCTTCACTATTTCATGCTCTTCAATAGTCTTTTTCTCTTTCCTCTTCTCTCCCCTCTCTCCTCCTCCCCTTCCCTTTCTTTTCTTTTCTTTTGAGCTGCCTCTCCAGGCTCACCTTCTCTTGAACATCTTCCCTTAGGACCCTAAGTCTTGGTGATTTCTCTCCACCCTCTGCTTCTTCTGCAAATTACATTATCATCTGTATCATTTATAAGGCTCACATCATTTAGTTTCTTATATTGTTCATTATCAGTTCATTTGATTGCTGTCACTCAGGTACCCCAGGAAAGCATGGCACCCTCAAATGGGCTAAAAAGAAGAGTGTTTAATAAAGTTGTAAGTCTCAAGGAAACTGCAAAAGATGGTTCTGTACCACGGAGCTGATGGAAATGAGATTTGCTTCCATGCCAAGGCCTACAGGTCCAAGAAGGGGAAATTGTTTTACTTGAACTCAAAAAACAAAACAAAACAAAACAAAAAACAGATACAGGAAGTGGGTTCCATATAGGAAACTTGACCTTCAATAGAGAGAAGTAGTCAGCTTCTGATGATGCCACAGGTTGACAGCTTCAGGGATAAATGTCCAGACTTTCCTCTCCTCCTTTACTCTGATGTCCTGCTAATATTAACCACTGGCCAAAACCAGCTGCAAACCAGATGTCAAGAGAACCCAGTGCTGCATTGAGGAAGAGGCACCACCCAGGGCACAGAGTTGGACAGTGGAGCTAGAGAGGCAAAGGAAGTTTGTGGCACAATTACAGACTTGGTAAAGGCTGATACTGTATTTGCATCTACTCTTTGTCTTTCTTGCTGCTCTGCAATGCAGTGAATATAATAGTTGTGCAATAACTGTATCTTCATTCTTTTATGCCATCAAACAGCAGTTTCATTTTCCCAGAATACCTGAATGACAAAAGGCTTTCCCAGTGTTAACATTTTGTATTTCCTTCACAATGGTTTACTGAAACATAAACTCCTGTGCTGCCTTAATTGCCAGGCCCAACTCCCTTGAGAAAATACAGATACAGCTATAATTTGAATATCCTAAGTAACTACCAAAAAAGTAAGTCCAAATTAAACCAGCTGTCTATCACATATTTTGGAAGCCCAAGACAGTATTCTCAGATCCTACCAGTTCAGCCTCACTGACTAGAAGCACATCACATCCTGTGAAGGTGAGTGTGTGTACAAGTGTGCTCTGTGTAATGAGAAAATAATGGCAGAAGTGCAGACATTTTAACATGAATAAACAAGATAATTATTTACACTACAAAAGGATTCCTAACTTTATAAAAAGATTCAAATGGGAGGAATCTCCATATTGATTTCCATAGTGGTTGCAATAGTTTACATTCCACTAACAGCGTAGGAAGGTCCCCAGCTCCCTACACCCTCTCCAGCATTTATTATTTGATATCTTCGTGGCCATTATTTCTGGGATAAGATGGAATCTCAGTGTTGTTTTAATTTGCATTTTTGTAATGACCAGCAATGTTGAACATTTCTTCAAGTATTGGCCTTTTATACTCCTTCCTCTGTGAAGTGTATATCTTCTTGTGTAAGTATAAATGAACATACTTCATTTTTACAAAAGATGCTTTTTAAAAAAGGAAGACGTGGGTTGAAAGCAAAGGACAGAAAAAGATATACCATTCCAGCATGAGCATAAGAGAGCTGCAGTAACCTTACTGATATTAAAGTGGACTTCAAGACAAAGAATTACCAGGGGCAAAGGAACTTTTCCCTTTGTCATATTCCTTTGAATATGTACCTGTGTATGTATTCAAAGACATACAAATTATAAATATATAGGTGCTTTTAAAAGTTTCAAAATTGCATGTACAGTTATTTTTAGAAGTCTCAAAATAGATAAATCAAAAGTTGACAGAAGTTGGGCATGGTGACACACACCTGTAATTCAGCTATTTGGGAGGTTGAGGCAGAAGGATTCTAAGTTCCAGGCCAGCCTGGGTTACTCTAGTGAGACTTGGTTTCAAAAAATAAAAATTGACAGATGCAAAACTAATAAATACACACTCATGGTTGGAAAGATTAAGTCCTTTCTCAGTATTGAAAGGACAAAATATCAGTAAAGAGATAGATCTGAAAAGCAACAGACCCGTTTAGAATACTATATCCAATAACTGCATAATATACAGTGTTTTTAAGTGCATATGTACATTTACCAAAGTAAACTAGGCCGTAAAACAATTTTCTATAAATTTTTTTTTTTGTACCGGGGATAGAACTCGGGTCCTTGCGCTTGCTGGACAGGAGGTGGAACCACTGAGCTAAATCCCCGGCCCAATTTTCTATAAATTTTAAAATCTAGAAATCTCATAGAATATGTTCTTTCTTTCTTTTCTTTTTTATTTTGGTACCAGGGATCCAACTCGGTTTCTTGCACTTGCAAGGTAGGTGCGGAACCACTGAGCTAAATCCTTGGCCCATCATAGAGTATGTTCTTTGACTATAATGCCAGAAAAAGCATTTGACAGCACTTAACATCAGTTCATGAAAAATCTAACAAAATGGGAGTAGAAGGAATTCTTTCAATTGGATAAAAGACATCTGCAAAACACTACAGTGGACATTATATTTAATATAATGGTGAAACAATGTATGCTGTCCCCTGAATATTGTCAACCACAAGGGTGTACACTCTGTTTCTACTTGGTGATATATTTGAAGTTCTAAATAGAGTTCTAAGACAAGAAAAAAAAAGACATAAATTTAGGAAAGAAAGAAGTAAATCTGTACTTGTGGATTACAAGATTGCTTATAAAGAAATTCTTAAGGAATCTACAAGATGACTATCAAAACTATTAATTAAATTTATCAAAATCTTGGAATGCAGGGTCAATGTAGGAATCAATTATGTGTGTATGTATTAGCAGCAAATTTCTATGTATTATAAAATACGATGGCTCCCCACTAGATTATTGTTTAACTTCCTATCATGGTTTTTTTTAAAAATCCTGAATTCTGACTTGAAAATAAAATGCCTTTATTTTTTAATAGCATTGTAATAACATATTCATGAATGCTTGTCTAAATAGGAGAGGTAGAGGGTAATAGGATTGTGTTTGCATCAGAAAAGTGGGTAGTGACTAATTTCTAATGTGGTGAGTAGCCCTTAACTATTATTGTATTTAATCTGTATTAGTCCTTAGTTCTTTTTTTCTCCTGTGAGTCGTGACCTAAAGAATTCTTCTCATTCTTGCTTTACGTAATGCCTCCATAACTGCATAGATTCATGGGAGAAAAACTCAGTCACAAATTTTAGAGGCTACTTTATCCTGCACCTGATAACTGGCAGTCCTTGCCATGTTGAGTGTTTTTTCATGTGTTTATTGGCCATTTGCACTTCTTCTGAAAAGTCTCTGTTCATTTCACTTGCTCATTTTTTTGACTGGGTCTTTTACTAGGGGGGTTAATTTTTGAGTTCTTTATATAGTTTAGATATTAATCCCCTGAGTAATCACTGATGAAAATTTGGAAAGAGAAATTTTTGGAAAGATTTTCTAGCTTAGACTAGTTTCTGTCCAAGTCATTCATACATTTCCAAAAATAAGAAAATAACAAAGCACTAAATTAATGATTTTTAAATGTCCTATCAGAGTGATTATACTGCCATGCTGTGGCTTTCTGTTGGAGCAGAAAGGACCAGGAGAAGGCAGTTGCTACCATGGCCAGCTGAGACCAAAAGTCTGAGTTTGACTCAATGCCCTCAGCACAGTTTAGGATGACTCGTTCTTATCATAGCTGCGGGCTTATGGAGCCTTGGAAAATCACTCATTTATTAATAGAAAAGCAACTTAAGGGGAGCCTGCCAAAACTGCTGAATAGAACATTAAAAATGGGCATCGGCAATGTTAGGAAATAATTTCTTTGATTTTAATTTAAAGTCTCTTTTGTCAACCACTGCTTAGCATTGAAAATGCAATCAATTGAGTCAAACATATTAGAAAATTGTTCATCATTCGCATGTGTGTGTGTACACGTGTTGCTGCTTACTGTGTCTATAGAATGTGACTACTAATTTTCTTGTGTGCCTAGTGGAACCGCCTCATGTATATAAACCCATGGCGGCAGAAATATTTAGTCTCATGTATCGTATTTAAATATTAATATTTCCCTAATCGACTTGCTGAGGACTCTGAGGCTGTATCCAGAGTGCTGAGATGATTGGTAATGATGATCTCTGCCCAATCCCAGAAGTAATCTCCCCAGTGTATATACTTTAGCGTTCAATACATTGGATCCATCCCATGTTCTAGTATCCTGAATCCACCAAACCATTTATTAGCTCTCTATAGGAAAGGAACAAAACCTCTGCCCTCTTTCCAGAAGTAGGGTTGTATTTGAATCATATGGGGTGGATGGGGAAATTGTTGGCCAGAGATGATTCCTGGTTTGCTAAGCACCCTGATTTCATATATTCTGCTGGTCTCTCAGCTTTGGTTGCTGTTCTTAGTATGATGGTCACCAGAGCATCAGCTTCTGAGGTGTTTCTTGAATTCATTGTGTTGTATATTATATTAGAGCAGTTTATAGCCAAATGCCAGGTAATAAGCCAATTTTTTTTTGGCAGTACTAAGGATTGAACCGAGGGCCTTTGAACTGAGCTATATCCTTAGCGCTATTCACTTTTTATTTTGAGACAGGGTCTTGTTAAGCTGCTAGGTTGCCCATGGTGGCCTCGAACTCGCAATCCTTCCTCAGCCTCCCAGAGTGCTGGGATTACAGGTGTGCACAACTGCACCTGACAAAAGCCACTTTTAAAATACAAGACGCAGCTATTATACCTCTGGTGCTTAGTGTGGTACTCAGTAAGCTCTCACTCAGGAAATGAGTGAGAGGAGGATAATTTGATCATATCATCAGGGCTTCTTGCTTTTCCTCCCTTGATAGAAACATAGATGCAACTTCCTCCTCTCCCTACTCAGCTTGTTACGGGAAGAGCCAGGCTATGGAATGTTGCTGGGGGAAGAGGGCATCTCACATGGTTGTGTGGTGCTCACGGGGGCCATAGATCTCCAGATCTCCAGGACCTCTGTGTTCCTCTCTTGCGCCCTGAACTGACTTCCACTCTGGCACTATATTCCAATCCAGTGGGATTTCTGTACAATTCCACCGAACTGAGATCACATTTTATTTTTTACTTCAACATTGCGCTGGGAGATTCCTGTGGGCAGGGACCGTGCTGTTCCCATTTTGAGCTCTTTCATCTAATATGGTAATTGGCTCATGATAGATACCTGGTAAATATTTGTTGAGCCTATTTCTAGCATTTCTAGGTAGTGCTAGAGTCCTGTTTGTCTGAAAATTTTTAAAAAGAAAAAGAAATAAGTGCAAAATGGTCACCCCATTTAACAGTTGTAGGCACATATTAAAAGGTTAATAAATACATGTGGATTGAATGAATAGGAAAATGAATGAATCTTTCTCTAGTGATTCTCATACTTAGGAAGTACAAGAAAATCATGAGAACAAGAGGTCCTAAAGTTATGCTCTCAATTCTTGTTGAGATTATTTTTGTTGTTGTTGTTTCATTTATTGCTAACACAGTAAAAAATAATAATAATAAGCAAATCTTACTGTGTTGCCCAGGCTGGCCTTAAACTCATGATCTTCCTGCCTCACCCTCCTGAGTAGCTGCATTTACAGTCATACATCACTGTGGTGGATTAGGCTATTGTAAGGGCTTCTGCTTCTGCTTCTCCTCCTCCTCCTCCTCCTTCTCCTCCTTCATCTTCATCTTCTTCTTCTTTCTTCTTTCTTCTTTCTTCTTCTTCTTTCTTCTTCTTTCCTTTTGTAGTGCTGGGGATCAAACCCAGGGGCCAGTGTTTTCTAAGCAAGTGCTCTGCCTCTGATTTATACCCCCAGTGCCTGGGCTTTACTTATTGCCTCAAACACTGTCTGAGGTTTTGAGTTTAAAGTATTTTTCTTCATTATCAATAGAAAGAGAAGAGCTATTCTGAAGTAAGCTCGGCAGAGAGATAAAATAATTTCTAAAGAGTAGAGTGGATATCATCCCTGCTTCTCCAGCTGTTAATAACTCAGTAACCTTTTCTGAATTTCTTTCAAGGCAGTCTTTGTTTTTGAATGAATGTTAAGCAATAAATGTGGATAAGTGTGAAATAGATCTCTATTAGGCATGCATCTTCTTTTGAAGTGTTAACTTCTTTCAGCCACACAAATCAAGGTAACTTATACCTAAGAAAAACAGAAGTTTTTCTTTGGAATGACACTAACATTAAAAAAAAGGAACTTCTATCTAAATTCCAAGTGAAAATCTTTCATAATCTGTAATGACATTTTGAGGTGAATTTTCAGCCTATTTTCCATTCACTAAATTTGTACATGGAGTATTAATGGAACAATCACGTAATTTCTCATCTATTTTGTATTCTCAAAATATCAGTTTGCATTTAATATACCCTTCAATTTAATTGTCCTCTAAGAAATGTTTTTAAGATTTTAAGATGTGCTTCTTGCTTTAAGAATTTCTCAGCCACTTTTCTAATACTTCCTTTAAATGAATGCAATATGCCTCAAAGCATAAAATTTAGTTGTCTAAAATAGGTAGGTCAGGGAGAAAGGCACTGTTCTTGCTTTTAAAGATGAATACACCTTATCTTATTTGATGAGACTAACCATAGAGCTTATATTTAGCTACAATAGTTTGTTGGGGTGTTGTTGTTTTTTTAAAAAAAACTAATTGCCATCCAGTTGATCAAACAGGGATTTGGACATGTGACCTTTAAGAATCTTCCCAGTCTTCTTTGCTTCAAATGAATTTATGAACGATGTGAGTCAGATTTATGTTCACATACAATGACAATGACTCCTGTTGTCAGTGTTATGGATTTCCAGTTCAGTGTTTATGAGGAATCAAGGTGGAGAGGGGCTTAGAAATTGGCCAACTGGTGAGCATTAATGAATAAGCTGAGGAAAATCCCTATGGTGATTCTCCTTCCTGGGTTAAGTAACATCACCCAACATCATCATCCAATTCTCTGGCTACTTCTCCGTGGGTATTTTTTCCTCCGGGTAATCAACACCCTTCACATACACTAGCAAAAAAGAGCCTACAAATATCACTATGCACCACACAGGCGTGGCTAATCCCACAGATTTAGGAAGAACTGATGTAATTTTAGATTCTGCACATTGGCCTTTATTTCTCCCTCTTCTCCAATCTCAGAAAACCATTTTCTCCTTTGTTTTTCGGGGGGTCAGAGAGGCTCACTATCTTGCCCAGGCCCAAGCTCATAATCCTCCTTCCTGGGCCTCCAGAGTAGCTGGGATTATGGGTGTGTGCCACCATGCCCAGCTAGTCCTGTAGTTTTATTTAATGCTTGCCCAATGCTGGCACTAATGGTCCCTTGAACTTCCTAAGTGATCAGTAAAATCAAGCTCATCTATAAAGACAATATTAAAAATAATGCTCGTGTTTTACATGATATCTCACCTGACTGCTCCTCACCAAGGGCCCATTGCTATCAGACAGTGCAGGCTCCTTGGTTCTTCCAGATGGTCTGTTTGCCTCCAGCATCTGCCCACCTAGTCTGCCCCCAGCACCGCCATTGGCTGTCACTGTAAAGTGTGAAATAAAATATGACACTCCCACTTGTCAGCAAGAAAACCCAACTGCTCACCATGGAAGACAGCTCCAGCCCGTTTAACCTCAGTTTACCCTTTCAGAACTTGAACTTGTAGCTTATAATAGGATCTTAGTAAATACTAGATGAATGAATAAATAAGTAAACAAAATAGATGCCTGAATAATCAAATTAATGATGGGAGAAATGAGCCTGTTAAAAATAGCATTATAAGTTTACATTCACTTCCTTATTGTGAATATACTTCCCTAACCTGATATACATTAAATAAAACTTTAATACTTTCCTCTTTATTAAACTCCTATATTTTGGCATCCCAGCATACCCCAACTGCTAATATTAAAATGAAGATTCTCACCATTAAAATCAGATGACAGAAATGTACTTTTCATAAACTGATTTTAATGTTATATTTTTGGAGCCTCTAATGATATACTTTGCTTGGCAGAGTTGACTAATTTGGCTTGTGACAAATTGTGGAAGGGACAGAGTGACCTAGATAACTCCTTCCCTAAAGTAGTAGAACAGTGTGCTTTGGGGCTGTTAGATTCCCACAGGGTCATGAAAATGGGTGGAGTACAGCATTTCAGTGTGAAATACCCAAACTTTCAAAAATAAGGTTTCACATACTAGTTTTCTAAGCAAAACAAAGCAATTTCTTTCACTTTTGTTTAATCATATTAATAGATTCATTTTGTATTTTTATTATTATTGTTATTCACTTATAAATACCCTGCAATTTCATCAAGCTCTTCTCTTGACCCCTCTTTTTTAATTTTAGTTTAGTTTTTCTTCTTCTTAAACATTTTTATTAGTCCATATTTGCAGTATATGGTTATGTTCATCATGGGGAGTTGGTACATGCACATAAAACATCTTATTTCTTTTTTATATCTCTTTCTGGGCTTGGAGTGTAGTTCAGTGGTCGAGTGCTTGTCTAGAATGCATGAGTCCATGGACTCAGTCCAGCACCACAAAAAATAAAACTGCATATGTTTATTGTATATAGTGCAGTATTTTGGAATATATATCCATTATGGAATGGCTCAATCCAGGTAGTTAATATATGCATCACCTCACATGCGTATCACTTTTTGCAGAGAGAACACTTTAAATCTGTTTTCAAGAATGCAATGCATTGTTATTAACTATATTCACTGTGTTGTACAATAAATCTGTTGAATTTATTCCTTGTAACTTAGATTTTATACCCTTTGACCATCATCTCCCCAAACCTGCCCCTGTGATTCCCTCTTCACCCATATAAGACTATTAGCTTAAGGCCAGGGAAAATGCCTTACTCCTGTCAGCCTAATACTTAGTGGAAACCAGTAGAAACAGAACAGAATAAAATGATCTTTAGGAAACAACCAAATCCTATCCTCAGTCTACTTCTATCACGATCTAAGTCAAATACTGCCCTGATGTCTTGAATCCATTCAAAACAATTACCTTTCGTGATCATTTTGACTTTGGGGAAGAGCCAGAAGTCACATGGTGCCACCATGAAAAAGATGGATGAGGACACACTGTAATGTTTTTATGAGCCCACCTTTCCATTAGAGGGCACATGGCAGCAGCATTCACCTTATTTTTTTTTTTATCACACCCATAAAGACCCTTAGGAAAGAGGACTTCTAGAACTGCTTGAGAAAGTGGCAAGAGCATGGGATAAGTGTGTTTGCAGTGAGGTGGAGTATTATGAGGGGGGATCAATGACAATTTGTCTTTTACTGTAATTTTTAAATTAAATATTCTCTCTATTCCCAGTCACTCTTTGTACATGCAGGGGCAGAGGGAAACAGCCAAGACATTCTTCCACTATGAAACTTTCTTTGCTAACTTTGTACCTGAATCACATAGAGCATTTCTTTTGTCTAGAGGCAGCCTGGAGCCTAGGACCAGTGCAGGCAAGGTGGCCTCTTCAAGCCCTAATCTCCACACCCTCAATCTCAGATTATCCCAGTACTGTCACAGAAATATTGATCCAGACAACACCATAGAGGAGAAGAAAATAAGAACCAGAGCCAGAGAACCAGAACTCTGCCAGTGCTTGGCTGCCCGGTGTGGGCCTTTGGAGAATTAAGTCTGGCAGATCTCACTAGTTGTATAGAAAAAGGCAAATTCACAAAGCAAGATGAACAGCAGAGAGAGAGATGGATATGACTTCTCCAGTCTCTTGAAAATAATTAACTACTCCTCTGCCACTGAAGTACAGTGAAAATTCTTGCATTCATAAAATTTAGCCACACTGTCTTTTTTTCCTCAAAGATGAAGCGGGGGGGTGGAGAAGAACAGGAAAGGAGTCTCCTACTTTTTGTCTTTTCTTACAGGACCTGGGGTCTAAATACCTCAGGGGCCAGAGTTCATAACCAAGCCAATGTGATTGCAGAGCCCATGTATGTTAATTAGGGAAAGAGAGCAGGCAAAGAAAACAAAGATATAACTTCGTATTTACCAGGCTCCCAGTCCATCTGTTCCAGTGTCTAGAATCTTCCACCTCTCAGCATCAAATTTATTTTGGAAAACTCCGATCAATCAAATCAAAATTCCACTCTCCTAGAAAAGAGCTCTGGAACTGTTTACTTCCTCTCCAGGAGGATGGTTTCCAAAACCTTCTCATCCAGTGAGCTGCAGGCTTCCAACGAAATTTGAGCCTTGCATTCCCCTGAGGCCCTTGTGCTTGCCCAGGCTAGTAGGTTATATTCTTTGGGAATGATCATCCTTTCCTCCTCGTTCTTCTCTAGTTAATCCTTCCTCATCTTTAGCATGCAGCTCAGTTTCCCTCTCCTCATAGGAGCCATCCATAAGATCCCAGATAAGGTGGGATCTCCCTCCCCCTCAGGTGTTGTCCAGGTGTCCTTGGTCCCATCCTCACATAATAACATTGTCACACCTATCTGTGAGATTCTTCAGTGCAGATTCACCCCCTGCAGGTGGCCAAGCTCCTCCTAGGCAAGGCCATGGCTGCCCTGTGCTCCACATCCATCCCTGGTGCCTAGAACAGAATGTAGCACACTGTTGCTGAGGTTCTGAGTGTGCCATCCAGGGAATCATGGAAAACTTGCTCCAGTTGCTGTGCATCCTTGCCAGTGTCCTTGTTGATCTTTTTAAAATCTTTTTTTCACCTTTTTGGTGGGTATGTCATTTTGATTGGTGTGTTAGTTACTTTTCTCTCGTTGCTAAGACAAAATACCCAACACCCGAAGTTAGAAGGGAAGGGGCTTACAGTTTGTACAGGGGCTTACAGTTTGGCTCACAGTTTGTAGAGGTTTCAGTCCATAATCAGCTGGCTCCAAGGCTGGAATCACAAACAGGCATCGCAGAGGAGAAACACCATGGCACATTTAATAGCATCTTTCTGCCCCTTTTATCTTATTCACCCTACTGGGATTAGGGCAGTGCCAAACTAATTGCTCACATGTAGTAGTTTAGCAATCACACACCCTTAACCCCAGCATCACACATTCCAGATTCAACTACCTCTGAAAAAGAAAGCCTTACCTCATCTGCATTAGGCTTTGGGGGGACATCTAAACACAAACCTTACCAATTTGCACTCTCTGGGTTATTAATGATGTTGGCACCTTTTCAATTTAATTACATGGCCATCCTTGTCTATAAAAAAGTACACATTCAAGTTTCTTGCCCATTTTTCTACCATTTTTTCTTGCTGATTTGTAAGATTTATTTTCATGTTTTTTGAAATAAGTCCTTTATTGATTATATGTATTGCAAAGATCTTCTCCCAGTGTATAGCTGATGTTTTCATAGTCTTTGTGTGTTTTGTTTTGTTTTGTTTTTTTGGTACCAGGGATCGAACTCAAGACCTTGCACTTGTGCAGCAGGCAGCGAAACCACTGAGCTAAATCCCCAGCCCATCGTTGTGTGTTTTAATAAAAAAGTTTTTTAATATTCAAAGCAATCCAGTTTGTGAACTTCTTTCTTTTATAGTTACAGTTGTATAGGTCTTATTTAAGAAATCCTGCCCACCCTAAGATCTAGAAGCTATTTTCTTATATTTCATCTTCTAGATTCTGTATCACTTAACCCTGTACATTTGGATCTTTAAAATCATTGGAAAAAATTGAATTTGAATCTGGATGGCATTTCAAAGACAAAATTGGTAGGCAGCAGTGATTGATGAGGCAGGTTAGAGATAATACTGTAAGACTAAGGCTTCTAGCTGAGAGAGTTAGGGAAGGAGAGTTGCTACCATAAAAATAAATAAGCAAATACATAAGACAGGAGTTTGATTTAGGTTCAGAAGGTACTGAGATTAATTTTTGCCCTTGCTGAATCCCAGGTACATTAAAAACTTCCAAACAGACCTGTCACATAGAGATTTGAAAATACAGCACGAAGGGGCTGTTGAAAGTCAGCAGTGAAGATTTGTATTTGGAATCCATCCACACAAGGGAGTAAAATTAAAACAGTGGAAGGCACTGTGAGAATGAAAACCCAGAGAGGGAAGAAGTGTGATCTAAGCCCTGGGAAATATCTCTACTTGGGTTTGGAGGAGGAAAAATGTGAGCAAAGCAAAAACCCACAAAATGAAAACCAAGAAGGTAGAGGAGAACCAGGACCACAAAGAACCATGAAAACTGAGATACTAACGTGGCTAAAATGCACTGAGTTTGTGCTGTGCATTTTTTCTTTAATCTTCACCCTAAGTCAGAGGGAGTAGCTTTCCTGTATCTCTATTGAGAAATGAGGACACAAAGGCTTAGCAAAGTTCAGCCACCTGCCCATCACTCAGCTGATAAGTCCTGGGGCAAAAATTGCAGTTCTCATCTCCCAGCCACCCAAGTCTGTTTTCTAACTAGCAGTTTCCAGAGAGCGCAAGGCAAAGCAGTGTGATGTGGAAAGGAAATATTTAAAATTACAATTATTGCACCTCACTTTAAAAATGTTTCATTTTTGTGTATATTTTATAATGTGCATTCTAGGCTAGGAAGGCAATACATGCATATCATATAAATGCATTATTTATAAGTTAACAAGAATATTCTTATTAGGGTATAAGCCCCCAATATTTACTAGTGTGAAGATATAATTTAAAATTTGGGGGGTTATTGCTTCGAGCTACCATGGCAGATTGCCTTTCAGCCCTGTCCCATACTCAACAAAAAACTCCCATTTCCTGTATGTGTCTGGTCACCTTTTCAGTGCAATACTAGTTCTTGTAGTACAATAAAAGCTGTTTATTCCATCGGCTCTTTCTGTGTCATTCCACGGTATTTGCAGAAATTCGTGAAAGCCTTTGGGCTTCCTGGTGCTCTGTAACAGTGGAAGGAACAGAGGCCATACATCAAACAGACTTGGGCTTAAGTAGCACCTTCTGCCTTACCATGTGATCAGACAAGTATATAATTTCTCAGAGCCACAGTTTGCTCTCCTATACAATGGAAAGAATATTTACATTACAGATTGTTGCCAAGTCCAGGAGATGATTTAACACTCACTCGGCCGGGCATACAGGGGATCATTTTTAAATGACTGCAGATGGTAAGAACAGAAGTGTATGTTTGTGGTAGACAGCATCTGTAACCCAAAAGTCATCTCCCCTCCAAAATCAGGTTACATAGATTTTTGGCAAAGTTTGGCCTGTATTGTTCTTAATTTCACCTGGGAATATATATGAGCAGAGACCAAAAAGTGTTTCCTGAGGTGCAAAGGAGCCCTGTGTGTGGCCACGTGGGTGAAGGATGCCATTCACAGGAACTATAATGGGATCAGCCAACCCTGGGCCTTCTGGAGAATGGCAGCCCAGGAAATGTACTGGCAAAAACTAGAAGGCCAAATAGATGACAGTATCAACAGAAGCAGAGACGCATGCCACTGCCCTCTCTTGACCTGGTCAGGATGTTGATGCCCTCTGCTTGTCTGATGCCCACAGATCTGTACTCCTGACTTGGTGGTCTTCCTGACCTGTGCCAACCAGCGGCTCAAAGAAAGGTTGCTGAAGAGGGCCGAACAGCAGGGGCGGCCCGATGACAACCTGAAGGCTACGCAAAGGAGACTCGTGAACTTCAAGCAGAATGCCGCGCCCTTGGTTAAATACTTCCATGAAAAGGGGCTCATCGTGACTGTAAGTCAGCTCTATTTTCTCTCCTCCAATACCAGGAGGATGGTTCCAATTTCTAATTAGTCCGTGTTCACATTTAGAAATCCCGTTTACTTTAAAAAGTGGCTTGGGGAGGAGGGGTAGAACCAATAAAAATAAAAAAATCATTTTGACCTGATGAGCCTTGTGTAGGGTTAATGGCCAAAAAAACCTTTCATTTTAGTTTAGTTGATTCTTGCAAAAGATAATAAATTTTAACCTTGTCTAGGATTCTATGGCCCTTAGGTTTAAAAAAAAGTATTTTGAAGTTAACTACTTGGGTAATTTTAAGCAGTATCTGCCCATTTTGTCAGATGTTTGAAAATCTCCTAAACTTGATAGCGGAATGACAGCTGCTGTGGTGTTCTAGTAGATTTAAATTCTAAGGTAGCCTTTGCTTATTAGAAGGTACTGTGTGCAGAAATGAGATCCAGAAATTTTCTAAGGGTTTGATTTGTCATAAAGAAATATGAAATGGGAGGTGTGAATCTTTCTGCTAGTTTGATTCAATGCAAATAGTAAGAGACACAGTGCAAATATGAACATTTTCCTAAATGGTTAGTTTGCTTGCTTAATGTGCCAATGAGGGATGGCATGGAATCATTACTTGATGCTGTTTTTAGAATCTTGAACATTAGAGGTGAAGCCTCAGCCCAATTCCTGATGCCCCACAATGCCAGATTCAAGCATTAAATCACAGGGAGAAAAAGAGGATAATTGGCCATCTGAGGAAAGCCCTTTGTGCAAGAGGACACTAAATCCACTGCAGCCTGGTGACAGCTGGCTGGCAGCAGGCCCGACACAGCCTGGTGGAGCTGCACAGCCCCATAGAGATGCGTATAAGACGTCTTTCACACACACTAGGCAAATCCACCTCACTCCTTCGACTTCAGAATTCCTGGGTTAAAATTCTCCACATTAGACTGAGACACCCTTTAATCCTGAAAGAGACAGTCATGCCATGTGACTGATCTCTTCACAGTGTTATTGATTGCAATTTGCTCTTTGAGACCAAATTGTCATCTCTGAGAGCTGCAAATCAGATCTGAAAATTGTTCGCCATGCCAGAGTTCAGTTTTTGGTTTTAAATAGATGTCAAGTAATAAGAAAGATTTGGAGAAAATCGGGGTGATTGTGTTTGTGGTTATTTTTTGTTGGGGTTGTTGTATATTTTTTTCTCCCAGCAGTTACCAGGGCTGACCTCTGCCCTGTGTCCCGAAGGAGGACATTAACCCTGCAGACCAAAGCTCAACCTCAAGGTGCAGAGCTCGAGTTTCAATTGATGTTTGCAGGGCCTGACGGAATTACCAGTGTCTGATTACTCCCTGCTTGGCATGATCATCATCACAAGCAGAGCAGATTTCCCAAATGAATGCAGAGAGGGGACTGTTAATTCACTAATATTTTGCATGGATGTGAAATGCCATTCCCTCTAATTGAGGGAGTCGATAACAGTGTGGATGGCAGCTTGTGACCCCACTGCAAGAACTGAAATGAGCTTTAAGACAAATGCCTCTAATTCCTGGGAGAAAACACACGTTGGAGAGGCACCCTCTGGAAAGCAGTAAACATGGTTGAGCTCTGGGGGCTGGAATTGGCAACTAGAGTCTGACGAAGAGAGGAGTGCTGCACCCTGATCACGGGCTCTCCTTCAGAACCTGCAGCATGGCCACTCTGGGAACCGAAATATCCTCAGTGACAGTTCTGCTTTTAAACATGAGTTAAGTGATAGAAAGATCATCCTTATTAATCAAAAGCACATTAAGATTTTAATAAATGTCAGTAGTTAATAGATTAGAATCAAATATTTGCTTTTCTCTGTAGTCTCCGTCCGCCACCTCTGGCTTCTACCTGCTGCTCCTAATTAATTCATTTATTTCTTCAGTAAATATGAACTGAGAATCAAGGCACTCCGCCACGTGCCGGGGCCCAGAGCTAACTCAGCAGGGAGTGAGGATCCTGCTCTCTTTCACTTACACACTCCAAGCCCCTCGAACAGCACCTGCCTAGCACACAGTATGCCCCTGGGAAATGGGAGCGAGCTGTGAAAAGAGCTGTCAAGTGTGGTGAGGGCTGTGCTGAGTGAAAAGTGTCAGGATGTGCAGGGGCCCTCGGTGTGTCACTGGCTGTAGTAAGGTTGGGATTGGTGGCTGAGAGCAGAACCGACTCCCCTGCCCGAGTAGGGTTCATCCTTTATCTCCAGCCAATCTGCTGAAAAGCCACAGGGACTGGGTGTCTCTTTAGTCTAGTTGAGGAAATTCCTCTTCATCTTCCTCTTTCTTTGGGCTTTGGAGGCTGAAACCTTCACTTGGAATCTCAGCTTCACTGCTATTTTTTTTTTAATTTTTATTTTGATTAGTCCGTGTTGGCAGTACATAGTGATCCCATTCCTCGTGGGAAGTTAGCACTTGTACATAACACATCTTACGGATTTTTACATCCTCTTCCCCTCCTCTCTCTCCCTCCCCCTCCACCTCTTCCATTTACAAAAGATCTATTTCCGTGTTTCCAATTATCTATCTTTTATTTTGCTCTTTAATTTGTTTATACTTTATATGTCTCCCCAACCACCCCACCCGGGTACCAGGGATCAAACTCAGGACCTTGCACTTGGGAGGCAGGCATGGCACCACTGAGCTAAATCCCCACCCCTCTTTGTGTTTCTTATATAAGAGAAAGTATCCAATATGTAAGCTTGTGTGTCTGATTTATTTCACTTAACATTATGGTCTCAAGGTGCATCCATTTTTCTACAAATGAATCAAGTTTATCTTTCCTTATGGCAGAGTAGTACTCCATGGCATGTAAATATTACATTTTCCTTATCCACTCATCTGTTGATGACATAGAGGCTGCTTCCAAGATTTAGCTATTATAAACTGTGCTGCTGTAAACTTGGCTGTCCACGGATCATTGTCATAGGCTTCTCCTGCCATTTAATTATTACACAATGCCCCCACAACCTAACTGTAAATTGGATACTGCCCACCTTATAATGTTGTGCAGGTGAGACGAGAAGATGTGTCACCCAGGAGTGGGTGATGAGGCAGACTGTGTTAAGGTCCACCATGCAGCCTCACCACCTGGTTCAGACTCCAGCTGCACCACCCATTGGCTGTGTGATCCAGCAGCTCACCTAGCTTCTCTGTGACTCACATGTAAAACAAGTGGAACATGCCTGTAACCCCAGCACTAGGGAGGTTGAGGCAGGGGATTGCAAGTTCAAGGCCAGCCTGGTCAGCATAGCAAGAGCCTGTCTCAAAAACCCACGCACACACACATGCACACACGCTACAAAAGTGAATATAGTCATCAGCCCTACCCCAGTGTGATTGTCAATGTTAAACAGGTGTCAGGTGCTTCAAATGGTGCTTGGAACATTGTAAGGGTGATGCGCTTGATTGATACTACTTTATAATTGTTGTATTTCTTCATCTCTGTTCCTTCCCCCTCTATTTCTCATCTTCTGGAACCTACAGTTACTGCTAACAGTTCTGTGTTCTTTGAGGGAACTCTGTGGCCTTTTTCCCAGGAGACAGTTACTGAAGACATACAAAATTAGTAATTTAGGCTTTTAAAACTTCATGATAAATTAATTTCTTTAAAAGTGTCTGTTAATCAGGTACAAAGTTGACCCAGTTTTTTTTTAACATCAATATTTCTATGTAATCAACCTACATAATGGCTGCATCTGAGTAGTGTAATGGGATGGTAATGGAGGCTCATTCACTTCTTTTTCTTTTTTACTTCATCACTGACTGTGGCAAGTTTGGCTAAAGAACAAACTCAAGGTGACTAAAGAGAAAAATCTAATAATGATAATAGCTGGAAAATCATGATGTTGCCTGAACACTCTATCTTATCGACATGGTTCCCATCTTCATTTTCATTATTTTATTATATGTTTTTATATACAGCCAGGTGTACATGTATGAATTTAAGTGACATGAAATCAGGAAGTATGAGGGACTTCCCATCAATATACTTCACAGAAGGGCTGGGGATTTAGCTCAGTGTTTCCACCGCCTGTCTTGAAAGTGCAAGGTCCGGAGTTTGATCCCCGGTATCAAAAAAAAAAAAAAAAAAAATATATATATATATATATATATATATACACACACACACACACACACACACACACATACACACTTCACAGAGTAAATTAACATGTGAGGGAAGACATCTTCGTAGAATCTCCTCTGTCATGTTCGTATGTTGATCTCACCTTACCATACAGGTTGGACATCACTTCTCATCATGACTTACAGCTTTATGCTGAGAGTTCCCAATGTTTGTCTCATGTTTTTTGTGGGTGTGTCAATGTTCCTGGAGGTAGGAAGGTTACTTTTTTAGGGTTACTGGATGAGCTGTGTCTTGTGACATTTTGGAACACTGGGGCTTTATCCCTTGAACAATAATTTCCCTTTTTGGATATGTTTAAAGGTGCAATAAAACGTCTGTTTAGCAGTCATTTTTTAATCTTTATTTTTAAGAGTTTTTTAAAAAACAAAACTAGTTTTTCATTTAATAATCCTCAGTCATGTTTTTGAAAAAAAAATGTTTTTCAGTGCTAGGGATCAATACCACGGCCTTGCATGTTCAAGGCAAGTACTCTAGTACTCAGCTCCACCCTTAGCCCAAGTCTCCGTAAGTCTGCTCAGCTCTTTATGGAGATGTGTGTATTTTTAAAGGGGGAGGTTTCTAAAATGTTGGAAGAATAACAGGGCAAGATATGATGTCTGTGTTATTTTCCAAAATGCATTCAAAGCCTTGTGTCCCTGGATGAAGACACCACTTGCCTGGGGGACGGTTGCACCCAGAGTTTGGGCCGATGCTGCCCGTGTGGGTGATCATCCTGCACACCTCTGGGGGGTGGAGTTCAAAGGGTCATTCCCTTCAGGACTTTTTGGAGGAGCCAGCAGGAGGAGGGTAACGAAAATGAGAAGCGAGCCATAGCGCAGGGTGTGTGACAAGGCCGATCCACTCCTGCCCGAGTTAACCAGCTGGATCTCTTGGGTCAGGAAAGGAAGAGGCTGAAAAGTACTAACATTAGGGTTATTTCCTCTTCTCCAACACCAGTTCTTGGGTAGAGTTGGGCAAGAGACTGTAGCAGGGCCCCATATTCCTTAATTTCAATACTTAGTAGATTAAAAAAATTTAATGGAGCTAAGATAAAGTTGGCTTTTTTCAAGTTCACAGAAAAAGAAAAATAAATTCCACAAAGTGAATGCATTAGAAAAAAAGAATCATCTATTTCTGTCATTGTTTGAAAGGGATATTTTTAACACAAACACACACACTCTCACACACACACACACGCACGCACTTTGCAATATTTCTCCAAATAAAGTCTCTAAGCAAATGTCTGGCAGGGCATGGTGGTGTACACCTGTAATCCCAGTACTCGGAAGGCTGAAGCAGGAGGATCACTGTGAGTTTGAGGCCAGCCTGGGCTACATAGTGAGTTCAAGGCCAGGCTTAACTACATAGTGAGACTCTGTCTCTCCCCGCCCCGCAAAAAAGTATTTGGCTTTTACAGAAACTCTAGGCATCTGCTTCATTTTTCTCATTTTCAGTGGCTTGGGGAACATCTCCCCACAAACTAGCATCTGTGCTACAGGCTGGTGACGCAGCGGGGAACACATCTTTGTCCATACCACACCACTGTTCACTCACCAGAAGTGAGTCCCAGAAGACTCCATTTGCCCTGCACCTCTTCTTTCAAACTTGAAATCCCCCAATCACGCATTTCAAGTTTAACACTGAAGCTGAGTCATTCCCAACCCATCAGAACTCTTCCCCAAGGGAAAGACGACGGAAATAATAAAAGTTCACTTAGACAGAACTGCTGAGTGATTCTTTGTTAGTTAACTTCAAGTTTCTCAGGAATCAAGAATACCATTTAAAATGGAAGTACACTTATCCCTGCATCCCAGTGCATGACCATTGGTTAATTATCACCATTTCCACTGCAGGCTGGTGGAAATGGAAGAGAAAAAAGTGGCATAGGAAGAAATAAATCTAAATAGCATAAAGCCTCAGGAGATTCAGTGGCTACCTCAATTTAAGAAAGCCAAAGATCACACTTGAAAACAGCTTGGCCCACGAAAGTCATTCTTGTAAAATTCTTAGGAGGAAAGTTTCGTTGCTGCCTCCCAGTGGAGAAGAGGTTGATGGATTTGCATCGTGTTACATAGAGACACTGTTTCCATGAAGTACACTTGCTTTTTTTTTTTTTTTTTGGTACCTGGTATCAAACTCAGGACCTCGCGCTTGCCAGGCAGGCAGGAGCACCACTGAGCCAAATCCCCATCAAGTACCACTTGCTTATTGTCCATTTCGTGTCACCAAAGCTCCCACCAGCTCCTACTTGATGGGTTTAGAAGCTAGGAAAGTAGTCACGGAGAAGTTATCAGCTGTTAGTAAACAGGAAAGGCTGGGAGATATTCTGGAAGATACTCCCCGTGGTTACTAAGGGGTATATGATGTACACCAGGTCTGTGGCCCTCTACATTGTTTTCCAGGTGCCCAGAGTATTTTTAAATTAAGTAAATTACTTTTGATATGGGATCTGATAGCAGTAGAAAGTCAGTATTGAGGGCTCAGAAGTAACTTGACCAACAGCCATTTTTGGCTGCACTAAAGAGACAGTTATGGAGAGTCACAGCATCTGGGCAGCAAAGCTTTATGAAGCCCTACTGTGTGTAGTGCTGCCCTTGGCTGCCAAGGAACTTCGCTGGGTTCCTCAGTGCTACTCTTCATCGAAGTTTTTGTGTCTAAGTCCTGGTTCTGAAAGACCCAGAACTAAATGGAAAAGTGAACCTGATTAATAAATTGTCATTACAAGCTCTAAAAGCTAGAATACTGTAACCCCTTTTCATTTTCTGATCTTTCACATAGCCGGGAGAATAAAAACACTGAGCAGTAGAGCCATTTGCACACAGAGTGCCAGCCCACCTACAGCAGAGTAAGCTAAACAGCTCCAAGCAGGGAGGGCACACAGGCACCACATTCATAGCTTGCTCTCGCCTTAGTCTCTGAAACAAGCAAATGCCTGACTCCCCATGCTTGCTCGGTTTCTGTCCTATTCACACTTGGCAGGCGGAGAGCAAAGCAAATGACTCAGTGGATGCATCTCCTTTCAAAGCCTGAAATTGAAGTTGGAAACTGAAACAGTCTGTTGTTGGCTCCTGAGGATAAGAGAGACAAGAAAAGTAAGAAAGAGCTAAAGGAATGCACACATTTGCTTCCCTAGAAGGATGAAAACTAGCTTTCTGTTGATTTTATCATTGCAGACACCTGAGAAATAGAATCCAAAAACCCCATGAACTGTGTGTGTGTGTGTGTGTGTGTGTGTGTGTGTGTGTGTTATGGGGCATTGGACCCAGATGAACTTAGCTACATCTCTGTCCCCCCTCCTTTTTTTTGTTTTGAGACAGGATCTCACTAAATTGCCCCACCTGACCTCACATTTGCAGTCCTCCTGCCTCAGCCTCCCAGAGTGGTGGGATTGCAGACATATGCCACTGCACCAGCTGTAAACAGTGTTTTAATAATCTTAAGTATAAATCAAGGCCCTCATGTAATAACTATGAAATAAATGATATAGACAAAAACAAGATCATATTCAAGTGAACACATTTGGAAGATTTACATTAAGAAAATTCTAAAACTGTTGACAGTTCTAAGAATACTAATTTAGCTGAAGTTTATGCCATTTCTATAGGATTGGCTTTGAACAACAGCTTGTCTTTCTAATTTTTTAAAGTAGAAGAAAACAGATTGATAAATATTAGCTGAATGGCATATCATACTAACAGCTTCCTGTAAACTCCTGTTTCATCCATATCATTCCTGACAGCAAACACACACACACACACACACACACACACACACACACACATTTTTCTGCTGGTTGATTCTGCAGGAGACACTCTGTAATCAGCAAGTAATTTTGACAAGAATGTAACAAACATTCCAGACTTCCAGAATTACACCCTCAATTTACTTTAAAATAAGTCACATTCATTGGCATAGGAAAAGACTTTATGAGCAAAACCTCAGTAGCACGGGAACTAGCAGAAAGAATCAACAACTGGGATCTCATCTTATTAAAAAGCTTCTACACTGCAAAAGAAACCACCAACAGAGCTGACAACCTACAGTGTGGAAAAAGACTGTTAGCAGCTGTACTTCAGACAAAAGACTACTATCTGGAATATATAAAAAACTGAAAATAATCAGACCCCTCAAATTTAAAGACCCAGTTCAAAAATGGGCATCTGAAATGAATAGACATTTCTCAAAGAAGTAAAGGCAGCAAATAAACATATGAAAAAATGTTCAACATCACTGGTCATTCCAGATTTGCAGATGAAAACAACACTGAGATTTCAACTCATCCCAGAAACAATGGCTGCTATCAAGAAATCAACCAGTAACAAATGCTGGCAGGGCTGTGGGGAAAGAGGAACCCTGCTCCAC
>NW_004624742.1:19754092-19774923 GCF_000247695.1 Heterocephalus glaber | reverse complement strand
ATTTGAAATAGGAAGCAAAGGTCCAAGGGGGTAGGAGAAGTGGGAGGGGAAGGGGAAAAGAAAGAAGGGAAAGGAAAAATTATGAGAAAAGGAAAAAATGGAAACAAAGTCTTTGTAAATAGGGAAGGGTGGAGGGGGTGAAGGAAGCACAGGGAATGGGGAAAAAATAACCAAGATACATCATGTACAGGTACAAGCACCCAATGATAAATGTAAACGTATCGTATACCTAAAATGTGCCAATAAAAGAATTTAAGCAAAAAAATTAAAAAATAAAATAAATTATTAGGAACATGAGTAAGAAAATAATATTTTTATTTCAATGTTTACTTTCTCAGTACATGTTTGCAGTGCATGATTGCATTCATCACAGGGAGTTGGTGCATGGACATACAGAATCTCTCCCTTGAAATTAATAAGTGATCTTTTATTTGCATTCCAGTTGCAATGTGCAACCTGCAGTAGATTCTTCATAAATGTTTGTTGAATATGAGGATCATAATAATTGTGTAAATTACTTATTTCATTTGACGTTTCATAAAGCAGCCTTTGTTTATCTTTTCCTTGTGGGACTTTTTCCCTTTTTTTTTTTCATATAGCATCTTAATTCTCTTTACTTCTCCTTCCCCTTCCCAGACACACAAGCATAAATATCACATGGTTTCTCTTACATGAGAAACCCAAAGTATAAATAAATTAAAGAGCAAAATAAAATATAGATAATAGGAAACAAAGAGATATTTTGCAATGAGAAGGGAACCAAGAAAAGAAAATAATATTTTTGATAAAAATCATTGGGCTAAATATTTTTCATTTGTTTAATGCCGAAGTAATTGAAGTTGAGTAGTGTCTTTAAAGGGAGAAGACACTATAACACTATAAATTAAGTGACCCCCCCCCCCAAAAAAAAAGTTGACAAAAGAGCAGACATTTAAGGCTTAGCAGTGGGGAAAATACAGGAAAATAATATGAGCAGCAGAGGCTTAAAAAGGAATCGCTAACAATTCTGAGTGCTTAGTATGCGTCTGGCTGCATTCACAGTGCTTCCTGGTAGCTCGTTTAGCACACATCCAGCGAGGCAGGTGTTATCTTGCATCTGCATTTTGGGAAGGGAGAAAGGAAAAGCGCATCTGCCCTGAGTCTCCACCCAGACCCAGGCCAGTCCCCAGGGCGGCACTTGTGATCATTGCCAGGTTCCTGGGCTGGCAGGAATTTGGAGAGAGGCTCACTGACCACCTGCCCTAGTACGTGAGGATTTCGTACCTGTCTCTGGCTGTGATCTCTTTATTTCTTGTTTCTGGAAAAGAATAAATGAGAAATTAATTCTATTGGGGCAGTACATTAAGAGGTTCTTTTAAAGTACATTTTACTAGGTAGTGGATGTAAAATAATTCAGATGATTCATAAAATTGATTAATCCGAGCACACATAAGAAGCCAGGAAACTGTCACAGGCTGCTAGTCACTGGGCCTCGTGATTCAGTCCTTCTGCGCCATGTCCCCACCTTCTCCTGCCCAAGCTCCATCCTCCCATCAGATGCAGAACCACGGCTTCAGCGCCACTGCAGGCGGAACCCCGTCCTTCTCCGCTCTGCTAGTCCTGTGCTTCCTGCTTCCACCACGAGTGCCCCTCACAGTCACCGCTCACAGTCACCCGCAGAGACTGCCACGCATCCCCTCCAAATCCTCTCCCCTGCTTCCAGCGCACTGACTGCAGCATGCTGGCCACTTCCTGCAGCAGCTCTGGACGTCCTCTTTCGTGAGTGTCTTCAGTTCACAGTCCTGGCTGTCTTGAGGTCCTGAACTGATTCAAAATATTTTCCTTTCCTGGTTGTTTGCACTTTGAGGAAATCATTGGGTGTCAAATGTGAATGAGGTGGATGAGGACTCAACATAGTGGTGCTTTGTTTTTTGGGGTTTTTTTGTTGTTTTTCAGAAACAGCCATAATCATTTGATCAGTGAGGGCTGATTAAAAAATATGGTTAATGTTTAAATAAAAAACCTTATTACAGAAAAAGACACATTGCCATTAATCCCCCTGAAAATACTCCAAATCTTTCTCCTCGATTTGAACACATTTCCCATCTTGCTTGGTAAAGGTGGCTTTCACTGTAGTAAGGGATTTATTGCAATTTAACCCTTCACTGTACCTTGGGGTCACCCCTCATCCACACAGGCACAGGAAAGAGGCTCCCAGCTATGAGCGTGATCCCCTCCTGGAGAGTCGGGAAGGCTGAGCCAGGAAATGTGGGCCCCAGAGAAGCAGGGAAGGTTGGGACAGGAGCGGGAAAGAGGGGTGGCACAGACATGGGACAGGGCAGGCAGCTTGAACACAGCCCTGCCGACCCGAGCTGACCAAAGGGCAGGTAGCAAGGATATGAGGGATGCAGGGATGACTCCTGTCCCCAGGGGGATGGCACGGGCTGATCCCTGATTCCATGACACTGCATAGAATACTTCGAAACTTATGAATGGTTCACTTCTGGAATTCGCCTCTCATATTTTTGGATCATAGTTGGCTGTGGGTAACCGAAACCATGAAAAACAAAACCGTGGTGGAGGGCTGCTGTGACAAGGACTCTGACAAGTTAAAGCACTGTACCATGACATTAAAATCCATGCAAAGAGGCAGCAGAGTTAGTTGAATCACCAGTTGTTCTTTGCATAAATAATTCTTTCAAAATAGTTTGCTGGGTGGGTAAGTGAGGGAATTAAGTCAAACACTATGAATATACCTAGAACCACTATGTTCATGACATACAGCCCTACATGACTTATAGTTATGAAGACATAATGTCATTAAAGTACTGCGCAGTGATCAGTTATCTGTTATGTGTTGCTTCATAAATAACTGAATAACTATAGCTTCAACAAACAGGTTTATTTCACTTGTGTCAAAATAAATATAAGGATGGATAATCCACGGTTGATTTAATGACTACAAGATGTCAAGGATCCAGACTTCTTTTTGTTTCACCATCTTCAATGTTTTCATTGTGGCAAAATATCTGCTGATCCACTAGCCATCAAATCCACGTTCCACACAGGACAAAGGTGTTGAGCAAAGGACCACTAACCCACAGCTATTCCTCTTTATTAGGAAAGCAAAAGCTTTTCCTTACACCTCTTTTTCTTCCCTCACTGATTCATATTTTAGTCTTATTACTCAGAACTGAGTCACATGTTCTTCCTTGTCTTCAAGGGAAACTGCAAAATAGAATCTAGACAGTCCCTGACTTGCAATGGTATAAGTGACATTTTTTTTACTTTACAATGGTACAGAAATGATATGTACCTTCTGTAGAAATAGCGCTTTTATTTTTTGAATTTTGGTCACTTCCTGGCTACTGATATGTGGTGTGATACTGTCTCATAATGCTGGGCAGGGGCACTGAGATACAGATGCCAGGTAGCCACACGATCATGAAGGTGAATGACCTGCTCTCTAAATTGTGCTGGTTGCCATGCTGTGTGTCCAGTAGGTGAGATGTACAAAATACTGCACACCAGCAAATTAAGAGAAGAATGGTTTGTTTGGCTCACAATTTGTAGAGATTTCAGTCTGTAATTGTCTGGCTACAAGACAGGGTGGCATGGCAGAGGAGCATGGTAGAGGAGAAACAACCCATGACATGGTGGCAGCAAACAGAGAGGGATCGAGGGAGGAGAAAGGAGTCAGACCCTTCTAGGCCATGCCCCCAGTGATGATGATCACCCACATATGATCCCGTCACCTCCCAAAAGCCCCACCTATGAGTGCATGAGGCTTTAGGGGACATATAGATACAAACCATAACACCAGCCATCCCTGGGCACCTGGGGGTGGGTTCCAAGAGCCCGGAAGATGCCAGAATCTTGTAGATGCTAAGTTCCTTACATAGATTGGGTTACATTGTCTTCAGGTTACTTTTCATACCTGATACAATGTACATGCTATGTAAGTCATTGTTACCCTATACTGTTTAAAAGACAATGACAAGAAAAATGTCTGTACATGTTCTGTATAGGCACAGTTTATTTTTCAAATATTTTCTACTCACAGTTGATTGAATCTGTGGTACAGATTCATGGATACAGAGATATAATTATATTAAATGCATTTTCAACATGAGATATTCAACTTAGGGTGGGTTTACCAGGACAAAACCATTGTAAGTTGAGGATCATCTGCATTTAGCCTCAGATGTACGGGAAGGCCGTGTCCACCCTATATGCACCCAGCGGTGCTTTTAGGTGATCTCATGTCTCTCACGTAGAGAAGGAAGCTAGAATCAATGTGGGGAGAGCTAACCTACAGTATCCACAGCCAGGTTAAAAGATCCCTTGATTTCTGTCTAAAAAGACAGAGTGAAATCCCTTTACAAGTAATTCTATCAAGATAATTAAAATAGAAGCTATGCTTAATAATAATAGCACTTTAATATGCAGCCTCTTTATTCACTTTATCCTTACTTCTCACTGGAGGCCTTTAAGCAGGATAAATTTGAGTTATTTATAAGGAAACAGATCCACCTTGAGACCATAAAGTTAAGTGAAATAAATCAGACACAAAAGCTTAAATAGCACATGGCCTCTCTTATATGAGAAACTGAAAACGTAAATTAAGAACAAAATAAAAGACAGATAATGGGAAACAATGAGATAGATCTTTTACAAATGGAAAGGAGACCAGGAGATGGAGGGAGAGGGGAGGGAGGGGAAGGAAACATAAAAAGAATTAAGTTGGTTATGTACATGAACCAACTGCCCACGAGTAATGTAACCATTATGTACTGTAAACATAAACTAATAAAAATGAAAAAAATTTTAAAAGCAACAGTCATTTGAAGTTGATGAGGAAAGAGGCTTAGAGAGGTTCAGGGACACTCTGAAAGTCTAGGAGCCCTCAGACTTTGGGAAGAGGTCCTGGCTCACAGGTTTGTGTGTTAATAATGAGTGATTGAGTCAGAACTATGTCCAAGCAGAGTTAAAACCCCCTCTCGACCCAGCTAGAAAGATCTTGAGAATTCTGTACTAGTAGTGTGACCAGCAAGTGTTGCTCATTGAAAAGACTGATACCGGGTAAAAGGTAAACTGAGTCACGATCAAAATTTAAAGTTTATTTGAGCAAACAGTGGTTGATGAATTGGATAGCTCCAAAACACAAGCAGTTTGGGGCTTCAATGAAAGAATCTAAGGGGATGAGGCGGCTTTTATAGGGCAAACATGGAAGGAAGCAAGGAGAATATTTAGTGCTTACAGTTAGAGTTGCCTTATTTGGCCTATCCTACTGGAAAGCCCCTAATTATAGGTGTTAGTTAGAAGCACCTGATTGTTAGCCGTGAATTAATTTCTTTCTTTCTTACCTTCCCTTCTCCCCCGCCCTCAACAAGGTCTCACTATGTAGCCCAGGCTGACCTTGAATGCACTGTACGCCAGGCTGGCCTCAGACTCACAGCGATCTTCCTGCCTCACCTTCCCCAGTGCTGGGATTGCAGGCATGCACAACTTCATGGTGCCCAGCAACCTTTCTTTAATACTGGGATTTATAAATAATAGTCCAAAAAAATAAAAATTAAAATAAAAAAAGAAATAGTCCAAGTTATACTTATGTTTGCCAGCCACGCAGGGATACCATCACTTAATGAAGTTTAACAGACTTGGTCTGCTCAGATATTCTTCAGTTTTGGCCTCCATGTTAATTTATTTTGACATATCCAACTATTATTATTACAAAACTAGAAATTTAATGCTAGGAGGAATAGAGAAAAACTAACGTACTCTATCAAGCACTGTGCCAATTACTTTACAATTTTACAACTTTACAATTTATCTCTTTCAGTCACTCAATCCTGTATGGAGGACACAAAAATTATTTAGTGGCTTCTGTGTACCAGGGGTTGCTCCTAAGAGCTCTCATTTCAGGTAATGACCGAGCTCAATGTCCCACCTCAGGGAAATCCATGCTACGGCCTGATTGTCCATCCCAGAGCTCTCTGTCTGATGTCCTTCTTCAGCTGTCAGCCACCTGCAGCTGTCCTCTTGCTGATGCTTCCTGTCCATCCTTCCCTCCAGCTGTCCCTGGAAAGCTCTCCCCAGGCACAGCCCCCAGTTGGGGGGGACATAGACAGGTATGAGTCAGCCCTGCTCTGCGAAAGCCCTCGGAGGAAGGGGAGTGGTGAGGAGGGGAATGAATCAGCCTCGGTGCACCTGGCCTTGATCATGATCCAGGGGGCTTCAGAGGGCCATCAAGTGGCATAAACTGCTCCTGCCTCTCCATGGTGAACCTGTGGGCCTGGGACAGGTTCCTCCTGCGGTCAGAGAAGTCACTGGGCATCTGAAGTGTCTGAGTGAAGAGTTAGTCATGACCAGGTTCGGGGTTGGAAATGGGAACCGGGAGATGGAAAAGACAGACTCAAGGGACAAACAGTCAGAGGAATGGGGAAATAAGAGTAGTTAGAACATTCTAATTTCTTGTTGACTTCCTCCCTGCTCTTAATTAAGGGGTTCCATTTAGCACGGTATAGAATAACCTTGAGAAAATACTCGCTTATTAATTTCTTTGTAGGCATTTATTTGGGATACTTGAAGATTAATAATGAAACACTGATTGTTGGCTTTCAGTTTCTGTGTGTGGAATAACAAAACGACCCTAAGTTTAAGTAGATGTCTGTAGAGAAGAAGCCTGAGTGTGTGTGAGTTGTGGCGAGGTGCAGGCCATCATCTTGAGGAACCCATTGAGCAGGGACTTTGGAGCCAGGACAGTGCCGATCAGTAGTGAGTACTTAAAAATGTGTTGAAGTAAGGCATAAGTTGATTGGACTGCGTGAACTCATTCTGAGTGTGAACAAGATATTGTTTAGACTTCATTCATTGGATTGAATAAGTAGCTTCTCAACAACATTTGAAACTCAGGGTTTCAAAAAATCTGTGCTTTCCTCTATGGTCAAGCCTGTAATCGTTGCCAATTCACAGGTTCTTTGAAGGTGTGAGGAACCACGACAGATTTCTCAGAAAATACCACAGAGTGTTGCTTCAGACAATTTCCACAATTGCTGTCAAATTCAGAATCAAGGAAGAAGAATAAAAGTAATGGATTTTTTTAATCAGAAAATCTTCTTACCTGAAATTTTAATCTAAAAATATCAAGTATTGTCCATTGTAAGATTATTTCTCCCTCTACTCTGAAACTGCTGCTTAAAATTTTAAACAGAAGCCCTCTCCCTGCTCATTGAGAAGCCCTGGTCAACCCCACCACTCCACCGTGATGTGGGCGAGGCATCCCTCTCAGGATGGCTTTCTGCTAGAAGCCCCCGCCGCCCCGCATTGGAAACAGATGTGCCACCTCTGTGATCCCATCACATCCCATTTTGATCCTATTAATGGCAGCTATGCTGTTTTATACAGTGATTCTGCTTCTTACGATTCTACTGTCCTGCTGTTATAATCCTATTACCTATTTAGGTCCATTGTCTACTTTTTTTATAGTTCTGCTATCATCTTCAGTTTTTTACTTTTAGCACCTGGCTTGGAGTCCTTAAATTCACTTTCAATATGTGTTTACTGCAATGAACAGACCAGGTTGCCAATTACTTGATGATTGACATTAAGAGTGTGTGTGTGTGCATGCACGCACGCATGTGCGAACCTAGTATATATGGGGGAAGAAAGAGCAAAAGCAAAGCTAAAGAAGATGTTTCAGCATGAAAACCTCTGTTCACATCTTCCCTGCAGTTGATGCTAGATAACACCTTATAAGATTTCTAATCTTTATACCATAAACATGGTTTCTCTTTTAAGTCTCAGATCTCTTGGTTTAAATTTTAAGTCTTAAATTGCACATCAAATCTCTATTTTTTGTTCCACACTCCCAGAAGATAAATTCAAAATCTCCAACTAATGTAGATTTCATAAATAATTTGCAATGTCATTGAACCAAAAGCTTCATGAGGGAAAGTATTTTGACTAATTTTTTAACATTACATCCCATACTCCTAGAATAATGTCCGGTTCATAGTGCTTAATAAATATTTGTTGAATGAAACACAGATTTAAGCCAGCATCCTCATCACATCCTAAGACATAAAGATAGAAATTTAGAACAAAAGTAACCATGACCATCAAGTGAGAACGACACCTTTATCAAAGGAAAGAAACGGGGCTGGTGATTAAGAACTCAGAAGTCAGAGGCAGACAGATCATGATTTCAGGCCATTCAGCAGCTCTTGACCATCCGGGAACATTTACTGAAACTCTCAGAACCTTCTGTCTGAGATCTAAATCTCACAAACCTACCCTGCAAGTGGGCCGTGAGGATTGCATGACAGAGGATAATTAAAGCCTTCATCATCCTGCCCAGCTCAGAGAAAGTTAGGATCAGACACCACTATTCTTATTCTTACTTTTTGAATGGTTTTGCCCCCTGTACTGGCCAGAAGCATTTGTAGTGCTATAGCAACCACATGTGCTATGGATTTCCCCATCCTGTTTCTTCCATTATATTGGATTTCTGACAAGAGAGAGATTCCTGTATTCCTGTGACATTGTTTTCCATCACAGAAAGGTAGTGCCTACAACTCCTGTAAAATGATGAACTAAGAAAATTGAACATAGTTTAACAATCCAGAGAGAAGCTGCCAAACCTGTCGCCAGACATAAAGGTCTTTCAGAAGCTATTTCATAGGCACTAGGTTCTGATTTTTCTCATCTTTCTTTTTCCAATCTTGCTTTCACTCAGTTTATTGACTTTCCTTCTCTGAGGAGGGTTTCAGGAGACATCAAAGCTGTGGGTAGGGCTGCCAATTTCATAATCTGTTCATTCCTATCTCATTCAAAACCCTGCTCAGCTTCTAATATATTCAGAGAAATCTCATAATGTTGTGGGGACTCCATGATAAACATGATGTTAGGCAAGATATAGTGTGGTACAGTGCACCAGGGCTGCCTTGCATGTCACCAAGACTAGCGATTGAATCTTGGCACGTTTCTTTGCCTCTCTCAACTGAATATCTTTATCTGTAACATGAGTATGGAGGTAACTGACTTGCCAGATTAATTAACATAATATGTATAAAGCATCCCTGTCATTCCTGGGTGGCTAACTAAATGGATCTATAGTTATCTTTGTATTTAACTGATATTTCAGGCCCCAAAACAGAAACAAGTCTAATCATTATATATGTCAAACAATAATAATGATAAGGAACAGGTCACATCTGTAGGGCACTTGAGTGTGCTGAGTAACATCATGGAGATGTGTTGTGGGAAGATGACACATGCCTGCAGATCAGTTTTCTTCTGTCGCATCATCAATCATCTTTAAGGTTTATCCATTCCAAGTTCTGGGTTCCAGGAGAAACCTGAAAACCCAGCTCTGGAAGATACTTACTCATTCCTTTTTCCAAATGACTAAATCAGGAGGCAACACCAACAGCTACTTATTTTAATGGAGACATTTTTCAGAAGAAATGTCAACGACAAATCTGTCTTGGCAGATGCATACCATGTTATTTTCTATCATTTCACTTCTCAGCATTGGCAGGCAGGAGCTGCCTGAAGGATGAGCAGCTTTCAAGTTTTTATCAAAAGGAGGAGAAATGGAGTCTGTTTACTTCTGTTTTTAATCCTTTTTATGAAAAAATATTACGCTTCCTTTTTAAAACAATATTTGTGGAGGTGTTTGCGTGCATGTGTGTCTGTGTGTGTGCACGTGCATGTGTCTTTGTGCTTATGCATGAGTGGGTGTTGGGGGTGAGGAATTAAGAAGACTGAAAGGAGAGGGTAAAAATCATCCATTATTCTGCAGCCTAGAAATAACCACTGTTAACATTTTGACTCCTTTTCATACAGTGTTTTTCTATGATATTTTGACAGTATGGTAGTGGAAATCAGATTGCACTTTGCTTTTAAAATGTTTACCATAAAATCATATCATCTGCAAGACATCAGTTGGGCAATTGGTTTTCCCTCTGAAATCCTCCTAAGTAATGACCCAGTGCTTCTGCTTCATGGAATTAGCATGAGGCTGAGGTTAGAAAACATGTAAGTGCTGTGGAAGTCACTTCTAGAGCACACGAGTGATGTTGTCCTCATCCACATGTCTCGAGGAGTTGAAAAGCCTCTCTGTTCATTAAGCATCGTATCATACAGGCCCTTGCAGATGACCTTGGGATCCAGAAAGGACCCAAGGTGATGCTTAAACCCAGAGAGTTGACTGTCTGATCCCAGAGATGAAGCTAAAACATGAAAACATTAAAGAAACATAGAGGGTTACGCTCTCCTTTTGACTTCAAGTAGAACTTTGCCTTAATTATTTACAGAGCGCTCTCAGATCTTGAATTCCTTCTATCTTTGGCTCTATTTAAAAATGTGTCATGCTTCAGAGAATTATTTTTTCTTACCTCAGACACAATTATAATTTTAGCCACAATAATGTGATTTGCCAGTTGAATAGGAAGTTTTCTATCCCTCCTAAAGAAGAAGGAAAGTAAAGACCTATTTTTGTAAACTCAGATCATTCATAATGATTGGTTTAGATTAAAATCAGTGTTTTTGCTGAAGAAAAAACTTCCCTGAACTTAAAAAGAAAGAATTGTAAAATCAAGAGTCCCTTAAGATTCTATTAATTTGGATTATAGAAAATTTTATTTTCTCTTTGTCACAAACATCATTCAGTGAGGGGTATTTTTGCATAATTAACATGTTAGTATAGAAAATTCAGATACTTGGTTATGCCTGGTAGATGGAATTAAGAATGATTTTTATCCTTTTTCTTATTTTCTACAAATGTTCCTACCACAACACATATTCTGTTGCTAGTCTGAAGAAAACAAATGAAAATTATTAAAAACTGCAAATGTTGAAGGTGGAAAATAACAGTAAGTCAGCCAGTTCAAATAAATGAAAAATGGGAGAATTCAGTTCAAATAAACAAAGCACAGCAATGTGCTATCTATAGGAAACCAGTGAAATGTTTTCCATAAGGGAAAAGTGCATATTTCTCTTCTTTGGACTCTTTGTAAAGCCTCTCCCCAGACAATCGCTGGCTTTTTGTCCTGTTGTTTATTTGGCCCCATGGTCTGTCAAACATTGTTAAGTTCAATGCCATTGATTTTCAGATCTCTTTCCACAAAATCTACCAGGAATTAGTGACTTCAGAAATTGTCCAAAACTAAATGACTCTGTCAGAATCAGGAACTGAATTCTTCAGCCAGGGACTAGGTATTGGTTAGCTGAGGCTCACGGGTAGATTTGTAATTGGACCAAGAGGGATTTAGCAGCATTCATTAGATGCAGGAATAGCACAGGGAAAGGTTAAACGAAGCAGCCAGCACAGGAGAGAGAAATCGATTTTCTTAGGGCCCAGCTCTTTGAAGGCACTAATTTATCCATTCATTCATTCATTCATTCAGTGTGTTTGACACTGAAGGATGGGCTGTAACTGCATAATATTTCCTGGAGAGCCAGGGAGAGTCCACATGAAAGCAACATCTAAGGTTGGGGGAGGAAGATGAGTGAAGGAGGGAAAAGAAGAAGGTTCAGAGGAAAGGAGAACGGGGGTCAGAGGTCCTAATTAAAAGCGTCCATGAGAGAAGCATCCGCTCTCCAGATCCAAAGTTGCTTCTCTGAGTCCAGCGAGATGAGCACTGCAAAAAGCCTGCGCTTTTGCCAGCTAGGAGGAAGTGTGTGAATGTCACCGTCCCTTGCGAGCTTGGTGGATCCACAGATCAGAAAGCAGATTGGCGTAGGCAGAGGAGTGGGAGGCAAGAACAGGGAGTCAGCTGGGTAGGTGTAAAAATCTCCAGCCGTCTGACAGCGAAGAGAAGAAGAAATGGGAGGTGGCAGTGAGAGGAGAAAGCTGACTTGGAGAGAGTTCGGAGCCTGTTTGGGTGTTGGTTTGTTTCCATCATGCAGCGAGTCTTGAGATTGCGTCCATAATGACAGAAAGGACGCGTTTGAGGGGAGAGACTCCTCTGACCCTGTGACTGTCCACAGCCTGATCAAAAAGTCTAGAATAGATCAAGCCCAGCAGTTCAACTGATTTGTACAAATATGTGCTGTTGTTATAGGACAAGGATGGAAAATGAGCAAGATCGTCTCTCTGCCTTTTAGAAGCTACGGTTTAATGGAAACTCAGGAAGGTGCTCAGGGTGAGAGGCAGGGGACTGCACTGTTAGAACATGCCAAAATAAAGCCAAGAAGACATTTGCCAGAAAAACGAGAGCAAAGCAAGCCCACAAGCTAATACAAACACTCTTCCAGCCCGGTTCCCCCAAGTCCCCAAACACGCTGCTCTGGGTTGTTCTTGTATACCCTCCCACCACACCCTCTTGCGCCTGGGATCTTTTGTTTGTTTGTTTTCTGTTTGGGTGTTGTTTTGTTTTTTGTTTTAATTTTTCAAGACAGGGTCTCATTATGTAGTTCAGGCTGCCCTTGAACTCACTGTGTAGCCTAGGCTGTCCTCAAACTCCTGGTGATCCTGATGATCCTGATGACCTGATGGTCCTCCTGCTTCAGCCTTCCAAGTGTTGAGACTAGAGGAGTGTATCACTATGCCCAACTCATCTGGGACCTATCAGCCACCTGTCTTAGAATTCCTTTAGTACTGAACGCTGGTAGCTGGCATTTTGACTCTTAAGTATTTACTGGAAGGTATTGCAGCATTGGAGAAGGAGTACCAGCTGTGGTCTCCAAGTGACCTGGGTCCAGTCGGCTTCTATCATTTGGTACCTGTGCACCTGGCAAGTTCTGTGTTTGGTTGCTCCATCTCTGGCGGTTACAATGAAGAATGAATGAAATAATGTGCATAAAGCTGTGCTACTGTTTGGGCTCTGAACCCAGACCAGATGTGTTAGAATCCAGCTCTGCTGGGACCCACTGGCAGCCTACCTGTGTGTGGGCAGCTCCTCTGCAGAAAGGGCCTCCTGACCCTCCTCCTGGCTGGGGTCTCCTCCTCAAGTTGTTGAGAAGAACGACAGAACCGAGTGCTTAGGACAACCCTAAGTACACAGTGAGCACTCCACGAGTCTTTGCTCTTAGTATTTCCCTTACTAGTGAAAGATACTGACTATATATCTTGAAGGAAATGTAGCAAAATACCAATTCTGGCATTCTCTAAGTGATAAGCATACAATTTTTTTGTAGTTGTCTTTTATTTCCAAATACGCATATAACAGTCCCTTTATAATTGAAATTTTTAAAAAAACATTACATGAAAATAGAATCATCATCATCATTCTAGCTTCTACTCTGGAAGAGTGTCAGAGACTTTATGTACAGGTTCTCGGTGTTCTGTACACAATGGGAAGGAAACGGGATGACCAAGTTTTATAGTTGGGTGTGTTCAGATCCTTCTTAGTCTCTTTAGCCCCCTTTTGTTCACTTACGATCTAGGCTCACAGTGTCTCCAGAGAACCTCTGTACATAAAGACATGCCCAACATCACTGGCCATTAGAGAAATACAAACTAAAACACTGAGATTCCATCTTACCCCAGAAGGAATGGCCGTCATCAAGAAATCAAATAATAATAAATGCTGGTGAGGACATGGGGAAAAGGGACCCCTTTTACATTGTTGGTGGGAATTCAAACTAGTACAATTGCTATGAAAATCAGTGTGGAGATTGCTCAAAAAACTAAGAATAGACATTTCCATTAGGCCCAGCCATTCTTCTTCTGGGTTTCTTCCCAGAAGCGAAAGCGTTAAAATCATCATACTGCCTGTCAGTGGCAGAACATGTGTGGGAAGAGAGCTCCCCTGGAGAGATGGAGGGGCGGAGGCGCCCTCCTTCCTTTTTTAACAACCCTCTCCCAGCAGCTCACTGGATCCCCCATAACCCCATAACCCAGGATTGCAGGGGTCCCTCGCAAAGGCAGCACCTCCATAACCTGAGCTCTCCCACTTAGCCCCTCCTCTCACAGGCTCCACAGCCCCTCCCAAAACCCCACGCACCTTTGGGGGACCCACCCAAGCCACTTCCAAACTGCATCACCCAGGAGTAATGGATGCAAAGATGTATTTTCACTCTGGGTGCCCAAGAGTGGCTTCAGGTTGTCTGTATCCGGAGGTTTTATTTTTGACACCTTGCTTTGGATGAATGGGTGAACAAGAACCGTATGTCACAGACTTAAATTCTCGGGAAAGAGTGCATCCTTTTAACTTGTGGACGGTTTTTGGCTTATCATCTCACAGCTGTTCAGTAAGGTCAAGCCATGGTGACAAGGGACAGTCACGTCACTAAATGCTCATATATGACTCTAGTTATTTAAAACGGGCTTGCTGCTTATTTATTTTCTAAACAGAAGGCTTAGTCCTTTTCCTGTTTCTTGAATAATAGCAGTTGCTGTGCCTTCACCTTCACCATCATTATCATTGTTAAATGGCAATGTCTGTGACTGGTCTCATCTCTCCGCAGAAGGCCGAGGCTCTGCAGCTGCTTCCTGTTGTCTTTGGTCCCAAAGTGAACTGTTATTCTCAAAAGAATGTATAAGAGGTATTTTACAAAGTCCTTTTTTTCTTACCACTGAATCATGAGATAACACTTTAATAGTCATATACATGTCTCTAAAATTTTAATAGTTTATACATGCATCTTTTAAAATTAATGTAATGTATGTGTGATCTTAATCTAACAATCTTGCTCCACTTAGCACTACTTAATTAGCCCATACCACAGCCAGTTCATGCCAAGTCTAACAAATCTTTGGTTCATTGAAATGGTGCTCATTTTCATGCTTATTAAATGAACCCTTATTTCAAGGAAGACTCATTATCCACTTCCCAGATAAAGTGGCTAAGGCTTAGGGAAGCTAAATTACCTTTTGAAGGACAGTGACAAGGCAGGGTTCAAGCCAAGATCTACCTAATGTCAAATCCCACTCCCTCTCTCTCTGTCTCTCTCTCTCTCTCAAAGACCATCACACATTTATTTAAGAATATTCAAAACTGATTTCAAGAAAATTTAGTTTTAAAATATAAATAGTAAACTGCTTTTGAAGTATTACATTAGCAAATTGTTTTTTTCAATGAAAACAGTTTACATTTACTTTCCCTTAAAATACGTAACATACATCTCTCTTGGAATGTTGTAGACTTTCCAAAATTGTTCATGGTAATAGAGTCCTCTGTTGCCCCCCTAGTCTGTCATCACATATATTAATTTTTGATCTCTCATGTCAGTTAAACCTAAAACTTAACTTTGGCCTCTTAGATTTGTATATCTGAAGACAAAATGGGACCATGCTGCCATTTATATAATATGCAGTATATGCAAAAGGTAAATACAAGTCACTAAGAACCCCTAATATTTTTGTTTTGAGACAGGGTCTCACTTTGTATTTCAGGCTGGCCCTGAACTCATTATGTAGATCAGGCTGGCCTCAAACTCTCGGCAATCCTCCTGCCTCTGCCTCCTGAGTGCTGGGATTACAAGCATGAGCCACCACTCCCAGCTATTATAATTATTTGTATCATAAAAGAATAGTATTTTGTTTCAGAAGTAATCATTACTTTTTTAAAGATTATAAACATACAAGTAGTCTCAAGCTTTTTTTTGTTGTTATTGTTGTTACTGGAGATTGAACCCAGGGCCTCGGGCTTGCTAGGCAAGTGCATGACCACTGAGCTACATCTCCAGGACCTTCTAAGAGGAATCTTTTTTTTTTTTTTTTTGGTACCGGGGATCAAACTTGGGTCCTTGCACTTGCGCAGCAGGTGACAAAACCACTGAGCTAAATCCCCGGCCCCCTAAGAGGAATCTTGACAAAGTGTCAAGGTTAAATTCATCAGGACTCATTCAAGAAACGAGACAAGTTTTGGAGGTGCAGTGAGCCATGCCCTGACACAAAACCCATAGCAAACCCACTGCTTTTGCTGCAACATCGTAATGAGAGGTTTTTCTCAGCACCGTGAGCTGTGTCTTTGCAGATCAAGGCTGCAGTGACACAAGCTGCCTCCTAGACCAGAGACTGGAGACAGATGCTCTCGGGAGGGCTCTGCTTCCACCTGCAGCTTCTCACCTGCTCACACCTGGCCCAGGCCCGGTACACAGCTCTGTTTTCACACTTCGCCTCTAGTGCCATGGAGAATTCCAGCAGGGAGCTTGGTTACCTGACATTTTTCCAGAAAGTCACTGAAAAGTGATTAAGCCCCAGATCTCAAAGCCAAAAAAAAGCCAGTTCTACCTTTTCACCTCTAATGCATCACCCCAGTGTGATCTCTCACAAATTTACAAGCAGCCTCAAAGCCCTGCAGCCTTTCTCAAAATAGACTTCCATACCATGCAAGAGAAACTGCAGACAGACACAGGAGGGAATTAGATCACAGTTTATTTCCCAACTTCATATGTGATAACTGCAAATAATGTTTGCATTAAAACTTAAAAGATGGACCAAGATTTGCAAAGGAGGAAGTCCAGTGGCACAGCAGTACTAAAGGGCAGTCCTGCTTTTGGTTATTCCCTAGTCAGGATCTTCTCTTGTACTAGGACACCAGAGTAAGAAAGGAAAGGAGTATTCTACCTCACCTTGTGCAAGAAGTAAGGTATCAGATTGCTTCCCAGCCCATTCCTGCTTAGTAAGCCTGCCATGTGGGAGGAGCCAGGTGTGGGCACCCTCTCTTCTACTGGGTGTTACTTCAAAACAGCCCAGATCCTCCTTCATCCTTCCAGTAAGTCTGGGACAGCTTGGACTCTCCATGACAGTCTACGTGGCTGTTAATTCTGATATATCAGCTTCATTGGATTAAGAAATGCCTAGCAGATTAATAAAACACACTCCTAGGTCTGCATGGGTCACAGAGGCATGATCTTGGGCACCATATCAGGTCCTTTGCCCTTCTCTGATGCTGTTCCCCTTTTCTGCTTCCTGACCGCTGTGAACTAAGCAGCTTTGCTCCACCAAACCCTTTCACCATGGTGTTTCTGCCTTGGAGCTAGGCAACCATGAACTGAATCTGCTGAAACCTTGAGCTGAATGTAACCTCTCCTCATTTAGGTTGTGGATGTCAGGTATTGTGTCCCTTGAACAGGAAAACTCAGTGGTACAGTTCATAATTCTAAATTAAAATGCTGAGTGCTATGTTTTGTTCTATAATTCTTTTCTGAAGTCTTTTTTAAAAACCCTGCTCTTCTTTCTGCTTTTTAAATCATCTATGTGTGGCTGGATGTCACATCTCATTACCTGCTGCCTCCAGCCCATGCTGAACCAGAGAGGATGTGGGTACAGGGAGACTATAAATACCCACACTCGTTCCATTCACGTGTCTTTACACAGTGCAGAGCAGTCAGAATTCAGCCTGGTCTCTGATTCATGATAATGTGCTTTTATTCCCAACTGGAGTTTTCACATGACCAGAAACTCTTCCTGGCAACACTTAGAGTCTTCCAAGAACACACTGATATGGTACTTCTCTGGGAGCTTGCTGTTGAGTCTGTTTTCTGAGTAAGAGGGGACAGGGATGCATATCTTGTTCCCCAAATCCCAGAGATCTCCAGATAGATTCACCCCCAGAGGTGCTGTTTGGAAAGGTGGTTTCAAAGGAGATGGTAAAAGCAGTAAATGTGGACATGAACTCAATGCCACTGTCCAGCCTGCTGACAAGTCCTACCTATCGGAGGTCCCTTGATCTGGTTCATTATTATTCTCCCTGCCACCTACCCTGCAGCATTTGATAATCCACCTGTGGGCCTCTTAATCATGGGTGCTGGCTTGGGATATTAGCTCTGATCTGAATCACCTGCCACTGTAGCACCTAACCTGCCCTGAGGGTCAGTTTGCTTCTCTACAGAGCAGAAGTAAATAACTCCTTCTGCACAGGGTTATTAAAAGGATCTTAAAAGCTAACTCGTGTAAGGAGTCTGGTGTTTAATAAATGAAAGTCTCTGTTATTTCACCATTCCATATTTATGGAGCAAACAAAAGAATAACAGAGGGAAAGGAGTAAAATTTGTAGTTGAGTTCTGGTATTAATGAATGGTCCTTGGAAGGATCCATCGTGAGGGAAGGAAGAGAGATTGAAGTAACAGAATTACATGATTTAATCAGTCCTGTGTAGGCTGCTTGACTGCTTTAGAAATTAGTACTGAGGAGCCTGCATTTCTTCACTGGCTCTCCCTCCTCCAGGGCCCCTCTGTGAGGGCCTGGACTCATGGGAACCTTGTGTTTTCTTTTCTTTTCTTTTTTTTTTGGTACTGGGGATCGAACTTGGGTCCTTGTGCTTTCGAGGCAGGTGGTGGAACCACTGAGCTAAATCCCTAGCCCTCATGGGAACCTTTGGATTTCTTTGATCTGCTTTTAATTTTCTGTATCATTCTTAATCCTAATTCTTACTAATGCCATGTGTGCTGATGGCAAGTGCTTAATTTTGATAGATCACGTCAGATAAAACCCATACCCTTCATGCATTTTTAACCACTGACACCAGACCTTTAATACTACCACCAGCTAAAACTACAAATATATTTTCTTTGAATTGTTACAGTGAATTTTAGAAAAGGTTTTTAAACAAAATTTTAAAAACAAAAATTGCACTGTGCAGAGAGGAATATGTGCTATTTTTTTCCTTTTCACAGTGAGTCATGAAAATTGAGGGGTACAACCCGGTTGTGATAATACTTTTCTGAGCACTGAGACATCAGAATTTCAACATCGAAAGACTTCATACAGGCTGCCTTCACCTTTTTGATGAGGAAAAAAATTATTAAATTTCAGCACTCTGGAGAATTTTAAAAAAGATATCTTTAAGAAATAAACTTGTGATTCAATACATTTAATTCATAAAACAGAAGTATAACTCAGCCATTTTTAATACATTTAACTTACTAATGTCAAAATACCAATGTTTTAGAATGAGTTTCTAAACCCTATTCTCTCCTTGATTAGGAAAAAGTTATCTACCAAATCACTTTAGATATACAAGGCCACAAAATTATTCATGCAAAAAATTAATGCAAGATGAAAGGGAGTTTGGAAAGTCTTCTCACATCTTGCCACTACACAAAAATCTTTAGCTAGAATTCTCACACATTTTCATTTTCTTCCTACATAAAATATGAATAATGCAGGATATTCATTACATACACGATGAGTGCATTGTGTAAATATGATTGAGTGCCCAATTTCTGTCCTTAGAACCTTGAGCATGTGCATTGACCAATTAGAAATTCTATGTAAATATCGTTTTACTGGTTGCCTCCCACTCTATTGTAGGCATCCATCTAGTTTGCTTAATCATTCTTTTATTCTGTGATGTTTAGGTTTCAATTATAAATATGTGACAACCATCTTTGTTTATCCATGTCACCACTTGCAATTATTTTTTCAGAATTGTTTCCAAGAAGTGAAATTTGTAGTTCTTTAGGCTTTGAGACATACTGCAAAATTGCTTTCTAGAATGAGCTTGTGACAGGTTATACTGCCACCAGTTGTGTAGGAGGAGTTTTCTCCTCACAGTATCCTTTGCCATCATAGGAAGGGACGTTTTAAAACATTTTGGGCCAGGATTTAGGTCAGTGGTGCTGCTGCCTGACTCGCAAGTCCAAGGTCCCGAGTTCATTCCCCAGTACCAACAACAAAAATCAAAACAAACAAAACAATGTTATAGTTGAGTCATGGACTTTGAAGATGAAAGAGATTTTAGAAGCCGTTTAGTGTAACTCTTCATTCAATAGAGAATGTATCTTCCCATCAGTAACTGGAAATTCCTTGAGAACTCTGTCTTCTCCATCGTAAGCCCAATAACTATATATAGGGATGTAGTAATGTTTATTGCATTAATTAGTGGATGTATGAATAACCAAATGGTTTAGTAGGCATTTTTAGCTGATTGCCAGATCATTACTCAAAATTTAAATGTGTACTTCCTAAAGTAAAATCTAAATGCTTTTGAGAATACCGTATTCTTTATTTTAAAAATAAGCTCCTAGGTTTTAAACATCACACCATAATCAGTATCGGAGAAATCTGTTCTAAAATATTATCCTAACATGAAAAATTGCTCAACTTTTATATATATCTTTCAGCCCATAAATACATTTATTGGGTAAATGTGTCATTTCTGAGATTTCCGTTGAGCATACTGTTATTTCCCAATTGAGTAAATTCTAGCTCAGTGTGTGAACACTTATCTGAAATTATTTGGTATTGCGGTTGCTTTATCAAAGCATGTGTCGAAAACATAGAATTTCATTTTAGCCTCATATTTTCTTACCATTCTTAGTATTGTCTTGTAATAATTCAAAATGTGTATGCAAATCCCTTTTTAAAACCCAAGACCACTCCGAAAAGCTGCTGGCAGTTTGTTCTTAGACAGGTCCGAGTTGTATTTTCTTAGCCAAGCAAAATGCCCTTGAATTTGCTTTTATTCTTTCTCTTTTTCCCTGCTCGGTAGTAAAGTGGCCGATTAATTCTGCTATTAGTCATCATAAAATCTTCCAATATAAGAATTTCCTTTGGGGTTGAAGTTCTCTATTACTTTTTCAGTTTAGCTCTTATCTGCCAATTGAGGCAATGCTTTTCTTTAAAAACCAAGATAAGGAAGCCACAAGATTGATCATTTGATCTTGAGTAATTAAGCAGTGTCTCTTCCAAATGTGTGCTGTTACTGAGATTTCTTTTTTAGAGATAAAGGTTGGAGGAGAGCATAACAATAAGGGAGACTTCAAAGTTACCACAGAAAAGCAGTTAATACATCAATGTTCACTACATTTACTTGATTCCTCAATTTTAATTATTATGAGTAACTACATTCACATCAAACTGTTAAAATTAATTACTATTCCTTTTCAAAATTAATTTTATTGGTACATTTAAAGTATACAATATAATGACATTCATCATTGGAAATTTGCACCTT
>NW_004624742.1:19716819-19751789 GCF_000247695.1 Heterocephalus glaber | reverse complement strand
TTTTTGACCATTTAGTATGACATTGGCTGTTGGTTTTTCATAGATGGATTTTTTCAGATTGAGGTAGAGACTGTCTATTCCAATTTTTTGTAGGGTTTTTTATCATAAATGTATGTGGGATTTTGTCAAATGCTTTTTCTGCATCTGTTGAGATGATCATATGATTTTTGTCCTTGGTTCTGTTAATATAGTGTATGACATTTATTGATTTGCGTATGTTGAACCATCCCTGCATCCCTGGGATGAATTCCACTTGGTCAGGGTGTACGATCTTCTTGATGATCTTCTGCATTCTATTTGCCAGTATCTTATTAAGGATTTTTGCTTCTATGTGCATTAGTGTGATTGGCCTGTAGTTCTCTTTTTCGGTTGGGTCTTTCTCTGCTTTGGGGATCAAGGTGATACTTGCTTCCAGGAATGAATTCAGGAGTATTGCTTCCCTTTCAATTTCACTGAAGAGTTTAAACAGTAGTGGCAGTAGTTCCTCTCTAAATGTCTTGTAGAATTCAGCAGTGAAGTCATCAGGACCCAGGCTTTTCTTAGTTGGTAAGTTTTTATTACGTTTTCAATTTCATTGATTGATACTGCATTGTTTAGAATTTTTAGGTCATCTTTTTTCAACTTTGTAATTCATACATATCTAGGAATCTGTCCATTTCTTCTGTATTTTTCATCTTATTGGCGTATAGGTTCTGGAAGTAGGTATTGATGATCCTCTGGATTTCTGCTGGGTCCATTGTAATTTTACCCTTTTAATTCCTAATTGCTGGGATTTGGGCCTTTTCTTTCCTTTTTTTTTATAAGGTTGGCTAAAGGTTTGCCAGTTTTGTTTATTCTTTTGAAGAACCAACTCGACTTGATTGATTTTTTGTATCGTTCTCTTAGTCTCCATTGCATTGATTTCTGTCCTGATCTTTATAATTTCCTCCCTTATATGAGCTTTGGGTTTGTCCTGTTCTTCTTTTTCTAGAAGCTTGAGGTTCAGCATCAGGTTGTATAATTGAGCTTGCTCTGTTTGCCTAATGTGAGTATTCACTGCTATGAATTTCCCTTGTAAGACTGCTTTCATTGAGTTCCATAGATTCTGATATGTTGTCATTTAATTGTCGGAACTGTCTGATTTCTTCTTTAATTTCCTCTGTGACTCATTTATTCTTTTTGACATAGGCATTACGTAGCCCAGTAAAGAAGAGGTCACCATTTATTTTTTATCTGCTGTATAGAGGGCAATGAGGTGTGACTTGTGCTTTTTATCTCACATTAGCCCTCCCAATAACTCTGTGCTACAAGGTGTTACTAGTCACTCTTCCTACTGTAGATGAGGACATGGAGGTTAGAGAGATTTGAAGACACTTGGTATATTAGTCAGCTTTCCCATCACTAAGACACGACACCTGACACCCACAATTTAAAGAAGGAGAGGTTTAATTGGGCTTATGGTTTCAAGGGATTCAGTCCATGATCAGCTGGTTCCAAGGCAGAGATCTCATGGCAGAAGGGTATGGAGGAGCAAAGCTGCTTACTTCACAATGTCTGAGAAGCAGAGCAGGGCAACAGTGCCAGAAGGGACGAGGCTAGGGACCTTATATATTAGTGCCCAATGCCATACTTCCATGGCCACCCAGACACACCCAGGATCATGCTCTACTAACCTTCTAGGTGTTTCTTAATCCAACAAAGCTGACATATCAGGATTAAGAGTTACACTTGGCCAACTTGCTCACCTAGGGAAGAGTGATCTGACTCCAGCCAGGTCAGCCTTGTACTCACTGTGCTTTGAGATAACACAAAGCTCAGGTGACCAGCTTCAAGCAAGGGTGCCAATAGCTTACCTGATGTCCCAGACTTGATTGGCAGCCAGTTAAATGCTGTGCCAAAGCAGGTGAGTCATTTGAACTCTATCAGAAAGAGTCTCATAGTCACTTAATGGTGTCTGCTGCAAATGCAGGAAAAGGAAATGTTGGTATGCATGGTGAGGATTTACCATTGCCGGCCTAAAAGAAATAGTCCTGGAGCAAGAGGAAATGAGGACTAACAGCCTCAGAGACATGGCTCCTTGAGTGTTGATGTTCCGTCCCCTATTCTCATTCCTCTTGTGCTTTGTTAAATGTGGATGTGGTTTTCTTTTGACAATCTAGTGGTCACAAATCACTTGGTGGACTAGGTTTCCAGTGTCCTGTGACCCTGCCCCCCGGTCCTTGTCCGAGATAGTGTACAACAGGTTCCCTGCAGACTGGGAAACTGGAGCCTCATCTTTATGCAGCACAGGACCTTTTTCCTCTGTCTACGCAACAGAATGCAGCTATTCCAAGAGACTGCAGTGAGCCAACCCAAAGTGGTCCTTCCATGTGGGTGTTAGTGTGATGTAGCAGGAAGAGGATGACCTGAAATTTACAAGGCTGGGACTGACCTCAACCCTGCAACTTGCTCAGTGTGTGACCCAGTCAGGAGCCTCAGAACTTGTATTTTCTTACTTGTTGAAGGGATGAATCATGTTAGTATTTATCTACTGTGAGTTCAAAGGAGAGAAGGTGGGTACAAATGTGTTGTAAACTATCAAAAGCTAAGAATAAGGGTTTTCCTTATTCGAGGTTAATGCAGTAGCTAATGATTGTTTAATGGTTTCTTGTGAAAAACACAGCAGCCAAAGTCATGCTCCAGTGTCGAGTCCATTCCCCCATTTCAGATTCCTGGCACTGTATGAAAACACAAATTGGGTACCACTGCTTCAATTGCAACTCCAGACACTGAGCACTCATTAGGGGACATGACAGTAATTTAATTTCAAGTCTACAGCCACAGGGTTCAGGCTCCATCCTTCTCGTGTTTACCGAATGCAGATGGGCTGGAGGTGAGGAGCTCAAGGCAGGCGATGGTGATCTCTTAGGAGCCACTGCAGGAAGCAAGCCTACCACATCCACACCAGATGCAAAACCAGCAAAATGAAAACTTCAGAACACTCAATTCCAGGAAAGACACTGGCTTACATTTTTATTATTACTGCCTTGATATGTGGTGCATGTAATGATTCCTGTGAGTCTTCTCTTTGATTTTTTTTTCTCTTTGACTTCTGAAAGGAACCATTGGCATTGATGTTATGTTTACTAGGGAGATTGTGCAGTATCTGCCAGAGTAAAAGGGATATGGATGTAATAAGAAATAAACAGAAATCCTCCTTTCATTAAGCGGCACCATTAAATAGCATCGCTCTGTAGTAAAGCTGAAATAAGCAGCTATATCCCTCTACTTCTGTACTTCAAGCAATGTGACAGTCACTCGCCCCAAAGATATGAAGCAGCTCCTGACTCCGTCTTCCTGGGCTGTTTCTCCTCTCAGACTCTGGGTTATCATTCTTGTTTCACTCTTGATTGTCCTCTTTGTCCTCCTTTCTCTCCATGGGAGTCCCAATCCCAGAGATCATACTCCCCCAGAAATTTAAAATTTTTGTCCATCCCCAAGCTGCTTATTCCCTACATTTTTTACCTTAGTAAATGTCAGCATTGATCCCTAAGATGACCATGTCAAAAACCTCAGCTATCCAGACCATCTCTCTTACTACCCCCATTTCCAATTGGTGACCAAGTTCTCATCATCCCTACTTCTAGATGTCACTTCAGGTTGACTCTGTTACTGAGGTTTTAAGGCAAAAACCCTAGCTCTGGGGGTCCCAGCAGAACAGGCTCAGCCACCTGGCCCATAATGCCAAACAAGGAGAGGAGCTTTGGGGCCCAGGATTTAGCTCAGTGGCACCACACCTGCCTGGCAAGCTCAAGGTCCTGAGTTTGATTCCTGGTACCAAAAAAAAAATTATAAAGGAGAGGAGCTGTAGTCAGCATGGCCATGCTGGGGAGCACAGAGAAAGGATTCAAGATCTGTCTTCTAGGGGATGACAGAAGCTTTGGGGTCTTATAGGAAAAGGGAACAAAGAAAGGTGGGGGTTTGCATAGATGGGGCTCCATAGCTGGCAGCCCAGAGAATCCTACTCCAGTCATGGTCCGGTTGGATGACGGGTACCTCAGTTCTGGCCCCATGAGGTTCTGTGACAGCCATTGTTGCTTGAGGGGACAGTTTAGTTCCTATCACGAGATGATGGCTCCTGCTTGGGGGGCAGCCTCAGTTCCCATCAAGGGGTGACTGCTTCCGCTTGGGAGGTGACCTCATCACAAGGTGGTCTGCAAGGCTCTGCTTTTCCTGGAATCTGAAATGACTTCAGGCTTAGGACAATGACTGGAGACTTCTAGGCCTTGTTCTAGAAAGTCTGGAACTGGATGTTGGGTAAACTGGCAATTGATTGTCCCTGAAGATCCTGAAAATCAGTTGTGATTGACGAGCTCACGTGCAGAGCCAAGCAGGGACCTGACCCACAGTGTCACAGCTATCCATGCTGCATCTTGTTGTAGTGACCCACTGGGCATCTGCAGGCCCGGCCTCTAGGTCCCTGCCGCACCCCTTTCTCTTATCCCTGCTGCATCAGCTCCCCGCCGTGCATCCCTCCTCGTGGACATCAGTACGATATCTATTGCTTTCCATTTTTTAGCTTGTCCCGTTCCACCCATACTATATGCTTCATGGGAGATATGCATGGTCTCACTGCTCAATAGCTTAAAATCCTTCAGTGCTTTCATGTTATTTCTTGAATAAAATGAGTGGTTCTGAGCATGACACTTAAGGTTTCTCTATCTTGTCTCCTCCTGACTGTACAGAAATACTAGTGCTCCCTAAGTGGATGGTACGGTTTCATTCTTCAGGGCTTTGGTGAAAGATACTCCTTTGCACACCTTTTAGTCTTGGAGAATGGCCCGCTCACTCTGTAAGAGTTAACTTGACTGTTCGATCCCTGGTACCAAAAATAAAAAATAAAAAAAATTTTTTAAAAAAGAGTTAACTTGACTGTCACAATCTTTAAGAAACCTTCCTCCTTTGTGTTCCTATAGCAACCTGTAAATACTCCCTTGATAGCACTTATCATGTTGTTTTGTTATGAATGTTCTTTTTCTAAACATCATGAAACAATGTTATTCAAAAATTATATATGCAGCCTTAAAATAGGATATTTGCCATCCTTAAAGCTATTCTTTAAATTCTCAGTTTTCCAGAACTCATCCACTTCACTTCCATGTAAGTTGTTTGACATACAGTACTTTAAAAATCCTGTAGGATGCTATCCATGAAATATTGTCCCAAGTTTTAAGTACTCTTTTGAACAACATTTTTCCTCCTATATGTGCATATCAATTATCTCTCTGCAATGTGACCACTTATAGTAGGTGTGCCACTTACAAAAACAACCAGTGTTCCTTTCAACTTTTAATTCTGAAACATATTGCAAAGACAAAGGGAAAAATTCATCATCTGCAAAATTGTAATAATAATAATGAGAAAGCAATCATCCACATACCCACCCACAGTCTAAGAAATAAAATGTTACTGATACATTTCAAACCCTTCGAACAACCTTCCCTGACCTCACAACCCCCTCCCCATCCAGTGGCAAACATTTTTGATGTTTCTTTGCATATCTGTCTCTCTCCCCCAGCTTTCTGAAGGCCAAAGCTATGCTTTTTTTTTGTATTTCCAATACCTGGCACATAGAGATTTAATTCATACACAATGAAATAAAGGTGTTGAATAAAAGATGCCACATAGGGCTGGGGATTTAGCTCAGTGCCACCACTGCCACCTGCCTCGCAAGTGCAAGGTCCCAAGTTCGATCCCTGGTAACAAAAAAAAAAAAAAACAAGATGCAATATGGTTAAGGAAATAAAATGAAAGTAAAATTAATGTTCCAAGTAACAATGAGTGATTTGGAGGTTTGTCTGGGAAGAATTCCTTGAGGAAGGACATTATGGATTGTGTTTTAAAGGAGGATTAGAGAATCTTCTAATTTCTGCTCAGAATATACAGATCAGAAGAGAACTTTATTCCCACCCTCATCAAAACAACAAAAATAATCAGATAAACTGCAGGTTCGTGGCTCTCCTTCAGTTTGTTAGACGACTGAGGTTTCATGTTGACCAGCAGGCCAGGCATCTGCAGGGATAGGTGGACTGGGCAGATACAGCTAGGTCCAAGGAGACATCAGGTAGAGAGACCAACCAGCTAGTGAAGGCCCAGTGTGGGCGGGTGGGAGACTCTGATGCCACAGGGAGAGGGTGTTGTCAACACCTTGCCAGCTTTTTCCATAAACTCCACACACCAGGTGTGCACAGAGACAACTGCCAAGGGTCCTGAGAAGGTCCCCCCGTCAGGTGCACTAATGTTAGGGACAGAGCAGCTGCTCTGGAGGGAACATGAGCCCCTCCTGGCCCCTCTTCCTCTAGCTTATCTGTAGGGACAAAGCCCTCATTTGAGGAGGGAAGGCACAGCATCTCTTCAGGAACAGGCAGAAACCCACAGCAACTGGAAGAAAGGAACAGAAAAGACTGTCCTTGGGTGAGGGCCGGAATGCTGTGGGTCCCAGAACCACAGCCATAGGAAGGGCAGGGACATCGAGAAATTCAGGGACAGAGACCTTGGCTGCCACTGAAACTGAACCAGAAAAATGGAGAACATCCCTCAGCTCCAGCTCCAGGATAACCACAGTGATGCTGGAATCCTGGTGGCAGAGCAGGGAGGCTGTGGAAACAGGCGAAGGAAGGGCCTAAAGCTCAGGGTAGAGCAGATAATTGAGAAAAATTCTCTGGAAAATTATCCGCATCCTAAATAGAAGGTATCCCTTAAGGAAGTTGAAGCCTTGGTACCCTACAGGTAACCATAGCTGCCATAAACCCCAAATCCAGCCTAACTCCTAACCAAATTGACTCGGATACCACACAGAAGCCTGAGCCAGGTGACAGGCATGTCCATTTCCAAGCATAAAAATTGTTCACCTCTGTTCCTGTACAAGGGGTCTGACTCTCAACAAAAGTTATGGTTCAGACAAAATGGCAAGGAAGAGAAACACACTCCTAAGAGACGAGGCATTTGATGGAGCCAGCTGTGTTACAGATGTTTGAATAATCTGACAAGGAATTGAAAAGAACTATGATTAATGTGGTGAAGACACTAATGGGAAGATTGGGCAGCATATAGAGTCAGATGGTCAGTTCCAGCAGAAAGGGATAGGAGATATAGGAAAGAGTCAACTGGAAATACCAGAAATGAAAAACAATAAGAGATGATAAACATCAAGGAGGCTCTTCCAGTGATTCAACGTAGCTAAGAAAAGAATGAAAGACTCCAAACAGGTTAATCAAAATCACCCAAACTGAAACACAGAGGAGGCAAAAGTGAAAAAACAAAAACCAGAACTGAACATACAGTATGGTTTAACTCACATATGTGTGGTTGAAGAAGAGAGAGAATGAGGTGGAAGAATTTAAATTTAACTTAAATTGAAATAATTTTCTAAACATTAATGATGGACACCAAACTACAGAAACAAGGAACCCAAAGACCAGCATGCAGGGTGAATAAAAAATTAGACATCTAAGCATGGCATAATCATACGCTGTAAACAAGAGGAAATACTCAAAGCAGACAGAACAAATGGACACATTACATACAGAGGAAGAAAAATAATCATAGCATGCCTTCCTGTCAGAAAACTTGTAAGCCAGAAGATAATGAAGTAACATATTTTAAAAGCTGGAATGAACAAAGCCAACCAAGAATTCTGTATTCAGTAAGAGTATCTTTCAAAATTAAAAAATAAAAACTTTTCCAGCAAATAAAAATAGATCCTTCATAGCCAGCAGACCTACAATAACAAGAAATGTCACAGGAACTTCTTCAGATAAAGGAACGTGACAGCAGACAGAAACATAAATCTACATAAAGGAATAAAGAGAGCTCAAAATGCAATGCATGATGATAAAGGAAAATTACTTTTTTCTTTTTAGTTATGCAAAAGGAAAACTGAAGCAAAATTAGTAGGCCCATGTTTTGTGTCTATAGCATATGTAGGAGAAAAATGTACGATGATATAAACTGTGAAATGTAAAAAACAGTGCATAAGCACAAAGGAGGAGAGGAAGTAGGGGTGTGTAAGGCGTCCCCTCCGTGTACAGCGTGTAATAGTATTTGAAGGTGAACACAGGGTCATTGCCAGTGTATGCAAAGCCAGGTGGGATGTGAAGAAATTAGAAGTCATCACAGGAACTGCAGAGAGAGTGTGTGTGCTGTAGAAACTCCGGGGAACATAATGTAGCTGTTAAGGTGACAAGGACACAGACAAGGATCCGTGCATATATCAGAATCTCTAGGCTCTACTTTCAGGTACCTTAGAACAGCCAACCAGGCATCGGAACAGAGAAGTGTGATAAATGCCGTTTGGGCCGGGTTGTGACTCCAGCTGGTCTTCATGAGGTGCACACACGTTCACGGTCCTGGAAGGTCTGAGCAAAAACACCACAGCAGGCCCAGGCAAGAACAGACTGGGTTCCTACTCTGCAGAAGCCAGGTTTCTTGATTTTGTTCCCCAGTCCCATGCACCTGTCCCATAATGTTGTGGTCTGAACACATCGTGTGCCCCTTGTGACCCAGCATGAGGAGACCATTGGTTAGACAGGAAGGAGCCGTGTGTGGCAGGGATCCCTTGCTTTGGTGAGAGGTGGCAGAAAGCTCCCAATGGCTGTGACAGACACCACCCAGCAATGGATGCAGTTGGCATCTTCAGGATCTGCTCTGGAGACTCGCCCAGTGGGGTTCACAGGGCACATTAATCATCATCATTATCACAGATCTCAGAAAGGAAGAGGCTGGAGATTTCTCTGCTGGCAGCAGATGATAGCAAGATTATTGGTCCTTTGGATTTAGATGCCCTGCAGATAATCATCAAAGATTTCCAAGGGACAATACTCTGCGTAGACTTTAAAGGGCCTCTGTCACATTTAGTGTCCTTTGCTCCTAGCAACTTGAGTAACCTTCACAGTGGCAAAAGAGATAAATTTGAGAGTGGAGAAGCATGTTCTAAGTCATAAATTTATAACTCGTGGCTTCCTTGACTACATAAGTATGAGCCCTGATATCTTTATCTTCATCCTGCGTTTAAAATGAGGCAAGGTGACCAAGTTAAAATGTGAAAACAAAATAAAGAAACATAGGGGACAGGAACAAGAGGTATAATATACTTTTAGTGCTGTTGATCTCTGTGCTCTTCCTGCACGGACGCTTCTCGGATTAGAATTTGTATTTGATGTGAACCTAAAACCATAAGAAAGGGACCTGAATCAGTGCTCACCATGCACATTTTACCCAGCCCTGCCAATCCAAAGCATATTCAGTTATCCCTGGAGGGAAGATTGGGATTTGAATCTGTTTCTGCAGGATGTCAACAGCTTGCAGGGTTCCAAGGAACTGATAATCATGAATGACGGCATCCCAAAGGTTCCCACTGCACCCGCAGAGCAGAGTGTTTCATAATGTTAAGAAGGCAGACACTGAATGAGCCAGCTGCAATGTGATGGCCACAAGGGCCCATTTCCTGGTTGGCACCCTCCCCAGTAGCGCAGGATGCAGAAGGAACAGCCGAAGACATCATCACCCTGAGGTCTGAAGGAAAGCACAGTAAGAAGCAAAACCCAAGCCAAAGCTCGCAGTGGTTCCCTTCATGGCAATAATAGATCACATTGCAGGACTTTGCTGACCACCAGGTACTGTGCTGAGCATTTTACAGCCAATCTTCACAAAATTTCCATGAGGTCAGCATTATGGTTATCCCTGTTTTCACAGACCAGAAACTAAAGTTTGGAGAGGGACCATCACTGCCTGTGGTCACGTCACAAAAATAGTACATCGAAGAGCCAGGCCTAGACCCAGTGACTGACTCTGGAGCCTGCATTTTCAATGCTATGTGCTCTACCTGTGTGAGTCAGCTTTCCCATCCTGAGACACACTACCTGATACCCAAAGCTTAAAGAAAGGAGTTCAATCCATGGTCAGCTGGCCCCAAGGTGGAAACATCACAGCAGAGGGTCTGGCCGCAGGGAAGCAGAGCAGGCAAATAGTGCCAAAGAGTAAGGGATTAGATGTAGACCTCAACCCCACACTTCCATGACCCACCAGAGTGTGCACCACCAAGCCCCTAGGCAGATCCTAAAATCAGTAAGTTGACCCTCCACACACACATCCTCTCCCCACACTTCGTCTAGAGGAAATTCACTCAGTTCCTCAAATAGTCACTAAGCGTACCCATCACGGCCAGCCCTAGGGAAGCTGGGGCGCATATTTACTCATGTAATCAGCCAGCATTGACTGAGCACCTCTTTGGAGCCAGGCTCTGTGCTAAGTGCTGGGGGCACACGCATGGTCAAGACGTGGTCCCTGCCTTCAGGGAAAGCACGGAGTAAGGGACACAGGTAGTGACTCGGTAATCTGAGTACTAGGAGCTGTCAAGACAGAGGCGTGCCGCAGAGCCAGGGCCATCTCAGAGGGGCAGGGACAGGCTCCAGGAGGAGGTGGGCCCAAGCTGTGCCATGCAGGAAAGATGAGGAAGAGCTGAAAGTTGGGGACAAAGGCCTTTTAGCCAGAGATCATGGAGGTCATGGAGCAGGGCATGGTCAGGAAACAGCACGTAGATCACGGCTGGAGTTTAGAACAAGGTGGGCAGTGGGAAGGGGTGAGACTCAAAATCCTAACTCCACCTTTCAATTTAATTGTATGAAAAGGCTTTAAGGCTGAAAGATCTCCCAGAATATTAATGGAGGACATTTTTCTTAAGCAAGAGTGTCGGTTGAGCCTCTGCTATAAACTGAATGTTCTCATCCCCCAAAATTCATATATTGAAACCTTACCTCCAGTGTGATGGAATCAGGATGTGAGACCTTTGAGAGGTGATCAGGACATGAGGAGAAGATCAGTGCCCTTACCAAAGAGTCCCCAGAGACCTTGCTCTCCCTGCCACATGTGTGGTTACAGTGAGAAGAGAGCCATTGGGAGCCAAGAGACAGCTATTCCCACACACTGAATTTACCCATACCTTGATCTTGGACTTCTCAGCTTCCAGAACTATAAAGAAATAAACTTATGTTATTTATAAGCCATCCAGCCTATGATATTTTGTTATAGCACCCAGGGGGACTAAGACAGCCAAGATTCCAGTTGTCCATTTATTTCATCAACAGTACTTAAAACTGGCCAACCAGGTACAAGCCACTGACTGCACTCAGCACCTGAGGCTACAAAAAAACAATCAAGCCCTGCTTTCAAAGACAGCAAGACAGGGCTGGGGATTTAGCTCAGTGGTGCTGCTGCCTGCCTCAAAATCACAAGGTCCTGAGTTTGTTCCTTGGTACCAAAAAAAAAAAATTATGACACCAAAGACAGCAAGACAGGTCACAGTCAGTGACAAACTATGTCTTTCCCAAGTCTGTAGCCGTGTGGCATCCTTGACTTCATTGCTTAACAGAACTCTGAAAGGAAAGAATTCTGAACAATTTTTATTCAGCTCATAAATTTGGGGGGTACCCAAGTAACTCTATCTTATTACCACAATACTGCCACGAGACACTCAGCATCCTCTGTTAGATGTATTCAGTGAATTCTGGAAATACTCTATAGTCCAAAAGTAACTAACATCTTAATAAACAATAAATTCCATGCTGATAAGAAAACAACCTTAATGACAATGCTAGGTACCATTAAAATAATCAAAGGAATCAGTTAATGAGAAAAAACTTACACCCAGTTATTAAATTTCAGGGATTGAGTTCCAGGCCTCCCCCAGCACAGGGAGGCTGGGAGGGCAGGAGGCAGTTGACTCAGGAACAGAGCAGCAGTTTTCACCAGCAGCTCCTCCGTGAACTGTGGAAGCAACTTTCGGGCCTTTTTTCATTAAGAAGCCCTTTTTTTTTTGCATACAGATGAAAAACTAAGATAACATCAAGTCTTTTCAGTCATTCCCCCTTTAAACTAAAACACTTCCATGCCCTCTTTTCATTAGAAATTTTTTTGCATACAGATGAAAAAATAAGATGACATCAAGTCTTTTCAGTCGCTTCCCCCTTAAACTAAGAGTTTCATGCCTTCTTTAAATTAGAAATTTTTTGCATAAAGATGCAAAAATAAGATGATATCAGGTCTTTTCAATCTTTCTCCTATAAACTAGTTTCTTTGACATTTTCTCATAAGACCTATTTCCCAATCCTTTGATTTTTTTTTTTTTTTTAGATGCTACACTCAGTGTATAAGACTGGGCCAAATGACAGTAACAGAATTCAATGAACTAATGGATCTTAACATTGCTATTTCTCCTAAGGATATAAAATACATTTTGTTATGTTTTTAATTCATTATATGCCTCTCATTTTAAAGCAAGTGGTTAACATTTTGGGATCTCAGTTTCTTCATGTTAACCAAAAGTTAACACAGATACAAGCTCTCTCCCAGATCTCCCAGGCCTCAAATTCCATGATGCTATTGTTAATAATAAACATAATTCCCTCTAGCAGATATCACAAGATTGTTGTAGCACTTGTCATCTTGAGCCAATTTTATTGCTAGAAGTAGAATTCTTGTGCTCACAAACTTGCATATGAGCCTAAATTTTAAAAATGCAAAGAGAAGGCCAGGGATTTAGCTCAGTGGTTTCGCCACCTGCTGCACAAACACAGGGACCCGGGTTCAATCCCTGGTACCAAAAAACCCAAATAAAAATGCAAAGAGAATAAACGAGTATGCTTATTAATCTATTTACCATAACTAAATAAAGCTCATCTCTAGAATAAAAAAATTATTATTATATAAACATTAACAGAACAATTAAGAAAAACCATGATGAATATTTGAATAGATTTGTCAAAAAGAAGTTTGATAAAAATTATACCATCATTTAGTTTTTAAAAATGGTTCTTTTGTCTGAAGCATTTTTTTTTCTTTTTTATTACCAGGGATTGAACTCGGGACCTTGTGCTTGGGAGGCAGGTGGCAGAACCACTGAGCAAAATCCCTGGCCCTAAAAATGGTTCTTTTAAAATAACATTTACTTAAAATTGAGTCACTGTCCTTAGCAAAGACATATTATACACATTTCAATACAAAACAATTTATCACAATAAATCTTACTGAAGATTCCTCCCATTTGATGTTTTTGTAAGTTGGAGGAGGGTCAATAGAGGGATGAGGAAAGAAAATAGTCACCATTTGCAAACAACTTATAGTTGGAAAATCCAGGGTAATAAGCTAAAAGCTATATGTGATGATCTAGAAAATGTAGCAAAGTGGTCATAAAAAGAACAAGAATACAGAAAAACAATCTCATTTTCTGTATTTATGGAAATATTAAATGCCTACTAATATGACATTCTCCAGCTCTGAACAAATGAAACTACCAAACCTTAAAAGGACAATTTGAATAAAAGCAGATACATGCCTTGCTCCTGACACTAATATTTATGAACACTCAGAGTTGTGTGATTCCAATCAAAATAGCAAAATGTAAAGAACTTAATAAAATGATTATAAAATGAAAGATATAAGTGTATAAAGTATTTTAAATGATGGCAGTGCTCTGCAGAATGATTAGCTGACAAGATAAAGAAAACCAACTCAGTAAATCATTATACCATAGGCCACAGTAAACTCCAGCTGACTAAAGCAGTTAAATATGTGGGGTTTTCCAAAAGAAAAAAAAATGCAGAGTTGCTTCAATTCTCAAAGGATGTGCATTTCCCTTTACCATTTGGCAAATAGAAGAAATAAGTAGGTGAGTTACTATCAAAATATTAAAAATATACTAGATATGAAATGAAACCACATGAATATGTTATCTTCACATCGAAACTTCACATTTAAAGCCAGAAGCACAGTGGCACAAAGAAACAAATGTACACATGGACACAGAGATACCATTTAGGAAAAAAATGTTCTAACATGCCTGGCAATTAAGGAAATATTAAATTATAAAAATAGTGAAGTTTTACATTGACAGCTGTAGAATGTACTCATAAATTGCAGACAGGAGTATAAATTTGGTACTGTCATTAAAGAAGATAGTTGAACAAATGCAAGAAAATCATTCAAAAATGACCATAATATTCTCCCATATTCTTTTTTTTTTTTTTTTTTGGTCTTTTGAGACAGGGTCTCACTATGTAGTTCAGGCTGGCCTTGAACTCACTATGTAGCCCAGGTTGGCCTCGAACTGAGCAAGGAGGCCTCAGCCTCCCAAGTGCTGGAATTACAGGTGTGTGCCACCATGCCCAGCAAGCCACATTCTTTTTAATGCTGCAGTATTTCTAGAACTATGTGGTAATAATGATAATTATAACTTCTGCACCTATTTTACCCCTACTGGAAAACTGCTTAAGTAGGCACTATGCCAGACACATTACAGATACTATCTCCCATCCTTGCTAAAATACTGTAGAGGTGGATGACATTGACCTTGTTTTAAAGATGAGGAGACTAAGACCTAGAAAGATTAAATAAATCATTTGAGTTGGGGAAATTCAAATATTATTTTATTCAAGATCTTCCCACGACTTCAGGCTAAAGGAAAATAGGAAACAAAGGGGAAAAGCTTTGGTACTGGTCTGCTTGCTTTCTAAAGGAATCTAGAAATAACTCAATGCCCAACAGACATTGTGCAAGTGAATTCAAGGTACAGAACAGTGTCTACAAATGAGCACACACCTTTAATGCAGCCTTAGGACTTCTAGGACTGTGTGCCGCTGCTGCCACTGCTACAAAAAGGAACAAATTAGTAAACAGGAGGACTGTGCAGTATTCAGCAGTTGTGGAGTAAGAGACAGTGTAGTGGGAATAAATCATCTGGGTGCAAGTCTCGCTGTGCCCTTCCCAGTGCAGGACAGTGCCGTTCAAGTCTTGAACCCTGTCCCTCCGTTTCCTTCTCTGTAAACGGTGATCAGCTGGAGGGATCGCATCCACTTCTTCAGGATGTTGGTGGACTGAATGAGCAAGTGGATGCTGCTCTTGTCTTGTCTCTATCAAAACTCATGTTGAGGCTCAATTCCCCAGTGTAACATGATTAAAAGGCTGGGGCACCCTTAAGAGCTGTGATGTAAGTCACAACCACCTCTAAAATTGTGAACTAAATAAACCTCTTCTCTTTATAAAGTATCCAGCTGCCAGGTTTCTGTCTTAGTAACACAGAGCAAGATAAGACAAATGTCAAGCACTTAAAACAATACCTGATCCATGTGTGAGAGTGAAAAAGAACAAAACTGTGATAACTCATTGATTATACATTTAAAATATACAAAAATTATGTAACAGATGCAAAACGGGTCATAAGAGCTGAGAAATAATTACAGTTTGGGATTGAGAAACCTCCATTTTTATCTTTCTATGATTATCACTACTTCACACAGCTTTCCTACACAGCTGTTTATGCAAAAACATGTTGACACCTCACATAGTCCCACAAAAGACAAGCAGCTGAGAAATGGAACTTGGAACATCTAGGGATCTATTTAATGTCACATAATTTAAAAGAGAAAACAGTCTAGAGGCTGTTTAATATTCAGTGGGAATTTGATGCCTGGTGGTAAAATTTTGCCAAAGGATCTGCTATTGTGGATCAGAACAGAGGAGAGCAGAAAACCAGAAACGCACATACTGTAAAGTCTCACTTTAACTCTATGAAGACAGAATCTCCAGAACATCACTGAGATAGTCAGGAAATCTTCCCTATCCTGAGCATCCTACTTATTTAATTGTAACCTATTTGTCAATGAATTTTGATATGCATCATACTTATTTTTCAAGCTATAATATTACACAGAAATTAAAATGTTAGCCAGGTGTGATGGCACATGCCTATAATCCCAGCACTGCAGAGGCTGGGGCAGGAGGATCCCCGAGAGTTTGAGGATAGCCTAAGCTACGTAGCGAGTTCAAGGACAGCCTGAACTGCCTAGCAGGACCCTGTCTCAAAATATCTGAAAAAAAAAAATTTTAAATGCTGTAATGCAGTCAGTTCATGTTATTATAAGACTGCTCAAAATATTTGTTCAGTAGTTTCTGTTATCGTAATTATATTATCTATAAATGAGATCAAATTTAGTTTAGAATTATGCTCTTTTTATGTAGTATAACTACTCATAGATTCAATTTAAATCCTCAAACTACATGTGGACATAAAATGAAATAATAAAATTTGTGATCCAATTTATTCTTAATTCAAAGAGGAATATTATGATTACTATACTTCATCCTGCCTTTAAATACTTTATTGAAAATAGCTTTTATTTTACTTCTAACTTGGAAGATTAAGTAATGATTGAGATTAAGAATGGCTGTTAGACTCACACATGTTTATTTCCTCTCCTTCCCAAGAGCCCACTAATATGATGACACAAATAAAAAATGTACAAGCCACAGGGACTTTAATTTAAGGAGAGGCCATCCATGAATAAGAGATCCCATTAAACTTCTGGAAGACAGAAGCAGATGAGATAAGAGTGGCAGACTTACGAGAAAAGGGGAAGTCAGTTTAAATCATGTAAATAAGAGAAAGAAGCAGAACCTGAAAGAGGGTTAGGACTTGGATGCACCGGCTGTGGCAGAACCCGAAGAAGAAGCTCAGCACTGGATAGAAATTTGTTGAATTAGTATGTAACAGAGTGGCTTCTTCCCTCTGGTACAAATGACCAGAATAGCTACTCATGTTCCTTCAGCTAGGAAGAATTTTCAGTCTTTCTCGACAGAACAAACTAAGGAAGATTCCAGATTCACAGCATCAAGTGGATTCGTTTGCTGTGGCCCCCAGAGCGTCCATCCTACCACAAACTGGGCGGCTTAAACAAAAACTTTCTCGTGGTTCTGGTAGCCAGAAGTACGAGAACCAAGCGTCCACAGGGCTGGCTTCTGCTGTGGCCTCTCTCCTCAGTTGGGTCTCCACATGGTCTTTTTTCACTGTGTCCTAACCTCCCCTTTCAATAAGGACACCCATCATACTGCATTAGAACCCGCTCACATGACTTCATTTTATATTAATTATTTCTTGAAGACCTTTATTTACAAACTCAGTCACATTTGGAGGCAGAGGGGATGATGCTTCAGCATATGGATTTGTGGGGGAGACAGTTCAGCCAGGAAGAGACAGAGGCTGGAAGCGGGTAGAGCACTTTCCACAGGCTGTCAGACCTCGGCCCCTGCCTGTCCCCTGCACAGTGTTGCAGACCACTGAGCTAGAGAAACTGTGAGTCCCTGTGAGGCAGATTCTGATGTTGAGGCCTTTCAGCAAAATGACCTCACTCATTACTCATGAATGTGCAGGTCAACCGAAAAAGCCTTTAGGGGAAAGCTTTCAGCCTGAAAGCCAGTGTGCTATAAGCCCCAGAAAAGAATAGATTTGGAAGTAAATGGAGATACACAGGAAATGAGGGAAAACATTAACCACACTCCAGTTACCTCTCCAGAAAAAATAGGAGGAAATGGTGTCATCACGGAACAAGGACAGGATGCCATGAGAGGGGGTTGATCATTTAATGGAAAGTCATGGTGCATTGTTCTTGAGAGATCACAACAATGGGAGCTAGAAAGTGGTGTGAGAAATAAAAATTGAGAAATCAGGAAATAGCAGTAAAAGCACGGTATTCATAATGGCAATAATGTCCAGAAGAAACAGCAGAAGTAGAAACGTGTTTGCCTACAAGAAACAGTGGGCTGCTGTGTTTCAGTAAGTATTTTGATACCATAGTCTCTTTCTTCTGACTCTGGCATATATTACCCCAATTATTTTTAAATTGAATAATCATAAGCTTGCTTAATTGCTGTATTCTTGATAGTCTGTGTAGATTAATTTTTAGAAACCAATCAATATTATCCTTGAGTCCTTAGCAAGCCAAATAAATTATTTTAGGCTCTGTGGAGAAATACAGAAAATTACAAGAATTCAGTTGATTCTTTCGAAGAGTCTTCAGTTTTTTGTGATAAAATCATAAGGGAATGGATTCCAAACACTAGGAGCAACCAAGTGACAGCGTCACAGGATTCAAGGAGAAATATGTGGGCGTCAGTTGGTGGAAAGGACGCAGTTGAGCATCGAGAAGAAGCGTGTGGTTAAGCAAGGTGGTGTGGGGCTCTCTGGTGGGAGTGAGGGGAACCCACGAGGTGGGCAGCAAATCAGGTTGGCAACAGCAGCAGATCTGTGTTGGCGAAAGGGAAAATACGTATGACAGAGAGTCGAGAGGCCATGCCAGCAGTGGACCTGACCTTGCAGACCTGGAGGTTTTGAGCAGGACGTAGGTGACAGCAGCCTGGCGGTGGAATGTGGCACGCCGTGGTGGGAAGACCAAGGCAGAGGCCAAGACAGAGCTCAGTGGCTATTGTATAATTCCAGCTAGAAGAAGAGAGTGGCTTTAACGAGAGCCCTGGAAAAGAGAACTATCAGAACTCTAGGGATGGAAAACTCTTAGGGATCTGCAATATTTTCATCTTACAGAAACATGACATGTAATTTTATGGTATCTGTCACTGGAAATTTCTAGAATGTTATTAAAATCACTCAGCATGAGTTAGCCACTGTTAGCTTACTAAATTGACAAAGCCAAAGGAAAAAATGCAAAAATTAAGTTGGTATTTAGAGCATGTTCATGGATAAAAGGACAGTTTGTATTAGGCATTCTGAAATGTAAAGTACTCTTAAAAGCATTATATGGATGCTTATTATTGCCTTCATAAACCCCAGGGAAATTTCCAAGTTGGAAACCACTGACTGGACCCAGAAAATTTCATTCATAGGCAAAGAAATTTAATTAGATGCATCCCAAAGCATGCTTGCTCCTTGATAGGCAGAATGGAGTCAAAACAAATCTCTTACATCTTTTTCAAAGTTAGTTACAGTCAGCTGAGAATTGGCAGGACTTGGTGTTTACTAACAGCACTTTTAGAAAACAGCTAAGTCATTTGAAAAGCAAATAATGATTCCCTCATTTATCTTTTGTTTAAGACTGCCTTTTCCATTAGTAAGAGGTTGCTTAAAGCAAGATTATTTCTGGGTTAAAATTGTCTGCTAAAACCACCATCTGGATACCTTTTTCTAACATTGATTTCTCAGCCACTTATTTTCTTATTACCCTGCCATTTTAAGCAAAAACAAACATTACTGATTCTTGACCCATGATGACATTATGCAACATTAATAATCATATTGTTTGAAAATTCCATTGTTGTGCACATTTGTCAATGCATCTATAGCAGACTCTCAGGCTGAGTCCCTCTAATTCCTCCCTGTGACCTTTTTTCCTCCCATAAGTCTACAAATAGAATATCACAAGTGTTGGGCATTAATTGCTTATTCAGACCAGCCTCACTGTCTCCATAGTGACATCCATATTTTATGGTCCAAGTCAAGCTGCTACATTAGCAGATCTTTGTCATTAAAAGGAAAGACGAATGAAACAGCAGCCACAACATCTCTGTCTTGTTTGTATTCAATATTAAATGCTATTAAAATTTAGGGAGCATCTTGAGCTATGTATTATCTTCTGAATTATCATCACCCGAAACCTGCCTCCCTCTCTCTCTCTGCCAGCAAACTGAATACTGCTCAGCATTCAGACTGCCACCAAATCATTAACATCGGAGTAACCCAAAGCCATGTAAGAGATCCTGAATCTTATCTTTTTTGCACTAAGCGTTGCCAAGTATGGAAAACTATGATAATTTAGAATGAAATGTGGGAGAAATACTTTTAAGATCTTGTCAGCTACATAAAGGCTGACATTTACGAGAACTATTATGCACTACTGAAAACAAAGTGTGGGAAGAATGGGTTCTATTTTTAAAAGAAAAGACTGATGACAGCCTTGAACTTTCTTCACTTGGCCGAAAGGGGAACGTGAAGTGCTTCTGCCTTTCTAGTAGGCAACTGGAAGGTGACTGCTGCAATGGTCAGGCTGTTACAGATCACGATAAAGGAAGGAAATTCAGAATACCAAGGAAGGGGAAGGAAAAGAGGAGAAGAATGAGAGCCTAAATGAAAGAAGAGCTAGCTTTTGGAATTGAAACTATCCTGTCCAGAAGACAGAAAGCTTAGCTCTAACTAAGTAGTGTAATTAAGGATCTGAAGCACTTATGGAATTGAGTATAATCACTGACCTCTTTAACCAGAATCCTGAAATTCCAGGCCTGTACCTGGGGCCCCAGTGATGTATCCAGCTCCATGGCCCAAAGATGATTTTTCTAGAGTTTCCAGAGGGAAACTATAGAATTACTTCGACATGATACACAGTTGGCAAAAGTCCATATCACATCTGCCTGAGAGAAGAAAATGGTAGACATAAGGGGAGAGTAGTAATATTCATTTTTAAAAACATGTGGGAAAGATACAGATTCTTGTCTCAAATGCCAGGAAAGAAGGTGAATGAATCTATGGCTACCAGAAGAATGGTTTCCAAACCTTGTTGACAGGGGGAAAAATAGCATTATCTGGGGTACTTGGTTGCCTTGCAAAGCAGAAATGCTGAATTTCATAAGCATATAAAAGGGGGAGAAGAATATGGCATGAGGGAGATGGCTGCAGAAAAGAGAAAGATGGGGAAATGGATGGAATGTGAACTTCTTGGGAGAAACTGATGATGTGGCCATTAAGGAATGTATAGAAATTGGGGAGGTAAACGAGTTGTAAAGTATTACTCTCGTGTTTATGACATAGATTCTCTAAAATTCTCTCTAAAAAAGTGTGATTTCATGGCAGACAGACTTCCAACAGGGGTGTGTCTGATTTCAGGAGTAAGAAGAGGGTCTCTTTTTGTGATAAAATCATAAAGCAATGGATTCCAAACACTAAATAGGAGCAACCAAGTGACCGCGTCTCAGGATTCAAGGAGAAATATGTGGGCGTCAGTTGGTGGAAAGGACACAGTTGAGCATTGAGAAGAAGTGTGTGGTTAAGCAAGGTGGTGTGGGGCTCTCTGGTGGGAGTGAGGGGAACCCACGAGGTGGGCAGCAAATCAGGTTGGCAACAGCAGCAGATCTGTGTTGGCGAAAGGGAAAATACGTATGACAGAGAGTCGAGAGGCCATGCCAGCAGTGGACCTGACCTTGCAGACCTGGAGGTTTTGAGCAGGACGTAGGTGACAGCAGCCTGGCGGTGGAATGTGGCACGCCATGGTGGGAAGACCAAGGCAGAGGCCAAGACCCTTAAGGACCCTTAAGTCGTGATCCTGTGGTTTGGGGGAGGATCACCAGTTACGCAGTATAGTTATCTATTTGCTTAGATGCCTGCAGAACACTGAGAAAATCGTTCTGTTCTTGTCTGACTATCCTATCAAGCTAAAATCATTAATGCTTAGTTTCATAAAAAGCTATATCAGTACAATCTCTAATAGTGTGAAATCTCTATACCATGCATTCATGAATAATTACCCATAATTGCATTATTTGTTCTGGTTTATAAAACAAAGATGTGGAGGTTTTGACCAGAACACATTTCACCATTTTCCAGCTACTCTATTTGTCTGGTGGCCTCATTAGTCGGTATCAGTAAACAGTGCACTGTGATATAAAATTGTTACCACAGACACTCGCGTGAGCATGGAGCGACCCATTTCAGTGGGGTTATGACACTAGCAGCATCCTGCTCCTGAAGAGAATAAGAAACCCAGACCACTTGGAAGGAGTAAAAGAAAAAAAATCAGTAGATGGAAATAAACATGGAAACCAGGGAGGCAGTAAAAATAACCATCCTATCCAAAAAAGAACAACTCTGACCATAGTTTTTGAAAGAACATAGGAAATAAAAACGAACCCCCAAAACAGTTTTTTAAAAGTTCTTCAGATTTTTGTCCTATTTAATTTACATCTATTTTAATAGCATGCTTTCTTTGATCTAGAGGCAAAGAAACTAAAGAACCTAAGATAACAAAGGCCAAGAAAGGCCTTAAAACGAAGAATTTAAAATCATGCATTCACTTTGGAAGAACAATAGAGTATTCATGTCTGTGTGTTTTAAAGAGGCTCTAGATATATTTGGCTAGCTATTATTTATGTATTTACTTTAAAGCTGCGTTGTTATCAGAGTTTTTATCCAAAGACACACGGGCATGCTTGGTCCTGGGTTGCATTCCTGGAGGGGGAGCCTCTGAGAGGTCCCCAAGGAAGTGTGCTTGGACCACACCCACCACTGAGTGAGGGAGACCCACAGAGCCCAGCCTCCACCTGATCGATCACACAGGTAACTTGGAAGGTGCCATGCCGAAATGGCCCCGGGGACCAGCACCCGTCAGCCGAGAGTGGCCCCAGAGTGGAGGCTAGGACAGCGGCATGGACATCTCCATCTTCTCCACACCTGCTTTGGGCGAAGAGGCCCTCAAGCTGTTGACGTCCCGCAGTGCCTGTCCATAGTGTTAGGCAATGAATGGCTGAGGCGTGGCTGGACACAACAGTCGATGCCACAGAAAAGACACGGAGGGCTAGATTATAATAGAGTGGCTAGCATCTGTGCAACATTTCCACTGGATGGATCTGGAGGCCACCAGGCTAAGTGAAATCATTGGCCACAGAAGGAGAAATAACATGGGGTTTTTCTTATAAGAAAAGCATAAAATATTAATAATTTAATGAGCAGAATGAAAGGGAGATGGTAGAAAAAGGAAGTAGACTTTGTGAAAATGGGAAGGGGTAAAGAGGAAGGAGTAAAAATGATCAAGTTACTTACTGTATGTATATATCCCAACTCTCTAAGATTAATGTAATTATTTTGTATGCAACCGTACAATAATAATAAAATAGATTTCTAAAAATTTTTAAACTGCTTTTCATCAGGTGTGAGCTTTTGTCATCCCCATTATATACCTGCAGAAATTGAGATGGATATGTTTTCTACAGCCACGTAGCTGGTCTGGTATTCGAACCCACACATTGAACCTCTTCAGTACATGCTCCAGAATGCACTGCAACAGAAATGAAACAAACAGCTAAAACAGACCTTGAGAATCAATGATTCTGGTCATTTCTAGCTTCACACAATGGCTTTGCTTTCCTCTAAGAAGACAAAATTAACAGTCGGGCATGGTGACACAAGCCTGTCATTCCAGCACATGGGAGGCTGAGACAGGAGGATCGCTGAGAATTTGAGGCCAGCCTGGGCTGCATAGTGAGTTCATGGCCAGCCTGAACTATATAGGAAGACTCTGCCTCAAAAAAAGAAACAATACCTAAAACCCAAAAACAAAGATAGAATTAGCAGTTGCATCCCGTCCTTCTAAAAGGAAGATCTACAAATTAGAAATTCTAGAATCCTTAGATCATGCAGCCTGGTGAAAACATCCAGAAGATTCTTAATATTTTTGTCTCTGCTGTATGACAGATTAATCACTGAATATGCACAAATGTAATTCTACATTTTAAATTGTTTAGGCCTGACTGTAGTTAAAAATATAAGTGTTGCCGAGGATTTAGCTCAGTGGTTTTGCCACCTGCTGCTCAAGTGCAAGGACCTGAGTTTGATCCCCGGCACCAAAAAACAAACAAACAAACAAAAAATAAGTGTTATTGGAACACACAAGATTAATGCAGATGTTAATGTTTTAGTCTTCTTCCAGGACATAAGTTTTCAAATCCTAAATCCTATGAATCAGACATGAAAAAGCCTTTAATGCATTTGCGACCTTTCTAATGAGTTGCTTTGCTCTCCTTCAAGGCTATTTGTGGTTTATTCGGGGCCAGATATGAGATAGCTGAGTTGAAGTTTAAGCCAAAAATTAAAAGAACACATTTTAAATGAATACCAGTATTACCTTAAAGGGAGTTAAGTATATGGCTACTTGGAATTCTTTTCAATTTGAAAAAAAGAGCCTGTGTTGATGACTCTTCAGCATGTGCTGGGGGATTAACGTTCTCCTCTGTTGACAGCCAACAGCACTATTAATTGTGAGTCCAAATCCACACACATCATAGTGGTTCCGACTCTTCTGACAAGACCGCTAAGTAGGTCAGGGTTCTGTGCTGAAAGGAAATGGCCTTTTAGTGGCCGGAGGAGCCAGTGTTTTCCTGAAATCCATGGAAACCAGTTCCAGCGGCCCTGTGTTAATGTCATTGCTGTTGTTTCCCACTTCACACTTGCCACTTTGCCCACAGTCTGTCATTTTGTCCTTCTGAGCAGGAAATAATCATAGGATTTCTTTTAAAATACTTTAAAGCTCTAGAAGGTATTTTATGATACTGTAGTTACTACTAACTTTCAGGGGAAGCACAGAAAGGTGGCCTGGTTCTTAGGGCATGTTTGTTGTGATACCTTACACTTCTTTTTCAGGCAAATCCATCAAGATAGCAATGTGTTCATTTCTCCATGTCTCCCCTCGCAGGCCCTCCTCTAGGTTAGTGGCTTGGTCACAGGCTGAGGCAGAGAAGAGCCAAGCACAGGCTGTAGGAGCCCTTGTGGCTTTTATTTCTTTTACCTTTGTTATAGTATTTATAAAATGAGTGCAAACCAAGGGGGTTACAAAGAAGCAAAGATGAGACTGAGAAGTTGTCAAAAAAAGACATAAATCATTTTGTACTTTAAAGAACTTATCCTACCCCAGTGGGGTGTTTCGTACCTGTAATCCCAGTACTCAGGAGGCTGAGGCAGGAGGATTGCCATGAGTTCAAGACCAGTCTGAGCTACATAATGAGTTCAAAGCTAGGCTGAACTATATAGTGAGACCCTATCTCAAAAAAAAAACCAATTATTTTAAAAGAACTTATCCTAGGTTAAACACTTCCAGAAACATGGGATTCTACGTGGAAGAGCAATTGCCCCTCCCCAACATGGTAATAGGTGAAATTTGGAGATTTACTGCATGCTGCTTCGATGTTAATAATGGATTCTCTTACTGAATGCCTTCAGCAAGCCACAGCATGACACAGGAATTCCCTTCCTGTAGGTGAGGAAAGAGGGTGAGCCAGACAGCGGTAGTGGTAGCGCTGGTCAGCCTCTAGGGTTTCAGATGCCCTCTCTCCTGCCGCGCTGTCTTTAACCCTCACTCCCACTAGCTGCACAGCCTTTCTGAATGCCCCTCAACTGCTGAATGGGAAAAAAAGATATGGGTTTTTTGATATATTGGAGTACTATTCAGCCATAAAGAAGGATAAACGAGCCATTTCTAGGTGAATGGATGCACCTTGAGAATATACTCTTCAGTGAAATAAATTGAACACACATGTGTAAATATTGCATTGCCTCTCTGGTGTGAGAAATTGAAAGTGAAAATAAGGACCAAAAAGAAGAATAAATACTGTAAAACAGGAAGAAATTTTTCAGAATTATACGGAATGTGAGATACTTTGTCAATACTTAAAATGTTTTTTAAAAGGTATAGTATTATTAGGAAATGAGCTGGGAGATAGATTAGCAAATAAAAATATATTCTTTTAAAATCATGATATTCAGGCCAGGGATTTAGCTCAATGGTTTCGCCGCCTGCTGTGCAAGCGCAAGGACCCGAGTTCAATCTCCGGTACCAAAAAAAAGATCATGATATTCATTGTATTTACCATGGTTATTCTCTAATAATTTTTGTTATGAAAAATTATTTTTTCATAAAACGGCTTTTATATTTTCTTCATTAATATCTACTTGTAATACATTAAAATTAAATTTTTTAATAAAATCAAATTTTAAAATATGAAATCACAATGGAAAAAAACCTACCCCTCTCTGAAACCAACTTACCTTTTCTTCTCTGCTCTCCCCACTGTGCTTTTCTACACGGCTCTGTGACGACCCTCATCCTGTGTTAATGGTAAGGTTCAAGTGAATTCCCCTTTCAACTCTTAACTCTGTAAGAATCCCGTTTTCCTGAACATTGAGTCCCTTGTGGATGGCATACAGTAGTTGCTCAATAAGTGTTCTTAGTGAATTAATGGAGTGTTTGTTCACTCAGCGTCACTGCCTCACTCACCTTTAGTGAAAGTTCCCACTCAGACTGGGAAATGATGTTCGTAGGAGCTGAAAACATTATCTTCTGTCTTGTCCTGTGTGAGTCTGAAGGAAAATGTATTTGCATGCTACCCCAAGGGCCAGCCCCTCAGCGAATACTTGAGTCACAGTCAGCTATTGGAGACTTCAGGGAGCCTGCAGATTCGAGAGCTTACGGGGATATTTGTTGAGAAGCTGATGGCTCCTAGCACAGCATTGAAGAGACGCGGGACCTGGCAAGAGACTGGAAAGTCAGCTCCCCGCCAGTCTTGTCTCCCAGCTCACTGGAGCGGACAGGAGAGGGCGAGGGCTCTCTCTCCTCCTCGCTGTGGTGAGTGGCTGCGGAGGAAGAAGACAGACACCACCTGGGCTCCTCTCCCTCACTGGTGCCAGGGGGAGGGTGGATTCTCTTTCTTTGGGGATAAGGGCAGAGTTTTGTTTGGAAAGAAAGAGGTCCTGAAAAATACATTTTCTACAAAATGACTTTGTCATTTTGTAAAAGCTGACAGACATCTTGTTTTTGTGTGATCGGGTTTGCCTCATTACGCCAAGCCTGAAGGTTGGTTGCGTTCGCAATTGGTTTTCATTTTGTTTTTCTCAGGCTCTGCCTGGTGCCCTTAAGGTCCTGACTGATTCTAGCTGGACCCTGTGTGCCCAGCGGGGCGCTCTCTGTAACAACCTGCACGAGCCTCAGAGGCCTTTCTGTAGCGATCTGCTGCAGGCCCTGTGGAGGAGGGTGACCACGGGCCTGGTGGCAGAGGTGAAGCCTTAGAGAAGCTCTTGTGCCGCGCGGCCACCCAGAGGCCGAGCAGCTCTTCAGATGCCTCTGTCTTTGGTGAAGTCACACTGGTCTGTGTCCCCACCCGCTCTTCTTCCTCCTTCTGGCTCAGCTCCACCCCTGCCTGAAAGATCTACCAAGACCACACCCCCCTCCGGGGCAGAGTCAGCACAGGAGTCTGAATCTGCTGAGAGTGGAGTTGGCTGAATAATAGATGGCCAATAAGATTATTTTTTTATCAGCCAGGCTTGGTGGCACACAACTTGTAACCGCAGCACTCCGGGGCGCTGAGGCAGGAAGATGAAAAGTTCAAGAGCCCAGCCTGGGCAACTTAGTGACTTAGTGAGACCCCATCTCAAAAAGCCAGAACAAGGGCCCGGATTTAGCTTAGTGGTTCCGGCGCCTGCCGCAAAAGCGCACGGTCCCGAGTACCATCCCCGGTACCAACAAAACAAACACACAATATAAAAAGCCAAAACATATAAATATATATTTTAATATATAACATTATATAATATAATCTGTATAATTTAAATATAAATATATTTTTCTGTATGATCAACTATAGCTCAATTCAACAAATAAACTCCAGATATTTATGATATCAAGTATTGTCTTTTTCTACGTGTTGCTTCTTGTTAAAGGTCAAGCACTTTAACAGAGAAATAAGAATAGTTATTCTGGTAGTTGAGTGAGCTAATTTCATATAAAATCTTAGCATCAGAATAATTTATAAGGTGGTTTCAAAATCCATCTGCACATTCATTTTCTTTTTTCTTTTTTTTTTTTTGGTACCAGGGATTGAACTCGGAACCTTGTGCTTTCAAGGCAGGCGGCGGAACCACTGAGCTAAATTCCCAGCCCTTGCACATTCATTTTCTTCCTCTCTGCCTGTGGATCTTAAAAGTAAAACCCATTATTAAAAAGCTAACTTTCATTCTCGTAATTTTCCTTTTGCCTCCTGTTACATCTATATTTTTCCTAAAACTTGGGGCAAAATTGCTCTGTTACCCAGAGGATCCAATGACTATTAAGTTGTTAAAAACCCTCTGTTCTGTTTCCATTCTGTAATTACTTTTTATTATCAAGCCTCTCATAGCCATCTTGCTAATAAGTTAATTATTCTGAAACCAAGATCAATTTGGGGTTTGGGGAACTGGGGACAAACAACATCATCACAGAGTATTAGACCGGGGGATGGTGAGTTGAGATTAAAAATGAGGGTGGGTGTTTAAATGGCTCTGAAATGGGAAATGAGCCTCAAGCTAAAAATAGGAGGGAGAGAAAGTGGATAATTAAGAACACAGGGTTTGTTTTTCCAAGCGCTGAGACTGCTTGGGTCTGTAGAGTACAAGCAAGGTAGTGAGACAGACTTCACTTCTGTATAGCTGTCCTTCACCGGGTTCATGGCCTTTTGCGACTATTTCCTTGGAGAGGAATACCTCGGGCTGCTCTGGAATTTAACGGAGATGTCTGTAGAGTGCATTGACTACTACCCACAGGCTGAAGGGCTTAGGAAATGTCATCAGCTGTTGTGTGCACAGCTACCCTGCCCCATCCTGTGTACAGACACACACCTGCAGGATTCAGGTCGAGACAGCCACCACATTTTAAGAATTGGAAGAAGAAAGGGCAGGGAATTTAGCTCAGTGGTTCCCGCTGCCTGCCTCATAAGCATAAGGTCACAAGTTTGCTCCCTGGTACCAAAAAAAAAAATTGGAAGAAGAAGATCTTTGAATAATTTCCGGAAGCATGGGAATGCATCACCAATCACTTCTCAGAAGGAGAACATCAAGATTTCAAGCAGAGGCACCTCATTTCCTTCCAAGACTTTATGCCTGTCATCCCTCTGTTCTCACAGCTGCCCCGTCCTCTCCTCACACCAGCAGTGTCGCTTGTGAGGAAGCTGATGTGCATCTCGTGCCTGGGAACTCTCTTAACTCACCCCACGCGCCCCCTCCACACCTGCCCAAGGGACCCCTCACAGCCCCTCCCACGGTGAACCAAACTGGTAGTAATGATTAGCTCAGTCCGGTCACTGACCTTGAACGCCACGAAGGCCAAGACATTGCCTTAGCTGACAGAATTAGATTACAGTGCCTCCCCAGGTCGCACCTGCTTCCGGGGACTTTTCCAACAAGGAGAGCATGAACAGGATTTGTCCAGCAGCTATTGTACTATCCAAAATGATTGTTCACTATTCCAATTAAATGTTTTCATAAATATAAGAATGCTGTCCTGAAGATTTTGTTTTAAAAAGGATCTCTCAGTACTAGAGTATTGGATGTGTATATTAAATAAGAAGAAATTTGACTAAAAATCTGAATCTGTTTTTTATTTTGTTAGTGATGCCTTTTGTCATGTAGTCCCGTGTTCCTATTGCAAGATATACTTCCCTTAGCTTTGTCTTGCTTTTTTCCTAAGCTGGTTTCTTTGCTTTCACTTGATCTCTGTTCACTTTTCCACACAATTATGAATTGGCCAACTTTGGCCATGGAGCTAAAATCAATAAAAGAGAAAATGTTTTTCTTTCTTTCTTCCATCCTTGCTTCCTTCCTTCCTTCCTTGCTTCCTTGCCTCCTTGCCTCCTTCCTTTCTCTTTTTCTCTTCCTGTCTTCCTCTCTTCCTCCTTCCTTCCCCTTCTTCCCTCCTCCTTTCTGCCTTCTTCCCTCCTCCTTTCTGCCTTCTTCCCTCCTCCTTTCTGCCTTCTTCCTTCCTTCTTCCTTTCTTCCTCTTCCTACTTGCCTCCCTTTTTCCTTCCTTACCTCTCTCTTTCTTTCTTCTGCCTGCTGGGGACTGAACTAAGGCCTGCATGCAAGGCAGGAGAAACTTAGAAGAAAAGCATGGCGCTGCCCATGTAACTCAGCGGAAGATCACTTGCCCAGTTTGTGAAGGGCCCTGAGTTCAATCTGCAGCACTGCATAAAAATAAAAGAAAGGTGAAGCATCTCAACTAAGAAAAATTAATTATAAAAGGAAAGTGAAGGAAAAGAACAAAAGAGAACGTGCTTTATCCAGGGTTGGGGCACTGCTTGGAACCTCTAGCAGGAAAAGGATGTGGCCTGCAAGTGGGAAAGGAACCAAATGTCACTTGCGGCTGAAATTTGGCTTCTGGGGCTCTAACTTCTTTAGCTTGGAAGTTTTCTTGGCAGGATAACTTGGTAGTTTTGTAAAACCTCAAATTGCTGGAATTTTGGGAGGAGTGAAAAAGCACAAAGAAAAAGGGAAAGGGGCATTTAAATTAATTTAATTTACCGGTTTGTTCCATTAGGCAAGTGCTTATCTGACTGCTAGGCACAGAACATGGCTGGGTGCAGTAGAGAAAACACAGGAAGTCCACAATGTATTTCACACCTGATCTTTTCTTCTCCATTTTCTCCTTTTTACTCTTTCTTACTAAAGCTTTTCAAAGTATTTTACTCCTTTTTTAGTGTCTTAAAAAGCACAGAAAAGCTAACATGATTTAATCTTCCCTTCACGTGTCTCTAGAGCTAGTAAGATACCAGCATAAGTAGGTCCTCAGTAAGTCTATTAGGAAACTGAATTGTGTGATGCAGGGGGTATGAAAATTCAGATAGAATTTATGTTTATCCCAAGACATATTCTAAAAGTTTGTTTAGTTAACAAAGTCTACTTTCTGGGCAACAGATCCAGTTCTTAGTTAACTGTGAGTGAGAAGCAATGATTTGCAATCAGTCTCATCTTAATACTGCAAATCCTTTCAGCATGGACTAAGTAGGGGTTTCTTTCTGCTGCCCCCTTTACATGTATGGACCATCTGTGTGCTTTCTGCAGCAACTGAGTCTTCAGAGTGGCCCATCACAAAGCCCACAGTCAGTGAGGAGAGTCTCAGGCTCTCCATATCCATCCATGACCCAGACATTGGCCAGACTGAGGGGATTTGCTCTGGGCTAAGTCTACAGAACTTAAACAGTCAGCCGAGGCAGCCCTCCAACCTGCAGATCAGAAATTGTCCCGGAACCTGGTCCCCTCTGTCGACTTGGATTCTTTTGCCCTTCTTTATCAGCAGCAGCTTCTCACCTGGCCTGAGGCTCTGCTGCTCCCGGCCTCCTGTGGCCAGGCTGACTGACTCTGGGCTCGCGGTCCCCCAGGGACACAGGAGAGCTAGCATTCCTGCAAGGGAGTCTGTGGGTGCTGGTGCAGGAGCTCTGGGGCAGGACTGGGGCAGTCTAGAGGAAGTGCAGGGCCAGAGAAGGACCCACCCTAAGAGGCTCCTGGAAAGGAGGTACCTCTCTTCCTGTGACTCCTGAGGGGGACTACATGTGAGGAAAGGAGAAGGCAGAGTCCATGCTAGTTGATTTCAGCCTCTCCACCAGCTAACGGCAGGGCTGTGTGCAGACGGAAATGCTGCAGGGCTGCTGTCAGGACGACTCCAGTCAACAATAGACAGAGGAGGAGCTAGCCGGTGCCAGCTTCCCGGAAATTGACAACTATAGTGAGTGCAGACGCACCTGGAGAGCACCAGGAGAAGCTGGAAGTCACCTGCCTCTTCCGGCAGCTTGGCTGCCATGCTCCCCTGGCCAGCCCATGGGAAGCTCTTTGGGCGGCAGCAGGGCCACATGACAGTGCGCATGTGTCATGCGGGGAATTGAATCACCCACTGTGTCACCAAGGCGGCATCAGAGAAAGCATATTAGAGTGTGTTGCACCTAGACCTGACTGAGCTGGCTTCTGGGGTCCTTGGGGTCTGTCCTATAACACTGCTAAAAGCACTGCTTCATTTTGCAAGTTCCCAGTTAGGATCTGGGTCCCCAGATGGGCCTCAGAGCTGATTGTCCACCGGGCTCCCACTTTGGTGCAGACAGATGTGGATTCAGATCCTGGCTCTGTGGCTTACGTAACTTTGGACCAGTTATTTAATCTCTTGAAATCTCAGTTTTACTTTTCTTTATTTGGTGGTTTTTTGCTGTTGTTTTTGGTTCTTTATTTATTCTGCTGTCGGAGAGTAAACCTAGGGCTTTGCACATGCAAGGCAAGCAGTCTACCAGTGAGCTACATCCCCAGCCCAGACTCAGTTTTGAATCTGTAGAATGGGGATAATGACACCTCTTTTCCAATGTTATTGTAGGGATTGGATAATTGCAATGTACAAAGCAAATTTCTAGTGCAGTGTTCAGCTCATAGTATTCACTCAATGAATGGTAATGTGAACTGGTGCTTATTTAGAGCCCGGTTGGTGTTAGATGCTGACCAAGATTCCTAAAAATGTTTTCTGAGCTAATGTTGTAATCAAAATTATCTTGAGTTAGACTTTTTTTCTAGATTTCTATAGCAAAATAATTCAAACTCACATTAAAGATTCAAGTTCAGGGAGAATTTTTTTTCTTAAAACAGTTACAAATCTCATAACTGTTCTCTCTGGAATCTCTTTCATATGTTGACTTTTCCCAAGAAAATTTTCTAGATGCTGTCTATAATCTGAATATCCGGTGAAACAGAGATCCTCCTATGCGGAAGGCTGAAAAAATAATGCTTACTCAGATGTCCACAGCTCTCAAATGCTCCATACCATTCCTTCGCATAGTTCAGATCTGTCGTCTTCTGTCTTGGCTTTATTTCATTCTGCTGAGAAATATTAAATTCTCCCGAGCTTGGTTCTGTAAGGCCACACCACAGGAATCCTCATCCAAACACACTGCCGCTTTGGCTTCCTCAGGCAGAGGGTTGACCCTGCCTACCCCACCCCATATTGCTCAGGTATGTCTTTGGGGGTTTTGTGATTATTTAAGAAGCTTTAGAATTATGATATGCAAAGTCATATGGACAGTCATTACTCCATAACTAATAACTGCAGTTTCCCTCCAGATACCGTGAATCTTTCAAGTATTACTGCTTTACTCCAATCACCGAGTTTTGGTTGGAGAAGACAGAGTCACTGCAAAGAGAACACTAACCAATGTATCTTTTAGAGGGGCAGCTCCAGAGACAGATAAGAGCACATTTGAGGAACCCTTTATTCACATACTGAGGGATTTCTAGTAGCAAACAGGAAGAATGCAGGTGGACAATATGCTCAATAGAAATATCCTGTGTGAAATACAGATGTAAATTTTTTTAATTTTTATTTTTATGAATAAATGTTTGTAGTACATAATGGTCACATTCCTTGTGGGGAGTTGGTCCATGTACATAACACATCTGAATTATTTTTTAACCTCTTCCCCTCCCTCCCTTCACCCTCTTTCCATTTCTTGGTCCCCTTTTTGTTTGCTTAAGATCTATCTCCCTGTTCCCTATTATCTATCTTTTATTTTGTTCTTTAGTTTATTTTTATTTTGGGTTTCTCATGTAAGAGAAACCATGTAACATTTAAGCTTATGTGTCTGATGTATTTCACTTTGCATTATGGTGTCAAGGTGCATCCATTTTCCTGCAGATGACTCAAGTTTATCCTTCTCTGTGGCAGAGTAGTTGTCCATTGTGTATAAATACTGTATTTTCTTTATCCATTTATTGATTGGTGGATATATAGGCTGCTTCCAAGATTTAGCTACTGTGAGTTGTGCTGCTATAAACATGAGTATGCATGGATCACTGTAGTATGATGTCTTTAACTCTTTGGGAAAGATACTTAGAATGGGAACAGCTGGATCAAATGGAATCTCTAGTTTTAGTTTTTTAAGGACTTTCCATAGTAACTGTACTAGTTTACATTCCCACAACAATAGAGAAGGGTTCCTTTTCCCTCAGCAGCTTCACCACCAGCATTTGTTATTATGTGATTTCTTGTGATGGCCATTCGTTCTAGGGTAAGGTGGAAGACCCAAGTAAAAATTCAGAGAGATTCATTTAATGTAGAGAATGACATGTTTGAGAAATACAAAACTGAAATGATGCTAAGGACGGAGTCCATTTATTCTCTCCTCAACTGATGAAGAGAAAAAAATGGGAGACAGACTTGAGTTGGCTCAAAGGTGGAATCCTGAAGGCAAGATTGGATTAGTAAGATCCTTTTTCAGCCCACTCAGGGTATTTTATGGAGCTGACATTGCCGGCCAGCAGAGGTAAGAACACAGAAAGCCCTGTACCCAGGGAGAAGCCTGGGGCAGCCTAGGGAATTTCAAAAATCAGAGCCAAAAAGAAAAAAAAAATCTCATTTCTACCATTAAAAATGCAAATCTTCATTGTTGCTTATTTCTCCGTGGTGCGTAATTCTACTCCCTCTACTCTAATTTCCCTTCCTAATCTAGATATATTGTGTATGCTTTTGCAAGCTATTACACAATTTGTTATTCAAATTCAAACACATGTTGTGAGTGAACTAGAAAATTTCTGGAGTATTTCATCTTGAAATTTCCAGTTGACCTGCCCAGCCCTCTTACGTTAAATGCCATGATAGTTGACTATGTCCTCCTTGAGTTCTGTGCTTCAGAATAAGAGAAGGGTTTTCCTGAGATTGCAAGACATTTGATGCCCATCACTTAACAGAGAAAATGCCATCATCTAATCAGAATTCCAGAGATGAAGCAACTTTAGACATCATCTGGTCTGTTGCCACATAATTACATCTACCAGAAACTTTTCCTGGCCTAAGAGATATAAATAAATTTTTATTTCTAGAAACTCATCATTCTTTACCTATACTGTCCCTGTAGCATTATCATTTATACTATCATTTATATTTTAAATTTAGCAGCCTAGATTCTTGTAACTCAAGAACATTTTCTTTCCGGGCATGAAAAACATAATCCCAGCTAATTGGGAGACTGAGGCAGGAGGAAAACTAGTTTAAGGCCAATCTGGACAATTCAGTGAGATCTCCATCTCAAAATTGAAAATGAAAAGCTGAAGATGTAGCTCAATGGGAAGGCTCTGGGTTCAAGTCCGGGTACAGGAAGGGGGTGGTGGCAGCTGGAGATATAGCTCAGTGGCTTAACACTTGCCCAGCATAGGTGAGTCTCTGGGTTAAATCCCTGGTAGTGCAAAGAAAAAAAGTTGAAAAGTTGAAACATCCAATTCTGACTAAGATGAAGTGAGATTGGATTTTCTTTCCCAAATGAAACTATCAATTGATAAACAGAAAATAAGCTAGTTTAATGCTATTTTAAAGATACTGTACATCAAGCAATGAAGGGACCCATGAAAGAAAGGACCCAGGTATGGTGGCCCTGCAACCTCTCAGGTGGCCACCTGGTGTCTTGGAGTCTGGGAGGCTGGTAGACACCCTCAGGTGGAGGAGGTGGCCTAAGGGTCCCAGACCCTGAGGTGGCTGAATCCTTTGTGGAACAAAAGGACCAGCACCCAGAAAGAAGCTCCCCGCCTCCATCCCAGGCTCCTAGGGCAGTGAAGCTCAGCCGGTCCCAGCACCAGGAAGGAAGCTCCCCCA